>QQSL01000005.1:0-469925 GCA_003693665.1 Chaetothyriales sp. CBS 134920
CCTACTTTTTCACATGGTCAGCTCTATGTTGCTTTGTCAAGGGTTACTGATATGGCAAATCTCTCTCTTCTCTTGCCTGAGCTTAATGAGGATGCAAAGATTGATAATATTATCTATCCTGAGGTCTTGCTTAGATAGTGGAAATGGAAATTGGAGGCCAGGTCTCTTTTTTTTCTTTTTCTTTTTCTTTTTTCTTTTTCTTTTTTTTTTCTTTTTTCTTTTTTCTTCTTTTTTCTTCTTTTTCGAGGGTGGAAGTTACCCGCCTTGGCGGGTAACCAAACCCCTCGTCTTATGTATACAATAGAACCTCTTAACTGTGCCAAGAAAATACGTACCACGTGACCGCACACATCTTTCTTTTTCGCCTGCTTCAATTCCATTTTGACTCGGTTTACTTTACAATTGCTCCTACGCGTAGTTATTACTATTCTCCCCCTACTGTAAACATTTGATCCAGATCCGCGCAGGTTTCGTCGAGTAATTGCGTTGGAAACGGCGGCCTTCCCCGTCACGTGACCCTGCACACAGTATGGAACAATATTTGAATCTCGAGTCTCAAACTCTGCAACCCACAAGTACACGTTTATTTCATAGTGACTCATCCTCATCTGTTTCCTGTTTGCTCCCGTCTTTGTTTGCTCCGTCTTTGTTTGCTCCGTCTTTGTGGACAAGAGACGTCACGTGATCGTGAAACAGCAGCTTCTACTCTACTGTGTGCAGGGTCACGTGACGGGGAAGGCCGCCGTTTCCAACGCAATTACTCGACGAAACCTGCGCGGATTTGGATCAAACGTTTACAGTAGAGGGAGAATAGTAATATCTATATGTAGGAGCAATTATAAAGTGAACAGAGCCAAATTGGAATTGATGCAGGCAAAAGAGAAAGTGGTGTGTGGTCATGTGATCGCGTTTCTTGGAATTGATCCAGGCAAAAGGAAAGTGGTGTGTGGTCATGTGATCACGTTTCTTGGCATAGTTAAGAGGCATATCTAATAATACATATTCTATACATATTCTATTGTATTATTAGATTTCTTAGATCACAAACAGCTTAAACCCCACCGTGATAGAGCACTGTTCCTTCCACCTGGTCCATCAGCATCTCCTGCTGCCCAGTTCTCAATTGCTCCATGCTGTCAAGGTAATGCGGCAATGCTCGTATGAAGCCCAACTTCAACAGCCCAATGGACCTCAAGTTGAACATGCTGTGTCTCCTGACTTGATTTTACTGGCAGAAAACAGTGCCAGAACTTAGTTGTAGGATGCAGCATTGCACCAAGTCAGGCCTGTGTTGGATTTATAGGGACATGCCCAGCCTGATAGACCAACCATTAACAAGACAGTTGAGTGGCTTATGATCGTGATGTGTGCAATCTCTCAGCGGCTTTCTGTCCATTTTGAAGTTGTCAGGTCGCGCGTGAGTTGAATTTCGAATCTGCCTGATGCATCGGACTTGGAATCGAGGTTCACTCAGAAGATGAGTGCCATTTGACCCGTTCTTCGGGCTCAGGGCACTTTTGGTCATGAAAGATGCTTTCCAAAGCCATCAATATCATCATCGGCCCATCATATCGGCGCCCATGTATCGTTCCACCTGGTCAAATTCGGTTTTGCCGGTTGAGATCAGGTATCTTATCTGGGTGAGATCGGTGACATGTTTGTGGCGAGCGAACTCGCCCTTGGCATAGGCCAAGAGCTCCGGGCGCCTGTCTTTGGGTGTCTTGTAGATGGACCGGACGATGGTGCGCCAGAGGGAAAGGACCCTTTGGCGCTGGATGAAGTGCTCGAGCGAGAGCTTGGGGGCGCGCGAAGAGGGGCGAGGAGGAGCCTTGGCTCGAGGTGCGGCTTTGGCAAGGTGGATGAGTGACTGGCGCATAGGCAGGTGGGAACTTGTGTGTGCAGGTGCAGATGAAGAGTGAGACAGTTGGTTGATCAAGGAGCAATCAAGCTTAGTCATGTTGCTAAGTCAGGCTGCTTAGTCAGGTTTGGTCAACATCTTTTCTTCATATCTCTTGTGTGCATCCCAAGCTATACTGATGTTATATAGGCCCTCTCCTTTGCTTTCACTACTCTCTGCCTATACCTTGGTTAGAAACTGACCTCTTTGCTAGTGTAGTGCTCTATACACAGTGCCGGATCACTATCACTGTTTAGTGCACTTGGACTTGGGTTGTGTCTATTGTAACGTTCATCCAGCATGTTCATTATATTGCCTTTCCAATATGAGGTCGGCGAAAATCTCGGCGCTGGTCCCTCCCAGGGTATGGTCTATGCAATCGACAAGGACATTGTTCTCAAACTTCCATTTCAGTTTGAGGTTTCTCCAGACACCATCGACTTATCCCACTGCTGGGACCTCTCAATCAAAAGCTTCATCTGTATGGAAAGAGAGATGGTCATATACGATGTACTAGCTGCCCATCCTCATCGTAACTTTGCTCAAAGACTTGGCCCGAGTACCATCGATTACCTGTTCCTCGAACGACTTGATCCCTTGGAAACGGTTTGGTCCCTTGCCAGTCGCGAGGATCGATTACGATGGGTTCTATACTTACTTGACGCTACTAGCTGGCTCGAGAAGCTCGGGTTTGTCAACGGAGATCTTGCTGTCCGCAATCTAGGCGTTGATAAGGCCAACGTGCTAAAGGTTTTTGACTTTGGCTCAAGTTCGCCCTCGGAATCTGAAAGTGACGTGACAGCGGATCACTTTGATCTGTCAACATATCTGCATTTCATTCTTTCGGGAGTGGATCCTTTTGGCGGTGTTCAGTCACACGCAGATGTTGTCCAGACACGAGATAGACTGACGGCTGGCCAATGGACCATAGCAGAAGGGGCTGAGGTTATTGGGGACATCATCCAGGACGGCTGGACTGGGAGGACTAGGACAAAGCCTTTCGCCGACGTATTCAAACAGGTCACCAGCAAATTGGGCCTCTCGA
Organism: Chaetothyriales sp. CBS 134920; assembly: GCA_003693665.1. Lineage (NCBI taxonomy): Eukaryota > Fungi > Ascomycota > Eurotiomycetes > Chaetothyriales > Domatiomycetaceae > Domatiomyces > Domatiomyces catenatus. The sequence goes on from QQSL01000005.1 coordinate 2,943, forward strand.
AGCGGTCTGCAGACGCTGAGACTAGGAGAACAGATTATAATCAACTCCGGCTGCGCTGTCAAGATTGGTTGCTCGATAATCCAAGGAACCCTGCTTGGAAGACGCTTGACGAGTACATTGCGGCATGCAGAGACGCAGGACATGAGAGAGACATCGACGACTTTCGATGACCGGTTGGAGAGCCGGACTGAAACTGGTACTTGAGCCATTCTCGTGCTCGATCGCACTGTGTAGTCAGCGACAACACCAGAGTCGCTTTAGTATATCAGTTACTAATCTTGAGAGACTCCGACTCTTCCCTCGCTGGCGATGAGAGCCTTGATTCTTTTCGGAGAAATAGACCTGCGGTCGATATTGATGGCGATGGTGACGGCCTCCATGGCGGCGCCGATGATGACTGGTTGTCTTAGCATCTGTCTTCTTGTCTTTCTCCCTATGATAGCGTCTCTTGTGATGTTCATGCGTTCGGCTTCTCTGGCGTCGTTGACTCTGAACCTCATGCTCATACTCAGGGGCTTCCGCCAAGCTATGTCTGCGCTCAGCTAGCATTGGGCCACTTCCAGTGCTTTCGCTCTCCGGGTCTTGACCGCCGTGAATAGATTGTGCTGGCTCAGAAGGGGTTGGTGTTCTGGATTCTAGGTCTTGAACTTCCACTGTCGCCCGGGAAGGCGGAGGTGATGATGCTACTTGGATGTTCTCGATGTGTGAGACACTTGGATATTCGGCCTCGTCCAGCTCTTTACACTGCGGTGGAGGATCAGACAGTGGAGGATCAGGCGATGGTGGATCAGGCAATGGGGGAGGAGGCGATGAGGGATGAGGCGATGGGGAGACGAGGCGATGAGGAAATAGGGAGACTACTTCCACTTCCCTCTGTTCCACCTCTGTCACCTCTTTCACCTGTTCCACCTCTTTCACCTGTTCCACCTCTTTCACCTGTTCCACTTCTTTCACCTGTTCCACTTCTTTCACCTGTTCCACCTCTTTCACCTGGTCCCTCTGTTCCACCTCTTTCACCTCTTTCACCTGTTCCACCTCTTCTACCTCTTTCACCTCTTTCACCTCTTCCATCTCTTCCACCTCTTCCACCACCTCATCGCTGGTGGGTAATTCATGCGTTGAGACAGGGGTCAGGGCTCGGCCTGTGAAAGAAAAGAGTGAAATCCGAGAGAGATTAGCGAAGGATTCATTCTGAGACATGAGCCGGCGTCTGAGTCGTGGGCCTCCACGCAGCTTCGATACTCGGTTCTCCAACACAGTGCAGACGCCTTCCAGTGCCTGATAGAACAAGCTGGCTCGTTCGATAGAAGAGAATCTTACACTCGTCGGCACCGTCCATAACGAATACAATGACTGATGACACCCATTGATTTGAAACCGGCCATGTCGAACGAGAAATTCGTGACAAAGGTAACAGCACAACTTGTCTCCACCGATATAGTCACCAACCGTTTGTAACTCGGAATGTTCCTCGTAAAAAATGGCCAGCTGGACCTCGGAGTGCACTCGATACCGGGGCCACCGCTGAATCATGCTGTGGATTTGGCTTTCAGGATATGGGCCAAGGTTGGAACCACCACGCGCGATTACATCCCTTGCGGTTCGGTCTTGGAGCTCTTTAACTTCGATCTTGCGCGACGGCAATCCTCGTACTGTGAGACTGAGCTCGGCATTGGCCAGCCAGGTGGTAAACGTGGCAATGGTTTTCCAAGCCCGGTAAAACCGAGCCAGCTTACCGATGCGCTCTACGATTTCATCGGCAGCTGTGTCGAGAAAGCCAGCCCGGGCCTTCAGGCATAGATTCTCCTTTAGGTACAGCCTTAGTGCTCCTGATCCTCGGCACTGATAGGCGAGAGTGGTTATACGACACAACCTTGATCGTGAGTGCATTGTGGCATCGGTCTGGACTTGGTTACACAGATCGCGTAACTCATCAAACCGGGCAGCAACATGCTGCATATATTGGGTATGCGTATGAGCGTTATAAGGACCCAGGAATTGCACATTCTCTTTCGATTCCCTCACGCTGACATAGGGACGGAAACTTGGAGGAAAGCATTGACCTACCGGTCGACACTGAGCGTGTTTCAGCAGGCCGAGGAGACTAGAGGTATGCTTCTTTAGACGGGTTTGACATTGAAGTACGATAGATTCCAGGACAGAGTCTTCTGGTGACGGTGGTTGAACCCCAGCAGTCGTGGCCGACGAACCTGGCAAAGTTGGAGCATTTGGGATTCGGTTGTCTCTCAGCCAGGGATGCATGGATCTGTTGAGGAGATCCTGTAGCTGGCTACAACCATCGTCTCCAAATCCTTCGTTCCGTGCCACACGGACACACACTGTCTTTTCCGTTTCCCACTCCAAACAGGCAGCCACGACATTGTCCCCGCCGCCACGTCCAGCAGCAATGAGGGCCACATCGTCCAGGAAATTGCGGAGAGCATGCTGATCTGTCCAGGATTTGGCAACAGTGGCGGGATCATTTGAGTCTGGCTTGTGAAGCTTACCTTGAGAGTGGTCCTTGAGCTCAAGTAAGATGGCATTCTCGCAAAATGCCAGCCTGTTCAATCCTCGCCACGGGTCACGGATGAAGACATTGACAGCGGTATCCCCCGCCATTTCTGTAGTGTGTCAAGTTGATTGATTTGGATGTCTGATCCTGGAGGTGCATCCTGAGCCATTGACGGCCGGGCAGGCTGTTGATAAACAGGCATCCTGAATGCTGCGAGGGGGAGCGTCGAAGGGGTGGTCTGAGACTAGACCGGCATTGGTTGCCGAGAGGGGGCCAGCAATTTTGTCCAAGCAAGCCAGCGATGCTGTGTAACTGTGCGTCGGCCCTTCCATCATGACACATCAATTGAGAGGGAGGAGCAAACTCGGATTGATTGGTCACGTAACAAACAAGGTTGTCGCACTAGCACTTATTTGGCTTTAAAGTTGACCCCCCGGTCCTTGCCTTGTTGCTTGTTGACAAACAGCAGTCGGGAATATGTGGAAGACGGCCAAGCGTGGCAAGGCACACTCCAAGGCCGTGGCCCAAGGCAAGCTGGTCGAAACGGCAAACGACTTGTGTATGCCAGATTTCATGTCCAAGTATGCGCCTTCGACTGGACCTTTGCCAGCGGACTCGGAGCAGACTAGCAAATACACAGATGCCAGCAATATCTCCCCACAGGAGCTAGAAGACTGCCTCGATCTGATTGAGCACACCAGTGCAGAGGACTATGCCAACTCAGAGTTAGGTTGGTCTCGCGCCGAGAAGCGCAAGGAGATGGTTCTCCCTGATATGAAGTTTGTATTGCTGTTGTCTGGCTCACAGGCGGGAGTGAATGAGTTGTCAAGTACAGAAGAAGGAAAGGCAGTGTTTGGATTCATCTCGTTCATGACTACGTACGAGGACGGGAACGAAGTGGTCTATATCTACGAGGTTCATTTGCACGAGGCCATGCAAGGCAAAGGCTATGGGCGACGGCTGATCGAATACGTCGAGGCGATCGGGGCAAGGGTCGGGGTGGCCAAGGCAATGCTGACCGTCTTTCGGTCAAACAAGAGCGCTCTCGGTGTGTATGAGAGACTGGGGTACGAGGAAGATGAATTTTCACCTCAGCCACGGAAGCTGAGGAATGGAACTGTCAAGGAACCGTCTTATGTCATCCTATCCAAAACGCTGAAGGTGGGATAAGACTTTTTGCTCCCATCAGATGTTCATATTCGACGCACATCCATGCCCTTCATCTCGGGACGCTCAACTTCCCACTCGTCCCGCAAGACTGCGAAGAGGCTGTCTCCAATCAAAATACTCAGGCCCAGGCTCCAAACAAGAGTGATGGCGAAGAAAAAGTTTGCATTCCCTGAGCCGGCATAAATCCACAAGTAGTAGAATGCTGGGCCGAGAAGGCTGGAGTACAGGACAACGGAAGCGGCGATGAAAGTGTATCGAGTCACTGGCCTTGTCAGTACGGCGTTGAGAGGGGGCTCAGAGGGCGAGACATACAGGGAATGATGTGATGATACAGTGGCAGAAAGCCGAAATAGAGTGAGACGTCTGCAACACTTGGATAGGGCTTGAAGACGGCGAACAAGCCTAGGAGGGTTGTAAGAACGAACCAGGGTTCCTTGTACAGGCGAATTGTGAGTCCACCGACATAACCTGCCATGTGCAGCCAGAAGACTCCGATAAAGAATTCGCGGAATGAATCAAAAATCTCGGTGAAGAAATACCACCAGAGACCGATGTTTGGTGTCAGGTCGGGCACTGTCAGTTGGAAGCCGTAGCAAGATCTGATGAACTGGCCGATGTCGCCGGTGATGAGAAGCGTGCTACCGACCAGAATCAGGAGTGCAGCTGCGAACCATACCAGGCCTCGCAGAACAGTCTGCCGGGAGGGCACTGTCGATCCTGTCGCCTGTGCATAGAGGAGAAGGACGGGCGGGATGAGGAGGGAGGGATACATGGTGAGATATGCCCCAAATGCCAGTGCAATCATGGCTCTGGGGAGATTCGCGGTTGCAGCAGCCAGGGCAGCCTGGACAATAGCCAGATTGGTGAAGAGATAGGTGGTGCGCCCGAGGCAGGATAAAATGGCCAAGGGATTGAATAAGAAGGCAGCGGCAACGAGGGTGCCATTGAGCGACTTGAAGCGCGGTGAGGATAGCTTCAGATTGTTGGCAATGATGTTGAGCGCGAATGCGTTGGCCAGGTCTATAGCGGCAAAGACCAGAGGGGCAGGGAAGAGGGAAAAGATGAGGAGAAGTAAGGGGGTCTGGTGGAAGACGCCGCCATCGTAAGGCGAGAGACCGCGCTCATATAGGAAAAGACCTTCTTTTAGTCGCTTGAAGCTGGAGGCTGGTGTTGATATCTCGACTTGGGTGGTGAGGAAGTCGACGAGGGAGGGAAAGAAGTAGAAGGCGGTCAATCTCAATGCTGCGGCGCCGGCAAAGACGGCGGTGGTGTTTGTTCCCCAGGCCATAGCATCGTCAGCAAGCCAATGTCACTGTCGTCTCTCTCTTCGCTGCATCCTCCCTGCTGGCCATTCAAGGGAGACAGGGAGACATGGACGTGTTAATTACAAGATCTCGAAGCTTAATCGGGTTAGAGCGATCCAAAGTCAAAACCTTAAACAAGGTTTTCGCCTAAGTTCCTTATTCTGGACTTGCAGGAACAACTTTTTTTTGTTCCAAAGCCCAAAGGCACTGAGCAGAGACTGCTAAACAGAGCGGCAAAGATGGCCAAGATCAAGAAGAAAGGGGAGGCGGGCCAGGCACGCAACTACATCACTCGCACGCAGGCAGTGCGCAAACTGCAGATCTCGCTGCCCGACTTCCGGCGGCTCTGTATTTTCAAAGGCATTTACCCTCGAGAGCCTCGCAACTTCAAGAAAGCGCACAAGTCGGCAACTCACTCGACAACCTTCTACTACACCAAGGACATCCAGTACCTGCTCCATGAACCCCTTCTAGCCAAGTTCCGCGACCAAAAGGCCCTGTCAAAGAAGATTGCACGCTCGTTGGGCCGCAACGAGGTGCAGGATGCAGTGCGCCTGGAGAAGCAGCACACGCCCAAGATCACGCTCGATCATATTGTGCGAGAGCGATACCCGACCTTTGTTGACGCCCTGCGAGACCTCGACGATGCCCTCTCCTTGCTCTTTCTCTTTGCCAACCTCCCCTCGACCGCAACGGTGCCCCCGAAAACGATTGCAAGGTGCCAGCGCCTGTGCCATGAGTTCGAACATTACCTCATTGCTACACACTCTCTGAGAAGATCATTCCTGTCAATCAAAGGCATATACTACCAGGCCACGATCCAGGGTCAGGACATAATGTGGCTGGTGCCCTACCGGTTTGTCCAGCAGGTTTCCCAAGACGTCGACTACCGCATTATGGGCACGTTTGTCGAGTTCTACTGCACCCTGCTTGGCTTTGTCAACTATCGCCTGTACACACAGATCGGCTTGGTCTACCCGCCCAAGTTTGACGTAACCAGCGACGAGCGGGGCGCCGAGCTTGCAGCATTTACGCTCCAGGGCAGGAGCACGACTGAAGCAATTGAGGAGAGTGAGGAGCCAAAAGCCGTGACAAATGGTCATGCAGACAGCAATACTGCTGACGTTCAAGCGCTGGTCGACCAAGCTGCGGCTGCCCAGGGAGCTGAAAAGGATGCGGAGGCTGAGCAGGCAGTGGCAGACGAAGGAGAAGAGGAGGCTGAGGCTATCGACAAATTTGAAGTTGCGGCTCCCGAGGGTGACGCTCTACCGCAGCCGGAGATCAGCAGCAACGAGGCCGGCAATCTGTTTGCAAACATGACCGTCTTCATCTCACGAGAGGCACCCAGGCATCCGCTTGAGTTTCTGCTAAGGGCATTTGGATGCAAGCGAGTCGGCTGGGACCGTGTGCTCGGAGAGGGAGCCTTTACTCACGACGAGACAGACCCGAGAATCACGCATCAGATTGTCGATCGGCCTGCCCCCTTCAACCCTCTGTCGGCCGCTGAGGGGGCTGTTGACAGTCAAGCCCAGAGTGCACAAACCGTCAAGCCTGGTCACTTTGTGCCTGGCCGAATATATGTTCAGCCACAGTGGGTGTGGGACTGTGTCAACGACGGCCAGCTAGTGCGAACAGATCTGTATGCTCCAGGCGCAACACTGCCACCGCATCTCAGTCCGTGGGTCAAACCGACAAGTGGACAGTATGACCCTAGGGTGCCACTAGCTGAGCAGGAAGAGGAAGGCGAGGCCGATGAAGCGATAGAGGGGGATGAAGACGAGGATGAGCAGGACGAGCATGAGGCTATTGAGGATATTGAGAATGACTTGGCCTCTGAGAGCGAAGAGGAGGAGAATCTAGCACCAAATGGTATGACGGTGGCTGATCTGGACGCCGAATCCTCAGAGGATGAGAGAGGAGAGGATCAAGGTGAACAAGACGGCTTCGGTGGTTTCAATGATGACAAGGCCGCTCCTGAACAGGACGAGGACCAGGATGACGAGGAACTACTGCACCAGCAAGAATTGGCAGCGGAAGTCCTCGGCCAGCCGGTTGCCGCGGTGCGAGCAGATGCAGAGAAGACACGCAAGGAGAAGGCGAAGAAGGATCGTGAGGCAAGGCGGAAGAAGGAAGACGAAGAGCTGGAAAGGAGGAAGATGATGATGAGCAACAAGAAGAGGAAGCTGTATGAGAAGATGCAGCACTCGAACGAGAAGAAGGATACCGAGGCCGCCAAGCTGAGGCAGAAGCGACGGAAGCTGGAGCGACGGGGAGCTCCTCAATAAAAGTCAACTTTGTGGTGTTAGTACTTTGGTATGGCATTAATCTCAAGCCAAGCCTGATCTGGAATAACGCAGCCTATGGCGTGGGCTCTAAATCTTGTTTCTCCCGCCAGTACCGTAACTTACACGTGTATTGTATTTTCGAGGCTTGGCGCTGAGCTTCTGTTCTCAAAGCTCAGAACAACTGTAGCAACTGCATATTGTCTGTGTCGTTGTCCATATGCCGGCGTGCCTGAACATTCGCATGGTGGCCAGGCCCGCTGCACTGCGGCTGGGCCCATTGGGTCCCGCCGTTGCCCGGCGGCAGCTCATCGCCGCCCTCCCGCGTTCACATGTTGTAAGAGAAAGACCAGTGTCATACCCGCTACTACACCGAGTGCTAACCACAACGTCCCAGCAGCAACAGCAGAGGCGTGCCTATGCCGAGCGCTCCGACGCCATCCTGAGCTCTGACCCCAGCTTCAAACCCACCGACCCCGCCAAACTGGCTGGGGTGGCACCTGCCTCGTCGCCTGCACCACCCACACCTGCCGCCGCGCCACCGCCAGCAGCCCCGGCACCTCCTGCCCGCAAACGCTTCCGACCTCTTCGTCTGCTGCTCTACCTCGTCTTGATTGGCGCTCTTTCCTACGGAGGAGCGGTGTGGTATGCCCTACGCTCAGACAACTTCCACGACTTCTTCACCGAATACGTGCCTTTTGGCGAAGATGTTGTGCTCTACTTTGACGAGCGCTCCTTCAGAAAGCGCTTCTCCGACACAAACCGAAATCTACACCGCACTGGTCCCCGCACGCTTGCGGACGATAAGAAGGTCACGATTCCCCTGAAGTCGGGTCTGTCGTGGAAGGTTGCTGAGACTCCGGCGGAGGGTGCGGATGCGAAGCAGAAGGACAAGCCTAGCAGCCCTTCGGACGCAACCAAAGCCAAAGACGGAGCTTCCCAGAGTGCTAAAGCCAAGGCTACCAGTGCAGAAACGGCGGCGCCCAAAGCCAAAGCGGCGGCACCAGTGGCGGAGAAGCAGAAGGACGAATCCAAGACGCTGGCCACCCCGTCGCCCAAGGAGGACGCTCGACCGGCTGCCGCTGCCGCGGTTACCGTCATCTCTGCGGTGCCAGTTGCCAACGCGGATGAGCCGGTGTTGCAAGAGCTCAGCAAAGCTGTCAATGACCTCATTACTGTCATCAATACTGACGCCGCTGCTGACGCGCCCAACAAGTACGCTGGCTCCATCATCAAGGCCAAGGAATCCCTGGCAAACGCGAGCGGCAAGCTCCAGGCCCTGCTTGAATCCGAGCATGCCAAAGCCGAGGAGCGCGTGCAGCAGGCTCACAAGGAATTCGACTCTCTGGCTAGACAGCTCATAGACCGTGTCCAGACGGCCCAGAAAGAAGAAGAAGCCAGATATCGCGAAGAGTTTGAGGCTGAGCGAGCCAGACTGGCTGAAATCCACGATACCAAACTGCGCGCCGAACTTGAGCGCTCGAATGCCGTCGCCGAGCAGCGCCTCGTCAACCAACTGACCAACCAGGCAATTGAGATGAAGCGCCAGTTTGTGGACCAGATCCAGACGCTTGTCGAAGCCGAGCGTGACGGTCGGCTGTCGAAGCTGACTGACCTGTCGACAAATGTAGACAATCTGACGCAGCTGACCTCGAACTGGAACGGCGTGATCGACTCCAACTTGGCCACGCAAAAGCTGCAGGTTGCCGTTGACAGTGTGCGCGCCGCCCTGGAGAAGTCGAATCAAGCGGATGCCAGACCCACTCCATTTGTCCGTGAAATGGCGGCGCTCAAGCTGACGGCCGATGGCGACCCAGTGGTTGATGCGGCCATTGCCTCGATCAACCCGTCAGCCTATCAAAAGGGCATCCCATCCCAGGCCCAGTTGATTGATCGCTTCCGGCGTGTGGCCACGGAGGTTCGCAAAGCATCTCTGTTGCCGGAGAACGCGGGCATTGCTTCCCATGCGGCCTCGTTGGTGCTATCGAAGGTGCTGTTCAAGAAGCAGGGTCAGCCTCAGGGCACCGATGTTGAATCGGTGCTGACGAGAACGGAAAGCCTGCTGGAGGAGGGCGATCTCGATGCGGCGGCGCGAGAGATCAACGGGCTTAGCGGCTGGGCCGCCGTGTTGAGCCGCGACTGGCTGACTGATGTGAGGAAGGTGCTTGAAGTGAACCAGGCCTTGGATGTTGTCGAAACCGAGGCTCGGCTGCAGTGTTTGAGAGTTGAGTAGACAGGAAGGAGAGGGTAACTAAAGCGAAGAAAAGCTTTGACTGTGGACAGTAATATGTAACAAGTTACCAAAGTACCATTATTCTTTCTATTTTTCTTGACTGTGGACAGTAATATGTAACAAGTACCATTATAGTCTTTGTTCCTGTCTGCAGCTCCTATGTATTTTCTTGACACATTGCTCAGCAAGGAGCAGTTTGTACTCCGTTCAGGCCAGTCGAATGAACCGCTCCTTCGATGTTGAGATAAACTTGGGGTGGCTGCTGTTGTGTGTATTGTGACTTGATTGTTACTATCTAAGGGGCTGAGCCCCATATGCCGCACCACAGTCCCGCTACACCTATTTTGACCTAGTGTCTGTGGGGCCTCTGTGGAGCCTTCTCATTCTATGGGCAAGACCTCGCTAGACCTAATTAGTCAGTTTCTGAGTCACCTTGAGCAAACAGCGCAAACAGTCTCCACCGATGGCTTGGCAAAATATCGCATATAAATTCTGGCTCTGCCCTCTCACTCCCTTCTCTTTTCTTCAGCTCTCTTTGGTACGTCAACCCCCCTCTCCAACGTTTGTGATCGGTCATGCTAACGAACCCCTCCAGCCTATTGGCTTAGATCAAGTGTAGTATCTGTTCTTTTCAGTTTAATCTCTGGGACGGCTCTACGGAGTCTTCAATATTGATTATTCTCATTTTTGGCAGTCGCTGAGCAGCTCCTCTGTGCTTGCGCATGAGCTCTCGGCACCGTGTCCAAGGTCTTACACTGCCGCCTCGTGATGCAAAAATACCTTTTCATCTTGACTTTTGCTTGACGCAGAGTTTGGGGGAAGAGTTGCCTGGAGGGCATAGAAGCTGTACCGCAGAATGTCGAAGCCTTGCTCGTCTGCTTAGCCTACCGATTCCTTGTGCGATGAATCCAGGACATCGCGTCTTAGTCTGTCGATTCCTTGTTGATGACTGATTCTCTTGGACAAAATTTACGAGCACGCCTAGGAAAGAGAACAGAGAGCAGAGGCTCGTACTGCGCTTTGTTGTCCTCTGCCTTCCGCTTGGTTCTGGGCCTTAGTCCCCTGGTCGAGCCTCGAGCTGCTACATACCAATGCCATACTCTCATTGTGGAAGATGCGGTCCAAGGCCCAGTGCTTGTCTTGACCTTTGTACACAGTCCTTCTGCTAGGCATCAGCCATTATCTATTACCTGATATAGACAAGCTTATTATACAGTAATTACACTCCAACCTAACCACTGCAGGATTAGTGGCATATTCCCATTCATGACTCAGCCTAATGCTTCACTTCATCTGCTCCTCCTCTTCCCCCACATGCACAGGAGACAGTTGCCCCAATCATGTTCACCAGCAATATATCCAATCAATGAATCCTAGGCAGAATTGTTCCATGGCTTTCCAAGAGCAACTGAGTAACCAAGTGATGGTATTTTCCCACAGTCTTTGTTTTTATTCTTATTATCATCATTGGCTTGCTTTCTTCTTCACCCCTCATTCCTTTGCATCCTTGCCTGTTCCATTCTTTCATCCTTGAGGAACAAAGACCTGCAACTTCATGAAGCAGTAACAGCCCCTCATGAACACATCGGCACAGGCACAGGAAAACCTTAGTTACCTACCACCATGGGCGGAAACGCGTTCACAAGGGATGATGCCAGTCTATCCTTTCCCAGGATGAGTCCTCAGATGTACGAGCAGCTCAAGGATGAGCTGACGGCGCGGCTGCTCAGACATTTCGAGTATGTACAGGTCCCGATTGAAGCGCCAGAGAAGACATCGTATGGCGATATCGACGTGCTTGTGTGCAACCCCCTCAACCCTGATGTATGCGACGCCGCAAGCCTGTCCAGTGCGTTGTGTGCCAGGATGTGGAAACAGCCCAAGGGGAGTGACACGGTCAACCTCGCCTTTGAATGGCCAGAAGAAGAGGGAGTTGATGTTCCATGCCAGCAGGAGTCGCCACCTGATTCAGACACGCCGTCGACGGATAGTCAAAGCGGTGTGTCGACGAAAGGGTGCATGTTCCAGGTTGATGTCCACATGTGTGACAGTGCCAAAACTTTTCAATGGGAGCTTTTCTCTCTGACTCATGGCGACCTGTGGGTGGTGCTCGGCAGCATTATCCGGCCCTTTGGCTTGGTGCGCAACCATCTCGGGCTCCTGGTTGCCATCCACGAGATAGAAAAGTTTGTTGAAGCAGTGGGTGGTGTTGGAGGGGTGCCCAAGCATCTTGGGCGCGTGCTGGTGACGGATGATCCTAGTTCTACGCTTGGCTTTCTCGGGCTCGACGCCGAACGGTATTGGAAGCCTTTTGAGTCAGTTGGTCAGATGTTTGACTATGCAGCCACATGCCGATTCTACATTGCTCGGGGTAAGAGGGCGCAGGGAGAGGGACAAGGAGAAGAAACGGGCGAAGAGCAAAGCAGCAGACAGGGCAAGTCGACCTACGAAACCTGCCACCGCGTCCGCAGACAGATCAACCGGCGGGATGTGCTCCAACGCTGGCTCACCGAGTACAAGCCCACGCACCCGGCTCGCCCATCCGATCCTCCTGACACCGAGACCCCAAACCTAGCACAGCCTCTCGACGCAGTCCAAGCAGCCAAGTCATTCTTCGGCGCCTCATTCACTACGCGATACAACACCGCCCTGAACCGAACTCTGTTCATCTTCGGGGCCCGACATCTGTGGGCCAACATCCGACGGCTCCTCACCACACAGGAAGGTGCCAAGGGCGACGAACTGGGGTACGCGACCAAGGGCCTGAAGCGATGCGTGCAGCCAGCCGGGTTTGAGGCATGGGCGCAGGCGGTGCTGTTGCGGGGCGAGCGTGAGAGTCTCGACCCAACGCCATGCCCGCCTGACTGTTTGCTCGACGAAGAACGAGCAACGACCGCCGCCACCACCGCCACCACCACGGAGATCAATGATCCCCTCGGCTTCTCCGTCCCCGGCCTGCTCGCTGTCCGACAGCATTTCCGAGCGTGCGAGTTTGACAAGGTCAAGGCATGGGTATTTGGCGGCAGCAGTGATGATAACAACATGGATAACGATAACGACAACAACACGGCCATGTGGCGACTTGTGTCCAGGCTGCAAAAGGAAAAGGATATCAGAGATAACTGGAAGGGAGGAGCAGAAAAGGAGACGGCGGCGGCGGCGGCGACGGCGGCAGCGGCGGCAGCAGCAGCAGCAGGGATCTAAAACTTTTGGGTTGTGACAAAAAAGAAAATGAAGAATCCCATCGTCCCCCTTGACCATTCTCTTCTATATCAAGTGATTTTACAGGGCGAGATTAATTATTAATTATCCGCTGCCTCAGCGTGTTCGGCAACAGCAGCAGCATCAACAGCAGCATCAGCACTACCTTGTACCACGGCCGTGCCGCCGAGTTGCTTGATCTTGGCCTGGGTCATTTCATACACATACTGGCCGAGATGCTCGAGGCCGTGGAGTTCTACACCGGGGTCTTGTTCTGCGTCGGCGTCTGGAGCGGTGGTCAGCCTTTCGGTATTCGGATAGAGCTCGCCGGGGGTGACGACGAGATTGGTTGGTCTGGCGCGGAAGCGGACCATGGCCGGGCGCAGGGCGAGGGAGTGTTCCCACAGGGCGTGGCGGCCGAGGAGGTAGAGGCCGAGGCGGGCGCGGGAGAGGGCGACGGTGATGCGGCGCTGGTCGTCCATGAAGCCGAGGTGGTTGGTGCGGGTGAGCGAGAGGATGACATAGTCGTTCTGGTCGCCCTGGTAGCGGTCAACGGTGCTGACGGTGCGGGGGAGGCCGAAGAGGGCCGGGTTGGCGCGGCAGCGGTGGTTGAGCACGTCGCGGATCAGCGCGCGCTGGCCCGCGTACGCGGTCAGGATGCTGATCGAGCTGGCCGGGTAGCCCAGCAGCCGCATGTACTGGTACAGCGCGACGGCGTACTCGGCCTCGCCCAGGTTCTGGAAGAAGTGCGGCGTCGGCTCGGATTCGTCGTGCGCGCGGTCGCCCTGGTGGTAGGTCGGCACGTTGATGAACTGGTATGTGAAGCGGAAGCCTGGGTTGGCGTGGGTGAACTCGGGCAGGGTGTGGGTGAGCGGCAGGTTGGTCAGCCGCACGCGCTCGGACTGGTAGCGCCAGTTGAACAGCTCGGCCAGCTCGGGGCGGCAGCGGCCCTGGGCGTCGAGCGTGACCGAGGGCACACCCAGGCGGATCAGGCGCTGGAAGAGCGACTGGCTGAAGTTGGAGTACGCGGCCAGGGCGGGGGATTGGATGACGGGGCAGTTTTGCAGGTGGTCGCCGACGAGGACGATGCGCTTGAGTGGCAGCTCGCCGCTGTGCCGGTCGCCGTTCTGCATGGCCATGGGGATGAAGGACTCGACCTCGGTGATCTGGGCTGCCTCTTCCATGATGAGCGTGTCATAGCGGAAGCCAAGGTCGGCAATCTCGGCGCGGCGCATGGCGGCGTGGGTGGTGGTCATGGCGACGATGCGGGCAGAGGACGTCAGCAGGTGGTTTGCCTGGTCGCGACTGTGGCGCAAGATCTCAAACGGCCGGATGGTGGCCAGCTCGGAGAAGACCTTGGCAACGTGGTGTTCGCAGCCAACCGCGATCTCTCTGGCCTCGGCGACCGAGGCGGAGGGAGGGAAGAGTGGCTGCGGCGCATCGGCAAAGTAGGCGTGGAAGGGGAAGGCGGCAGTGATGGACTCGGCGGTGGCAGGGTCGGCGTTGGCGGTGTGCCAGAACCGGGTCCAGGCAGGCTGGACAAAGACCTGGTCAAAGTAGTCGGCCGTTTCGCAAGAACTGCCATGGGCACCCTCGGCGCCAATGGAGGCGGCAAGACGGGCGACTTGGGCAAGATAGGTCTGTCGGAGCTCGAGGAAGGATTCGATGCGGCCGTATTTGCTGTAGGACTGTTCAGACTCGAGCTCTTCCTCGCCGTGGCCCAGACGGAGCAGGTGGCGCGGGTCGATGTCGAGCGCGATGATCTTCTGGAAGAGCTGGTTCAGGGCCTGGTTGCTGTGGGCAACGAGGAGGATGCGCTCCTGGGGGAAGTTGTGGTAGAGCAGGTTGATGATCTGCGTGGCCACGTCGGTCTTGCCCGTCCCTGGCGGGCCTACCACCAGGCTGAGACCGGGCTGGGTGCCGGAGACGATGGCCTCGACTTGCTTGGGCGTGAAGCGGACCGTGTTCGCCTTGGGCTTGTCGACGGGATATGGCCCCGTGTTCTTCGGCTTGTAGCTGCGGACTCGGATCGGGGCCTGTACAGACGGGTCGTCGGCCTCCATCTGCGCACGACGGCGCTTCTTCACGTTTGTCGACTCGTCCGCGCGTGGCTGGACAAAGGGTTGGACGAGGTATGGCGGAGGGAAGGACGACGGCTGGCCGGGGGCGACCTCGATCTGTCTACTTGGGAAGCTCTCGTTCAGATGGTGCCAGTCCAGGAAGGTATCGACAAAGTCCAGCTCGGCGATCTTGTCGTCCAGGTGCGGGAACGAGGCACTCCGAGGGTCTCCGTAGCCGAGGAAGACCTCGTCGAGCCAGGATGGAAGGGCGGCAGTTGATCCGACCAGCTTCTGGATAGTCTCCAGCACCGGCTTGAAGTTGTTTTCTCTGCCTTGACGGCGAGCAATGACATTGAGGGAGGCATAGACATCGACCGCCTTGTTGTTCTTGGCCAGGGCTGCCTTGTCCTTCTGGAAGGCGATGGGGTCGAGATCAAGCAGCAGGCGGCGACGACGGGGCCGTCCACCGAATGGATTGCTGTTGGCCACGTCTCTCAGCGGCTTGCCACTGTCATCCAGCACCTGCACCACCTCGGCTGTCCTGAGCCGGACCAGGCCGGGGTCAGTACCAGTACCAGTACCAGCAGCAGCAGCAGCAGCACCACCACCACCACCACCTCGGCCGTTGGACTGGCTGGGCGCAGCAACCTGCAGAAGGTAGACGACGTCCTTCGGCCGCAGACTGTCCCATTCATGTCTGATCGAGTCGGTCAGACGGCTGACGTCGAGACTGACCTCGCTGCGCACGTAGGCAGGGTGGGATGTGCCGACGCGGGGCGGAGCGATGTCAATGATGGCCGGCTTGTCAATCGGCATTGCCATCTTGCTGAAGCCATCAAACACGGGTGTTGACGGCGTCTCCCTGCTCGCTTTCGGCTTCATCCGGCGCACGAATGCCTCGAGATCGGTGCGAATGGCGTAAAAGGCCTCGGCCTGATAGAGCTCGAAGGAGCGCCACATGAAGTCGGCCAGGGAGAGGTACTGCAGGTTGAGCTTGGGCATTGCAAGCGGCTCAGTGCCGTCGTAGTCGTCGTTGCGAAGCAGCCGGGGCTGGTAGAGCGCTTGCTCAGTCGGCGACACCGACAGCTGGCTCACGAGGCGACTGAGGTCTGCTGGTCTTTGGTGTGCGTACACCAGGCTTTCCAGCCAGAGCGCGCGGCCCGCAGGGATACCGAGAGCAGCTGCATAGCCGGTTCTGAAGCCGAGGAGGGTGCACAGCTGCTTTAGCTCGGCATCCGACAGACTGTCCAAGTGCTGCTTGAGCTCGGCGGGCGCGTCGATGGCTGCGTCGTTGGACAGGGCCAGAACCCTCAGCTTTTGCGGGAAGTGCTTGAAGGCGATGGTTTGCAGACGCACAATCTGCAAGTGGTGCGCGCTCTGCACACTAGTCGATGAGTCCGCTCGCAGGTCAGAGGCGCCGATGGAGAAGGCATCAAAGTGCTTGAGCAGGGCCACCAGGTCGCGGAAGAGCGTGTTGTCTGCGTTTTGATACGTGGTCGAGGTGATGAGGGCGGGCAGCAGATTGAGGTCGCGGAGCAGCACGTGGCTGTACCGGCGCGTGGGCAGCTGGCTGGACAGGTCGATGAGAAACTCCACGAAGCGCTCGCAGTAGACGACTTGGGCCGACGTGGCGCTGGAGACATTGGCAATGCGCAAGAAATCGAGAACAAGCGAGTACAGCCAGGTGCGGTCCAGCTTGAGCCGGGACTGGGCCTGGGGCTGGCCTGCCGCAGCGTCCGCTCGCTTCTGTGCTGCTCTCCATGCCTTGCGCCGTGCACTGCTCTTTTCCAGCTCGCGCTCGCGTGTCTGTTCGCTATGCAAGTTTTGCCAGATGGAGATTGAGACCAGCGGGGCGCACTCCTTGCGGACGACCTCCTTTTCCAGCGAGTCGAAAGCACGGGTGATGAAGCACAGGAGCGCTAGTCGTAGCGCCGGTGGCTGTGAAAGATCGAGGCTGAGTGAGAGCACTCGGCGGAAAAGACTGGAGAAGGCCTCGGGGCGGTCAGCCAGCGGCGCAAAGTGGGATCGCGACGAGGCAAAAAGAGCGACAAGGAGCACATGCTGGTCCGGCGCGTCGTCTGAGTAGGTCGGCCACAGGAAGCGCTCGAGGATGTGCAGCTGGCGGAGCGGTAACAGGGCATGCGGCTCAAAGGCTGCGCGCTCGAGCGGGTCCCAGATCTCGCGCTTCAGCACGTCTCCGGGCACGCGGCTGGGGACACGGTCCGTAGCCAGCCAGAGCCGGCCGGCGACCTCTTCCCACTGTGTTTCGGAATCCATCAGCCGGGCACAGGGGAGAGAATGGGAGACAATTGTACGGCAAAAATCAAGGTTGCAGCCTTGCATGGCTTGGCATTGATGTTGGCAGCCTCGCCGGAGAGGCTTGGCGAGATTGGCAAGGCGGAGCGGAAGAACGGCAACGGCGGAGCGGAACAGAGGAGCCTTATGCAGCCTCGCGCAGCCTCGCGCAGCCTTGTACTACGTTCTGTCCATCGAACTTACATTCCGTGCATAGTGCTGCTTCTGCCCATCTCGCCCGCCATGTCGCCCTGGCTTGACGGAGTGCCCTATGTGGCCACATACCGTGCCCTCCTCAACGCGCAGCTGGAGCGTCTCCTCGACAACTACAGCGCCAGCAGCCTCAGCCAACCCGTCCCCGAGTCAGACTGCCAGCAACTGCTGACGCAGCTACGCGAGCTCAAGGACCAATGGCCGCAGCAAGGAAGCGGACCTGACGCACGCGCACCTATCGAGGCGGTTGCGCGCGACATCTTTGCCAGTCTCAGCGCACAGACTGATCTGTCACACACGGACGGGGCGCACCTGTGGCTGCTGCTCGACGTGCTCAACATGCTGTCTGACAACCAGCTGTGCGAACCGGCGCTGGCCTTTTGGCTGGTCGAAGAGCTGCTGGACAGCCAGACAATCGAGGGCTGCAAACGGGTCTTTGACTATCTCGAGTCCCGCCGACAAGTCATGACCGCCCATTTCTTCCGTGAGAAGAGCCTTGTGATTCTGCGCTCTTGCAACGAGTTGCTGCGCCGTCTGTCGCGCGCCGAGGACACCGTCTTCTGTGGCCGCGTCTTCATCTTTCTCTTCCAGAGCTTCCCGCTTGGCGACAAGAGCTCCGTCAATCTGCGCGGCGAGTTCCACGTTGAGAACGTAACCGACTATGACCCTGCGCCGTCCAAGTCGGAGCATGCGATCCAGCCCATGGACCTTGGAAGCCACACCCCGGAGCATGCGACCCAGCCTACGGACCTTGGAAGCCACACCCCGGCCAAGGCTGTGTCCGCAGCCTCCACGCCGCTCGATAGTGACGCGGCACCGGCCTCATCAGCCTCGGTCAAGGCCGGCCACGGCACGCCGCTGCCTCGCCAGGCACAGGCCGAAAAGGCAGAGCCGCCCCCGGACCTGGACGCGCTCTACCCCAAGTTCTGGGCCCTGCAGTCGCTCTTCTCCTCGCCCACCCGCCTCTTCGACCCCACGGCCATGGCCCAACTCAAGGAGGGCATGGCGCTGACCCTGTCTTGTTTCCGATCCATGTCGAACTCGTCCTCATCCTCAGCCGCCAACAATGCCCTGCCAGGCTCACGCAAGCGCAAAGCATCCGACCTCGACCCGGCCATCGCTGCTGCTGCCACTACTACTCCTGCCACCTCGGTCAGTTCGACCCCGTTCAACCCCAAATACCTGACGAACCGCGACCTCTTCGACCTCGAAGTTCACGACCTTGCCTTCCGCCGGCATGTGCTCGTGCAGTCTCTGATCATGCTTGACTTTCTCCTCTCGCTCTCGCCCTCGGCCAAAGCCAAGGCCAGCTCGGCCCCGGGCCTGACCAACAAATCGGTGCTGTATGCGCACACGCTGTCGGAAGACGACACCAAGTGGTGCATCCAGACCCGCGCCGCCATGGCCAGCTACCTGCAACAGCAGGGAAGTGGAAACGAGGGCAAGATGTATTACCGCATGGTCGACACCGTGCTGTCCCGCGACAAGAACTGGGTCCGGTGGAAGGCCGAGAGCTGCCCGCCCATCACGCGCGCGTCTGTCGAGGTGGAGTCGTATCTCAAGGCGCAAAGCAAACTGGAGCGCATCGCCTCGGACGCCACGCGGCCGCTGTTGAACCCGCCTGGGGCCAGCGAGTTTGACTTTTTGCTCAAGCCGACGACGACGGAGAGCCTGAAGCAGCCCAGGCAGAAGGGCCGGTACAAGATCCCGACGCTGCAGAACTTTTACGACCATATCCAGCGAGAGGATCTGGACATGGACTTTGCCACGACGGAAAGGGAGAAGAAGGATATCGAGGAGCGCAAGATGGCCAATGTCTGGCGCGCCCTGAGAGCCAGCGTGGAAACCGGGGAGAGGGTCAAGCTGGCCGATGCACTGGGTGAGCAGGGCACCAATTACGCCGCTCTGGTGCCCAACACGACGGCCGAGGAAGAAGCGGACGAGGGGACAAGCAGTGTCAAGGCTGAAGAAGAGCAGCCCGCGGCTGAGAACGGACACGACGGCCAGGCTGAAGCTGAGCCTGCCACCGCACCTGTGCCGGCAACGGACACGGTCATGCAAGACGCTGACCCTCGGCCTGCGCCTGAAGCGGAAGCTGGCGCTGGCGCTGATAATGGCCCGGTCGAGACAAACGATAGCACTGAGATAGCGGTGCAATGATGAAGAAAGTCGTATTGTCAGAGTAGTAGTAATAAGACAGTGTATAGAAAGTCGTGTTGTCAGAGTAGTAGTAATAAGACAGTGTATAGAAAGTCGTGTTGTCAGAGTAGTAGTAATAAGACAGTGTATATCATTATATTGTCGTATTGTCGGAGTCGTAGTAACAAGACAGTGTATATCAATTCTGTATTTTCCGAACTGTCAACTCGGCCTTGTCGCCGCCGCTGCTCAGGGCAATCAGCTTGCCCTGCTCCAGCTTCTTCTTCCACTTGTTGGCCTCGCCGCGGGCCAGGATGAAGGTCAGCCTCGCGCTGGACCCGTCCTCCATCACACTGGTCGTAGGAGTATCCTCGCCGTCGGACGACAGCGCCGTGTAGGTCCATCGCCCAAAGGCCCAGTTCAGGACATATACCACCACGGCGGCGGCGGCGCGCGATGGTGCCGGCAGTCTCTGTCCATTGCTGTCCCTTGGTGGCTGCGTCGACGCCAGCAGGCCCTTGATGCGGTAGACCTCGTCCTTGGGCGCCGTGCTCAGCAGCAGCGATTCCAGCTGGTCCAGGTCGACAGCCTCGGGCTGCCCGCTCGCACTCGGAGCGACCAGGCGCACAGACAGCACGTCGACCTCGTCCTGGTGGCTGCTATCGTGGTGATGGCCATGGCCGTGACCATTCTCCCCATTCTGCCCCTCCTCCCCAACAACAGCATGCGCAACCAGCGCGCCATCAACGCCCAGAATGACATCCTTGTCGACCCAGCCGCGATCGCTCTTGACCCACGGCGTGTGCACCTCCAGGTCGCCCACGCGGTCAAGACACTCGTCAAAGCGGCGCTCACCAGCGGCCTCCCACTTGTTGAAGACAATCAGATCGGTGTACTTGGCCTGCATGCGGGCGGTGGGCGAATGGTCGTCGTAGCCAGCCCAGTTCTCGACATCAATGACGCTGATGACGCCGTCGAGCACAAACGCGCCCGGGTTGGTGGCAATCAGGCGGTTGACCTCCATGGCGAGCGTGGCCGGGAAGGCGCTGCCGCTGGTCTCGATGACGATGCGCGCCGGCGGGTGCTGCGGCATGGTCTTGAGCTCGAACAGCGCGTCGCCCAGCTGGCCCACCAGGTTGCAGCAGATGCAGCCGTTGAGCAGCTCGCGCGTGCCGGCGATGGCCTGCTGCCGCGCCAGCTGCGAGTCGACCGCCACGTCGCCAAACTCGTTCTTCAGCAGCGCCAGTCGGTAGCTGGGCGGCAGCTGGGCCACCAGCTTGAGGATCAGCGTCGTCTTGCCCGCGCCCAGGAAGCCGGTCAGGATGGTGATGGGAGTCGGCGCCATTACTACTACTCTCTGTTCCTTTTGTCTATACCATTCTGTGGCCAACTGCCGACTGCTGTCTATCACAAACTTATTCACCCTTTCTTACCCCACTACTCCCCTCTCTCTCGTCTCCAATAGCCGATATAGCTGTCCTCTGCAAGTCAGAACATGAAGGCCTTTTCGATGACGTAAACAATCCCGTCCTCGCTCGATGCTCCTGACTGCGTATCCGTCAATCACCCGCGACGAGTTCGACCAGGCCTGTCGAGCATTTGCGTGGCGGTGTCGGGATGGCCGCCGACTCGATTGCACTGATTGGCTCGCCGTCACCTGGACGGGCGAGGAGGTGAGGATCAAGCAGCGAAGGAGGCGGCAAGATGAAGACGACGATGAACAAATTGGCGACGACGACGACGACGACGACGACGACGAGCAGGTGATTGACTCAGCACAAGTCGCAATTGACGACAACGACGAGCAGGTGATTGATTCAGCAGTTCTTGATCCTGCTGACGCCTACTATCACATCGACTTCTCCATTGCCTACTCTCCCACCTACTCAGTTCCTGTGCTCTGGTTTTGGTCGCCGAGGCTGACCACGACTGTACACGTCCATGCCCTGGTGGCCGAGCATCTGGCTCAAGCAGTTCGCTCGATTGGCGTCATGGGAGCGATTAGCCAGGCTGTGAGCTTGCCCAACAACCCCCTTCCCTTCTCCTTGTGTGTGCGGAGTGAGTGTGTGCGTGCGTGGGTGTTTGTGCGCAGCTGCTGACATAACACCCCGGCTCCAGTACCACCCTGTCACCGACATGCCCGCCTTCTTCATCCATCCTTGCAACACCCACGGTGCGATGCGTGCTGTCAACGACGGCGAGACCCTGTCCCAAGAAGACTACCTGCTCATCTGGTTGGGCCTGACCGGGTCCAGCATCGGCTTGCATGTGCCGAGCCATCTGCTGACACACGCACAATGGGCTAAATAAAGGCTAAGCGCCGACGTGATGCCCTGGGAGTAGGGGGGTGGTTGAGCCCTAGTTTTGCCGTCTCTTATCATCAATCAGAGTCTTCCTCCATAGCTGCATCATCGTCATCCTCGTCCATGGACGCGTCCGATTGCTCTTCTTCGGCCTTGTCCTCTTCATCCTCCTCTCTCGGCCGCTTTACACCAGCCGTCACCTTGCCGTCCGCATTGGCCCCGGGCTTGGCTGGCACGGCACCCGGGGGGGCATTGAAGATGCTCTGTTGCAGCGCTGTCTGCTCCGATGCAGGCGCCGCCGCCGCCGCCGCCGCAGCAGCAGCAGAAGTCGGCGCCTCGAACGTGCCCCTCAGCTTTGCAATGATATGCGAGCTGCCCCTGGCGTAAACAATCACCAGCTTCTTGCCAAACAGGTCGAACCCTTGCAGCGACCGCAGTGCCTGGGTGGCTGTCTGCACATCTCGGAAGACGACGTGGGCCTGTCCGCGCATCGACTGTTTGTGGGCGCCCACCCGCTGCGTAACAACGTCGAGCACGGAGCCGTAGGTGGAAAAGAGCATGTACAGCGCCCGCTTCAGCTCGTTCTTGTGGATCTTGTCGTTCAGGTTCTTGACGTACAGCCTATGCACCCAGTCAGCAGCCGGTCTGCAGAACATGTCAGCCAGAGCACCCCCCACTCACGTCTGGTTTGGACTACCAACATCCTTGGTGCTCGCCCCGTTGGGAGCCTGTTTGGCCGCCATTTCGGCGCGAGGACGCGACGGCAAGCGGGGAGCGGGGCCGGCAGAGGACAGGCCCTGGGGTCAAGACGCAGCAATTTCGATGCTGTCGCGTCTAGGGTTGTAGTCTGCTGGTGCCCAGGTCAGTCATGTCTCTGATGTCTGAAAATTTATGCCAAGCCAAACCTGGGGTGCTGTAACTGTAAATTACCGTAACTTACCGTAACTTACTGCCACTTCCCCGCCAACGTCCATCGCCACACCACTGCCTCTTGTACACCTCCGCCAGCGATAGTCGAGAGCTACTCCTATCGCACACATTATACACACACTCACACTCTCTCTCCACCATGCCCGGCCCAGAGATCCACCACCTCTTCCACAAGCCGATTGCCGACCACTCCTTCTCCGCCGACCGGCAGACTCTGGCGGTGGCCAAGGACAACGTGGCCGAGCTGTACAAGCGATCCGGGGCCAAGTTTGTGCTGGAGGATGAGCTCAAAGGCCACGACAAGACGGTGACGGGGGTGGACATTGCGCCCAACAGCGGGATGATTGTGACGTGCTCGCAAGACCGAAACGCCTACGTATGGGAGCGGTCGACGACGACAGGCGGCGGCGGCGGCGGGTGGAAGCCGACGCTGGTGCTGCTGCGGATCAACCGGGCGGCGACGTTTGTGCGGTGGTCGCCGTCGGAGCGCAAGTTCGCCGTCGGGTCTGGGGCGCGGCTGATTGCGGTGTGCTACTTTGAGGAGGAGAACGACTGGTGGGTGTCCAAACACCTGAAGAAGCCGATCCGGTCGACAATCACGACGCTGGCCTGGCACCCCAACTCGGTGCTGCTGGCGGCGGGCAGCACCGACAGCCACGCGCGCGTGTTTAGCGCCTTTGTCAAGGGCGTCGACGAGCGGCCCGAGCCCAGCGTGTGGGGCGAGCGTCTGCCCTTCAACACCGTCTGCGGCGAGTACCTCAACGACAGCGCCGGCTGGGTCCATAGCGTTGCCTTTTCCCCCTCGGGCAATGCGCTCGCCTTCGCCGCCCACGACAGCACCATCACCGTCGTCTACCCCAACGACCCAGACCCCCAGCCCCGCGCCATCCTCAGCATCACCACCCCGCTGCTGCCCCTGACCTCGCTCATCTGGACCTCCGAGTCTGAGATCATCGCGGCCGGCTACGACTGCGAGCCCTTCAAATTCGCCGGCAGCCCGTCTGGCTGGCAGATGACGGGCGCGGTCGAGTCGAAAAAGGCGGTCGGCCACGGCGCCGCCGAGGCCAGTGCCAGGGATCTCTTCCGCCAGATGGATCTCAAGGGCCGCACCACCACCAAGGACGACACCCAGCTGAGCACCACGCACCAGAACACCATCAACACCATCCGCCTCTTTGCCGGCAGTCCTGGCGCCGCCACCAAGTTCAGCACCAGCGGTGTCGATGGCCGCGTGGTCGTCTGGAATGTATGATGGATGGATCATTATCTTCTTGATAGATCCAAATAAGAAATCCCAATCGAAACACGTTAATCTGTCTCTTCTTGCCTTATTTTTTGAGCAGTGAGAGAAAATCAATAGCTTTGGGCACGCTCAGAGGTGTATCGCATCCTAACTGGTCGACTACCTCCTGCTGTCTCAACTACATATCTGCCTGTCTGTCTGTCTGCCGGCCTGTCTA
Source organism: Chaetothyriales sp. CBS 134920 (assembly GCA_003693665.1). Taxonomy (NCBI): domain Eukaryota; kingdom Fungi; phylum Ascomycota; class Eurotiomycetes; order Chaetothyriales; family Domatiomycetaceae; genus Domatiomyces; species Domatiomyces catenatus. The sequence goes on from QQSL01000005.1 coordinate 27,045, forward strand.
TCTTCACTCGTCCGTCGCGACTGTTGTCATCAATCCCATCCGAATAATCGTGGAATAGTGACCTAGTCACCGGTCAGGCTAATCGTATGACAGACCGCCTGCCCCATCTGCTTGCTCCTTTTTCCCACTTGGCGTGCAATGTGCTTTGCAGGTGTATTGCCTGCAGTTCCCCTTTTCTCTATCCATCCTCATCGTGGATTCGTCATCGTCCATGCATCGTCTCAAGGAGAAAAGGCGGGGCAAAAAAGAAATATCGACCACTGGATTGCCACGTCTGCACACGCTGATCAACTTGACTTTCGCTCATCTTGACAAAGCCTCATCTTCTCTAAGACAGCTCGGGGTCAATGGTGTTGCCGGCTACAATATTGGCCCAGCCAATCAACCGCCAGTGCTTCTCGATTCTCCTGCTCAGAGCAATCTTCTCGCCAATGGCTGTGCATGCCGGTGTTGTCAGCGTCAGCTTGGCCGCATCGGCCTTGACACCCATGACCTTGGCACCTGTCGCGGTGCTGCCAATGTTGACCATCAGCACTTCGTTCTTGGCCAGTTTGGCAACCTTGGCCTGCTTGCCGTCCGCCGTCTTGACACCCAGGAGCCGGCGCAGCAGGAAATAGTTGACTTCAAGCTCAATGTAGATGTCGGGAAGCTGGCCCTTGAGGCCGAGCACATGGCCCACCAGTCGATCAGCACGGCACAGAGTCGGGTCCACGCGCGTGCCCACGCCGATGAGGCCACCAGGCACCGCAAATTTAAGGTCGTTGTGCTCAGCAAACAGAGACACAATGCGCGACATGATCGGCCGGCAGATCGTCTGTCCAGTGCTGTTCTTCTCGATAATGCCTGGTCTGATTTCAATCTCGTCGCCGAGCTTGAGGACACCAGTGAGGATCGATCCACCGGCGACGCCACCTTTGAGATCTTCAATCTCCGCACCTGGCTTGTTGACGTCGAAAGAGCGGATGATGATCATGTGTGGTGCTGCCTGAAAGTTGCGCGGCGGAACTGGGATCTTGGTCACGAGGAACTCATTGATCGCGTCAATGTTGTACTTCAGCTGGGCCGAGATCGGGATGATCGGGCTGCCGTCTGCCACTGTGCCCTTGATGAATTTGAGGATCGACTCGTAGTGGGTCATGGCGGCCTCTTCCCGCATAAGGTCCACTTTGTTCTGGAGAATGATGATGTGGTTGAGCTTCATAATCTCGATGGCTGCCAAGTGCTCCGACGTCTGAGGCTGCGGGCACGATTCGTTGCCGGCAATCAGAAGCAGGGCTGCGTCCATGACGGCGGCACCAGACAACATGGTGCTCATCAGAATATCGTGACCAGGGCAGTCCACGAACCTAGATGCGTTAGCTGCGTGGTAATTCCAGCAGCCTTGCGAGGCCATTGAGGGAGCTATCACTCACGAAACATGCCGTAAAAGGCGGTATGTGCCCGTGCAGCCGTCACGCTCGCAGGGCGGATCCACCTCCTTCTCCGACTTGTACGACTTGTAGCACGTCGGCCTCGGGCACTCGGGATTGTCACACTTGTAGATCTTGGCATTGGCATAGCCCAGCTTGATCGTGATGTTTCGCTCCAGCTCGTTCTTGAATCGCACAGTCTGCACGCCTGAAATGGCCTTGACCACAGTTGACTTGCCGTGGGCCACGTGTCCGATGGTGCCAATGTTGATGGTTGCTTGTCTGGCAATAATCTCAGGCGACAGAGGCGTCAGCTTCGATATGTCAAGATCCTTTGGGTCAGGTTGCTCCGGCAGCACCGGTCTGGACACGGGCGCAGGCACCGGTGCCGAGGCCTTGAGGGCCGACTTGGGTGCCTCATGATCGACTTCATCGGCGTCATCAAAATCGTGCTCTTCACCGGGAGGAGTGCCGGGCTGAGACAGCTCGTCGTCGGACGGTATATCGCCGTTGGTCGCCATGTTCACGACAGTGGGGATTATTGGTGGGGTGGTGGTGTGGTGGTGGCTTGTGTGTGGAGCAGGAACCGTTTGAGCCTTCAGTTTCTCTGCAAAGAATTAGACCAGAGTTTGGTGAACAGAGATCTTTGCACAGAGCAGCAGGTAATGTGTGCAGGACAACTGTTTATGCTCACCAGCTCAGTCACACAATAGATTCCTCGACTCAGAACTCGATATTGCCAAGAAATTATTTTTGCCGCTTATCTCCTTAACAAGATTATCTCCTTATTATCTCCGGCTGCTCCTCTTATAATCAACTTCATATCCATCAAGTCATGCTTCTCGTATCAGTCATTCTAATCATGTACTGTCTTCCAACGCTTCTTGAGCCTGATATTATTTACAGCAACATCCTCCATTGATTCCAATCAATTCGAGGCCTGTAAATCACACCGCCTTAGATCGCTCTCTCCTCCGTGCTGCCTAGTGTATTCGCCCTCTCTCTGAGTCTCTTTCCCTCCATCAGGCCGCGAAGACCCCTCTTCTGAAGGCCAATCACAGAGCTCAACCCTCCAACCCACACGTCTCTCGACCCGTCGACCTGGCTTGAACCGAGATCGATGCTCTCTGCCACCGACTCCGAGTCGGTCTGGGACTGTTCGGTAGATGTTGTGGATATATGGGTAGAAGCAGAATCGACTGAGCTGCTCTTGATATGTCCTTTCTTCTGTGCCCCATTGGCTTGCTCTGTTTCTGCCGCTGTTTTCACGTCCCCTTTAGTCATAGGCTGCACTCGCCGTGCGGTACCATCGCGTACACCCGTCGCTTGGCTTTCACCGGCTCCGATCGCTCCCACGGCACCACCCAATTTGGACACCAGACTTCTTCCACCTCCAGCTGCCATGGCTGCTGCGTTGAAAACCGCTGCTGCGTTTCGCCCATCCAGGACCTCGTGCAAGCGCTCCACCGTGGCCTCGAGAAGACCGTCAATCTGGTATGGACGTGCCATTTGCAAAAGTGAGCACAAAATCTGAGGAGTGCACAAGGATGTCCCAACAGGCGGCAAGGACGAGGTGTATAGAAAGTGCAACAACAGCTGAAGAGTTTGAACCATGTGCGGCAAAAACAAGGATCGAGGCCGTCTTGATGCTGGTATACTGGCTGCACTTGGAATTTCTGTCGAAGGTGCTGGTGCTGGTGCCGGCCGAATGAGTGAGCGCTGAGGATCTAGAAAACCGTCTTTGCTAAGAGCACCGGTCTCCATGCCCTGTACGCCTGGAGTGATGGTTATGGTCGAATTACGGCTGGCTTGGGACTGCATCAGTGGCCGAAGTGTCGTGGCTTCCGATATCATGCTAGCTTTGTCCGTTGTCGTCGAAGACCTTGCTAGCAGCATGTTGAAGTAGCGTCCCCATCTTCGAGAAAGGATGCTAGAATTGCATTGTAACCTCTCTCCATACAGGGCCACGAGTTCCATGTCCGAGATCTCGGGCAAGTTCATGGTCGCTAGACCAAGTTGTTCCGCTGTTCTTGTAAAGGGTCGGCCGCCAGCATGTTGACTTGACAGGATCGCTTGAGAAGAAGGCGATGGCAGTGGTGGTGCTGACACTGATACATAGCCAGACGAAGCGCTCGTCTTCCGCGGATTGTCGTACAGGCCAAAGGCTTCCAGCTCCACCATGCAAACATGACTGAAGTTGATTCTGCGGTGATTGTAATCATCCACTAGGCTGCGCTCTCGATGGCCCAGAATTACAAGCGTGTTGCGGCGATTCCAAAGCACTCCCCGATTCCAGCTCCCTTGCTCGAATACTGACAAGTTGGTATCGATGCGTGCCCAGGTCAAGGTGCGCAGGTCCAGTGCCCAAAGAGCATACTCGTGCTTTGACGATGTCAGATGCGTCCCGCTCACGACGAACCGGTTGTCAAGAATCCCCCCACTGGGAAATCTCAGGCCTGGCGGTGATAGCCCTTCAGCTATCGGCTTCTCTACCACTCCGCCATCCGGGAATCGAATATGCAACTCGAGTTTGACATCGAGAAAGTTGTAGTTGGAATAAATCAGCATTGGTGTGCCGGATGATGCTTTTGCTCTTGAGGAGTCGGCGCCATCCAATGGAACGTTCTGTCCAACCAGATCGGCATCCAGCCCTGTCATCGGCACGATCATGCTCTTATACGCTCCACATTTGCGATCCCAAGTTGTCGTACCCGTCCATTTGAGGCTTCGGAGATTGAACACGTTGATTTGCTCAATGTAGTTGTTTTGATTGTCTTGGCCGCCCACCACAATCATCTCCGCTCCACCCGCGCCATCAATCTCAACGCCCAGGCTGCCAGAATGCGGATCGGAGGAAGATGGATTGTGGTGTAGAGCAGAGCGTGGTGCATCTGCCGACGTGAATACAGCTGAAGAGGGCAAGATGGCTGCACAATGAGCGTATCGTCCTTGTGGGTTATCCAACGAAGCTATCAATGTCCAGGTCCGTGTTGGCACATCGTACACATGTATATCAGACATGACCGCCAGCTCCAGTGGCGGGTCCGTGTTGGAATTTGCGGCCGGAGGCTGCTGATTGCGGGGCGACATACCACCATAGCAGACCAATTTCGTGTCTCCGAGAGCACACATGCTGTGAAAATATCGGGGTGGAGGGATGCTGCCCAGGGTCTCCACCTTTGTCCAATGCCGCTTGATAAGGTCCAATTGATACAGGGTTGATGTCAGCTGAGCCTTGCTCCTTGAGTGCAGGCGCCCGCCAAAGACGAACAGCAAATCGCCCAGGATGGTTGTTGTTGCTCCAACCAAGGCATGCGGCCGCTGGCCTGTGGTTCTGTGCACGCTGCACACCAGGCCCGAGAGATGAGTTGGGCCTGAGTTCTGCTGGGCCGTGCCAGGAGATATTCCAAATGCGCCGCTTTGCATCTGGGCATGTTGGGAGGAGGGAGCATCATCGATACTGGCCTCGGAGTTGCCCAAGCTGACCTCGCTACTATTCATTTTGGGACGGCACTTTGGAGAGACGTGTTTTTGCGATCGCAGGGGCTGCCGGTTTGCTGCGCCTGACAAGACCTGAGTCTGCTGGGGTTTCCGGCTTGTGCCTGACAAGACCTGAGTCTGTTGGACGGGAAAGATGTCGGCTTCTCGTCGCGAGTCTGGGCCAGTCTGATATGGCAGAGGCTCCTCGGGGCAAATATAGGGGTCGTATGGGTTCGCAAAATCCGGAATTACTATGGGAATGTGGCGCGGTGATCTCGGTGGCTTGCTTCGCGGATAGGTCGCATTGTCAGAAAGGTAGGCGCACTTGTATCCTCCAGTTGGATGTGGGAGTTCTAGATGTAAGCCGGGTCTGTTGCCGCCGTTGTCGAGAGAAAAGTTCGAGGAGGCGAATCCGCTTGGTGCCTCTCCCCGTTCTCCGGACTCTGCGGAGGTATTCGGATCAGTCCCTCCGTCAAAAGAAGGCCGCTCAAGACCAGGGAAGCCTGAGAGGAGCTTGAATGAGAGAAGCTGGGATGTCGCCTTGGAGGCGGGTCTGCTGTGAAATCTACCCATTATTAGGACACTTTTCTGAACAGGACAGAATCGAGCAGGCAATGAATAGGAGATCGGGCTCAACGATTTGCAATCAAGGACAACTGGCCCTCAATAGCTCATCGACAGGTGTCACTCTGTGGCAGTCCATTCATTCATCTTCAAGGTTTGGCACTTGGCACCACATGGCACATGGCAGGTCCAAATTTAGGTTGGCCATGATCTGGGGGGAAGGAGCGCCCTGCCGCGCGTTCCCATATGGCAAGAGCGGCGACATGGCAGCCTGACATATGCAGGAAGGAGCGATGCAGGTCCAGGGGGGCGACATCGTATATGTCCAGGACTCACCTTTAAACAAAGCAGTTTCACTCCCAGGCCGCGCGATGAGCCGCGCATGTAGCGAGCGGATGGCAAGAAAAAAAAGCGTCCGGTTCGAAAGGGAGGGTGTAGTCAATCAGCGCTGCTCATTTGATGAGAATCTGATGAAGCAGACCCCAACCGCCAATCTAGATCGTGAATGAAGGTCTGTACAACGCTGGAGTGGCAAGAAGAGAAGGGGAAACATCGCCATGGCCGTCGTCGTCAAAGTTGCCAAGGCCCTTCAGAAAAACATGAACATGGATCATGGGTGTGCGCAGATAAAGATTAACTGAGCAGTCGAGGAATTCCAAGTCAAAGTCACTCTACCGCTGATGATCTACTGTCAAAGTTACGCACAGCTTGCCTTGCAGAGCGAACTGCCAAAGACCGTTACACTCTCTGTCCACCTATTTCTGTGCATGGCCCAGCCTCGCAAGGCTCGAATCTCCAGATCTTCTCCGAAACCTTATCTGTGCTTATGGGGCTATGGGGCTGGGAGACAAGGGAAAAAAGAAATCGGATCGACAAGTTCTAGCTGGGTTGAGGGGTAAGTTCAGCTGACAGGCAACAAATTCGCAATTGGCTCAGAGAGGTCGTCGTGGCTAGGGGGCAGATCTCCAGAACTTTGAAGATCGCCTTGGTCGAGGGAAATGTCTTGATGGTATTGATTTCAGTTTGAATATGTTATCATGCACCTCGCTGCCGTCCCCGACCACAGCCCTTCGAATTCGAGCTTGGAAGCCAACGCAGTCCCAATTTACACATTCGCAGATGTCTTTTCCTTGGGTAGGGGGGTGGTTCGCAGGTATGGCTTGATGATCTTGAAATCGGGGAAGAGTTCCTTGGCCTGTTCGTTGTTCACGCTGGGGTGGACAATCACATCGTCACCTGGCACCCAGTTGATTGGGGTGGTGACCTTGTGCTTGTCGCCAGTCTGAAGAGAGTCGACCACGCGCAGGACCTCGGCCGTGTTTCGGCCGGTGGAGGCAGGGTATTGGAGGATGGCGCGGACCTTCTTGCTGGGATCGATGAAGAAGACGTCTCGGATGGTGAATGCAATGCCCTTCGAGTCCACGTTGGTGGCATCCAACAGGTCAATCATGCCCCATCGGAGAGCAATCTGCCTGGTCTTGTCACCGATGATGGGGAATTGGAGATCGGAGCCGGCGACGTCGTTGATGTCAGCGATCCACTTGTTGTGGCTGGACACATCGTTGGCCGACAGACCAATCAGCTTGACCCCTCTCTTCGCGAACTCAGGCTCGAGTTTGGCGAATGCGCCCAGCTCGGTGGTGCAGACAGGGGTGAAGTCATCGGGGTGAGAGAAGAAGACGACCCAGCTGTTGTTGATGAACTCGTGGAAGTCGATCTTGCCCTTGGTGGTCTCCGCCTGGAAGTTGGGAACAGTGTCGCCGAGACGAATGCTGGAGTAAAAGTGTCAACAAAAGAGGCGGGGTATACCTGGGGGGGATGGACTTACACTCCCTGCTCGAGTTTATCGGCCATGATTAGTATTTGAATTAAGTAGCTCTAGAATCTATTGTGAGAGGAACAACTGAGTATAGTCAACACGAATAGAAGCAGGAACAGGAACAGGAGAGGAGGGGCGATCGAGGTGCGCCCAAGATATAAAGGAAATTTGCACATTTCATCATCCGTTGCCGCGACAAATTTCTTTGGGGCTCATCCCACTTCAAGTGCGAAATGGCCACACATTAAGACTGGTCCGTGATGGCATCATTTTAGTGCCTGTCCCACGTGATCGTCTTGGAGTTTATCACTGAGGGTAATGAATTTTGAATTTTTCACAGTAACCAGCGTACAGTAACTGCAGCCTAACTTCAGGTGTAGTAACCAGCCCAACTTCAGCTGTTTATTTGGTCTGTAGTACCAGCATTCTTAGGTCAGATGGTAGCAGCACGTGACCTCTGCATTGATTTCAGAGTAGAGATTTTACCCCTCATTATTAACCCCGCGACGCCCAGGTCATGTGACTGTCCGTCAATCGTCAGCTGGAAGTGGTCAGCTGCGAGTGGTCAGCCGAGTGGCGCGATCTGACTTGCAATCGCTTTGTTCACATACTGTGGACATCACACATGTATGATATGAGGTGTCTCGCCAAGGCAATCTAGTCCAAGTTTCTCCACTCCGACATCAAAGGGGCACCCAGACTTTGATGACTTGCAACCTGCAACTTCTGCCGTAGGCCCAAGTGCATCGATCGCACCTCCGAAACAGCGGTCGCCTTCCCATTGAAGCACTGGGTTTGAAGGCTGCGAGCAGGTTCTCTATAATATGGGCACTGACAGAGGCTAAAGGAGCCATTAAAAGGGCGCTGGATGTGGAAAAGTATCCTATCTGGAAGCGTAGTGTGTCCTGGGCTGGATCAGGGTGATGGTTGAAGAGGCAGCCGCATAAGAAAGTTGCCCACAGGCCCTTGACATTTTGCCGGAGCGGAATATCAAGTTGTATATGTGCAAGAGACGGAGAAGAGAGGATCATGAGGATAGTTGGAGTGTCTAGCTTCAGCGAGCTACTCGTGAATCTGTTTTGGGCGGCGGCGGTGGAATCCACGTGTGGGCAGCCACAATACTGGAGGATGTCGTGCAACGTCTCACTTAATGATCGCGTCAGGGAGAGGATCTTGTCGATTTCGGAGGTTGGGTCGACGGGGGTTTGGCATTGTGTTTGGTGCTTTGCGTGGGTCTGTGGGTGCTATAGCAGTCAAAGAACTGCCTCCTGAGTTCGATGAGGCTATAGACTGCCATGGCAGTGATAAAAAGGGGAAATAGGGATTAGAAAACCACTACCTTCCCTTCGCCTAGCGATGATTAGCTGGTCGTTGCTTTTGACCGCTTTTTTTTCTTTTGAAATGCAGTGCGTGGACGTTGCGCCGCATACTCGTAAGAGAGGCTCGAATATGGATTCGGTTCTTGCTTTCCTATAACCATCACAGGATCGTCCAGAAATTAGATTCCAACCACATTGTACCTTGTGTTTGGAACATCGGGAGTGAGGCAAACTCTCACTTGGTTGTGGATTTTGAGACTGCCTAGTCAAGGCAATTGTAGAGGAGGAAAAATCTGACAAGGGGATGCAATGGGCGAGAGTCAGTCACTCATTCCCTTGGAGTCGGCGCAACACATCTCCATTTCTCACCCCACTTCTCCGCTGTGCATTGAAATAAGGTTGGATATGCAGTGTCTAGGTTGCATCATGCAAGCCAGGATCTACCTGCAGAATTAAGCTTGCATCATCTTCTAGACATTGGGGGTGGAATTAATAATAACAATTCAATTCCGGCCAAAATGGGCTGCAAACATAGACCATCGCCGTTTCGGGTGGAAGAGAGAAACCCACAGGCTCCGCTCATGTTTGTATCGAGAGATTGACAGGCGTATTCTTTTCTCCTCTTTCTATGGTTCGCCAAATCGAGCCCAATTAGTCAGCCGGCTCCCCTGCTCTTCTGATCCTCCCGCCGTGCCGCTCGGGCCGCTGCAAACTGCGGTAGCAATGTCGTGGCATATGGGTCCTTGGGGGACTTTGTCCAATATCGACAGGGATCCCACCAGGTAGTGTAACAGTATGCCGCGGCGTCTCAGCCTCTGAGCTGCACAGGCAGCGGGGAAAGGCCTACAAAGAGCAGGCCGATGCTAGACAGACGTTAAATGAAGCCGATTTCTGCGCTCGGTAGGAGTAGTGCGGAGAATCTGGGCCTCTGCAAAGTTTGCATGGCAGTCTGTTTACGGCCTGCTCCTATGGGGTGGCCAGGGATACGAGGGCTTCTCGGGCGCCTTCCCCCGAACAGTGGCAAGAAAGTAAGTGTCTGGCGAGACTTTTTGGTCACCCCTTACCTGTAGGCTTGCCTAGAAGGTCAGCGAAGCACCACAACCCGATATGACCCGTTGGCTGCATGACTATCTGTCAGACCCTTCTCGCTTCTTGGTCTTGCGAGGTAGTAGTAAGCGGTCTTCTCGCTGTTGAACAGCTGCCAGTCGAAGGGATATGCAAAAGAAAAGCCGATGCTGCACGTTCAAGGGTCTCAACAGAATTCTTGCCTTTGCTGTCTTATGCCTTACCTATTGGGTACTAGATCGCCTTGGCGAAACATAAATGGTATCATCGTTTTCATCCCCAACCCATCTCCAGGGAACCCATTCCAGGGACCCATCTCCAGGGACCCCATCTCCAGGGACCCCATCTCCAGGGACCCCATCTCCAGGAACCCCATCTCCAGGGACCCCATCTCCAGGGAACCCATGATCATTATCAGCACCAGGCATCCCCATAGGATTCGAACCTTCCTGATAGACCCAGAGGATCCACCCTGTGATGGTGTGGTGCAGGCCAGCGCTAACTGCCCCCATCCCCCAATTCTACCGTCCATGGATGCTTCCGCATTGAAGTTACAGAATAAGCACGTTCGAATTTAGTGCCAAAATAAATGAGCCAAAAGACCTAATGTATGGGTCAGAAAGAGAAGATCATGGAGAGAAGTGATTATGGCATAGGAGTTGATCATTGCCGTTTTTATGGCTGGAAGGTCCTGGTTCCAGATTCCGACAGGAAGCCTACGACAAGATGGCTAAATCCTGACCAACTTCAGATAGATAAATGTACATGCCACCTTCTCATCCATGTGTGCCTGAAGGAAGACCGTTTTAGTCATGGAGCTCCATGTGTCCAAAAGACCACTCTGAGCGACTGGATCATGCACACCAGCGAGCTGCAATGCTTTGAGAAAGTAGCCAGAGATTACAGCCATCATCCACAGCACCACGGTGTCGGCATAGCGAACGCTTGCCTCCTCTTTTCCCAAATCTGAAGCACAAAGTGTCTCATAGGCAGGATGAACGATTTCCTCTTCGAAGAGATACTCTACCGCCCATAGAGCCTGAACAGCTCCAAGGGATGCCTTGACATCCTCCATTGTTCGATCGTACGTGGGGACTCTGAAAGCGCTGGCCACGCCCGGCGGAAGACGGCTCTCCTTCACCAGCTGTACCATGGCCTGTCGACACGCATCCACTAGGCTGGGGTAGTTGGAGGTTTCTGGATGCAGTGACTGGCCGACGAAAGAGAGAACCAGGTTACCGCCTGGTCGGAATTCCTGTGCTCTGAGACAGAGAAATCGGCATAGGTCCCGATCCGCTTGTTCTTGGAGCAAGCTTTGTTGGTGTGCCTCCTGGCCATCAGATACCGATGCTGGGACAGTAGGGTATCTTTCCAGGTGATGAAGCGTGGCAAGGGAGAATCCCACGTCGACAAACTGGCTGGGAACGACTCTTCGGTAGAAGCTCTCTGCTACCATGAAGGTGAAGATTTTTGGACCGCATCTGGTGCTGGTGGATGGGAGCCATTGAATATTGTCTATCGTCCTTGCTACCGTGGTAAAGTCATTTCCCACACGATCCGAGAGAATCAAATTCACTTCCCTGCTGGCCATTTCTTCGGAATGGAATGTGCTTAATATACGCTGGAATGGCTCGATTCTGGTCATTTTATTGTCAGCAATGAATGACTGAATCAGGGTGATGATAGACATTTTTTGGGCTTACGAGTTGAGACCATGGGCGCACCCATATTCTACCGCCGAGAAGACTTTGGCATCGGTGCCGGATAGGTGGATGGAATCGAATAGTGGTAGTGCTCTCTGCATCGCGACATATTGTAGTGCTGAGTTTTTGTTGTAGAACCCATCACCCTGCATCGGCAATCATTGTCCACAGCCTGATCTGAGATTGCTGTTTGTTGAACCCAAGACATGGTGTAGTTTTTGTTGTTGGTCGTTAACACACATGAACTTGAGTTCAGGTCTGCTCGAAAGGATTCAGCGAGTTCGTACCCACTCCATCAGTGAGAGAAATATCGGAATCATGGTTACAGGTGGGCCGAACAAAGTACCACCGCCAGGAATGTCAGGAATAGAATCAGTCAAGTCAGGGATCAGACGAATGTCACGAATAGCAAGCCACCACCGCTTCAAATCACCGAGCGATCCGAATCGTCCACCATATTGGGGCCTGAACACGTAGCGAGCGGTGGTAACGGGACGCGAGTTCAGTTTAACTTTTGGCAACTTAACTTATTCCAGTTAGGTGTCGGCAATTTGACTTTTTATGGGCGGCTTTGAGAAGTCAAATTTGTCGATCTTAGGCTCCTTTCAAACACTGATATCACCTGATATATAAGATTATCCTGAGGTTGGCTCGCCAAAACTTCCAACTTGAACATTTAAGGCGTAAGTTAATACACAATGCTGAGCAACACCCAGCCTGCAGATTGTTTGGTGCTTGCTCCTTACAAGTTTGAAAAGTCAAGAATCTTGGGCATGTTCCATGGCAGTCAATTCTCAGATACAAACTAAGCTGTAGTGGGGTGCTTCTCATCGTGATTGGGGTTGTCCTGCACCATGCCAAAATCCGTATTGAGCTCGTCACGGAGATGAAGGCCCTTGACAAACAGCGCCAAAGGAAAGCCAATGCCAGCAAATGCAATTGCCACGTACCAGATCAAGCGTAGACTATCCACATAAACACGTAGTATGTCCGCCTTGAGGGGAGAATTATCGTATGAGCGAAGGAAGGAGGCAGAGGCATGCTCATACGCGCCACCATCCATCAACATCTCCCTGGTAGATGCGTCGGGTATGTATGAGGTGGCAAGCTTGTTGACTTGTGAGTTGAAGATCACCGACGGGATGGCCGTACCCCAGATAGACCCGAAGCTGCGCAAGAATGACCAGGTCGCCGTGGCACGTGCAACCTCTGACTCGGGCAAGGCGGCAAGGATGGCAGGCAAACAGCTGGTGAAGACGAAACCGGCGCCCACACCGAAAATGATCTGGAAGCCCACCCAGGAGCCGGTGGAGGAGTCGGCGTCAAGAAGAGTGAAGAGCCCACAGCCGACAGTCATCAGGGCGAAACCGAGGAAGTGGAAGGGGCGATAGTGACCGGTGACAGTGATCAGAATGCCCGCTATCACTCCAAAGGGCGCGGTAGTCAGTGCGATGGGGAAGAGCATGATGCCAGACCGGGTGGGCGATGCACCCTTGACAGCCTGGAAGTAGACGGGTAGGAAGTAGCAGGCCCAGTAAAGGATGATTCCATGCAGAAAGCTCAGCAGGTATGTTGTGGCCGAGGTGCGGTTCGTGAACAGAATCATGGGCATGGTGGCCTCCTTCCCAGCGACGACCGAACCCTCGTAAATCAGGAAGCCGAGGAGCCCGATGAGGCCAAGAAGCAGTGGAACAATCGTGCGCCACGACGACCAAGGATGCAATGTGCCGCCCCATGTCAGAGCCAGCAGAACGGCGGTGACGGCCAAGATAAGGATTGTGTTGCCGATGTAGTCGACGCGCTTCAGGCGGTCGACGACGGTGCCCTCTCGCCGATACTGCAGCCGCAGGAACGGAACCAAGAGTGCGAGGGCAGCGCCAGAAAGCGGTAGATTGATGTAGAAAATCCACCGCCAGGATGTATGCTGCGACAGGGCGCCACCGGTGACTGGGCCAACCACCGAGCCAATTGCCCACATCGAACCGATAAGACCAACGTATTTGCCTCGCTCGCGCAGTGAGACCAGGTCGCAGACGACAATCTCGACCATGACGCTGATCCCGCCTCCGCCAACACCCTGCACGGCACGTCCAGCAATCATCATGGCTGTGTTGTGTGCGCCGCCAGCGATGCCACTGCCCAGTGCAAACAGTACCACGGAGATAAGGGTCAGGTATCGTCGTCCAAAGATATCGGCGGCTTGCCCGAAAAGCGGCTGCACGGCCGTAGAGGCGAGCAGGTACGAGGTGATGGTCCAGACATAGAGCGTCTGTGAGCCGAGGGCAGCCGCGATGGTGGGCAATGCAGTTGAGATGATAGATGTGTCAAGGGCGGCCAGGAAGGTTGTCATGCACAGAGCCGAGAAGATGACGTTAAAGCGCCAGCCTTTGCGGGGGGAACTGGCTTTGACCATAACGGTGGTCCAAGGTAAATGAAGGAGAGAGTGCACGTAAATTGGCACGGCACGAGTTGTTTATACCAAGAATATAACCGGGCAGCGGCACAAAAATTGGGCCGATTCGGTTATTGTCCCCTGGGAAAGAGTACGGACTGAGATGGGGGGCCAACTTGCCGGTAAGGTATGGTTATGGTGGTGTTGTAGTGCGGTTATAAAACAACAGAGCCGGTCTGGCTGTTGGTTTGATCTTGATTCCATGTCGCCTTTACTATTCCACAATGGCCTTGGTTTCGACAGTCAGAGACGTCTATCATGTCGCCCTAACCTTCTGCAATGCCGTCGTGGCTCTTGCTCTGTGTGTTGTAGTCCCGTGGATATAGAAGGTATGCTATCGTTCCCCAGCAGCTACCTCCAACCAGGACCAGAGACTAATCCGGGGGGGGGTCATTATCAACTCCACGTCAGTTCTCAATCGTATCCCTGGACCCATCTGGCATAAGCTGTCGGAATGGCCGCTGGTCCTGGCAATTGCCAGGGGGAAAAGCCATACGACCATGCAGGCCCTGCACCGTCAGTATGGTTCCATCGTTGTGCTGGCCCCCGGCATGGTAGCTGTGTCCGACGCCGACGAAATCCGCCGCATTCTGGTCACCGAGGATTGGCCCAAGTCTCACGCCATCTACGCCAACTTTCGCCAGGATCCGGAGCGCCCAACTCTGCTGGCGTTCACTGACAAAAAGGCATATGCACAGCGCAAGAGGCTGATATCGTCCAGCTTCGGAATTCGTTACATCCGCGGCATGGAGCCCATCATGAGAGAATGCGTAGGCGCTGCTATAGACCATGTCTCGGCCGCGTGCGACAAAGCCAATAACGGAGAGGCCGTGATTGATCTACACCAGCTCATTCGATCGCTGGCCGTCGACATCATCGGTGCTACAGTGTCCGGTCAGTCGTTCAATGTCGTGCAGCAGGGCAGCCACCCGCTGCCCTCGAAGATCGAGCGCGGCCTGCTTCTCTCAGGTATTTTCCAGTTTGTTCCCTGGCTGAGGGGGCTGCCCTGGTTCCCCACGCGGGATCCATACATCGACTGCTTCACCCTGGACATCGTGAACGAGAGGCGGACGGCCATGGCCAAAGAAGACGATGATCCGCCGCGACAAGATCTTCTGCAGAAACTCGTCGAGGCTGTCGACGACGACCAGTCAGGCTCTCCCTTCCGCACCTCGGACCTGCAGGATGAGGCGGTTGTCTTGTTGACGGCAGGCAGCGAAACCACAGCCAATGCCGAGATCTTCCTGTTGATGCTCCTGGCCAAACACCCGGACAAACTGGAGAAAGTTCATGCCGAGATCGACCAGTGCTACCAAGATGATCAGCAAGAGACAACAGCTGATTCGGCCCCAGACACGCCGTACCTACAGGCGTGCATTGATGAAACCATGCGGCTATACGCTGCCATGGCCAGCGGTAGCCCCCGTGAGACGGTGGAGGATACCGAGATCCTTGGCTACGTAGTTCCCAAAGGGACGACCGTGTTCCCGACGACAGCAACACTCCATCTGGACGCCTCGATTTGGACAGAGCCAGAGCGGTTTGTGCCGGAGCGTTGGTTGGAGTCCAAAGCCCAGCAAGCGTATTACCCGTTTTCGACGGGAAGCCGGGTCTGCATTGGAAAGCACTTTGCGCTGCAGGAGATGTTGCTGTCCATCGTGACGCTGCTGCGAAAGTTCAGACTGGGGCATGTCCCAGGCCAGGACGAGTCAACCGTGTTCCGGGTGGCCCTGCGAAAAAGTACTGTTGAAAGTGGCCTCCGCCAATTTCCTCCCGATTACGTGATCCAACATCACGTGATCCACAAATTGTGACCAAATTGTTACTGAACCCAAAGCTAACCACATTTGGTTAGCCTCACACTTGTCCAAACGCAGACAATTAGTTTATCCCTCATTTCTGCCGCAAACTGGCAACGACGCGAGATCTATACAGAATCCGGAGGCCTGATATCTATACGCCGAATGCGGAAGAAGGCGTCATTCCCAGCCACGCGCTACGGTGAACGAGAAAGCTCCAGGAAACGGGTATATAGAATCGCAGAAATCGCAGTTCATAGAGCAGACAGTTTTCAACTCAATTCAATTCCCCACTTCTACAAACACGTGACTGCGTCTCCACCAATCACAACTGTATGACAAGTATACACGATCAAGATGTGGCGCCGCTAACAATTACTGTATTGTAGCTACGCTATCTCGTATAGGGTCTAGTGTTAGTGGGGCTCGTGGGCGGATATCACAAAGTCCGTTTTCACCTCTTCGACACGTGTAAACCTAGTTTTGTGCTCTAACCCAAGTTAGCTAGATGGAAAATCCAGCCGTTCTTCTATCAACGTAGCCCCATGAAAGACGTCCGAGCAGGCGAGCAGGCGCCGATACCACTGCGTCACTTTGGGGAACTCTCCGCGCATTCTCGCATCGATGATCTGCATGAATCCCCAGTAGCAAGCGCCAGCCAGTGAGAAGTCCGCCAAGCTGGGCTGCTCACCACAAACAGCCAGCCAGGACTCTTTCCCTCGCCCTGCAAGGTGGCCTTCAACGCAGCCCAACCCCCGCCGAAGAGCGGCCATGGCATTGTTCTCGGACAGCTGCATCAAAGGGCGCCATACCTACCCGCCACATCACCAGCTGCATCACCGGGCCCATGATCTCGTTCTCGGAAAAGCAGATCCATTGACGGATCGCTGCGCGTTCACGCACATCCTTGCCCAAGAGTGTGTCGCGGCGAGGGCCGCTCTCCGCCACATATTGGGCAATGGCGTCGGATTCGAAGAGCACCGTGTTGCCGCTGCCGACGTCGGTGCCCTCAAAGGCCGGGACTTTGCCCAGCGGGAACTTGGCGACGAATTCGGTGGATTGATTTGTGGTGCCCATTTGGAAGTCGGGGGCGATGTCGATATTCAGGCCATTCACGCGGGCGGCTGCCAGAATCTGTTTGGCCGCTAGTACTTGTCTGCGGAAAGCTGGGTGAAGTATGTGGTATGTACCTTGAGAATCCGCGCATTAGGGTGTATGTGAAGAGCGTACCGAAGGACATGGTTTTTTTTTTTTTTTTTTTTTTGGAGCATACAATGCTAATTCTGAACAGACAATGCTCTTATATTCTCAATTTACGTTACAGAAATCGAGACTGCCACTAGCGAACTTGCAACTGCTGATCCAGCCACGCAAATATCCGCTGTTGGGTTACACCAATTGCACAGATCTTGGCCTGCATCCCTCCCAACTCCACGCCGTGCCCCACCCACAAGGCCTTTCTGTCTTCGGCGAGATGGTCGAGCCGAGCGAAGATTCGACGGGCGTTCATCTCTGGGGTAAAATACATGGTGTCCTGCGCCCCAGTAACCAGGACCGAGCCGTGGATGCGGTGGAGAAACTCAGATCCATCGGCCTGCTTAAGCGTGAAAGTCTGCATGCAGCGCATGACATCTGCCGGCGTGGTAACGCCGTATGCCCACATGCTGTGGCCAAACTCCCACGCCAACTGGAAGTTATACCGCGACAGCAGGCCCACGACGGCGTTAAAGACAGCGTCGCTGATCCACCCTGTGGCCCAGCTGTTTATAAACCACGACGGCATGCGCGTCCGGGTGACGTCAAACATGTCGTAGAAGCCGTCGCATGAGACGCACGCTTTGATGCGCGGGTCGGCCGCTCCCCGTAGCGCCAGGTACCCGCCCATCGAGGCTCCAAAGAGGGCAATCCGCTCCGTGTCGATCTG
Organism: Chaetothyriales sp. CBS 134920; assembly: GCA_003693665.1. NCBI lineage: Eukaryota > Fungi > Ascomycota > Eurotiomycetes > Chaetothyriales > Domatiomycetaceae > Domatiomyces > Domatiomyces catenatus. The sequence continues at coordinate 44,579 of QQSL01000005.1, forward strand.
CCGTTGCGATTGTATGCCGGTGGAAGCGTAATCAATCACATAGTCGAGGACACTGGATATGACAACCTCCCAGTCCGGCCTGAAGGACTGGTTCTGCAGCCTGAGAACGGCGCCCTGGCCTGGGCCGTCAAAGATGAGGATGGCGTACCCACGCCTGGTCGCACCCGAGGCGAGATGAAAGTACAGCTCCTCGCCAATGGAATCAAACCCGCCGGTGTGTACGACAAGAGGAGTGCCTTTGGGGAGCTGACAGTGGACTGGAGGCAGAAAGAGATAGGCAGGCAGGGCCATGTCCTCGAAGGGGATCTGCAGCAGCTTGACGTCTCCGTTGATGTGCTTGATGGCCTTTTTAAAGCTTGCTACGCTCCTCTCGAAGACCTCACCGATTCTTGGATCTGCCGGATTATGATGAAGGAAGAACTCGCTCGCTCGCCAATAGTTGGAGGCGCGGAGAAAGGACCAGCGTGCGGCTTCATGATCGTTGGCTTCTGAGGCCTGTGCTCCAAGGTTATCTGCCATGAGGCCAAAGCGGACCCAGGTTTCGTGCCAGCTGCCGATGTTGCCGTCTTGAATGCACGATTTTGCAGCCAGACATTCACCTATCTCGGCCCCTTCAACTGGAGCTGTACCGATGACACGGAGGAACTCGAATTCGAAGAAGTTGGATCGAAAGAACCAGCCCATCGCTATGTTGTTAGGCGAAGAGTAACACGATGCTGAGAATGGAAGGGAGCAAAATAACTTAGCAGGAATTCGGTCGGCTTTGTCCTAGGCCGATGTCGCTTCATATTACTCTCCATGGCCGGAAACTCCACTTTCAATCAATCAGTCAGTCATATCAAACAGGAACTTGCCAAAGACGGTACAGCATCGCACGGCGTAATGCTCGGGAAGGACACGAGTTGGCGCTGATAGTGGGGGATGTCTCAGATGCAGCAGCGGCACGCACACACCTCCAAATTACGCAAGAGTGAAGGATAAGGTCGACTGGACATCGTTATAGGATGGAGAGTGCCTCTGTGGGAACTGGCTCCGCACCGCCAACATGCAGCTTTGCCGCAGTCAAAGACACGAAGACACGGAAGAAGGCGGATCCACAGTGAGGCAAGCATATGGCCGTTTTTGGAGCGATTCTGCATGCGCAGGAGGTCAGTTATGGACGAGGCAAATGGCAAACGAAAGGTTTCGGTGGTTTGGGGTGGCACAACGTCGGGTGAGTGGACATGATTGGTCAGACAGGAGCGGATATCACCGCCACTAACCCGTTATGGTCTTTTTCTTTCCCCTTTCGTCCCCATGTCAACACCAAATCCTGCACATTTCAGGGAATTTGGGGGGGGGGCTGCTAATTCGAATTTTTCCCATTGTATTTCTCTGCTCCCCGAACGCTCTGCAAAAGCAGTGTCTTTCTCCTTTCCAAGTTACTGTTTTCAACATTGCCCCGAGTTATCCTATTCCAAATGCCAATGGCAGAATACTACACCACCGAGCCCGTCGTCGTCGTGGGCACTGGCTGTCGTTTCCCCGGGGGAATAGACAGTCAGTCAAAGCTCTGGGAGATGATCTGCAGCCAGAGAGACCTTCTCTTGCCGATCCCCGAGTCTCGCTTCAACGCCAAGGGCTTCTATCACCCCAACGGGGAGCGCCATGGAAGCACTAACGTGGCCCGGGCATATCTGCTCCAAGAAGATATCCGGGCCTTTGATGCGGCCTTCTTTGGCATCAACAGTCGCGAGGCTGAGGCCATTGACCCACAGCACCGAATGCTGCTCGAGACCGTGTACGAGGCGATGGAGGATGCAGGGCTCACGATCGACAGCATGAAGGGCTCCAACACGGCCGTCTACGTCGGCCTGATGACGGACGACTACCACCAAGTGCAAGTTCGTGACCCTGACAACATGGCCACATACACGGCGACGGGAACGGCACGCAGCATCTTGTCAAACCGAGTGTCGTACTTCTTCGACTGGAATGGCCCGTCCATGACCATTGACACGGCATGCTCATCGAGCCTGGTGGCACTGCACCTGGCAGTCCAGGCTCTTCGCTCAGGCGAGTGCCGGATTGCTGTGGCAGCTGGAGCCAACCTGATCCTGGGCCCGGAGATGATGATTGCGGAAGCAAACCTGCACATGCTCTCGCCCACGGGACGGTCGCGCATGTGGGACGCCGCTGCGGATGGATATGCACGCGGAGAAGGCATTGCCGCCGTGATGCTGAAGACATTGTCCCAAGCGATCGCTGACGGCGACCAGATCGACTACATCATCCGTGAGACCGGCGTCAACCAGGACGGCCGCACTCGGGGAATCACCATGCCCAGCTCTGCGTCCCAAACAGCACTGATCCGAGAGACGTACCGCCGGGCTGGCCTTGACTGCACCCGCTCGGAGGATCGCTGCCAGTTCTTCGAGGCGCATGGGACGGGCACGCCACGAGGCGACCCAATTGAGGCGCAGGCAATTAGCCACGCCTTTTTCCCTTCTGAGCACCTGCCCGAAAAGCGCAGCCCTGGAAAGTTGTATGTGGGCTCCGTCAAATCGGTGATTGGCCACCTTGAGGGCTGTGCAGGGCTGGCCGGCCTTCTCAAGGCAGGAGCGGCCGTTCACAGGGGCCAGATACCGCCCAACATGCATTTCAGCCAGCTGCACCCCGAGATTGCTCCCATGTCGCACAACATGGCCGTGCCAACCACGACGCTTCCATGGCCTGCCACCGCAGACGGCGTCCGACGAGCCAGCGTCAACTCATTTGGCTTCGGAGGCACCAACGCCCACGCGATCATTGAGAGCTACTGCCGTCGCCACCGGTCTACCGACGAGCCCGAATTGCCTGCACCTGTACCAAGAACTTGCCTGCCACTGCCCTTTACCTTCACGGCCTCCAGCAAGACCTCGCTAGTGAAGATCATTGCTAGACTCGTGGAACGGCTTCAATCAGATGATGCTCCTGCCTTCCATCTAAATGACATCGCGGTTGCTTTGACGACCCAACGATCCGACCTCCCCATCCGAGCTGCATTCTCAGCAGCATCAAGCCAAGATCTGATCGAGAGGCTGAAGCAGGCTGCTGATGTGGCGTGGTCAGATCACACCAAGGAAAAGGTGGCTGCAACGCCCAATGGCAAGACTCTGGGCATCTTCACTGGCCAAGGGGCCCAATGGGCTGGAATGGGACGGGAGCTGATCCAGTCTTCCCCCTTGGCCCGACGTGTGCTTCAGAGAATGCAGCAGGCGCTTGATAGCCTTCCCGACGGGCCATCATGGTCGATCGAGGATGAACTCGTCAACAGCAAAGACCCGGCCCGGATGGAACAAGCTGCATTCTCTCAACCTCTGTGCACTGCTGTGCAAGTCATGCTCGTGGACCTGCTCCGCACAGCTGGCATCTCATTCGACTGCGTGGTCGGCCACTCTTCGGGTGAGATGGGCGCCGCGTACGCTGCAGGTCTGATCTCGGCCGACAGCGCAATCAGAATTGCATTCTACCGAGGGCTGTATGCCAAGCTGGCGGGCAGTGCCACTGGTACAGCAGGCGCCATGATGGCAGTTGCCCTGTCACTAGAGGAGGCGACGACATTCCTCTTGGAGCATGGGCTGGAAGGCCGAGGAGGCATCGCTGCCGTCAACGCCCCCGAATCGGTGACACTTTCGGGAGACAGAGACGCGATGGCCCAAGCCAAAGCCGCGCTGGATTCACGGTCGGCATTTGGACGCATGCTGAAGGTAGACACCGCTTACCATTCCAGCCACATGCACCCGTGTCTGGATCCTTTCTGCTCCGCTCTTCGACGATGTGGTATTGCTCCACTACCAGTGGACGAAGGCCGCCGCCATTGCGCCTGGATTTCCACCGTGCATGGCCGTCTCATGACCACTGAAGAAGAGCGGCAGTCGTTGAAAGAGACGTACTGGCGAGACAACCTGGCCCAGCCCGTTCTTTTCTCCCAGGCCATACAAACCGCTCACACACTGTATGGGCCCTTCGATATTGCACTAGAAGTCGGGCCTCATCCGGCATTGAAGAATCCCGTCCTGCAGACAATCAAGGCCGAGGGCACCCACAACCGGAGTCTGGCATACAGCGGAACACTGAGGCGCTTCGGCCATGATGTCGAGCAGATGTCGATGGCGTTGGCCTGTGTGTGGGAGAAATTGGGAGGCCACAAACCAGATTTTGTGAGATATAGCCAGTGCGCCTTTGGCCTCTCGCCCATCAAGCTACCTCGCGGATATCTGCCACATTACGCCTGGGACCACAGCCATTGCTTCTGGAGCGAGTCGATCCGCTCACGCAACTATCGGCTTCGACAGCGGAATCGCCACGACCTCCTCGGCGCTCGCTGTCCGGATGACCACAGCCAAGACATGCGTTGGCGTAACCAGATTCGCGTTGCCGAGACGCTGTGGCTGTCGGGACATAAGGTGCAAGGGCAAATCGTCTTGCCGGCTGCAGCCTACCTGGTCATGGCTCTGCAGGCTGCCAAGGAGTGGGATTCTGCCAGCAACGATCAGGCGGCCATGGTCGAGCTTCGAAATGTCGAGATCTCTAGGGCCATTGCACTGCCCGAGGAGGGCGGCGTGGAGGTGATGTTCCAGCTCAGGCCGACCAAAGCAGGTGCTTCTGGCCGTGTGGGGGAGTTCTTGTGCTACTCAGCAACCAACACCGATGAGCATGGCACGACCACATGGCAACTCAATGTCTGCGGCGAATTGGAGGTCTTCAGGTCCGAGCAGCTGGGCGCTGATTTCTTGCCCCTGAACACACGACAGATGCCCCCGTCTCTCGTCCCTGTTCGGACGGAACAGTTCTATTCCGCCCTCGACAAAGTAGGGCTTGAGTACACCGGCCTCTTCCGAGGTCTCGACTGCATCCGGCGACGCCATGGCTATGCGGTTGGGAATGCCAATAGCATCCCAAGGGATCCAGAAATGCCAGTCATGATCCACCCAGCTCTGCTCGATGCCTGCTTTCAGACAATCTTTGCTGCGTTTTGCTGGCCTGGCGACGGCAGTCTGCATAGCCCCTATGTGCCTACCTCCCTGCAAAGCCTCCGCGTCTTCGTGCCTGAAAGAAGCAATACTGGCAATCCAGAGCTTCCTATGGTGCAGGTTGACAGCACCATCACCGAGTCCAATGCCAGGACAGTGACGGCCGACCTCACGATTTATCCCAGCAGTCCGAGTGGTGCCCACGTGCAGTTGGAGGGTTTGACGTGCACACTGCTTGGACAGATGACTGATGCCGAAGACTGCGAGCTTTTTACCGAGACAGTCTGGAATGCAGACGTCGATTCCGGACTAGACGATCTGCAGCTGGCCGCCGACAGCGCGGACGATCTCGAGCTGGTCGATCTGTGCGAGCGCCTCGCGTATTTCTATCTGCGCCAGCTCAACGCTGCTGTCAGGCGCGAGCACGTGCAGACATTCGCCTGGAACCACCAACGCATCTTCGAATTCATCGACCACGTCTTCCAGCTGATCCAGACGGGCCAACACCCGACGGTCCGCCGGGAATGGGCAGATGACTCGCTGACCTGGCTCCTGTCCGAGGCCGCGAAGCATCCTGGACAGGCTGATCTTGACCTCATCGTCGCTGTTGGCAAGAATCTCTCTGCTGTGGTGTACGGCAAGACCACGATGTTGGAACACATGGTTGCCGACAATCTTCTCGATCGATTCTACGAGTCCGGGCTTGGGTTTCAGAGAGCCAACGGGGCGCTGAGCCGCACCGCCCGTCAGATTGCACATCGCTATCCCGCCATGAACATTCTCGAGATTGGGGCCGGCACTGGTGGCGCAACCAAGGCCATCCTCGAGCAGTTGGGTGGCACTTTTGCCACCTACACCTTCACCGACATCTCCGCCGGCTTCTTCGACAAGGCCCAGGCCAAGTTCCAGAAATGGTCGTCCAAAATGGCCTATATGACGCTGGACATTGAGAGCGATCCTGCCACCCAGGGCTTTGCAGACGCAGCCTTCGATCTTGTCATCGCCTCCAATGTCTTGCACGCCACCCGCAGTCTGGAATTCACCATGCGGAATGTGCGGCAGCTGCTGAAACCAGGCGGTTACCTCCTGCTTCTGGAGGTGACCAGCGACATTCTGCGTGTCCGGTTGATGATGTCTGGTCTGCCGGGCTGGTGGCTCGGTGACGCGGACGGCCGTCGGTTTGCTCCCACCATCTCGGCCACGCAGTGGGATAGCCTGCTACTCAAGACTGGCTTTGCGGGCATCCAGCAGCGCGTAACAGATTTTGAGGACACTTCCAAGCACATGACCTCGGTCATGCTGTCGCAGGCCACTGACCCGGTCATTTCCCTCCTGAAGCACCCACTGGGGGCTCAACAGCACCCCACGGTCACTCGAATCGCGGTGATTGGGGGCGTCTCTGCGGAAGTAAAGGCGCTTGCGGACGAGGTTGCATCCCTCCTGGCCCCCTGGAGCGCACTCTCGGTGCTGCGTCTTACCGGCTTCGAGGACATAGGCATCCAGGCCAGGCTTGGAATCACGTCTCTCGTGTCCCTCTCGGACCTGGACGAGCCGCTGCTCATGCACGTTCACCAAGCCAAGTTGAGCGGGATCCAAGCTGTGCTCGAGGTCTGCCAGCAGGTGCTGTGGGTAACCTCGGGCTGCCGCGAACAGAACCCGTACGCCAATATGACGGTTGGACTGGGCCGGTCGCTTGTGTCCGAGTATCCACACATCAGGATGCAGTTCATGGACGTGACAGGCGATTCCCTGCGCAAATCGGCGCACATAGCCGGCGCACTGGGCCGTCTGATTGTGGCGGACAAACACGATCTCCCTTCAGAAGACTTGTTGTGGACCAGCGAGCCAGAAGTTGTGCTCGAGGGAGACCAGACCATGATCCCTCGAATCCTGCCAATCGAGGCTCTGAACACTCGCCTCAACGCACGACGGCGACACATCACCCAGCAGACGTGTGCGGAAGCGTGCTCGGTCGTGGTTTCGTGTGAGGATGGGGCCATATCATTGCTTAAAGAAGAGCGGCCGGCGGTGCCAACGCCCGGCATGGTCTCGGTTCGGGCAAGGCACTCGTTGCTGCACAGCGTGTACCTCGCAGCGATGGCACGGTCATTCTACATCGTCCATGGCGTGGTTGAGCATGCCGGGAGCAGTCATCTTCGCCCTGGCGAGAGTGTGCTTGTTCTGGCAGACTACAATGCTTCTCACCTCCAGGTCTGTCCCGAGCGGGCTGTATCAATTGACGAGCAGGAACCGCTAAGCTTGTTGCTCGTTGTGTTTGCCCTTATGGCAATAGACATCGTGAGCACCGTCAGACCGCGCGGGAGTATTGTCTTGATTGACCCGGCCCTGGCTCTGCAGACATTTGTCGAGACGATGGCAGCAAAAGCCGACATCAGTGTCAAGACGGTCTCGATCTCGCCCTTTCTGACTCGACGGCAACTTGCTGCCATGCTCCCGCCGACCATTGACCTTGTCGTTATTGGCTGCTCTCCTCAACCGCTCAGTCCTTCGCTTGAAGCATTCTTGTCCCAGTATCCCACCCTCACCTTGGCCGATATGCTGTCTCTGAAGCCCGGCCTGAGCTCGAAATTGCAGTCTTTTTCTGTCAACCGAGTGTCTGACTGCGAACGGTACTTGATCGAGGCCAGAAATACGACTTTGTGCGAGTTCCCAGTGGCCCAGAGCGGCGTTGATCTCATCTCTCTCACTGACTTGCCGAGTCAGCCTCTCAATTCTGTCGCCAATCGGCCTTTCCTCGTCATTGATTTTGCCGTGTCGCCTGTCCCAACAGTGGTGAAGCCCATCCAGCCGCGGGAGCTGTTCCGAGCAGACGGTTCCTACCTCCTCGTTGGGTGCACGGGGGGGCTGGGTCAGTCACTGACTCGCTGGATGGTCCAAAATGGCGCTCGGCACCTTGCCTTGACAACCCGGCACGCTGACAAACTTGATATCGCGTGGCTGTCGGAGCTTCGCAAGACAGGCGCGGACATCGTGCTCCATGAACTGGACGTCGCCGACAAAGCAAAGCTCGTCGCCATGCACAGCCAGCTGAGCGCCTCATTTCCGCCTGTGGTGGGTGTCGTGAATGCGGCCATGGTGCTTGACGATCGCCTGTTCAGAGACATGACAGTCGAGGCTTTGACCAGCGTCCTGAAGCCCAAAGTCAGCGGGACGGCCAATCTGGACGAGATCTTCTCTGCCCCAACGCTCGACTTCTTTGTCTTGTTCTCCTCCCTAGCAAGCATTGTCGGCAACCATGGCCAGTCCAACTACGGCGCCGCTAATCTGTTCATGACCAGTCTGGCTGCTCAGCGCAAACGCAAGGGCCTGGTCGGCTCCGTCATCGACATCGGCATGGTGCTGGGCATTGGATATGTGTCGCAGAAGGGCATCTACGAGTCAACGCTGAGAAAGTTCAACTACATGCCCATATCGGAGCCAGTCTTTCATGTTATGTTGGCCGAGGCCATCGCTGCCGGTCGGCCGGAGAGCCCGGCCCAGGCCGAGATGGTCACCGGCCTCCATCGCATCGTCGCATCCGGGGGTCAACCGGCCTTTTGGTCTGGAAACCCTCGGTTCTCACACCACATCAAGCAGGACGAGCTTGAGCAGGGCCAGGCTAATGATGGCCTTGCTGTTGTTGTTCCCGTGCGGAGGCAGCTGGTCGGCGTCATGGCTTTCGAGCAGGCCTCGGAAATCATTCTCAACGGCTTCCTCTGCAAGCTTGAACGTGTGCTGCAGGTGTCAGCAGCAAACATCGATCCGGCACAGACTCTGATCGATCTTGGAGTTGACTCGCTGATGGCTACCGAGATTCAGTCCTGGTTTCGCAAGGAGACCAACACACCCTTTCAGCTTTTTCGCCTCTTGGGGGGTTCGTCACTGGCCGAGCTGTGCATGGCGGCAGCGCAGGCATATATCAGCTCGACAAATACAGACGGCAGAGAGGATTGCAGAGGAGACGGCAAAGAAGACGGCAAAGAAGACGGCAAAGAAGATGTACAAGACGTACAAGACGTACAAGACGTACAAGACGTACAAGACGTACAAGACGTACAAGACGTACAAGACGTACAAGACGTACAAGAAGATGTCCCACAGGTCCAACAGGCCCAACACACAGACACCGACGGCCCTCCTGGCGACCGCCTGTCCTTTGCACAAGAGCGCCTGTGGTTCCTCCGCTTGTTTCTCGACGATCCGTCAGCCTACAATGTGACCATGATGTACCAACTCAATGGACCCAACACCTTGGACATGTGCAACGCAATGAACCTGGTTTTGGCTCGGCATCAGTCTCTTCGCACTGCCTTTGTCGCCGATGACAAAACTGGCGTCCCCCATCAGTATGTCCTCTCGAGACCGCCAACCACATCCGTCAAACTGCGATCAGACGAGGACGAGAATTGTCATTGCGCCGCGCGCCGCGAGTTTGACCGGCTCCGCTGCCACCGATACGATCTCGAACACGGCGAGACAGTGGCTGCCTCGCTATTTTCGCGGGCAGAGACTGCCCATATCCTCGTCCTGGGATTCCATCACATCGTGTTTGACGGCTTCAGTGCCCAGGTCTTCGTCAAGGATCTGGTCGCTGCCATCACAGCAGCTCAAGGCCGACAAGGCCGACAAGGCACGGGCGTTGAAGAAATCCCGAGCAGACCCCGGCTTCCTCTCGAGTATCGGTATATCGAGTTTGCCCGTCGACAACGTCAGTTCGTTCAATCCTCGGCCATGGACGCTCACATCGGCTTTTGGAATGCTCAGTTTGCAGAATTGCCTGCTCCCTTGCCACTGTTCGATTTCTGTCTGGTCAAGTCCCGCAAGCCGCTGACGGTGTACCAGATGTGTGGCGCCCAACAGACGGTCCCTTCAAGCACTACTGCCGCTTTCAAACAGAGGATCCGACGATTGAAGGCCACGCCCTTCTACGGCCATCTTGCCGTCCTTCAGATTTTGCTGTATGGCTTCTTGAACGTGAGCGACCTCTGCATTGGAACCACAGACAGTAACCGCACCGAGGCTGAGTTTCTCGACACCATCGGCTTCTTTGTCAATCTGCTGCCGTTACGCTTCGTCGTCGATGGCGCCTCCTCCTTTGAAGACTTGCTCTCCACCACCTTCTCCGTGGCTTCCAAGGCGATTGAGCACTCTTGTGTCCCTTTTGATGTCTTGCTGGACTCATTGGGCATCGCCCGATCACCCGCTCAGAGCCCGTTGTTCCAGGTGCTGCTTAACTACAGGATGGGATCAACGAGCAAGATCACGATGCCCAGTCTGCAGGCCGAGCTGATGGAGTTTGAAGATGCCAGCAATCCATATGACTTGGTATTCGACGTGGAAGAGAAGGCCGATGGCACAACCGTGCTGGGCCTTCTGTCGCAGTCTTATCTCTACAGCCAGACGGACCTGGCCATGGTCCTGGGTGCCTACGTCTGTGTGCTCGAGTCGTGCAGCAGCGAGAAGGGGGAAGGCTGCGCTGTGGATCAGCATCAGCTTTGCCGCCGCGAAGACGCCATGGCTTCAACTGCGCTGGCGAAGGGACCGCGTCTCGACTTTGACGACAACACCACCCTACCTTGTCGCATTGCGGCCATTGCAGCCACCCATGGCACTGACGTGGCCATCAAGGACAGCGAAGGCTGTAGCCTCTCGTATGAGGGTATGATGGGGCGGGTCCAGCACATTGCCTCGACTCTGCAAGCCAACGGCATAGGAAGTGGGCACTTGGTCGCTGTCTACTGTGAGCCTTCGGCCAACTCGGTCTGCTACCTGCTCGCAATTTGGTGTCTGAATGCCGTCTATGTCCCCCTGGACCCGCAAAACCCGGCGGAGCGTTTGCAGCTGATCTTGGACGATTGCCAGCCGGCTGCAATCATCTACGACCAAGACACCCAAGCCAACGCCGGCAGCCTCGTCCTCGGCGACACCAAGTCGCTCACCTTCGCTGGCTTTCCCGCCTTCTCCTCCGGCACTGTCCCAAGCAAGGCCCAGTCGGTCTCGCCGGCCTGTGTCTTATTCACAAGCGGCTCGACGGGAAGGCCGAAGGGCATCACTCTGACCCATGCAAACGTTCTCAACCAGGTCATGGGCGTCAAGACAGCATTGGGTCTCGGCAAGGAAGCTGTCCTCCTGCAGAGCTCTCTCGGCTTTGACATATCCATTGATCAGATGATGCAGCCTCTGACCGCGGGCGGCACCCTCGTCATTGCATCTCGGCGCCTTCGCGCTGACGCCTTGGAACTTACACGACTGATGCTGGCCGAAAGGATTACATACACTTATGCAACGCCCTCGGAGTATGCCTTCTGGCTGCGCTACGGGTCTGACAACCTGGCCGACTTGACTTGCTGGAAGACTGCCGTTGTCGGAGGTGAAGAGCTTCCCGCTCATTTGATCCATCGGTTCCAGCACCTAGGCCTCCCCGGCCAGCGCTTGATCAATCGATATGGGCCGACAGAGATTACGATTTCAAGCTCCGCCATCGTGTTTGATCTCTCAGACCCGGGTCTTGCCGATTCACCGGCCATCAGCGTCGGCACGACACTGCCAAACTATTCGACCTATATTCTTGCCCCGGACGGGTCCCCTGTCCCCGTTGGCTACGTGGGGGAGATTGTTGTCGGAGGCAGTGGTGTTGCCCTGGGCTACCTTGGACGAGACGGCCTGACCCGCCAGCGTTTCGTGCCCGATCCGTTCGCCAGCAGAGCCGACCTGGACCGGGGGTGGACAACCATGTACCACACTGGAGATCGGGGCAGACTGCTGCCAAGTGGCGAGCTCTTCTTTTTCGGCCGCATAGACGGCGACAGTCAAATCAAGCTGCGCGGCGTCCGCATTGAACTGGACGAGATCGCTAATGCCATCCTGCGCAAGGCAGATGGTCTCCTTGCCGGAGCTGTTGTCTCGGTCCGGGGATCGCAAGACGAGGATGGAGATCGACGATACCTCGTTGCTTGGATTATTCCTTCGTCTGGCACCAGTGAGGATGTGCAACAGCTCATTTCTGTGCTTGCAGCCCGCTTGCCTCTCCCGGCGTACATGATGCCGAGTGTGTACGTGCCGGTGGATGATTTCCCACGGTCAGCAAACGGAAAGCTGGACAGGCGGCAGTTGGACCTGCTGGAGCTGCCACAAAATAATGAGCAGGCCAGCGAGTCCGATCTCTGTGCCGAGGAGCTGGCCATGGTGGACATTTGGAAGACCTGCCTCGACCAGTCCGCTCTCCCATCTACCTGGACTCGCTCGACCGACTTTTTCCAGCATGGAGGGAACTCACTCTTGATGGTCCGGTTGAAAGCTGTGATCCGTGAAAGGCTTGGGGTTGATCTCGCCCTGCCTTTACTTTTCCAAGCTTCTACTGTTGAGAGAATGGCACAGTGTGTGTCAGAGAAGACTGCCAAGTCGGAGTGGAAGATTGACTGGGCCGCGGAAACAAGGCCTGGAGAAGAAGAATCCGAGGCAGCAGCAGCAGGAGCTTGTTTGAAGGGATCAACGTCAGCACGCGACAGTACGAAAGACGGTCTTGAAGTCTGTCTGACTGGGGCAACTGGATTCCTGGGCACTGCCATCCTTCAGCAGCTGGTGGCCAGCCCCCAGGTCTCGCACATCCACTGCCTAGCGATCCGGCCATTGCATAAAGAAGCAGCCGCTCCTCGCGAACTCGCGGTCAAGTCGGCTAAGATTATTCAGTATGCGGGCGACTTGACCGCGCCCAGGCTCGGTCTTGACCCAAGAACGTGGCATGCTGTCGGACAGATGGTCGATGCGATCATTCACAACGGTGCCGACGTCTCCTTTCTCAAGTCCTATCCCTCTCTGCGCGCGGCCAACCTGCAATCGACCCGCCAGCTTGCATGTCTTGCCCTGCGGCGATCACTCCCGCTGCATTTCGTCTCCACCGGCGGAGTCGCCCAGCTGGTCGGAGCCAACGCACTACCTCCCATGTCGGTGTCCGAATTTCCCCCGCCAGCCGACGGGTCGATGGGCTATGTGGCCTCGAAATGGGCTGCCGAGACCTACCTGGAAGCATGCGCGTCGCGGTACAAACTGCGGTGCACAATCCACCGGCCCTCCAGCATCGTAGGCGAGGATGTGCCAGCCACAGACCTAGTCCAGACGATTGTCAAGATATCAGTCGACCGAGGAGTGGTCCCAAGCACCGATGACTGGACAGGAGCTTTTGACTTTGTCCCCGTCACGGACGTTGCCACGGGCATTTGCAACCAACTACAGGCGGCCGCACCATCTGACGGAGCAATCCTCATTCTGCACCACTGTGGCGATGAGAAGATCCCCGTGGGCGAGCTCAAAGCGTTCCTTGAACGTCAGCAGGGATGCCAACTTTGTACTGTCGACGTGGATGCCTGGATGGAAGAAGCACGGCAAGCCAACCTGCCCGAGGCTCTGTACAGTCTTATCGGAGCGACTCTGCGAAGTAACAGTGGTCAAGCAATGCCGTATTTGTCTCGATGATGATGATGATGATGATGATGATGATGATGATGATGATGATGATGATGGAAAGACATGATTGAGTTGATTATCAAGAGTGCAGGGTGCTATTGTTTTCGATATTTATCAAGTCTCTTGATTTTGCTCTGCGTCCTTGACGTGCCTGCGGTTGACCAGGACAGTAACAACAGCTGATCATCTTGGTCTTGGCTCTCTGGTTGCTTTTGGATGGAAGCTGAAATTTGGCTGAGAATGACGGATTATTTGGAAGCCTCTGGGCAGGTTTTTGCGGTGATGTTTTAAGGCTGACTGCCCCCTGATGTGTGTAAATGGTAAAATATTGTGTATTGTCACTGTAATTTACACACTTTTCAGGGATGAAAAACAAAGAAAAAAAGAAAAAAAAAACATTAACCAACTGCACGAAAAAAAGAAACATTCACATTAGTCTCAGAAGATCAGGCTTGCTGTGAAGCATAGTCATTTGCATCTTGATGGAATGTTCAAGGCAGGCATGCCATGCGTGCTGTGAAGAAAGAAGCTCTATGTAACCGATAATCAAACCCTCTCTCCACCTCCTCCTGACTATAGCAAAAATAAAATAAAATATTCAAATTCTCCAGGCTCCTTGCCAACGCCAAGCTGGGTATTGTGTGTTCATCATCATGATAGATATCAATGGCGGGTCATCTCTGCGTCGTATGTTTTGTTTTTTTTTGTTTTCGATTTATTGAAAGGCATGTGTCGGTTCATTCCAGTTTCTTCGTTGCGCCAGCAAGCGCTCATTGGGAATGGTCAGAGCGATTGGCTTGGGATAGCAGGCTTGGCACCAGTCGTGTTTGCGCTTCTGGATAATGTGCAGCTGGTGGCACCATTCAGCAACGGTCGCGGTGGGTTCCAGGTTGAGCGAGGATGCGGACGAGGATGTTGAGACTGGCTGGGACGAGCATGCTTGATGGTTGTGCTGGTGCTGGTGCTGGTGCTGGTGCTGGTGGTGGCGTTGAGATGAGGGGGGGTCTGGCTTTGAGCCTGTGCTTGGTTTCAGGAAGGAGTATTTGGACAGCGCCGCCAGCTTGGTGGTTTCGACCATTTTCTGCCAGCAGCACAACTGAGGTGGGCAGAGACTGGTGGCGATTCAGACTCGATTATATGCTCGAGCAGGGGGGTGAGGGCGACTGCAAAGCTTTAATGCCCCAATGTCCTTTGTTGGCTGCACCGGACGGATTTTTCTGGCTCACCGAGGGGGTGATGTGAAGAATGCGCAGCAAAAATGATCACGGCCTAGGGTTTGCGTAATCATGATTTTTCCTGCTGTGAGTGTACGAGTAAGTCTGTAGAGAGTGTGTGTGTGTGGTGGGATGTTGCCGGTTGACCCGGACTTTGAGAGGGAGGGGTGTCCTGGTTGACTACAGAGTACGGCAGACAAAGTGGTGTTTATGCATATGAACTCTGGCTGTGTAGAATATTCAGTTGGATGTGACACTTGGTGGACCCTACATACCTGATGATAAGGTACTCTAAGGCACTCGGGACTGCCATGCCCGGAGCTTGATGTGGCGAGACGTACAGCAAACATTGGGACACGGTAGGGATCAGCCGTGTCAGTGGCTGACATCTGGAGTCATGTCAACCAATGGGATATTCTCCATCCCCTACAACAGAGTCGAACAGACACACCGCTGGCAGTCAGAAGCAGATGGGCGATGGGCGGCCAGATGCTCTTCCCACAGTATTAACTTTAGGGGAACCCGTCCAGCAAAAAATTCTCATTCCTCCGCCAAGGGGGGCATGTGCTGCAGATGGCCAGATCAACTGGGTGGTTGGCCGAAAATAGCACCAACAGACCAAAGTGTAAGCTGCTCAGGCACTGGAAAACCTCTGACCATCGTTTCTTCCAACAGCTGTTCCCTGGTTCCAACCGGGCCTTGACCGAAGCTTGACCGAATCGCGAACCCCTCATTGCTACTGACCGTCATTCCATGATAGCGTAGAGATTGGAGATATGCTTTGTTAATGGACGCATGTTGATCAACCGACGTCGTCAACGAGTCGACAAACTTTCAGTCTCTGCCTGGTGCACATTCTGCCTTGCTAACCCCTGGCATCATCTTCTGCTCTTGAAATCAGGCCTTTGCACTGGACCAGCGAGTCAGTCACCACATCTGGTGACGGTTCTCTTTCGCTTGTCTGGCGCCACTTTGGCGCGGATTCGCTTCTTGGGGTGCAGACTGCTGTATTCTCGGTGCGTAAGCAACGGGTAGGTCAGCATTTGGCCAGACCTCATTGACGGTAGAACACAAGATGCATTGATCGACGCTGCTGGCTGAGGCAGATGCAGGGCTTTCCCTTGAGCCAACTCATCAATTCCTTGCTTGACGGACTGACCGTCTCGATAATGTCGATGTTCTTTAGACATGACATGCTTACATAGGATGCCACCTGCCTGGCTGTGCATCTCTTGTACAACACTGCTGGTAGAAGAGTCAGTGAGCGTGGGGGAGCATTGGAGCAATGAGCGGTTGGAGTCCCTATTGTGGTTGGAGTTTTGTCCGGTTGGAGTCCTATCGGGTCGGAGTCCCTGTGGCTGATGTATGTAGGCCGCATATCTTGGGCCGGTACCGACCACGAGCGAGCTACCGTCGTCTGTCTGCAAAACTAGGTAAATAGGACGAGGTTTGCACCGTCGTCTGTCTGCAAAACTAGGTAAATAGGACGAGGTTTGCACCGTCGTCTGTCTGCAAAATAGGACGAGGTTTGCACCATCGTCTATCTGCCCTGTCTGCTAAACTAGGCAAATAGGACAGTTGCACCATTGTCTCTCTGCCCCGTCTGCGAAACTGGGCATTCCAAAAATGGTATTATCTTCCCGCAGCCAGATTCTGGACATCTAGCACCTATCCAGTTGAATCCAGGACCTTGCCAAAGGCTAAAAAGAACAAAACAAAGCCTGAGTGACACAGGGTCAAACGGCCAGCTGACTCAGTTGAAAACAGTTGGTTTGTTTGCTTGCTCAAAAGTCCAAAGAGAAATTTCCTGGTTCGTCAGCAAGGAACAGGCACGGGCAGAGTACATGAACTGTTTCATCCCCAACAGAGCGATTGAGTAGGGCTGGCCATGGTCAACGCGTCTTCTAAATTTAAGTTGATTAGCCCTCGGGGCGACGGGGTGGTCGTCAGCCACCCCGCCAGGCTGGGCATGGCGAAACGTGTCTTACTCAAAGTATGGTCTTCTTTTGGGGAGGTTGGCCCAAAGGACTGGTGAGGTTTCAGACCATCGGCGTTACGCGTCTTGGGGGTGGAGTGGGAGTGAGTGGGAGTGGATGGGAAGAGGCTCGGCAGTGGGTGGTGGAGCCGAGGTGGACCCTGGTCACGCAAGGTCGAACCTGCCGACTGGGCGCAGTACGTCACTGTTGTGGCAGTGATTGCAGTTTTTGTTCCTCCTATTATTGCAGGTGCTGTCAGACTTTTTCCGGCAGTCGCAGCTGCAGCTCGATATATATGCAGGGGAGACGAAAATGGACGGCAGTGTAGATAATCCTCAGTTGATCAAGTATTCGTATTCATCATCTTTATTGTTTCTATCATTTTTACCGTCTCTCGTTCAACGTCAAAGATGAAGTCCTCTCACGTCCTCTCGCTCGCTGCCTGCCTGTCGCTCTCTCAAGCCGTCTACAAAGGCTTCAACTACGGCGCTCTTGACCTCAACGGCGCAGTCAAAGACCAGGCCGCCTTCGAGGGCGAATTCACTGCGGCCAGGAACCTCGTTGGCCCAAAGGTTCCCTACACATCCGCTCGCTTGTATACCTCGATCCAAGGCGGCACCACCAACGGCCCGATCAGTGCCATCCCTGCAGCCATCAACACCAACACATCCCTTCTGCTCGGCATCTGGGCCTCGGCGGGCCAGGAATTGGTCAACAATGAGATTGCGGCCATCCAAAATGCCATCAATCAGTATGGTACTGCCTTCACAGATCTGATTGCAGGCATCAGTGTGGGAAGCGAAGACATTTACCGCATTACTCCGCTTGGTGTGGCCAGCAATGCCGGTACCGGTGCCGACCCTATTACAATCGCAGCCTACGTCGCCCAGGTCAAGCAGGCTTTCCCCACGCTCGGAAAGCCTGTGGGACATGTTGACACGTAAGCAGTTTGTGCCATCCTCGTTCAAGTTGAGGCTAACTGTCTGTCTAGATACAACGTCTGGGCCAACAGCTCGGGCTGGACAGCCGGCCTGGTTCAAGTTGTCGACTTCCTCGGTGTGGATGCCTATCCCTACTACGAGAGCACCAAGGCCAACGACGTTGCGAATGGTGGTGAGCTCTTCGAGGGCGACGTCAACGAGACTATTGCCATCGCCAACGGCAAGCCAATCTGGGTGACGGAGACTGGGTGGCCGACTTCTGGCCCTACTCAAGGCCAGGGCGTGGCTTCAGTAGAGAATGCGGAAATCTATTACCAGGACGTTGCCTGTGGCCTATTCCGCGACGGAGTCAACACGTGGTGGTACACTCTGCAGGATTCCGAGGCCGTTGCATCGGTGCCATCATTCGGGCTGGTTGGTGCAGGCACACCGCCTCCCACCACTCCCAAGTACAACATCCGGTGCCCGTAAGCAGGAGCTGGGACACGACTGAGCAAGATTGGATCGACAGACCCGCCAAAAGTTGGCTTACGAGCTGAGTGTGATACCTGACGGACAGATACCAAGAATTAGTTACTTTCTGAGCTGTAAATAAAAGCGAAGTGGACAGATACCAATAATGAGTTACTTTCTGTAAATAAAAGCGAAGTGGACAGACACTGAGTTACTTTGTGTAAATAAAAGCGAAATGGATTTTGCCAAGCCGCGGGACTATGTTTTCCCGATCCGGCTTTGTTTACATTATGACGCAAGTCTGTGCACTCTTGACTCCCCAACTCATATTACCTCTGCGAATGCAGCAACTGTAGTAGTGATCGTGCAAATCAGCTACTACGACGCAGCAACTGCAGTAGTGATCGTGCAAATCTGCTACTACGACGCAGCAACTGCAGTAGTGATTGTGCAAATCAGCTACTACGACATAATGGCTCCCAGGAGCCCTCCCAAGCGTGTAACGCGCGCGCGTGCTGCCGCGAAGAAGGAGGATATTCTCTCCGGACCCGCGCGTGCTGCCGCGAAGAAGGAGGATATTCTCTCCGGACCCGCGCGTGCATCCAAAGTGCAGAAGTCGACGGCGACCAGGAAGACGAAAGAACAGCAAGAGAAGGAGCCAGTGGAGACAATTCAAGGTGGACAGGAAGCCGTCAAGCCTGCAACAAAGACAGGATCGCGAACAGCAGCAGTCGCTGCCAGAACAGGGACTCTGGCAGCGGCCCCCGCAAGACGACGGCGTATTAAGGTCACGCCCTTGAACCCTCCACAGCCAGAGCAGACAACAACAGCAGCAGCAGCAGCAGCAGCAGCAGCAGTGGAGCAGCCAGCTAAGAAGCCATCAACTCGAAAGAAGGCAGCTTCAAAGGAGGAGGAGAAGGAGGACAAGAAAGGGGAGGAGGTTCCCAACTCAGAGTCTCTGGCTGTGCAGGCCAAAGCCCATACACGCTCTACCAAGGCAAAACAAACAGAGAAGAAGACAGTTGTAAAGCCTAGAGAGAAAAAGGCAGTTGCAACGCCTGCAGAGGCCGCTCCTGTGGCGCCGCCGCCGCCGCCGCCGCGTTCAAGGGCGAAGCGCACAGCAAAGGAACCAGCAAAGGCTACTGAGACTGTTGCACTGGCAGCAGAACCAGCCAGGGCGGCCACAAGACTGACTCGCACCACCACCACCACCACCACCACCACCACCACGCGTGCTGCCTCCAGTGCCAAGTCATTGCCTAGACCAGTGACTGAGTCCAAGGCCAAGGTCACCAAGAAGGTCACCTTTGAGGAGGTGGGCAATGAAGACAAAGAAAACCACCCGGTGACTGCGAGAAGGGCGGGACCTGCAAAGAGGGAGACCTCAGCCTCGGGGATGCGCGCCAAAGCGGTTAGAAAGCCATCAGGAGTGGTCAAGAAGTCGTCCACAACCACATCCCGGGCCACGCGGAGCCGTGCTGAGCAGCCGCCGGCAACAAGGGTCTTGACACCGAAGAAGATCAGCCCAGTCAACAGACCTGCAGACGCCGCCTCTGACGCCGCAGACGACGACGACGAGCTGTGCTGCGCCAAGACGCCTGTCCGAGATCTGAACCTGTCTCCCCGCCGCAATCCTGCTCTGGCTGTGGCCTTGTCGCCGGTGCAGAAGCTTGACTTGGCTCAGTCGTTGGTTGCACGGTCGTCGCCGGTCAGACTCATCGAGACGGTGATGACGAGCCCGGCTCGACGACGGCCATCGTCACAACAGGAGGCGATGGCCACGACGGAGTCACCTCTCAAGGAGTCGCCAAAGCGTGGTAATCTCACCTTGGTCTTCCCTCCCACCACAGCATCACAGGTCGGCAGTGCTCCGGCTGCGCTGGTGCCTCCGACGCAATTCAACCTGCTCCAGTCGCCAAAACGCGTGCAGTTGGATGCTTCGGCCTTTTCCAACTCGGCCATGAAGCCCAGACAGTCGCCGCTGAAAGCCTCGTTGCTCGGCTCTCCCGCGAGGCGTCTGGCATCTCCGAAGAAGACGACAGCCACGACCGATGATGACGATGACGAGGTGACTGTGACATCGCACTTTAGAAGCTCTGCTTCTCCTGACCGGTCGGGCCGTGTCTATCGAATGAGCGATGAAGAGCTTGCCGATGAATTGGCCAACGAGATGGACTTTGATCAGTCTGTCCTGTGTGTCAACAGTCCGTTGAAAGTGGCCAAGCCGGTTGTGTTTGAGGAAGACTGCGCTGGCAAGCAGACAGAGACAGTGCTGGCTGCTGATGTCGACGTGGCTGTTTCGAATGATGACGAGGATGTCGACGTGGCTGTTTCGAATGATGACGAGGATGTCGACGGTCCTGTTGCGTCGTCGAAGGGTGACGAGGATGTCTTGTCTGACACTCACTCTCTCCACGATTCTTCCGAAGACGAGTCAGCACTCTCGAATCAAGTCGTCGTATCGCCATCAATCAAAGACAGCCAGGCTCGGTTCCGCTCCAACTCAACGCTGAGCGATGATTCAGACGACGAGCTTGCCGGCCAAAAGACTCCGGTCCGTCACCTCGGCGGCTTTCGGTCCAGCCTGATGGAAGAAGATGAGAGTCGACTCCGCCTGTCTACTGGCAGCACGAACCGCAACGTCGGCTTCACTCCTCTGGCTGCTCAGATGGGCGGATGGCATGCAGCAAGCCCAGACAAGAAACCGACTACTGTTAGAAAGACGTTTGAGAGCCATGGTCTGTTTTCGCCAATCGCTGCGATGCATGTTGACGGCGAGGTTGTCATCTCCCGACAGTCGACGCCGCAACAGAAGACGCCGCGGTTCAGTGTGTCATCGTCGAGCCTGAAGCGCCCATCTCTTGCTCCGGCTGTCATCAGAAGTCCAGAGAAGACGAGCTTCTTTGAAGACCAGATGGCCGGCTTTGAGGCTGAAGCCGAGCACGCAGACGAAGCGGGCCCAGAAGACTTGGATCTGAATAGAGGAATCGTAACTGAGCAGCCGCAGCATGAATCTCGGGCGGATGATGGGGAGGACGACAGCGACTCAACAGCGCTTGATGAGAGCGAGAGCGATGTGAATGGTGAGCTCACCACCGATCTGATCAAGTTCACGAATGCGTCCAGTACGGCCATGGTTGATTTTGAGGAATTGGCCAAGGAGGCGCAGGAAATGCACGAGGAATCGATGATGGTACAGAATGAAGACGAGGATGAGGGCTATGGCGACGAGAATATGGCACCGCTCGAGGGCATCGAGGTCACCGAGATGATGGGCCATACCGCTGCGCATGAGCAGTTTGCTGAATTTGCTCAGTGCCATGTTGACGAGGCGGCGGAGCGTGACGAAGATGCCATGGAGACGATTGAGCCGGCCTCTGAAGCTGAAGCTGAAGTGGCTGATTGCGAGCCGGCATCTGAAGCTGAAGCTGAAGTGGCTGATTGCGAGCCGGCATCTGAAGCAACCGAAGCTGAAGCTGAAGCTGAAGCATCCGTGGCTGATTGCGAGCCGGGTCTTGCTACGCCCGTCCAGCGCGACTTTAGCAAGCCACGGGTCATCCATACTGTGGTTTCTAAAGTGCCACTTCGGCCGGAAGGGCAAGTCTCGCCAGTCAAGGTGGCCAGAAAGAGAGCGCTGTCACTCTTCAATGCTGCTGCTGAGCAGTCCACACCCAAGCGCCCTGCTCTCACACTGATGCCTACAATCCTGGCAGGATCAGCAACGCCTTCGCCAGATCGAAGAATCCGCTCGGCAGCTCCGTCTCCTGCAGTAACGACACCGGGCCAGATCAGCTTCGCCGTTGACGATTTCGGTGACTCAACACTGGATTCGATCAACGTATCGGAGGAGGATATGATGGACTTTGAGGTTGGCAACCCAGACACAGCTCCTCCCAGCGCGGCCAAGTCGGCAAAGACTGTCCGCACTCCGCTTCGGCAGCTTGGACGAGGCATTCTGGCTGGAACGGTCGTGTACGTGGAAGTGCGCACGGGCGAGGGTGCAGATGCAAGCGGCGTGTACATTGACCTCCTCACCCAGATGGGAGCCAAGTGCGTCAAGGAATGGCGATGGAACCCGCGTGCAAGCCTGGGTGCGGAAGACGCGTCGGCTGGCTTCAAGGTGGGAATCACCCATGTGGTGTACAAGGACGGAGGCAAGCGGACGCTGGAGAAGGTACGGGATGCGATGGGCGAAGTCGTGTGCGTCGGAGTGCGATGGGTGCTTGAGTAAGTGATGAGTCTGCTGTCAGAGATCAGATGGCGATACTAACCAGTCGGCAGCTGCGAGAGAGAGCAGAAATGGCTGGATGAAGCCCCGTACATGGTCGACCACGCCGTCTTCCCCCGTGGCGGCAGCCGCCGTCGCAAGTCGATGGAACCCTCGCGCCTGTCCAACGTCAACGGCACCGTGTCTGCAAAGACTGGCCGCCGCACATCCAGCGCCGAGTTGCTGACCGACGCCATGCGGCAGGATCTGATCAAGACGCCGGTTGCGACAGTGTCGTACAACCCTGCTGTTGCTTGCCTGGGCGACGACGACACCGAAATCAGCTCGACGTACAACAGCCCGACGACGACGATGAATGTGCGGAATGCCACATCGGCCGGATTCGAGACCCCGCCCGAGCTGAAGAACTGGGACCCGGCCACGAGCGCGACGCCGATGGCTCCCAAGACGCCGGCACAGCCCAACTTCAGAAGAGGAGAGAGCGTGGCGATGGGCATGAAGAGTGCGCCGCCGAAGCAACTGGGAGAGAAGCTGTTTGGCAGCAGCAGCAGCAGCAGCAGTAGCAGCAGCAGCAGCAGCGGAGGGGGTGATGGCAAGGCCGCAGGAGTCAGACCGATGAAGCTGCTGGGTGTGAACGAGGCGAGGAGGACGACGATGGCGTGGGTGCCGAGGGTGAGGAGTCCGCTGGGGAGGTGATTGAGGGTTGAGGTTTGCTGCTGTGGGTTAATAAGAGGACTGATTGAGCGTGGAGTTGCAATGGGAATGACAGAGTAGCAGAGGATGGATTGCAAGTAGCAGAGGATGGATTACAAGTGGCAGAGGATGGATTACAAGTAGCAGAGGATGGATGAATTGTCGTGATCAAGACAGTTTGCAATCATCACTGTTGTTGTCATCGCCGTTGCCATCATCGCTGTCATCGCTCATCATGGTCCTCGCAGTATGGCACCCATCCTTGTAGATCCATCTCACTGACTGACCGACTCTGGACAGGCCATCGGCCAAATATGCTCGACGGCGTCGATGACGGCCAACCTGGCCCAGTGCCAACTTCTCGCACGCAAAGCCGCCGCCCAAGGAGCCAAGGTAATCATCAATTCAGCAGCAGCAGCAGCAGCAGCAGCAGCAGCAGCAGCAGCAGCAGCATTATCATCATCAATATCATCAATATCATCAATATCATCAATTTCACTAAAACCTCATCTTACAGGCCCTCTTCCTCCCCGAAGCTTCCGACTACATCGCCTCGTCGGCGGCCGAATCCGTGGCGCTGTGCCGCTCCGTCGCCGACTCGCCCTTTGTCCGCGGCCTGCAGGACACGGCGCGCCAGCATGGGCTGCGCATTAATGTTGGCATTCACGAGCCGAGTGGGAAGAATGATGATGATCAGCAGCAGCAGCAGCGCCGCATCAAAAACACTCTGATCTGGATCGACTCGCACGGCGCCATTGTGCACCGGTACCAGAAGCTGCACCTGTTTGACATTGACCTGCGCGGCGACGGCGGGCCGGGGCCGCGGCTGCAGCTGCGCGAGAGCGACAGTGTTGAGCCGGGGAGTGTGATTGAGCCGCCGTATCGGTTGGAGACTGAGACTGAGACTGAGACTGAGACTGAAACTGACATGGACATTACCAACCCCGACAAAAGCTCAACCAGCACCAGCATCAACATCGGCAGCCAGATCTGCTTCGACCTACGCTTCGCCGAGCCCGCGATCGCGCTGCGGCAGCTGGGCGCGCACGTGCTCGTGTACCCGTCCGCGTTCACAGTCGCGACGGGCCGCGCGGGCCACTGGGAGACGCTGCTGCGGGCGCGCGCGGTCGAGACGCAGAGCTATGTGCTGGCGGCGGCGCAGTGCGGGCGGCACAATGCGCGGCGTGTGAGCTACGGGGATGCGCTGGCCGTGGCGCCGGATGGGACGGTGCTGGGCAGACTGGATCGGGTTGAGGAGGAGGAAGAAGAAGAAGAGAAGGCACGCGAGCCGCAACTGTTGACGGTGGATATCGATCTCAATGTGGTGGCGCGCACGAGGAGAGCGATTCCGTTGATTCGGCGTGAGGATGTGTATGGCCGGGTTGGACAGCAGGAGACTTAGGAGACTTGGATCAGTGTAGGAGACTTGGATCAGTGTAGGAGACTTGGATCAGTGTAGGAGACTTGGATCAGTGTAGGAGACTTGGATCAGTGTGTTGGAGTATGTGTGTCTCTCTGTGTGTGTATTCAACGTCTGTCCAGATGTATTAATCCTTTGACCCATGGTCGACTGTTATACATTGTACAGGGTACCCAGTGAAATGCGTCGTCAGAGCTGAGATTTATCCTCTTCTTCTCGTCTATCCTTCTCTCCTCTTCCTCTCCAGTCTACCGTCTTCTCAGTCGCCCTGCTGGTTCATATGCGTGCTCAGATTGTACGCCGTGTAGTCGGTGTGCACAAAGGCCCTGTCAACCGTCGGCACGGATTCGAGAACGTATTGCAGACTCTCGGCAAGGTCGTGCGAGTCGCGCAGGCTCTGTGTGATGCATTAGTTCTGTTGACAAAACCGCGGCGGGAACAAAGGTCAAAACTCACTGTATGTTCATCCAGGACAATGTCAACCTCCACGTTCAGCTTGTCTCCGGTGTGGTAGGCCTGCAAGCCCTGGATGTAGCGGATCGTGCGGGCAAAGCGCATGGTCAGGTAGAGCAGCACATTGCGCTGGTCTGCCGTGGCTGCAGCACCACACAGATTGCGCACATGCTCGGCGCTGGTGATGCTCCAGTTGATAATGACATAGAAACTCAGCAGCAGGCCTCCGAGCGCGTCCATCCACCAGATTTTCGCGTAGAAGCCGACCAGGGGGAAGATGATGGAGAAGGTGTTGAAGACAACGTCGGTCATGGCATCCTGCGCAAGCGCCTGCACCGACGAGTTCTTCACCAGCCGGCACCAGAACCAACAGGCGCCCTTGATGATGATGGTTGACAGCATGATGGCGATGGCCGGCGCCCCGAGCGAGACGATCGAATGGTCGTCGGAGAAGAGACGCTGCAAACACTCGAGCCCGACTTGGACAAACGACGTGATCATGATGACGGAAAACACCAGCACGCCGACAGGCTCCAGACGCCGCCGTCCGATCGGGTACGCGTACTGGTCCTGGTGGGAGATGAGCTTGGTGGTGGTCCAGACGATGGCGGTCGAGAGGAAATCCAGAGCGGCGTCGACCAGCGACGCAAGCACTGAGAGCGAAGACGTGAGCACCATGACCGCGATTTTAGCCGCAAGTAGAACGACATTCGCCGTCAGGTTGACATAGATGGCCAGTGTCACCACCGGGTCGTTCGCCTCAAGTGCTTCGTCAAACGCGTCGAGCGGCACGTCGGGGTACCCTTCCGCCACATCCTCAGCCTCCTCCTCCTCCTGCTGCAGGAGCGGCGTGTCCTCCTTGGGGAGAGCATAGATATTCTTCGGCGTGCGCTTGACCTTGATTTCCGGCACATCGTTCGGGGGCGAGCTGCCCGTCAGCGGCTCCTCGGAGATCGGGGCCATGGGGGCCTGGCGCAGCGAATTCGCGTGGTATTCCTGGATCAGAGTGTGCGGCAGCGACGAATCCAGCAGCTTGTCGATGTACAGGTACTGCGCGATGAGATAGTTGCACCGCTCGTAGTACTCCCGGATCGGCTTGCGCATCTGGTTCAGCTCCTCCTCGGTCTTGTAGTACTGCTGCCAGCGGTATCGTGGATTGCTGTTGCCGATCAGCCGCATGCTCCTCATCTGCGGCGTCATGAGAATCTCCGGGCCGATGCTCGCTCTGCGCGGGTCTGTATCGGAATGGTAGCCGGACCGCCGCCAGGGAGAGGCATCAACGGCGCCATCGAAGAAGCCGCGCTCTTCATCGTCGGTCGTGGTGTCGACGCTGTACAGAGACGTTGGGCGCTTCGGCGTGGCCGACCACGTCTTGATCAAGCCCTGCAGGTGGCCACCGCGGGTCGAGTAGGCATTCGATTCCTCGGCGTTGAAGTTCAGCGGCACAAAGTTGGACAGATGGCCGAGCCTGTAGCTGGGCCGGCTGGGCGGACGCGGCCGTTCCTCCTCCTGCTCAGTCATTTCGACTTTGACGGCGGTTGCTCACGGGGCACAATGAATGCGGACCACGTCCGAGGGTTATAATGGGAGAGACAGCATAAGATAAGAGACGCGTTGGTTCGGTTCTGGTTCGACAGGTCCACAAGTGCAGCAGCGACAACAGCCAGCCAAGGCAACCAAGCCCTGGCAATGCTCTTCTTGCGGGACCGGAGGCGATATTTGATGTCAACAGCGATGGAATTTGTCTCTGCTGCCGGACCGGCCAGAGGAGAGATTGATTTGATTAGATCGATCTTCTACACTATGACTATTGGCTCAACTCGGTTAGTCGCGTGTACTTTTAGCGGAAGCTCGGGGCCCGTGCATCTAATAGCGCCGAAGCTTAAATCCCACTGCACTGTTAAAACTTGCCTTGCACTTGCCTTTTTATGGGGTAACTTTGCTTAAATAAGGCAGGCACGTCAGCGCCAAGGTCTGGGCACTGCGGCGCAGGCACAACGTGAAACAGTGGACGGTCGAGAAGAAGCGAGAAGAACTCCCACTCCCCATTAGCCGCAAACCAAATACTGTGGTACAAGGGGGCTAAACTTATAAGTCGATAGCAACAACTTTATTACTCGTCCTGGTCCCAGTCCATCAGAGGGTAACTCGCTGAGCACAGCAAACCAGAATACATCGCGCTCAACACCACAACCAAATGTACCACTCCAAATAGTGTAGCCTTCCACAACTGATATTGCGGCACGGTCATCTCGATAGCAGCTAGCGTGATCAGGGGATACACCACCGCAACATTCAGGCCTTGAGCCATGCATGGCTGCAGGGCAGTCATCAGCTTCACGACCAAGATCAGGCCTCGAAGAGCAGTCGATGAGATTTCAGAGTGCAGCAAGTTCGAGATACTAGGCCACAGTACTCGTTCATGTGGCGGAGGTAGCAGAAGTGGCTGCACCACATCGGCGTCTTCACCCGCGTGAGTCGCGTTGGCGGCCGAAGGAAGAGGGTGCTTTGGCCGCAGGATGACCGAGGCAGACGCCAATTCAGTCTCGGACGCCTGAGAATCGGCCTTGTCATAGTCCGGGTCGTCGACAATGGCAGAAGGCGCTTGGGTCAGCCTGCTGCGCTCTCGTGACCGAGAGTGACTGCGTGTATTGTTGTGTCTTAGTGCTGCACCAAGATCGAGTTCAATACCGGCAGTCCAAGGCGACGACTCCGCTTCCGAGCCGTTATCCTGCCTCCAGGAGCTTCTCCCAGGCGTAAGTTCTTCCGCTGCAGACGACCTTCGTCGCCTCAAAGGCGGCACCGTATCTGACAGATGACCTCTGATGATGCCTTGGTTAACATCGTCAGCGCTGGGTCGGCTGTCTGGGTCGACTGACAGCAGTCGTTTGAGAAAGGCATATAGTTGCTGTGGGAGTTCAGGTCGCAGCCGCCGGTGGTCATCAAACCCGGTCCATTCAAGAATCTCAGCTCTCAGTTTGTCCACATCCTCTCGCTCTTCAAACAGCACATTCGCAGATACATAAGGCAGACTCGCAAAACACAAGAAGTAAAGAATCATGCCGAGTGAGAAAATGTCCGACTTGGTGGTGAAGTTGCCGTATGGCCCATCAGCTGAGATTCGCCGCAGGACCTCTGGTGCACAGTAAGACACGGTACCAGTAGCACCAGTGGATTTTCTGGCCGCATTCTCGTACTGCACCTCGCCAAAGTCGCTGACCAACACTCGGGTCTCGTTGCCGACAGTGTGTAGCAGGCAGTTTCTAGGCTTCAGGTCCCGGTGAATGAAGCCATTCATGTGAAGAAAACGCAAGCCGGCAGTAATGTCGCTGAAGAAGGAGTATATTTGATCAAACGGAAGCCTCCTTGGCTCGTTGGGTTTTATAGGACGCTCGGCCTCTCCTTTCGATCGCCGTCGGATGCGCTCCTTGAGTTGCTGGGTGCTGGTCGTAATCTGTGCAGGGCTGCATACATAGTTATGCAGGTCCCCTCCGTTGCAGTATTGCTGCAAAATGAAGGCGCATGGCACCCGAGGGCTGAAGGCGTTGATCTGGAAATCCTCCAGCCAGACGTGTCGATATGAGACCAAGTTTTGATGAGAAAGCGATGTCAGCACTTGAACCTCAATCAACACTTTTTCTAGCCAGGCATGGTCATCGCCTATAGGAAGCCGTTTGCAGGCAAAGTGGCCAAGTGGTACTCCGTCCAACAAGTGCTGGACCAGGAGCACGATGCCTCTGCCACCCCTTCCGAGTTCCTTCTCAACCATGAAGAACTTTTCAAAGTAGCCAGGGCTAAACGCTGTCTCTGAGATGGCATTGCTGCCCGCGCTGGTCGGGGCCGGCGAGCTTCTCACAAATTCTGCATCGGCCGGGGGCGGAGAGCTGGGTGATTCTAGTCTTGAGCGCACCGGCTGAACCAGCTGTCTGTGTGGCGAAGGCGGCAGCACAGGGCTGCTCGGGCCAGCCAGGGAAATGGCCAGGGCCTGGAAGTAATTCTGGCTCATGAAGGCATCCTCTGCAGCCGGGGCATCAAGGCCGATGTCAGGCGTTGGAACCGGTGGCGTCGAGTTCCATGTTCGGTGACAGGTTGGGCACTCTGCAGGCCGCCTTAGCCGCGGGTCAAGATCTCGATGCCGTGGAACTGCGGCCAGCCGTTGAGTCAGCGGGTCTCGATAGACCACGATCTCTTCATTTCGCAGAATGACCTCGCGATTGCTGTCGTAGGGCACAACAGACAGGTTGGCCAGTCCAAGGCCCTGCCTATCCGCCATCGTCAAGAGATCTGGCCAAGCCGCGTCGTGTCTTGGGCATGGACAAGTTAGGACATCACCTGCTGATGAATGATATTCACATCCTGTTTGTACGACTTACTGTTGTGCCACATCCACAGGGTCAAGTTACTCTAGAATGTTCCACGAAGACGCCGAACTGCTTGAAAACTACAGCGAGGCGCATGGCTTTGGCCAACTGCTCTCTGTGCGAGGTATTGAATCCCCCGGGCCAGACGAGGTGATTGGATGGTCAACCTGGTCGATAATGACTGGCGATGGAGGGAATTTGACCAGATGCAAACCCATGCTAGGCCCGATTAGGGCAGCCTTCCTAGTGTACAGTGTAAGTTACCGGAATTCCACTCCGGCGTCGTACAAAACAGTCACACAATTACACACTTATCCCATTGTGGTAGTGCTTTGTATTTTTTGCAATGTGCAATTATACTCCCCCCAAGTACGCCATTATACCTCCAGTCAAGTCACTATAAGCATGCACTTATTCACCTGTTGCTACTGCGGCCCTCGACTTGACTGTATCTGGAAGACTGGGATAGGTCAAGAAATGCTCCAGGCTCTCGTTTCTTACCTTTGGCAGCCAGTGGGACCCGACTCGAATCTGACTGCAGGGCTTCCGACTCCACGCTTAGTCCTTGTGAACTGCGACCGCTGTCCCTCTTTGAGCGCCTCTTCTCCTGTCGTCCTCCTGATGTGGGGCGACCTTCAGCAGCGGCCTTGGCCGGATCTGTTTGATACTCCCAGCCGTTTGTTGCATGCATATGCTATTACTGTCAGTCTCGGGCAGAGAGATATGTATATATATATATATATATTGTCGCAGGGGTTTGGGCGCTGTACTCACTTGGTGCGGACCCCACATGTCTCCTGCCGCTGATGATGGCCTGTCCCTCTTCTCTGTCGGTGAAGGGAAACCTGACATGGCAATTCTCTGCGCCTCCATCTTGCGTCGCTGGCGGTGCTTCAGCCAGATAGCAAACCAGGTGAGCAAGCCAAGCCCGACAGCCAAAATGCCGAGCATCATCACCCATTGCCAGTGCGAGTTAATCCTGGAGAGATGATTAGCAACGTCTAGAAGAAGGGGGTGGTAGCCAACCAAGGGCCTTCATATCCTTTGCCATTGGTTAGCGACTCGGACAGGGGATCTGCGCTACTTGTTGCACTTGATGACGAGGATGAGGTGCTGGTGATTGTGACGACAGTCGTGCTGGATGCTGCTGTTGTTGTGGCTGCTCCTGCTGCCGCCGTTGTAGTCTGAGGGTCGATGCCTTGGCCGACCGCTTTGCAAAAGGATGTGAACCAGGTCTGTAGGAGTGCTCGGTCCGACGCAGCCGTGCATTCGGCGGTGCAGAGGCCATCTGGCGAGGCGTATAGAGGCTGCACGGTGCCTTGCGTGCAGAAGCAGTTCTCATACGTGAGCTGCGCGGTTCCTGCCGGAAATGACGAGGCACATGTTGACTGGGCGGTAATGAGGACGGCACAGGACAGACCGCATGCGGGGAAGGAGGACGAGGCTGCGCTGGGAAGTATTTGCTGTGACGAGACGGCAGTTGCGAGGGCGACGAGAGCGCTGGCGATGACACGCCACTGGACTGCCATTCCGCCGGGATGGAGCTTCCTTGTGGGGTGGGCGGTTGTGGAGTCAACAGGGGGTGTTCAGGCCTGGGTATAGTGTCTGGGAGCACGGCAATGGCAACTACATCAAGACGCAGTCATTGTGCTTAACGAGTGTGGGCGAGGTCTCCTTATTGTTGAGACCGCGCAGGAAGGGAACGGTGAGGACTTTACGGGAGGACATCGGCTCATAAGGGAACTTTATAGCTGAGCTAATTCTTACCTGGAGAGAGATCTTATTCCATCCACATGCAGAGTGTAGGCCCGATTGGTCTCAGCAAGTCGGTCATTAAAGTTAAGCGAGCCCTGGAAATCCCATTCTTCAGGGCTGGCAGCCTGGAGAGGGGGGCCTGGGACTGCCGCCAAAAGCGGAGAAGCACCCACGTGCCCCCTGTCAGTGCAAGGCACGGTAATCATAATAAATAACCAGCTGCTGTCGATGCCACAGGCCTAGGGACGGGCAGTTCTTCGAGATTTCTATGCGAACCCGAGGCCCAGTCATCCAAGTAACAAGATGGCCTGCTAAAGGAGAGGGTCCATTTTTCAGACAACCACCCCCTCCCCACTGGCCACTGGGGTTGCACATGTGCCACCACCCCCTTAAAAAGCGAACCTGCACACGCAGGAACGGACGCGTTGTGGCATAATAATACGCATCAGTCATGTCTCGTACCGCCAGCCTGGCTAGACTCTTTGATTCGCTCGCCGGCAACTGGCTCCTCCTCCGTGAACTTCAGAGTACACACCCTTCCGACCCCTCTGGCTTCTGTCACGGCACCGCATCCTTTTCCCCAAGAGATCCGTCGCCTGTGATCAATGAAGACGGTAAGGTTGAGGCGGCAACGGCGGAACTACTTTACGAGGAGGACGGGCACGTTGAAGTGTCAGCCACTGTCAAATTTGCCTTTTCGAAGAAATACGTTTGGTGCTTGAACCAGCAAGCAGACTCTGGCAGGATCAGCGTCTGGTTTACCAAGCCGGGAACAGACACAATCGACTACATCTTCCACAAGATTACTGTCGATCCAGCCAAGACTGTCAAGTCTGATCACGGCACTGTGCTTGCTATCGAGGGCAGCGGTGGCCATCTCTGTGTGGAAGACTTCTACCACAGCACATACACCTTCTATCTCTCGGACAGCGCCGACAACCAGGTCGGCCCTTTGTTCTCCTCCTTCCAGACGGTGCATGAGGTAAGGGGGCCCAAGAAGGACCAGCTCATCACTACACAATTTACTCGAGCCTGAGGCACCAGATGTGTTTTGCCTTGCAGGCTCCTGGATAAGAGGCCTGACCAGTATAGATCCTTTTCCTTGATCTGTCCACTAGCTTGCCACATTCACAGTCTACTATACTGCAACACAGCAAACACTAACACTTTGTGACAATAGCTGCTGTTGTCTGTGTCAGTGCTAGGTTGTATCTCACTCATACCTTACCATGGGATCAATAGCTTACCAGTTTGAGCTAATGTCACAGTAGTGTGCCTTAGTGACGGGACAAGATGCTGACATTACATCGTACACGTATTGCAACATTCTTTGTGAGTTCAAGGACCATCGTGACAGACCCACCAGTTACTGCATCCGGGTGGATGTCTGGCTCCGAGTCACTCCTGACCTTGTAAATGTCCAGCCAACCTCTTTTTAATATTGGCTGTCCCCCCGCATGGAACCCTCACACTGGTGCCAATGGCCTCGTAAAAAAGAAAGTATTGGCAAAACTGCATCTTGGCGCCGCTCTTCTTCCTCATCGGTCCGGATAACAGCAGACTCGGCAATCTGTCGCTCGATCTTTCCAGCAATCAAACTTGAAGAGAGAGCAGACGGTCTGTAGACATAACAAGGCAAGAGGGGCCATCTAGCAGGTCAACAATGGACCAGGTTCAACAGAATAGAAATCCCGATGGCGCACTGAGACAGGCGGGGTATGCAGAGGGGCTCGGGATTACTGCCTATGGCCTCTGGATCTCGATGGTAGTCCTCAAGAGCCAGCTCCAGAAGGATATAGTGGTGGCAGGCAGCCACATGGAACAGTTACCTGGATCAGGTCTTCACATTAGTTGGTTAGAGCTGCTCATTCTTGTCTTACCAACTTTCTAAGAATTAGTAAGGAAAGTCAGCCAGTGTTTTGAGTTAATCAGCAATCAGTCCAGAGGGAGGCCAAGACACTGCCGTCTTGAACTCTGTGAGGGTCCAATCTCAAGAGAACTCAGATATACCCCTTTCTCCTTCCAGATGATTTCACAGAACATCCTGATTGTGAAACTAGGATGAAAGGGAGAAGAGTTCCCCAGCCTTAATGTTGGAATCCCTAAGAGAAATGTAAATGTATGCAGCATTGTATAGTGCCGCCTTGGATATCATGAGATGCGAGAGAGATTTATAGCTGCTGGAAATTGTAAAGACCTGGCGGGGATATTGAATGCTAATGATAGTGATTGCTGAAGGTATAAGAAAGCCAAATCCATCATAGTTATCTGATGTTGCTGTTGATCCTCTGTCAACAAGTTGTCTCCCTCCATGTGAAATTGGAAGAGCCAAGCCCAACTCTCTCCAATCTGGTAGGGAAAGAACTGTGGCTCGTCTTGGCGGATTTGCCGCCTTTGACACTCCTTGAGGCCAACGGGATGGACAAACACAGACATGGGCCACGCCCGACAAAGAGATCGCGATCAGGATCGACAGTCTCTCCTCATTAACATTGCTTCGTCGTTTTTAATCGTGGCCATGACTCGGGTTGGCTGATTTGCTACGGATCATCCATTCTGTCGCTATGGCAGCGCGTCGAGAGTGGTCAGAGGCTCCCTCGAGCGGCGGGGACACCATCGACGAGCGTGAAGATGTCAAACCAAAGCTGTCCGAGCTGGACCAGGACCGGGAGCAGGACGACTCGGCCGTTGACCCGAACCGGACAAGAGAGAATGGGGCGGGCAGTAAGCCAGCGCAGCCAAAGAAGGGCGCACATGTGTGGATAAGCGAGGGCCCGCAGGAGGGAACGGAGGACGAGGGTAGTGTTGGCTCGCACGCGCAAGTCAAGAAGAGTGAAGACACCCCTGAGCCCAAGTTAAAGGCGCCCGGCACGTCGGTGGGCACACGCAGACAGCCAAACGGCACGGTTGGATCGGTCTACTCGGGCAGCAAAGTACGGCACATCAAGAAGGAAGATGGAACGCCGCTGTGGCGCGGAGAGATCCAGTACGAGTTCCTGCGGCTGGTGATCGAAAATGAGCAAAAAGTGTTCACCAAGTTCCATGGAAAGCAGGAAAGCGGATGCACGTTTGCCGACATCTACATCGACTGCTTGATCGCGAGCAGCAAGACCAGCAAGATCCTCAAGGAGCGTTTGGTCACCGACCGCCAGGCCGCCAACAACATGGCCATGATCTGCCTGCTGGTCAATGTCGGCCGCATGAACACGACTCTGAATTTCTTCCCCGAGATGAGGGCACAGCTGCGCACATACCACTCCATCCCTGTTCTGCAGGCATACGATTC
Organism: Chaetothyriales sp. CBS 134920; assembly: GCA_003693665.1. Taxonomy (NCBI): domain Eukaryota; kingdom Fungi; phylum Ascomycota; class Eurotiomycetes; order Chaetothyriales; family Domatiomycetaceae; genus Domatiomyces; species Domatiomyces catenatus. The sequence continues at coordinate 78,816 of QQSL01000005.1, forward strand.
CCAAAAGGACTACAAGTCGCTCCAGGACGCGCCCAGACTGAAGAGCATTCTCAAAGGCGCCAGCGAAGATCTCAGCCAGCCGCGATCGATTGAGCAGCTCAAAGAAAACCCAGTGCCGCGGAGCAATGCCGTCAACCTCATCTTTATCATCTCCCAGCTTGCCTCCAAAGTCAGCGAGCGGCATTTTGCTGACAAGGTCGATTTCTTTGATCTGACCATGCGAGCCACCATCACATCGGCCAGCCGGGCCCGCGCCTTCCTCTGGCTGATGTGGTGGTATCTCGAGTCCAATTTCACAAAGGAAGAAGCCTTGAACAACCCCTTTGGCCCCGGCGAGTATGCCGAAGGGCAAGACCCCAACGACCCTGAGGCTATTCCCATCCTGGTGCCCAGCCTCGAGCATGTCACAGAAGAGGAGGGCGAGGCGGAAAATGTCGACACGGAAGAAGAGAAGGAGTTTGCCAAAAAGATGGCCGGTGAACGCAAACGCATCATGGAGTCCCATGCGACAGAGCCGCCGGTTCTCATGGCTGACCTGGGCAACGCGGAACACAAGGGCGTCAAGAGGCTGAAGCGCACGGTCGGCGGGGATGACGAATCCATACTCAGCGACGTTGACTCGCGTGCCAGTCCCGGCATCGGCCAAAGTCCAGCCCCAGACCCAGCCGTCATTCTTACTATGAACTCGGGCGTTGGTGCACAGGCAGACAGTCTTGAGGACGACTTTGAACTGCTCGACCCACACCCTGGCCGCGGGCGGTACAAAAGAGTGCGTGGGAAGAATACGCCGTCTCGCAGCAAAGCCGGACCGCGGTCGAGTGATGTCGGGCCCTCGGCTCGCAGTGCGTTGAAGAATTCGCGAGGGACAGGTACTCCCGAGTTGAGAGCGACGCCGCAGCCGACGCCAGGTGGTGGGAATCCTGGCACCAGCCAGTTGGGTGCACATCGAGGCAAAAATGAGGGCGAGTCTCTCCCACATGGCAAAGGCGATGGACCTACGCCGGCGCATAAGCCGCGTGCACGAACAGTTTATCAGAGAGAGCTAGAGGAGCACAAGGCCAAGCGAATCGAGTGGGCGCTCCGCCGCCGTCGGAGAGCAAGCCTGAAGCAGGCCAAAGAGCTTCGAGAGCGCACAGATTTGCTGATCCGCGCTGCCCGACGCATCCTGGAGTTACCGACCACGTACGACTCTGAGGAGGAAGGCGATTTCGCCAATTTTGGCCTCGGCGGCATTCTGGGCCGACGATGGGCTACACCGCGTGACGGCGCAGACAACGCCATCCCCGCTGGTTATGAAGAAGATGACTGGGGCGAGGAGGCTGAGTCTTGGAAGAGAGTCATGCAGCGAACATCGCGCAGACTTGAATCCTGGGCCGGCGACAGCAACAACAATCAGGAGCGAGGGGCCGCCCCAGAGGCACCACCGGCAGCTCGGACAGCGACGACGGAGACTGCGACTGCGGCGACACGCTCGCATGCAGCTGATGCAGCGTTTGCTGATGTCACCCCCCGCAAGCGAACTCTGGCCCCTGCCAAGTCGTCAAGGACAGTCATCCCGACAACAACCCCAAAGTCCAAGAAGGAAATGGATGAGCAGATCACCCAAGACTTGCTGGCGGAGCGGAGCGATGACGACGATATGAATGACGACGACTCTGCGGCTGCCGATATCGAAGGCGCCGACGCAACCGAAGATGACGATGGAGATACCATCATGTATTGAGGTAAGAGGCCGGGTCAGAGAGAGATAATAGCTGTACAACACGAACACGACAGTGTGAAGTATCATTATTTACTTTACAACACGCAAGAACACGACAGTTGAAGTATCATTATTTACTTTGCTGTCCAATATGGAACTGGGTGAATCAATAACTTTTTTTCCCCTTTTAACCATAGAAATACACATGCACAAACCGCGCATGATGTCAGTTGCTGAAATGATATTGTCGCTCGCTCGCTCGCTTCTGTCGTCCTCATCAATCGTCTGGCTTCCCTCTACTCCCCTCCCTGGGCAGATATCTAGCTACCCCTACAGCAGCTGTTGCTGCTGGCGCCACCACCAATCAGGGGAATTCTTCCCCAGTCGACGAGGGACAAGATGATGACGATCAACCGAGGGATGGAAAAGCAGCAGCCCGCCGTTGACACGGGCATACACCCACTGAAGCACCACAGTATTGGCGGCCATCAATACGGCACTGGCAGCGAACAAGACGGTGCGCTGGGGCCAGTCGAGCAGGGCAAAGAGCGGATAGGGGTAGAAGCCATTGTGGGCGAAGCACAGCTCGATCCAGCACCAGTAGGCGCACGCGATGGCGGCGGACAGGGTGATTGCGGGGGCGACGGAGATGGACCAGGGCGGGGAGAGGAGGAGCAGGTCGAGGACGAGGACGAGGGCGGGCACGAGGTGGAAGGCCAGGTCGGCGGGCAGCGGCGGCTGCGGCAGCTGCTTGGGCACGACCAGCGCCGGGTCGATCAGGCGCAGGCCCCAGTACAGCAGCGAGATGAGCACCTCGAGCGGGGTCGAGCACACCGAGAGCCGGTTCTTGAGCGCGAACAGCCTCGTCGACCGCGTCAGGTCGGCCAGTGCCGCCGCCGCCACCGTCAGCGTCGCGAGCGTGAGCCCGATGATGGTCAGGTACTGGAAGTGCCAGCCGTACGAGTCGCGCACGGGGCTGGGCTGCGTCACGAGGTAGTTGAACGAGTAGCCAAACGAGGCGAGCCCGGCGGTGTGGAGGAGGAGCGAGAGTGTTCGGGATGGCGACGAGAGCCGCGGCAACTGGTGTTGGATTGTATGACCCATCGTGTTTAGTTCTGTATCTCTGTCTCCCTCTGTGTGTATGGACGAGAAAAAAAGATGGTAACTGGAGGCGAAATGGCTGTGAAGCAAGGACAGAAGAAGAAAGAACGAGGCACGCGACAGTGGTTGTGCCTTCTCCATAGTATTACGGCAAGTTGTCTTACGTCACTGAGCGAGAAAAAAATCGATCGGCGAGCCCCACTGCCAAGCCACGAGAAACCGGTCAGAAAGGGTATAGCGCAGGGGCAAGCTTGCATTCATCGGTCGATTGCACACCAAATCGACAGCTCCGACTATCGAACTGGAGATGCAATCGGCTGGAGACTGTCAACTGAGCCATTGTTGGGTCGATAAGTATGACATCATCTTCATAAACTGCGACTGTACAATTCCAAACCCTTGGGGTATCTATCTTGCTATTCCTGTGGAATACCATATCATGACATGGTGGTTGAAAGGCAACCAGCTCTGCTCTATCTCTGCTTCTTCTTCTTCATCCGCCCTTTGTGGTGTCTTCTCTTTGGATCTCCACCTGAACCGGCGGCTTTTCCGACGCACTCGCTCTGGCCTTTGTACCGACAGCAGCAGCTTCTTCTTCTTCTCCTTCTTCTTCATCCTCCGCACAGCCACAGTCGTAAAAGTCGCCAATGTTGCTGCAATCGAAAATCGGCTTGCGCTTGCGCTCGTTGACCTGGTTGTGCACAAAACAGGCCCAGGCAGCTGCGCTCGATCGCGACCCCGTCTGAGGCGGGTACTTGCGCAGCAGGGTCTGGAAATGCGCCGCGCACTCTCCACATGGATATAGCCGTGCAAACAGGTAGATGTAGCTCTTCAACGCCTCGCTCTCGTCCCGTGTAGGCTCGTCTGGAAACCGGGCCATGGTGGTGTGGAGCAACTTCCATGCAGCGCGACCCAGTTCAGCTTTGAGTGTCTCGTTGCCCAGCTTGCCCATGATCGCGTCGCCGGCTTCGGTCTCGGGAGAAACGGCAATGATAGGCAATGGGGTATCGGCGTTGTTGTTGGTGTCGGTGTTGGTGTCGGTGTTGCTGACGACAACGGCGGCACCACCGCCGTCGTCAAGCCGCGTCAGCGCTTTGATCGGCCCTTCATGTTCACGTGTCCAGACGATGTAGCAGAGGAACACGGCGATGAAGGAGAGGAGAATCAGGAGAGGGGGCGGAGGACGAGGCATGGCTGCGTCGCATGAACGCTCTTGCCCCAAGTGGACAGAATGTCGGATGCCTTCTCAGCTCCGGTTATCTCCGCAGACGTCGTTTTTCGTTTTTTCGGCCACCGAATGATGTCACCGCCACCAAGAACGAGAATTTTTACAAGTCACTTGCAGCTTCTCCTCAGAGAGTTGGCTGCCTCCCTCCACTTTGGCATGATATAGTTGCTTTGAACATTGTAACAAGGGATTGTTGAAACAGGCAATTATGGCCTCTTCTGAATATGTTTCTATATAGGGAACACTGACAAGATTTAGAAAGAACCTAAGCACCCAAAGCTCAACTGGCTAATTAGTAAAGACAATGAGCTTTTGGCCTTGGGTGCCTGAGCATTCACTGTACCTCCTCCCAACCACCTGCGGATCAATCTCAGTTGTCTCCAGCCGGCTCCTCCTCTGGCCACACGGGTGCAGGCAATTTGGCCTAGACCTCATTAGCATACAACTCGCACGGGCGGAGTATACGCACCACCTGGCTGACAGCCTCAGCCAGCCGTCAGGTGGCATCAACCTACGATCAAAGTAGATCGAGTATCTCTAACTCAAAAGTCAAACAAGTGTCAACAGGGGCCCGACCCCGATGAATAGCAGCACCACCAACGGCCCGGGCAGCAACCGAATGGCCTGGAGACTTGGTGTTGGTGTCGTCAAAGTCCTTGGCGAGACGCCCGAGGCGCGCACTCATCTCGCCGATGTCTACCGCGCGTTCTGGGTTCGCAACACGAACGCGTCAGAGGCACGCCCCTTAGCCTTCGAAACCAAAGGGGCGGGCACCTGTGTACAGCAGCCAAAAAGGAAGCGGACATTCTGTGGCGTTGGCCAAAAGGAGAGAAGCCACGGTGCTGGCATTCGTTACACCCGCCACTGAATGGTTCAACAATACAAGGAAACGTGGGAGCCTTAGGGCCATTGGCCAGTCTCTGGCACTTTGTGTCAAACTCAACTGGCTTGGCGGGTGACGAATTCCTCGGCGATGCTGTGCATTTGCCATCTGACACGATAGCTTATCGCAAATCTTGACCTGGAGGTACTGACAGGGCTCCCAGCCCAGAAAGTGTCACCGCAGCTGGGAACCGGAAGGGTATCGCGCCGTACTTGTTGTGGAGTTTCATCGTAAGAATCCACCACACCTAGTATCCAGATGTCCTGGTTGTGCACTTGACCGAGGCGGTGTACTGTGACTCCAGACGCCTGGATTAGCAGGGCGTTGATATAGCGGTGTGTATGGATATGCTGGTCTTGTATAGTCCCTTCCAGAAAGGAAATTATATGACATCTGCTGTTATACAGGTCCTGCTATGTACCTGAGGGCGATGATGGCCGCTTCCGGCTAGCACTTGGCGGGTTCATTGTGATGCGTAGATGGTGACTTGCGAACTTGTCAAATCAGTGTCATACTCTCATAGGTGATATCTGGAGCTGAGTTCGCGCATGACACGGGTGTTCCGTTGGTTAATGGTTACTTGGTGGGTATTCCTCCCCTTGGTGGGATACAATTCCCTGTGATGGTTCCTTTACGGATTGGTTGAGTGTTTCCTCGTATTCTCTGTCTTCCTTATGATGGAACGGTGACCTCTATTCTACTTGTGCGGATGCCAAGAACCTTGGCATCCTCGGAACCCACGTGATAGCGCAGGTGCGAATCGCTTCAAATCCTGAGGCTGAGGTCCTTGTAGGTGTGTTGTAGCTATACTGGTATGCAATAGTTTGATCCTTGTAGGTGTGCTGTAGGTACTGGTATGTACTATAGTTTGATCCTTGTAGGTGTGTTGTCGCTATTGGTATGTAATAGCTTGATCCTTGCAGATCAATGGGACAGTCTTCTTTGTCTTTGTGGTGCGCCAAGGCAGCGCCAAGACTCACGTGACTGTCAATGAATGGCTCAGATCCTATATCCTACTGCTGTTGATACAATGTCCTACTGCTGTTGATACAATGTCCCACTCCTGTTGATACAATGTCCCACTCCTGTTGATACAATGTCCCACTCCTGTTGATACAATGTCCCACTCCTGTTGATACAATTTCCCAATATGTACCTCATGAGGCATTTCTCCGCTCGCATAATTGCTCGCTCATATTGTCAACTTCAGCCATGACTGCCTTGGCGCGACCGACAATGTCTTGCTGGTCGGCGCCAACACTGCCCAGTGTGGAAATCAGGTGCAGGAGTTGGTTGATGAGGAAGCAAGATGCAATGGTCATTTTGAGTGCCTCAATAAGCCGTTGGACGGCTTTGACTAGCTGCCTCAGGCCGCGTTCTGCGCGGCGGTGCGACGGCGTCGATTGCAGCCGCACCCAGATCCCGCACTCGTGGTGCTGGACTCTCAGCAGACCTAGGAGCTGCAGCAGCTGGCAATTTGTGGCTTCCAGCTTCGTCGTCACCGAACTCTGACTGTCGCCTGTCATGTCCGCCAACGACAGTGCCGATGATGATGTCCACGCCGATGGACCTGCTTCTGGCGGTAGCGGGAGCGAGTAATCATCATTTGAGGCGTCGCTCCCCTCACTTGTGGACCACGCGGACGAGGCAGTGGCCAGGAGCAGCTCCTGCTCCTCCAGCAGCTCATCTAGATCTCGCTGAGACTGGCTGTTGTCTTCGTTGAGGATGCTGTTGATCAGCCCGGTTGAAAGAGTGTCGTATTCTTGGTTGTCCAGTCCTGCAGGCAGTGACGGGAGTCCCAAGATGCCATTGTCGCCGTCATCATCGGTGGCCCTCTGCTTGTTCTTCAAGTTGTCATCATCGGTGGCCCTCTGCTTGTTCTTCAAGTTGTCATCATCGGTGGCCCTCTGCTTGTTCTTCAAATTGTCATCATCGGTGGCCCTCTGCTTGTTCTTCAAATTGGCATCATCAGTGGCCCTCTCCTTGTGCTTCAAATTGTCGTCGCTCATGGACGGGAGGGCGTCACAAACATCTTCCTGCTTCTCCTCCTCTGAGGGCCCGGACTGGTGGGGTGAATGTCGTTCTGCCATGTCATCATCGCTGTGGCTTTTCTTGTCACTTCTGGTGCCCCTGTTTCTCCTGGTGAGTTGTCTGACTCTCCATTTTGACGAAAAGAGAGATCGACCGCGCTGTCGAGATCTGCACGGAGATGCTGCCAGCGCGGAATGGCCGAGATACAGGCCTGAATAGAGGGCGGTGGAAACGAGGCACGACATCTTGTTGAGATATTGTTGCGTTGATATTTGTCCTCGGAGAGGTATCTTTCTGTCCTTGAAGATGTATCTCTTCTGTCGTCAAGATGTATCTCTTCTGTCGTCAAGATGTATCTCTTCTGTCGTCAAGATGTATCTCTTCTGTCGTCAAGATGTATCTCTTCTGTCGTCAAGATCTATCTCTTCTGTCGTCAAGATGTATCTCTTCTGTCGTCAAGATCTATCTCTTCTGTCGTCAAGATCTATCTCTTCTGTCGTCAAGATGTATCTGATTTGTCCTCGGAGATGTATCTTATTCCTTGCTGTCTCTCTCGAGGTTGATATATACATGCTGCACAGCGGAACAGGCTGCCCTCTGCGTGATCAGGGCGTCTTGTGGGCAACAAGATTCATACGAACCAATGTGCTCTCGAATACAACAATCTTGTGGTCCCAGCAAGATGGTAGACCATTCTTTAACCAGACGCTCTAAATGGATCATGAGCCACGCATTGCCTCGATGTTGCATTGATGACACCCCGCCCACCCCGCCACCTCACCTCCCTCACCTCCCTCACCTCATACATCGTTGTGGCTGATGTGAACGAGGCCATCTTAGCAGTTCTGCTCGCATGCATCGGCTTCGCTTGCTGTGTAATTAACATGGCACGGAGATGTCCAAAAGGTAAAAATCAATAAAGTAGAAAATGAGTCAAATTAGAGATGAGTCATGAACATTCTGTTTATTTAACGACGACGACCTGTTTGCAATCGAGAAAGAGAGAAGCAGACATCCCCCTCCTCTGTGTAACCATCTCAATCGAACAGGCCTGCCAATAACGAACCATGACTACCTCTTTCCCTCCTCCTCCCACCCCAAAGATTGGTATGACATTTTTCACGCCTCTCAACCCTCTCAACCCCCTCAACCCTCTCAACCCCCTCAACCCTCTCAACCCCCCTCTAACGGCAAAAAATATCAATCCATACCTGACCTATTATCCAGATTGGACAGATGTCGGCTTCAAAGTGCGCGAAGTCAACGGCCACGTCGAGTCGCACTTTTCCCGCTCCGGCTCCGGCTCAGGCTCATGGTCGGCGCCGCGGTTTGTGGCATCTCCGTACCTGTCGGTGCACGGCATGGCGTCGGGGCTCAACTACGGCGTGCAGTCGTTTGAAGGGCTGAAGGCGTTCCGCGGGCCGGACGGGAGGGTGACCATCTTCCGGCCGGACCAGAATGCGAAACGGATGCATCTCAGTGCCGGGGCCGTGTGCATCCCGCCGGTGCCAGAGGAGCTGTTTGTCGACGCGGTCAACAAGGCCGTGGCAGTGAACGCCGAGTTTGTGCCTCCGCATGAGACGGGCGCGGCAATGTACGTTCGGCCGCTCCTGTTTGGGAGCTCGCCGCAGATTGGCCTGCATGCGCCCGAGGAATTCACCTTTGTTGTGTTTGTCATGCCCACGGGAGTGTAGTCAGTTTCTCTCCCTCCTCCTCCTCCTCCTCCTCTGTGCACCACGGCACTGACAATCGATCCAGCCACGGAACCCAGGCCGCAGACGCGCTCATCCTGGAAGACTTTGACCGCGCAGCGCCGCACGGCACCGGCAACGTCAAGGTCGGCGGCAACTACGCGCCAGTCTTCCGGCACCAGCAGGCCGCGTATGCCGCGGGATACGGCATCACCCTGCACCTGGACTCGGCCACGCGCACTGAGATTGACGAGTTCTCGACCTCTGCCTTCTTGGGCGTGAAAACATCTGAGGACGGCAAGGTCACCATCATCGTGCCGCAGTCCAAGAACGTGCTCAAATCGGTCACGAGCGACAGCACGTGCGATGTCGCCTCCAAGGTCTTGGGCTACACCGTCGAGCGGCGGCCGCTCAAGTATGAGGAGCTGGGTTCGCTCAGCGAGGTGATTGCTGCCGGCACGGCGGCGTCGCTGGTGCCGATCAAGTCGATTACGCTCAAGTCCAAGAGTGACAAGTTTGAGTTCACGGTTGGTAAGGACAATGGGCCCGGCCCGGTGACGGAGAAGCTCTTGACCACGCTCAAGGGCATTCAGCTGGGCAATCTGCCGGACAAGTTTGGCTGGAATCACATCGTGACCCCGGCTCCTCAAGGCTTTGTTCCTGATGCCAAAGCCGAGGCCGCATAGAACAGACGGCACTGAGTGCTGTTCACCAGAGCCGAGGCCGCATAGAACAGATGGCAATGAGTGCTGTTCACTAGAGCCGAGGCCGCATAGAACAGATGGCAATGAGTGCTGTTCACTAGAGCCGAGGCTTCATCGAACAGATGGCAATGCGTGCCGTTCACTAGATGTTGGTAGATCGAAACCCCAGGCAAAAGATGCAACATAGACGCCGGCTTTCTTGAAGCTGTGTATGTATGTATACAAAAAAAGACTTAGTGCTATGGCTTGATTCTGTTAGGAATGCAAGGGGGGTATGGGCATATCGATCGTACTTCATGATGAATGAAAAAAAAGAACGAAAGGGCAGCACAATGTAGGGCAGAGCAAAGGCGTAACTTATCCAACGCACCAACACTCATCCATCACGCCGACAGTTCCAATTGAAAGAGATCATCGTCTTCAGCACAGGCAAAGTCACCTCTCAACAACTCATCCAAGTCGTCAAACAATGGCGCCTGCGGTACTTCGGCTTCTTGCTCCTCAACTTTCAGCTCCTGCTCTAGAAGCTCGTGTCGAAGCAGTCTCTCATGCATTCTGCTACCAACAGGAGGCCGGCCATACAGTTTGACAAAGTCCTTGGGATGAATGTCGTCCTGGCTGATCGTTGTCTTATCGGCCTTGGGATGAATGTCGTCCTGGCTGATCGTTGTCTTATCGGCCTTGGGATGAATGTCGTCCTGGCTGATCTTTGCGTTATCGGCCTTGGGGGCAGGCTTGGTTTGCAGTGGCCGTGAGAATTTGGGGGCGATGCTGGGAGGCGGTTTGGCTTTTGGAAAGCCAATTGTGTTCTTTGACACGTTCATACGTGGGCCGGGGTGTGAAGGTGCCAGTTGTCGTGATCGCGGTCTAGATGGCAGCGATGCTGTGGGCTCGTGGCGTTTCAGGGCAGATGCCGCCGTTTGTTTGGTGGCAGCTGCGGGAAGCTTTGGCCTGGCACTGCAATCTGACAATACGGCAGCAGCAGACCTTGCCTGAACTGTTGCGACTCCCATGTCCTTTCTGCTCCTCGGCACCCGAGCCATCATTTCGTCCACCCTGGAATCCAGCTCATCATCTGCGGGGAGCACCGGTTTCGTGGCCTCGGCCGCAGCAATATCCGCCTCCTTAAGTCTGTCTTCCCGAAGACGTATTGCCCGGCGCTTCTCTTCTTTCTCCCTGATGCTGATGCCCCTGTCGTCCGTAGGAGAGGTGCAGTAAGTCTGCCCGAATCCGTTGAACAAGTCTTTGCCCCGAAACATCGGGAATGTTTCGTCATAGGTAATTTCGAGCGGCGGGTCGGCGAGGTCGGGGACCTTTGGGGGAGCATAGCCGTATTCGGGCTCCGAGTCAGAGGCTGGGTGTTCGTCTATGACTGCGGCTGGCAGAGGTTCTGTGGCAACGTGAATCTTCGACTTGGCAGAGCGGCGAGTGGTAGAGCTGCGTTTGATGGTTTGCCCAGGGTGTTTGAGGTGCTGGAGAGGTGCAGGTGTCTTGAACGCAGCGCCTTTTGCGTTGGTTGTCTTCTGGCCCAGCGGGGCGCGGTCTCTTCTAGGCCCAGGGGTGACAAAGAGATCGCTATTGAGCTTGCTCGGCCCATCACGGCCTGCTGTCTTCTGTCCTTTGATGTCGAGATATCTGTTCTCATCGTTGAGGCCGTATCGAAATGGTGTTTTGAGATTCGACGGTGTTTTGGGGCGGAGCGTCCTAATGCCTTGGTTAAGAGACTTGGCCGCGGCAGCAGATTGCTGAGCGTGGACAATGTTCTCCTGATCGCGTGCTGCGAGCATCTTGTCAGTTAAACTTGCTGGTTTGGTTGATTTCTGTTGAATTCATCGCTCTTGGAGGCTGCAAAACGCATCAGGTGAAGTGGCCAATGTTGACATGGTTGCCCCACGCGACCGGCAAGTCCCGCTAGAGGGATACCAATAGCGGGGCTTTAGGCAAGGGAGGTGACACACTAAGGCCCCGCGGTGGCATGGGCCAAACCACGCTAAACATCACATTCGGCGCAGTCAGACTGGGCGTTTGAGTCTCTCACCTTGTTCAGACATTCGATTGACACTAACCCTCTGCCTTCGGTGCTCTTCAGCCTGCTGCAGCCCTTTCCCGCCGCGGACTATCGCTCCTGCCAAATTATAACGGTGCCCTACCACAATGGATCGAATCAAGGAGGTGCGTTGCCCTGGGATGTGCCTTCCACTTGTCGCTGTGCAGGGGCGACCGTATGACTGTTCATGCCGGTCCGACATGCAGTCGACAGCCAACCTTTGTCTGACCGGCTGAACGACGTTCCCTTCTTCCACCCAAGCCTGTGCCCACCACCCGCCTGGACAAGAATCCTGCCACACGCCTACAAGAACCCTGCCATTACATTCCACCCACTTTCTCAAGATGCGGGGAAGTGCTCTCGCTAATTTCCAACAGAAAATGAACTCTCTCCGTATCGAGGCGGATGAGAATGCGGCCAAAGCGGAGGAATACAAGGCCAAGATCAAGGCCCTGGAGCAGGAAAACCTGCAGAAGGAACAGGAGATCACCTCGCTCACCCACCGCAATCAACTGCTCGAGGCCGAAGTTGAGAAGCTAGAAACTGGCATCAAGGAGGCCAAGGCTGCCGCGGGAGATTTGGCCCAGCATGGCCAGCAGAACGAGGCCCTGACGAGGAAACTGCAAGTGCTCGAGGAGGAGGCAGAGGCCGCGGATAAGACGCTGAGAGAGACGAATGAGAAGTATGGCTTGCTGTTGGTGCAAATCCTGGCAAGATCTAACCAAGTGCTAGGCTCCGCCAAACCGATGTCAAGGCCGGCCACTACGAACGCAAGGTCCAGGCTCTCGAACAGTCCCGTGATGAGTGGGAGGCCAAGTACGAGGAGATGGCCAAGAAGTACGCAGATCTGCACAAGGAGCTGCAAGACCTGGAGCAGAACATGGGCAGCATCTAGCCAGGATGAACTTGGCACATTGTCTTGCAACGTCGGTACTCGCACAGGTCAGACGCTCGGGGGTGTGATGGGGGAATTTGGCACACTGCCTTGCAACGTCGGTACTCGCACAGGTCAGACGCTCGAGGGTGTGATGAGGGGATGCATGCTTTAGACGACGATACCATCAGCACCACATTGGACCATATCCAGCTGAAGCAGCGAGAAGATTGAGCCGGTCCCAGCGATTACGCATTACTTTGTCTTCTGCATTACTTTGTCTTCCGCATTACTTTGTCTTCCTGGCCTTGGCCTGTTGTCGGTTCTTAGACCGCTCCTTCTCTCGCGTTACCTTTCGCTCTGCTTTACTCTCGTATCGAAACTTTTTCCGTTTCTTCTTGGCTTTGAGAGCCCCGTCCCTGCGCTGGCCATGCTTGGATGCGGGTTTTGACGAGGCAGTGCCTTTACCATCCTGTGTAGACTTGGCTTTACCATCCTGTGTAGACTTGGCCGGCTGCCCGTCTTGGCCTTGCTCTTCCGCACCGTCGCCATCGGCCTTTCTCCTCAATCCTTCTCTCGAGACGTCCATCTCCTCGACCACAACGCTGGTGTACTTGTCCTCGTCGACATATTCGGCCTCGTGGTCGACCGGTTCCACGGGTGTAGGTGCGCCGTCTCCATCACCGTCGTCATCACCTTCTTCTGTATCATCATCATCATCGTCGTCGTCGTCGTCGTCGTCGTCATCGTCATCGTCCTCGCCCCCCAAAACCGGCCGAATGGCTGCATTCACCTGCCGCACATGCTCCTCCAGCTCGTGCGTCCTCTCGTCTCGGATCCGCTTGCGCTGTCTGATCTTCTCCTCGCGTTCTTTCTTCCTCGCCGCTTCCTGCGCGGCCTTGGTCCGCTGCACTTTGCGCTTGTGGAAGCCCGTCAGGTATTCCTCGCGCGCGGCGGGCGAGAAGACAATTTCTTCTACCGCCACCGTCGCACGGGTGGTTGATGATGATGACGATGACTTGTCTGAGCGACGCAGCCTTTTCGGCGGGGGCGCCATCGTTCTCGTCTGTTCTGGCGATGTCGTGAATAAATTTTAGTTGGGGAATTACATAAGTTGGTTTAATTACACAAATTACACAAGTTGGTTTAATTACACAAGTTGGTTTAATTACACAAGTTGGTTTAATTACACAAGTTGGTTTAATTACACAAGTTGGTTTTAGGTGGCCATGGAGGAACTTTTGTGCCTTGGATTGATCAACTGAATGTCTGCCCCATTCTTGGTCTGTCCGCGGTCTGTCCGTGTTCTGGCGGTTAGAGTACACGCACACTCTTCCGAGCAGACTTCAATCCATTAATACATCCCGCGAGGCTGTAAAGTCAAAGAGATACATGGCCCTATCTTTGCAGCCCGTTTGATCAAAGACCACGCGGCGTTCATCCGGCACCGACAGCGACAACGACTGCCAATGTGTCGTCATTCTGAGCAGCCGCCTACCACGTTTGCGCGGCGGCAAGGTGAAGGCCCGTGTCTCAGCAACTCGGTAGAATTCATCGACGGTAAGATCCGGCCAGTGTTTTTGCATCTCCTGACAATCATCTGGCACAAGAGTCAGCGCATTGGGACCATGGGTTCCGGCCTTGACTGAGAATGCTTGCAAGGTTCGTGGATGGATGGCGACGCTGCCGTAGTGTAGGCTTAGGGATTCCAAGCTCACGATACGAACGAATGTGCGCAGGAACGAGCCGTCTGATTGCCGCGAAAACGTTTGGACAGTCACAGCACACAACGGCCTCTGCGTCTCCCACGATGGGGCCAGACTTGCCAATGTAAACGAGGATTTGGACGTTGACTTGGCCAGTTTTGGGCGCCCGAGACCCCCATAAGCGAACTTTTGCATCACCTGGCCATCAGCCCCGTTGATGATGCTGAAGCTCCCTGAAGCCTGCACACGAGTCGAAGGCAGTCGGACCAACCGATCCGAGTTGAATTGTATAAGCAGCTCATCCTGCCCTGCAAAGTTGATCAAGTCGACTGCAGGTCTCTTCAGCAGGCGACCGTCATCCTCATCATCTGGTTCGAGTTTGGCGATCAGGGGGGTCTGGTATAATCGGTCTCCCTTCGGCAACGTGAACGCGACCAGATCGTACCCCTTATTTGCAGTCGGGTGTGCAAAATAGAAGCGATCCCTCCCGATGATCATAGGTGTCAGCCGAGGACGCTCCACCCTAGGGGCATCTTTATGGACGTGGCGCCAGACCAGCTCATCAGTCTGAAGCGAATACACAACGTCACTGTAACATACTTAGCGCTCCTGTCAATGAAAAAGGCTGCCCTGAGACATCTCACCAGAAGGACCTCGTTAGAAAGTTGCTTGGGCCAAGCCTGACCCTTGCAAGCAAAAACCCATCAACATTCAAACGGATGGCATCAAGGCTCAAACGGATGGCATCAGTACTGGCAGGTTGACTTTCCGGAGCCCATGCTGACAGGTCTACGACTCTGGTCTCACTGGCATTGCCATCGCCCCCGGTAGAGGGCAGACGCTGCCACCAGATCTGGCTGCCGCGCTCTTCTGCCCACACCACAAAGTCTCCAGCCAAGGCAAAGTGATAGGCGTCGGCAAATTTGCGTACAGAAGTTGGCTCGCCGAGCTTAAGAGCATGCTCCTGACATGCTAAGGCTCGATTAAACCACGCAACACCGAGAGGATTTCTTCTTCACTTACCGAAAAGTTTGAATACTTGATGAGGCAGGAGGTCCTTGCGAATGCAATCCTGCATCTCGCAAGAGTAAGGGTAGTGCAACTGGATGCCGACCTGACCCATCCACAGCCGGATCCCATCCCTCCAAGATTGACAGACCCCTTCACATCGAATCAGGTCGACCGGGGAAAGAAGGGTCAAAACCATATGGCGACAGTCTTCATTTAGGAGTGTGAAAAGATGGCCATGTAGGCTGGCCGGGCACGCTGGAGGTTGTGAGTTGTTATGTGTTTTTGGACCATCGTCTTGGTTCACAGCATCTCTCTGTTGCAACCTTACGCTTCTCCGAGGGCTCACTCGCTGGGCATCGTTGGCCCTGCTGGTCTTCCGGAGCGTGGTCTGTAGCTGGTTAATTGGCTAACGAGGTGCAATGGAGAAAAGGAACTGACAGCTCCGGGCGATTCGGCCTCTTCGCCTTTGTTTTCGTTTCCACCTTTGGCAGTTGTCTGTAGTCATTCAGCCAGGCTGATCTCAATGGAGAAACAGCGTATCCTACAGGCTTAGCGGCATGATCCAGAGAAGAGCACCGGGGCCTTGTTGCATAGGATGACCTGCTTTCTGGGTCCATGGCGAAGCCTCAAATCGGTGTTATAACTGGTTAACGAGTTGAACGAGACTGCACAGGCCACTGCATGAGCTCTTTGGAGGCTCTGTCGAGATTGCGATGGTGATAGAGGCCAGATATCGGAAAGCCATGTCCATGGTAGAAAGATCACGGCCCAAACACTTGGGAATAGAGACGAGGCTCCTTCCTGTTTTGTCAACGGTGGGTCGCGGTTGCCTGCGACTGCCTAGATTCATGACATCACTTGACATTATGCCTTTGACTTGGCATATTTGTTCCATTATGTACATGTGGAGACGAATGGTCTGACTGATATATGATTAAGCACTCTCTTACCTAACAACACCAAAGTTCTGTAATTGTGGATTTTTATAACATTTAATATTCCGCTCTTACAACTGAGACCAATCAACTCCACCAGGATTATGGAAGCCGTCGACTCTGCAGCGAGTGGGAGGGGCGCTGGCCGTGGTTCTCGAGGCTCCAAAACCCCACACAGAGGACGGGGCGGAGGGCGAGGTCGGGCTGGACGTGGACGTGGACACGGCCGGCAACGCTCACAAGATAGCCCGGGAGAGGCAAGCTCTAGACGACCTCCTGGTGGCAGCTTCGGTGCCCGCCTGACCGAAGCTGCCTTGAACACCAAAGGCGAACCCGTGTCAGGCCAAGTTGCCGAGAAGGACACGAACAAGGAAGGGGAGAAGGAGACGACAGCAGTGGACGACGACGATGCAGAGATCTGCTTCATTTGTGCCAGTCCAATCGAACATACAGCTATCATGCCCTGCAACCATCAGACTTGCCATATATGTGCGCTACGGCTGAGGGCGTTGTATAAGACTCGCAATTGTGCCCATTGCCGGGTAAGTAGCAGCTCTGTGCACTCTCATCTGATGGCCAAGCTTGTCTAATAACACATATTCAGACTGAGGCGGCGTATTCCATCTTCACCGACAGCCCGGAGAAGCGTTTCGGGGACTTCAGCGAGGCCGACTTTGTGAATACAGACGAGACTCTGGGCATCAAGTACGACAAGGACGTGATCCTCGAGGACACTCTTCTCCTGCTGCGCTACAACTGCCCCGGCAAGGACTGCGATGTTGCCTGCTATGGCTGGCCGGATCTGCACCGCCACGTCAAGACCAAGCACGGCAAGGTCATGTGCGAGCTTTGTACCCGTAACAAGAAGGTCTTCACCCACGAGCACGAGCTCTTTACCCTTGGTGAGCTGCGCCGACACGAGAAGTATGGCGATGACAAGCCAGGCGCAGTCGACCAATCCGGATTCAAGGGACATCCTGAGTGTGGCTTTTGCCGGCAGCGATTCTACGGCGACGATGAGCTGTACAATCACTGCCGCGAGAAGCATGAACGATGCCATATCTGTGACAGACGCAACGGCGGAGCACGCCCAGAGTACTACCTCAACTACCAGGAACTCGAGAAGCATTTTGCCGATGCTCACTTTGTCTGCCTGGATGCCGAATGCCAGGCCAACAAGACCAACGTCTTTGACTCGGAGATCGATCTGAAGGCTCACCAGTTGGCGGAACACCCCAACGGCCTCTCCAAAGACGCCCGGCGCGATGCCAGGCTGGTCAATCTATCTAGCTTTGACGTCAGAACTCCCTACCAGCCCGAAAGCTCTCGACGAGGCAATGGTCGCGGGCGGGATCCAAACGCCGAGCCGGTTCCAATATCCAGTGCCCAACCCCTGTCGAGGGCAGAGCTGGCGTACCAGCGGCAAATGGCCATACAGTCGTCACAGTCTCTCGCTCCACGCACCTTTGGCGGTCAACTGACCCCGTCAACAGCCTCGAGAACGACAACAGCCCAACCGAGATCCGCAGCTTCCCAACCGCCCTCCCGCCCCGCCACGACAGAGTCCACCGCGGCGCTACCTACGCCCGACGACATATCTACCGACCTGGCCAACACTAGCCTTTTCTCCTCACCCACTTCCCAAGCCCGTCTTGCCCGGCACACAGCAGTGACGAACCGGGCGAGCAACCTGCTGCGCAACGACGCCACAAAGCTGACCCGCTTCCGCAGCCTGATCTCCTCCTACCGCGCCTCGACCACAACTGCGCCCGCCTTGCTCGACAGCTTCTTCTCCCTCTTTGACTGCCCCTCGGCCGAACTCGGCATCCTGATCCGCGAACTGGCCGATCTGTTCGAAGACGATGCCAAACGCACGCACCTGCTCAACGCCTGGCACGACTGGCGAAGCATCAACGAGGCCTACCCTTCTCTTGGAGAACCCAACAGCAGCAGCAGCAGCACCACCACCACCACCACCACCAGCACCCGGCGCGTACTCAAACTCAAATCCTCCACCCAGCAATCCGCCCAGTCGCGCACCGCCCGCCAGGGTAGCTGGGGCACCAGCCTCTCGACTCCGCTGGGCCTCGCTGCCGCCATGACCAGCAACGGCTCCAGATCGTCGACCCTCCGACCCGATGCATTCCCATCCCTGCCTCCTTCCTCTGTAGCTCCATCTCGCAAACCCGACCCCTTGTTAGCATCATCATCATCATCATCATCAGCAATATCAATCTCCTCGCCTTATCTATCCCACGCCGCCACAAACCGGCCCCCTTCGTCCTCGTCTTCGTCTGCAGCTACAGTATCAATGGCAACGGCAGCAGTGCCGACGACATCCACCGCCGCACAAAGATCCAGAACACAACCGCCACCGCCGCAGCGCACTCGCGACCTGTTTCCCAGTTTGCCTGCTGCGCCAAAGCCAGATGTTTCCATTCGCGGATTCAACACTCGCCCGTCTGGAATTCGTAGTACGGGGTCGAACACGCCGGTGAATGCCTGGGGTAGTGGTGGGTTGACCCCGACCCCGGCCCAGGCCCAGACTGCTCTGGAACGGGCAGCCTCCCATGGACATCGATTTGGACTGGGCGACGTGGATGATGGTAATGACCCCAGTGGGTCTTCTGCCAAAGGGAAAGCAAAGGGCAAGAAGAAGGCCAAGGGCGAGACCCTGTTTCATTTTGGCTAGTTATCCTTGCTGTGCGACCCCAGAGCATTCACCCGACTTAACGACTGAATTCCCATTTTGCTATGCTCCATTCTGTCTTTCTCCCCTAACTCAATCTTCCCTATTCCTCTTCTCTCCATGAGCCGGTCTCAACTGATCAGCCCCCAAAGGGATATTGCTCCGCACAAGGATCGTCTTCAAAGTCCAGTTCAATGCCGCCAAAATCCTTGTCGCGTCTCAACTGTTCCATCGCCATGGTTGCAGCCTGCACACTCGTGAACTCGATCAGATCATACCCATCCGCCGTCTTGCCCATCCCTACAAGCTCATCTTGCAGCCAATCAAGCTTGGCCGGCAGCAACTCACGCATCTTCGCCCTCACCTCCACCCCAACATTCGCATTCTTGATATTGACCAGAAGGAGACGAGTGTACATATTCTCGAATACGTCCCACGCCAGTTCAGCCGTCTTGGGGTACGTCTGCGTAATGACCTGCCACACCCGCACTGGCTTGTCCAAGATCTTCATTCCATGGTCACGAGCATGGCTGGCCATCTTGCTTGCAGACTCCTCAGAATGGAAAACGATGCGAGCAGTCATGTAGTCGATCGCACTGCCGATTGGGCCAATCAGTTGAATCTTTTCGATCGCGCCTCCACGGACTTTTGCCAGAATGTCCGGATAGGTGGCACCGATCGGAATGTAGTCAATCATCACAGTCCGGAAGACGTTCTTCTCCGCGTCTTCGATGAAACGAACTGGGTATTGCCAGAAGAGAGCCTTCTGGTTAGCGATTGTTCTCTCCCTCCAAAGATATTTCTCCTTTTCGCCCTCGTCATAAATCGGATTCTCTCCCGTCACCTTCCATCTGATGTTCATCTTCAGCGGCCCGAGAGAATCGATCGCTCTTGGAATATTGGGTGAACGTGAGATGGACGGTGGTTCCGGCTCAGTTTGCTTGCCATCGTCCTGCTGTTTGATCGGTGGATCAACGGAAGCTGCGACAGGCGGTGGCACTTCTGCGACTGCGACCTCCTTATCGCCTTCGTCTTGTTTAATTTCGTTCGCTTCCGACTTTGGGGGCTGGTATTTAGCCAGAAGCGACGGAGGCAGGGTCAGTGCAGGCTTGTCCACCAAATAGTGCTTGAAGTCAGTGTTAGTATTAAACAAGAAGTGGAACTCGCGCTTACTCGGAAGTGGTTATAATGGTCAGGCTCCGCGTGTCTGGAGGCCCACAAGGAAGTCCTGCGAGCTTGACACGGATCGTCAGCGGACGCTTCGAAGCCGGGTCCCTTATTCGACGCTTTTTGTGTGCTTTGATCGGATTGTTCCATGTCGGTGGATTTGGACGCCAACACTTCGTCTTCAGCAAAATCAAGCAGGTCTTTGCTGTCATCGTGGATGACCTCGTTCGGAGAGGCAGAGCGTGGGCCGGTATGTTCACTGTTCTGCTTGGTCGTGGAACCAGATCCCCCTTTTGTTGGCAGATGATTCCTGCTCTGTTCAAGCATTTGTCCAAGCATCTTCACAGACGCACAGAGACTATCAACCTGCTCCTGTCGCTTGGTCTGCGTAGCTTCCATCTTCTTAATCATGGCCAAGGCACGGTCTAACTGAGTTTTTGTCTGGTGATGCGCTTCTTGTTCAGTTTCCAGTGCCCTAAACATGGTCTGAGTTGAGATGGATAAATCGTTTAGGCCAGGATTTGATCTGTCTGTGATAAGGACCGGCACGAATGGAGGAGCGACTGGGTTCATTTCTGATGGCAGACGTCTGAGTTGTGAGTCAGGGAGGTTGGTATGCTAAAGTAGGTTCAGCTGCTGAGGAGATGGCTGAAGCAGTGACCATTCCACTTACTTCAAATCCTGGCTGATCATACATCACAGAGGGGCTTGGAGCATGTCTGATGACCTCGCCAGACTGGCTTCTGTCAAGGTTATTTCGTGAGGAAGAGCCTGATAGAGGCGAGGGAACTGACGGATACTGCCGAAGAGCATTCTGGCCTGAATGCGAATTTGGCAGAGAACCCCGCGGAGACCGAGCGAGCCTGGGAGGATAATGGGCATAGGGAAGTGGCTGCATCTGATTGAGCCAGTTGTTGGTGTTGCTGGGTGTGTTGTCAATGTTGTCGACCGGGGTGAACTTGAAGCTGCCCAGCTGAGCTTGAGTGAGGTCCTGCCGTTCCATTCCTGGGTACTTTTGAAAAGAGAAGGGGATACTAGCCATGGTGGGCGACAAAGTACAGGGGCAAGATGGATGTAAATCAAGGAATGCTGAGGTCTCGAAGTGAATAGCTCTGGGGATCACTCATAACTTGTTCTTGCTAATTACTTGAGTAGAAAAAAAAGGTGTTTGTGAACACTCGGATCCTCTCCATTGTGCTTTCCCCGCGAGTATCGGGGGGCATTCTTGCCCAACTGAGGCAGGCAGGTGACCTGGTCCCAGCGCCATAGTGCTTGCCTTGAAGAGTGGAAGTGGAAGATGGAAAGAACAATACACGTGTAGTAGAGAGTGGATTGTGCCATCCGATCTAAATTAAGGCTAAATTAACCTGTCCAATGGTAATCCACAGAGACCCGTTAAGCTTATTAAACTTCATCAACACCACACTCCTCACTCTGCTTACTACAGTATCTTGATCTATAAACCTCTTTCCCTAACAATGGCTGGATCCAAGTCTGAAGTCAAGTCTGAAGCCAAGTCTGAAGCCAAGTCAGAGGAGACAAAAGATCGTCGCTCACAACTGGTTAATGCCTTGGGCTCATTCCTGTAAGAAGCAGGTCCCCAGGAGATAGCATTTGCAGGTTGACCCTTGTGCAGCGAGGAACAAGCCGTCAAAGGCAAACTCCTGATCGAGCACTCGCTTGGTCTCGGACCTAAGCCCAATATCATTCCTCCCGGCCCAGCGTCGGTAAATGGACAATTGCGCACCGTCCATATAGGATGGCACCCTGTTGCTGGCTTTGGCGGCAAGTGGTTTGCCGAGAAGACGGGACTTGGGAAGATGATCACTGAGAACATCAACAACTACCCAGACCCAACCCAGCATTGGGCAGTGTTGGTAGACGACTATGTACACGAGCTGTGGATGGTAAGTCCCCGGAAGCCTTATCGACCAGATAGCGCGCAGTACGATAACACACACACGCGCGCGACTGTATTTGCTTATAACATGTTGGCAGGATGAGAACTTGGATGTGATCTACATTAACGAGAAGCTTGTACCGTCGGACTGGACCATGTTTCCTGTGGGAAAGACGCGCTTCAACGATGAAGCACTGAGACAAGCAGGTATACTCTCTCCTCGCCCGGCAACGACAACGACTGCGAGACGGAACTAAGGCAGATCTCTAGGTGAAATGACGATACACAATATGCGAGCCAAGCGACCGGGCTACAATCTCATCAGCAACAACTGCCAAAACTTTGCTCTCGCCCTTCTGGACGCCATCCAGATCGGGGCGCATAAGAAGTTTGCCACCAGCTTCGCTGTTTACCAGCAGGTCACAGGCCTGGGCTCCATCACTGACCTGTTCGCCGACAGTCCGATTGAGGATCAACAGGAGCCGGACGAGGAAGAAGAGGCTGGTGCCAATGCTGATGACCCAGATCGACCTCCAAAGCTGCATCATACAAACACACTGCAAGCGGCCGAGCAAGTCATGGCTGAGCATACGACCAAGGTAAACAAGCACAACTACCTTGGCTTCCTACGTCGATCATAGACACGTCTGTTTAGACTGCAGCGGTTAAGCATTGTTAAGAAGGGAAGAAAGGATATCACCACTCTTTCTGAATGAAAGAAACCTTTTGCCAGTTTATTGCTGAATGAGAGACGAAACTTGACATTCATCATATAGTCAGTTAACCCAGTAAGTAACGATTCAGACTATCCAATACTTGGTCTATGCCCTTTATATTGCTCCATCCTCTGCGCCTACGCCTCTATAACATATAACACTCCAGTAACCTGAACTCTCAGAAGCCGGATGTCAGATTGAAACGCTTAGAATTTCATGAAATAAGGACCGAGAAAAAGCAAGGCGTGGGTCAGAGTCACGCGTATGGAGCGACTTGCTGCTCATTCCAGTCGTAGAACTGGGCAGCAATGCCGTTGCCTCC
Organism: Chaetothyriales sp. CBS 134920; assembly: GCA_003693665.1. Lineage (NCBI taxonomy): Eukaryota > Fungi > Ascomycota > Eurotiomycetes > Chaetothyriales > Domatiomycetaceae > Domatiomyces > Domatiomyces catenatus. The sequence goes on from QQSL01000005.1 coordinate 101,523, forward strand.
TTCAGACTCGGCTTTCCGCGACTCTTCGATGTCCCAGCGAGTAGATGCAATTCTACCCCAGGGCTCGACTAAATCAAGACGTCAGTTTTGTGTGATTCCCACATAGTTATAAAGGCCGGGGCAAACTCACTGAAACGCCCATTATGCTCGAGTTGAACGTGTGGTGAGAGGCCGGCAAAGAGCTCGGTGTAAGCGCCGTAGATGGCATCTTTGAGAAATAAGTTGATGACGGGCATTTGCCATTTCGGAATCGTCTGATAGAGCCCGGTCTTCAAGTTGCCCGGGTCGAGCGACACGCTGATGATGTTACCGGCAGCCCCAACACGGCGAGCATACTCGGCGGCTTGAAGGATGTTGCCAGCCTTGCTGATGCCGTACTTGACCAGGGCAGCCCTGTCAGCCTTGTAGTCGAGGTTATCCATGACGACGCCGCCCTTGGGGGCAAAGTTGGCCGCGGCAGAGGAGGCAACCCAGACGACGCGCACGCTGCCGGCCGGCTCGGTCTTGGCTGTCTCCTTGAGCAGCGGGGTCAGGAGCTTGGTAAAGAGGAAATGGCCGAGGTTGTTGGTGCCGAGTTGCTGCTCATAGCCCTGCACAGTCTTGCTGCCTTGCGCCGGCGCCATCACGCCGGCATTGTTCCAGAGAACGTGCAGCTTGTTCTCCTTGGCGAGGAACTCGTTGGCCGAGGCCTTGATCGTGGATAAATCGTTGAGATCAAGCTGGAGAAAGACTAGCTGGCCCTTGGATGCCGGATGCTGCGTCTTGATGTCCTGGATCGTCTTGTCCGCTTTGCTGGCTGACCGGGCCGCAAGGTATACCTGGGCATTTTTGGCGTACAGGATCCCAGCCAGTTGCTCTCCGACGCCGCTCGTGGCTCCTGTGACAATGTACACCTTGCCCGACAGATCTGGCACCTCCTTCTCGGTGAAGGTGGCTGGTGCGTTGAAGAATATTCCCATTTTCGAACTTACGATCCCCGCTAGATGTGTTCTTACAGGTGGTCAACTAGTATTATATAGGTCAGTGAAGCTGGTATTTGTTATTCCTAAAGAGTTACGTGCGGCATGACTTTGCTCCGCAATGGTGAAACAGAGCCATAGGCGGCATAACTCTGGGCGCCGACTAGTAACTTTCTTGGTGGTGGTGACGTTGTTCCCTGACCGAGGCACATCTCGTATTCGTCGTATCGGCTATCACGTGCGCCGGAGCTGTCTTGGCATCAAGCCTCATCACCAGGACAGATAGGAGGAGAGTCAGGACAGATAGGAGGAGAGTCAGGACAGATAGGAGGAGAGTCAGGACAGATAGGAGGAGAGTCGGGCCAGGTACCGACCATCACAATTGTCACACACAATTGTCACACACAATTATGATGTCCATTAATACATACTGGCCAAGCGGCGTATGTTGCCAGTGTGATATAGAGTGCTATCGCAGCTCAATAACAGCCTTCCCGAGTCCGCCTTTGCCGGTATAAACCATGCCGGCTACTTTTCTCACGCTCTCGATATTTTTGAAGTCGGCCCTCGTCCCAACAACTGGCTTCAGCAAGCCAGTCTCAACATAGCCAGCAATAGCCTCCAAATCCTTCCCATTTGCCTGCAGGAACATGTATTGATACTCCACGCCCCATCTTATCGCCCTCAACTTACGGACCGAGTCCAAGGCATTTAGGCTGAGAACTGCCCACCACGGCATCTGTGGCTTATCTGCTCGCTGCATGAGTGGTGATTGCTGAAGCTGTGTGCCGGAAGGGAGTGTTGAGATTGAGACGATGGAACTGGTCGACGGGACCATGAGGGAGAGGAACTGCATGGATTCGCCGGTGGTGTCCAGGACGAAGTCGACAGATCCGCGTGGGATTGCCCTCATCGGGCTTTCTTTGGTGTAGTCAATTACTATACTCAGTCAGCGGCAGGCATTCCAGAGAGGCGAAAGATGACTCACTTTGATCAACAACCCCCTTGCCCAGTAGCTCGGGTACCTTTGGGACCTTGGCCGTCGAGACTGTTGTGATGACTTTGCCAGCATGGAAGACATTCTTGGCCAATTGACAGGCGTAGGCGCCAGTGCCACTTACTTTTGAAAGTGAGCAGGGTGGTCTAGTCACCAAAAAGGGGGGTAGCAGCTCACATCCAGCAGGCACAAACACTGTCTTTCCCTCGAGCGAGCCCTTGTACTTCCGCAAGGCCTGCAGGGAAGTCATGGCTGCCAACGGCAACGATGCTGCATCTGTGAAATCGAGCGATTTCGGCTTGGACGCGACATAATATTCCTCGCACTTGACATACTCTGCCCATGAGCCTGCAACATGGTAAGAATTTGCAACATTGTTGATCTCGAAGCTGATGGATGGCTCACCTCGACTGGCTTCTGGCAACCGTACATAGACCTCATCACCAGGTTTGAACTTTGTCACACCAGTGCCAACCTTGGTCACGATACCAGCCGCGTCGAAGCCGATCTTATACGGGAATCTTCCGAATTCGTGAGTGACAAATATTCAGAAAAGACGGGGTACGAGGACATACTCATCCTGCATGGCCAGCTTCAACATGCCAGAAGCTTTCTTCACATCAATGGGATTAATGCTTGCTGCATGAACCTCAATCTGCACTTCTGTCGGGGTTGAGATCTCAGGCACGGGGAGGCGTAGAAGCTCGTACTTTGACGGGTCAGTGTAGGTGGGCGCTGCGACGCAGAGCATGTCGGTTGCCATGATTTCAACTGGATAGTCGCTTGGCCTTGAGATGCCCTGGCTCTGGATGTCCTTGCAATATACTCCAGCTTTATATTCCTCACCGTTGATAAATCGGATCAACAATCCCTCCGTCTCGTGTCCTACGTCATTGGCTGCAGCAAATTCCAAACGTCCAATGTGGCGGCATTTTCACAACAGCTCAGTTCTGTCCGACTGCACGTCAGTACTTCGTAAGGTTCTTTGCAAAAGGCCAAGGTCAAGTTAAGCAAATCCTGTCAGAGGCGTCAGAGCTGCTTTTTCCGACCATTTTATGACTGTGGGGGGTGGCGAAGGGGTCTTATGGGCTCTAAACAATGAGACATGATATTGATTGATTGTCTGATATCTTAGGATGACGCTGAATGGGCTGTGTCAAATCCCGGATATCAGATATATATTATATCTGCAAAGGTGGAAAGTTAGTGTCGTATGGTTGATGGTTACTTGGTGGGTATTCCTCCCCTTGGTGGGATACAATTCCCTGTGATGGTTCCTCTACGGATTGGTTGAGTGTTCCTTTTTCGTATTGTCTATCTAGCGTATCATGGAACAGGTAACCTCTATTCTATTTGTGCGAGGATGCCAAGAACCTTGGCATCCTCAGAACCCACGTGATAGTTAGGGATACTGATCAATATCGAGCTCAAAATGGCAGGTGTTTAATTCCGTAACTCCGCCACTGTGCCTGTTAACTCCGACAAACTCCACCCAGACTGAAGCTATCGACTTGATCGCCTCTGCCTTCGCCTACAGGCAGGACCAGGACCACCAGCACCAGCCCCAACGATGCATCTCCTGTCGCTGAGCGCGCTGGCGCTCGGAGTCTCAACCGCCTCGGCCTATCTGGACACCTCTCCGTTCTTCATGTTCAGCACCTCAGAGTACGGCGAGCTCCCCCCTCCCAATCAGCACCCACCATGCTACACTCATAACTACTCCTCCGTGGACACAGTGCTTGTAACTGACAGTGGTGTTTTTTTCTTTGATGCATAGACTGCTGAATGGTGCCACCAAAATCTCGACCGCGGAGGCGGTCCAGTCGGAGATATCCCAGTCGCTCTCGCGCTGCCCGTCAGACTACTACATCCTGGTGTCGCAGCCAGGCGTCACAACAGACGACTACCGGACGCGGCGGACGAGCAGCTCGCTGTCACAACTCGTAGTTGGCAAGACAGGAGGAGGCGACAGCAACAGTGATATCCGAAGCAGCCTGTCGATATCCGAAGTCATTGGCACAATCGATGTGTCGGCGCTGGCCAACGAGGTCGTGCAAGCGTGCAACATTGCACAGTTCGACATCGACGCCACGGCCGGCTTGATCCCTGCCTCTTTGCCCGCCGGTGGCAGCGTGGTGACGGTGCAGCTGGCCGCGCCGGGGGCCGCCTCGACAACGCGGGACGACGACCTCAGCCAGAACGACGCCCTGTTTGCGGCGCTGGTCGACCTGATCCCCTCGTCGTCCAGCTACACCGTCGTCTACACCACCCGCCTGGACGGCTTGGATAACAGGAACGGACATGGAGAGCGCAAGGCGGCTAACGTCGTCAGCCAGCAGCAGCCACCGTCACTGCACCTCGATCTCAAGCGTGGTACCAAGCGCCAGCATCCTGTCAGGCGGAGCTCCGATGATAATACGCTGGTCGATGGGCCCCTCTTCCACCGCTACCAGTTCTTCACTCCAGGTGCGTCTTTTCCCCCTGTTATCTCTTTCCCTGTCTGCACTTGAATCTTGATACTGACCTGTCATTTTGCAGGCATCTTCATGGGCTTCCTCGTTGGCACCCTCCTTCTGCTCATCCTCTACGTCGGCATCTCCGCCCTGGCAAGCCTCCAAGTTACTTATGCTGCCTTTGACAAGGAGCAAGGACAATTGGCACCCAAGAAGGTGCAATAAAGCAAAAAACAACCAGGAAAGGGTTACGATTGATCTTGCTGTTTTTTCTACCATTCACTGCCTGTATACAGAAGAACGAAAGAGATTGTCCATGTCTGGTTATTTTTTCTATTCACTGCCTGTGTATAGAAGAACGAAAGAGATTGTCCATGTCTGGTTAATGTGTAATTGTTCTAGAGTTGTGGAAGTTATCTTGAGCTTCTAGCAGGGCCTCTACACATCAAGCAGTGGCAGCACTTCTGTTTCGTGACCCCCCCTTCCTTGCCAGAGAAAGATGGCTAAGATGGCGAGACCAGCACTGCATCCAACTGTGTCCCCCTGTCCAGGCTGTGGCTCATGTCCAGCCAGGGTAAAATGAAATCATATCGAATTCGCCGGCGCGAGGGTGTTGCAATGAAATCATATCGACTTCGCCGGCGCGAGGGTGTTGCAATGCTTTGCACAGTGTGCGCAAAATTAGAGTAAGGTTACTGAAAATGCTTTGCACAGAGTCAGCAAGCATCGCTCCAAGCAAATCAAGGGTCATAAGTGGTGAGCAGCGCGCGTGTACGTGTAGAGCGGCTCTATTCCTCTGGATTATACATATGCTGATTCGCAATCTTGGTCATCTGGAACATGTGCACCCGGTCGGTCTTGAAGACTTCGCGCATGGCATTGTCGCATAAGATATAGCGCTTGTCGCTTGGATCTTGGAGCTCGTGCGCCTTGATGTGGTTCCAGAGCTGTTTGGTCACCTCGGGACGTGACAGTTGGGCTGCGCCACTCAGCAGGGCAGATAACTGCGGTGACAGGTTGAGCGGTTTCTGTCGCTGTTAGTCAGTAGCACAGCCAACGGATCGGCCAACTTGCATTGAAGCCCGTATTGCTCTTGGGCTTTTTGGGCTTGTCTTCGCCACCGATATCAGAGTCGTCATCAGAGCCTAATCGGTTCTTTGACTTTCTCGGCGTCTTCTTCTTCTTCTTTGTCGGTGCCGCCTTGCGGCTGGTGCCTCCCCTGGTTGGCCTGGCCAGGCGGTCCTCCTCGGCCTGCAGTCTAGCAGCAATTGCGGCATCATCCTCCGCGTCTGGCTTCCGCCTTTTCTTAGGAGGGGCACCATGGGCGACTTCTGAGAGATCATCATCTTCGCCATCTCGCTTGACGGGGGAGGATTCGAACGAGCGGGAGTCGGCAGCCGACTCCTCCGACGACTTGTGGATGCCGTTGGTGATTGTGGACTCGCGGCTGGCAGCGGGAGCATCTTGGCCTTCTATTGACGGCACCGGCTTCTCTGCGCCATTGGCTCGCGACTTCTGTTTTGCCTCTGCGACGTCGAATCGTGTGACAATGAGATCATTGATTGCGTTCTGTGATCGTGTCAGCCCAAACTCCATTGCTGCCCTGTGCCAGTGGGAGGAAGGGGGCCCGTCTCTGATACCTTGTGAGGGGTGATGTCAAACTCGACTTTGGCTTGGATGCCTTTGCGGACCGCCTTGGCTGAGATGGTGGTGAGGTCGGCGTCGGCGAGAATATCATCGATGATGTCAATGTACTTTGACCGCACCTCATCCGGCACTGCCACCATCAGACACAGACACCCGCTTTAGAGGGAAAACCACTCACGCGACATCTTTTGGGCAGGGCAGCCAGGCAAGCGCTGTGGACCCAGTGGTGGCTGTCGAGGTGGAGAAGGCCCGGCTACGGCATCGACAGTGGCGCGGACAGAAGAGGCAACCGGCGCAACGCAGGGAGGGAAGGAAGTGCAGATGACAAGACCGCTGGGCGCGGGGCACCTGCCAGTTGGATTGTCCCGTGGCTGGCAAGCAGGTCGCGCCTGGAAGGTGTGTTTAAGGTGTAAGTTTGCGCAGAAAGGGAAACAATGAACAGCCGAGCGGCAATGTACCGTAATTTTTAGGGCGATGCGACCCGCGCCGCGCGCTAGCTAACAGAAAATTCCCCACATTGGGATTGTGAGTGACAGCGACCTGTGACTGCATGACTCGGATGTCTGGCAACTTAGCCGACAAGTGACTCGCGTGAGGTCTTGGCACTTTTCATAATTTCGCGTCCACAGTGAAGGGCGATTTCGCATCTTGGCCAGGCACAGCACCCGGCATCATGGCTCCCTCCTTCGACCGGCTGTCCGACCACGACCTCCACGATGAGGACGAGGACGAGATCGACTTCAGCGACCTGCAAGACCGCTACGATGTGCGCATGGAGGAGGGCCTCGACACTTTCGTCGTCGTCGACGGCCTGCCCATCGTCACCGAGGAGCAGAAGCCCAAATTTTTCAAGTTTCTGATGAAGAGACTGAACTCGGTCGGCCAAGTCAAGGAGGGCAAGGACTCGGTCTTCATGCCCATGAACGAGTCGGGCTCTTCCGAAGGCTTTGCCTTTGTCGAATACCAGACGCCGGAGCAGGCGATCGCGGCCACAAAACAACTGCACCTGACGCCGCTGGACAAGAAGCACACGCTGCAAGTCAACAAGCTGACCGATGTTGAGAAGTATGGCCGCGAAGGCCGCATCGACGACCAGTATGTGCCGCCAGAAATCGAGCCCTTCACAGACAAAGAGCACCTGCGATCATGGTTGGGCGATCCCAACGGGCGCGACCAGTTCGTCGTTTTCCGAGGGGACAATGTCGGCGTCTTCTGGAACAACAAGAAGGACCCACCCGAGCCGATTGTGGACCGCAAACACTGGACACAGCTGTTTGTGAACTGGTCGCCTCAGGGCACCTTCCTGGCCAGCATCCACCAGCAGGGTGTCCAACTCTGGGGCGGTTCTTCCTTTACTCGTATTCGCCAGTTCCCCCACCCATTCGTGAGCCTGATTGAATTTTCACCCAAGGAGAACTATCTTGTGACCTGGTCTCACCAGCCTATCGTCGTCGAGGAGGGCAAGGGTCCACTGTCTATGGATGAGGATGGCAAACACATCATCATCTGGGACATCAAGCACGGCAAGCCACTGCGGTCCTTTCATGCCTTTGACCTGCCCACTCCTGCTGGTGCCGACAACACTGCTTTGCCTGCCAAGGCCAAGGTCCAGTGGCCTGCATTCAAATGGTCTGCAGATGAAAAGTATGTGGCCCGCATGAAGCCACAAGAAAGCATCTCCATCTACGAACTGCCCAACATGAATCTACTAGACAAGCACTCTATCAAGATAGAAGGAATCATGGACTTCGAATGGGCACCCGAAACGCCTAAGCGTGAAGGTGTCAAGACATATGAGCAGCTACTCTGCTACTGGACCCCTGAAATTGGCTCAAACCCAGCCAAGGTCGGCCTGATGTCGGTGCCATCAAAGGAGATTGTCCGGACCCGCAACTTGTTCAACGTGACTGATGCCAAGCTGCACTGGCAGTCAGAGTCCAAGTTCATCTGTGTCAAGGTCGACCGACACTCCAAGTCAAAGAAGTCTCTGGCCACCAATCTAGAGATCTTCCGAATCCGTGAAAAGGGGGTGCCAGTTGAGGTGGTTGACTCGCTGAAGGATACCGTCATTAACTTTGCATGGGAACCCAAAGGTGATCGGTTCGTGATCATCACCGCGGGTGAGGCTGTGGCTGGATCTAATGTGTTGCCCAAGACATCTGTGCACTTCTTTGCACCAGAGAAGGTCAAGCCTCCTGTCCAGGGTGCATTCAGATTGGTCAAGACGTTCGACAAGAAGAATAGCAATGGCATTTACTGGTCACCCAAGGGCCGCTTTGTCGCCATTGCCACCGTGTCTGTCCAACAGCACTCGGATATTGACTTTTACGACCTGGACTACGAAGGCGATCGGGCCGAGGACAACCATCTTAACGCCAACCTGATGCTGATGAACTCGGAGGAGCACTATGGCATGACGGACGTCGAGTGGGATCCCACGGGTCGCTACGTGGTCAGCTCGGCCTCGGTCTGGACACATCAGGTAAGCAGTGCCCGTTTTTATGTGTTGAGAGGTTTGCTAACGGCGCTTTCTTTAGATGGAAAACGGCTACCGCATCTGGACATTCTCGGGCACACTGCTGGCCGAGCACCCGACGGAGAAATTCAAGCAGCTGCACTGGCGGCCACGACCACCAACGCTGTTGTCGAAGGAAGAGCAACGAACCATCCGTCGCAACCTGCGCGAGTACAGCAAGGAGTTTGACGAGATTGATAGGGAGATGGAAGAGGGCGCAGCCAAGGAGGTGGTTGATGCACGACGGCGGCTGTTGGCTGAGTGGCAGGCATGGGTTCGGGAGCAGAAGGAGCTGGTGGAGGAGGAGCGCGAGGCCCTCGGCCTGCCGTCTGAGTCGGCGGAGCAGGACGAGCTCAAGCGAGTACGTAGCGCGGAGGAGGACGACAAGGTTGTCGAAGAAGTGGTAGAGGAGGTCATTGAAGAAACCGAGGAGATTGTGGGCTGAGGGGCAAAATAGCGACGGCTTGCATAGTGCAACTACGGTAGATGCACATGACATATGGCATGATATCCACTTTTGTTCTGTATGATGGTGTGGGGAGTTTCTGTCTGACGCTGTTTTGATAGATCATTCTACGGTAGGCTGGTCATATGGTACAGGAAAAAGAAACAGCAAGGCCGGCTGATGCGCTAGTGGTAGTTGTGGTTGTGGTGATGGTGGCGATCCCTGTGACGATGATATTCCCTTGGATATCCCTTTTCATTCTTACAAATTCTCTAACTCAGAGCAGACAGCCGCGGCGGTGTGTAGTTGCCTCCCCGCTTGCGATTGAAGGCGCGCTGGTCCTTGAGCCAGCGACGGTACCCAGCCACACTGCCAATCTTCTCGCCGTAGAAGTCCGGGACAGGGTTGTTGGCACCGGCGCCGCTCGGATTGACACGGTGCTTCTTGATCCGCTCGAAGAAGGCCTTCTCTTTGACGGTGAAGTCGGCCAGACCATGACGGTGGACCAGCCGCCACGCGCTGTTGCCAACCACGGGGCCCAGCAGCCAGCCGAGGAAGGTGGCAGCGACAACGGCAATGCCCGTCGACACGATCGGGTCGGTCGGCACTAGCTTGAGGATGTTCTCAGCCTGGTCCTGGTGCTCGACAAGGGCGTACATTGTGCCAGTGGTGGAGAAGAGGGCGCCGATGGCGGACGAGACGAGCGAGTAGCGGCGGCGCGATGTGCGCAGCTGGAAGAATCTGTTCCAGTCCATGGCCACAGACGTCGGCTTTGGCGATGCGGCTGTGGATGAGGCTGACGCTGTTGCTGTGGATGCATGGCGTAATCGTTGCAGTCGAGTGGCTGCGATGAGTCGCCAAGGGCTGAGCGGTGACGACAGGGTCGTCGGCGGGATCAGGAGTCGAGGAAAGGCATGCTGCAGACCCAGCGCCATGGCGAGGTGTTGCCGAGTGATCAACAGGGGGCGTCGATGGTGGTTGTGTGTGTGCTCGTTGCTGCCCAACGACCAACGACAACAACGGCACAGTTGAGTCGAGGTGAGTGCCAAGCAGAGTGGGTATTAGGTACGGTATTGATACTGTACCTGGAGTATGCAATATTACCCTGGTTTCTGGTACTCAGTCCCGTTGAGTCGTGTGAGGATCTTGGTATTAGGTACGGTATTGATACGGTACCTAACGCCGCGGCCCCAAGCTGAGGGAAGAACTACTGAACCTAGAAATTCTTGTGCCGTCTCGGGGCGCTAAGAAAGCTAAGCGACCCCAGTCAAAGGGCTAGGAAGAATTGTTAAGCCGGGACACTCCACCTAAACTTATTTTTCTTAGCAGTGGTGCCCAGTGCCCAGTGCCCGGGAGCTCCACTCGCACGCCAAACATTGATGCCCAATTGGCGCCTGTCGGTCACGGCCGTCAGGCATTGATAGGCGTCCATCCTTACCAATCCTGCCGCCCCTCTCGTCTCCTCTACCCTTCGCTTCGATCCCCCATCAACCACCACCCCCGTCATCGCCACCGCCAGGCCGTCGTTCTCGTGCGTGCCGTGGCGCACCTGCCAGTCCCCCTACTTAATGCCAATCGCTGGCCATCGACGCCGTCCACATGCTCCGCCCATGAGGCTGCCCGCCACTGCGCCAGTCTGCCGACGCCGACGACGCCGCCCGCCGCGGTGATGCCGAGACCACGCAAGGCCGAGCTGGAGGGCAAGGAGGTCAAGAAGCGATCGAGGAACGGCTGCTGGTGAGCTGAGGCCCATTGCGCATCTGCTGCCGGAGCGAGGGAGTGTACTGACCATCATCCGCAGGCCATGCAAGTCGCGCAAAGTCAAGTGGTGAGCGAGCCCCGGCTTGTGATTTTTTTTTGGTTCTGTGATTTTTTTCGGCTTGTTGCCGTTGTGGGCGGCACAGACAGACACTGAACATTGGGGCTGACGACGACGCCGATGACGACGAATAGCGGGGAGGAAAAGCCGGTCTGCGTCAACTGCAGCCGCCAAGGCGAGGTGTGCGACTACAGTATCCGCCTCAACTGGGACGGCCGAGGCAAGAGGAAAGAGGGCAGCAGTTCCAAGGGCGGTGCCGGCAGCGGCAGCGGCAGCGGCAGCGGCAATATCATCTTCAACGCTGGCGGCGGCGGCAATGCCAATATCATCCACAATGGCAGCGGCCCCAACGCCAACGCCAACGCCGCTGCCACCACTCACAACGCCCACACCGCCCACGTCAACGCCATGCACAGTACCCCCAGCCCGAATGCCACAATCATCCATAATTTCAACATCACCAATGCAAATATCATCACCGCCACGCCCAACAACCCCGAGGCCGGCGCCAACGCGAGCCCCAGCGCCAATATCATGCACAATTTCCCCCGTGGCAGCATCATCCTCTCGCCGCCCGAGCCGCCCACATCGATACCCATCGCCTCTCCTGCGCCACCGCCGCTGAACTCAAGAGTCGAGATGCCGGCGCTCAACACGTCGATTGTATCCAACAGCATTGCCTCGTCCACCATTGCATCCACCACGACCATCGCTGCCACCACGCCCAATCCCGCCAACACCCCCAACAGTGCCAATACCACGCCCCCTGCGACTGCCTTGCTGCCACACCCCCAGCATGAGCCGCCGCTGCCGGCCATCTCCCCATTCCCTGGCTCCTTTGGCCCCGCCGCCAGCGAGTTCAACCCGACCATGTTGACCTCGGCCGGCTTTCGCACGCCGTCATGGAACGAGCCGAGCTCGATGCGACACCGGGACTCGATCGCTGGACCTATGATCGGCCCGCGAGGCTCAATCTCTATGCCGGCGTATCCATCGCCCTCAGACTCGATATATGGCGGTCCGCCCAGTATCCCCGGCGGCCTGCATGATCTTTCCGTGATGCCTCCGCCCTTGCCAGCATCCAACTCGGTCCACTTCCAGGACTCGATGCCGTCGCCGTGCAACAGTGCGAAACGCCGCCGCCTGTCGCCGCAGTACCCCGATGGTCCTTCCTCCAACCCAAGTCTCTTTTACCGCTTCGTGGCTGGCGGCGCCGACAATGCCAATTTGGTCGGAGAGGGTGCAAGGGTCCATTTTCCGCCGGCCACTCCGACTTCATATCCACTGTGTGCACCCAACCCCCTGACCCCTGCACCGTCGACACAGACAGATGACGACCGCCGCATTTCGGTGAGCTCGCTACTGTCTGAAGACCCAGAGCCGGTGTCAAAGAGGAGCTCGCGTAGTGACGGCGGTCCAACCTCGCACCCAACCAGCCTGGAAGGACCGTCACGACGAGGCTCCCTGCACCAACGGATGATCTCCTACTCTGAGACAGAGATGTATGGCCATGACCGTGGAGCACCAGACTTTGATATCCCGCACAACGACGATGCCAACGCCATCTCGGAGCACCCGCCCCCTGAGCAGGCCGACTTCAGTTCCTGGCTCGAGGCCAAATTCGATGACCCCAGTTTCGGCTTCGGCACTGTGAGCCGCCAACAGGTCTTTGCCGCTGGGGGCTATTATGCCTCACCCGTGCCGATCAAGATCCCCCGCAAGCTGGAGCCCCTACCGCCCAGCCTGACGGAAAACCCGATGAATCTGCTCTATTTCCACCATTTTCTCAACCACACAGCCAAGATTCTCGTGCCTCACGACTGCCCGGAGAACCCGTTCAAGACGATCCTGGCCAAGAGTATGTCTGCCTTGTTGCCTCTTATTTGCTGGCCTCGTTGCCTCTTATTTGCAGGCCTTGTTGCCTCTGGTTTGCTGCTCCTGCTTGCCTGCTGATCAATGCTCTAACCCGTTTGTGTTGTCTAGTGGCGGTTGAGAATCCTAATCTGCTCAACCTGATGCTGGCCTATTCAGCGTCTCACCGCGCCCGCCTGCTCTCCCACCCCGAGCCGGCCAACCGCATTGCGGTGTGGGTGCGCGATGTGTTCCCTGCTCTGCGCCAGACACTCGACGACGTATCGAATACCGAAGTCTCAAACGCCAACCTGGCCACCGCCATCATGCTGGCCTCGCTCGAAATCATCTCGCCATCCTCCTTTGGCGTCTCTATCCCCTGGCAGGATCATCTCAGTGTGGCACGCTCCATCATCCGCTCGCGCGGCGGCCCAAACTCTGTCTCGCGCCAAGATCCCGTCATGTTCTTCCTGACTCGCTGGATGGCCTATCTCGACGTCATGGGCTCGCTCTCCGGTAGCCGCAGCGATGAGCCCCTGTTTGCGGGAAACTACTGGTCCTCGAGCGGCGACTTGTCCAGCACAACAAGTTCTAGGGATCTCTCGATCGACGACGAATCGCTGGAAGACGAAGACGACTACACCATCGACTGCCTGCTCGGCTTTACCACCAAATGCGTGTCGATCCTGGCCCAGGTTGCTCTGCTTGCGCGAGAATGTGAACCGCACCGTATTGACCCGCGAACACACAAGATCCGAGTCAACTGGCGGCCTGGTCCCGACATTGAGGCTCGTGCCGACAAACTCAGGCGCGATCTCGAACATGCAATGAGCCACGAGCAGAAGAATTGCATTCATCATTCTCTGCGCGATACCAAAGCCAAGGCCGCTGCGCCAGGACCGACGAGCGCACCATCGCCAGCAGCAGCACCGGCAACGACACAGGTTCAAGCACAAGGGCCGACATCGTCGCCCTCGTCCTCGCAGCCGACAATCACCTACGCTTCTGCACTGTATCAGGAATACCCCGAGCGTCGGTACAGCGCAGTGCAGATGTCTGCCCAAGACGCGCACGAATCCCTCTCGACCAACTCGGCCTTTCACTACGCCGGCCTGGTGCACCTGCTGCGCCGCGTCCACAATCTGCCGCGCTCAGACCCGGCCATTCAATCGGCCGTGCACTCGATCATCAGCGTGCTCAGCTCTGTCCGTGTGGGCGGCAGCGCGGAGGCGTGTTGCCTGTTTCCCACCATTACTGCCGGACTAGAAGCCGAGAGCGAACTCGACCGGATGGAAGTCGTGCGCCGGTTGAAAAAGGCAGAGCAGCTGGGCATGTGTCAGGTTGGCAGAGCCCGCCGGCTGATGGAAGAGAGCTGGCGGCGCGGCGAGAGCTGGGAAGAAATGCGCGGAGTGGAGGGGGCCTTTTTCGGCTGAGACGAGAAGAGTATCAGACGACGGTCCAGACCGATCACGACGACTCTGCCACCTCCGCTCTCTCCTTCTCTCTTGTTTTCCATTTCCATGTTTGACAAAACCTGTGCAAATTGCATAACTTGGACACGGCACCCTTTTTTCCTTTTTGCTTGTTATAACCCACTTGCCAGCGAGCCAGCCATATCATTCTTGTTCTTGTGTTTTCTCCCTACTTTACCAAAATCCAGCAGAGCTAGCTTTTCACTGTGCAGCATTTGTGCGCTGGGTCAGTGGATGGACACTGGCAGGGACGGACAGGAATGGACAGGGAAGGATCAATTTCTTTGTGTTGTTTACCTACCACACATATATACACATGCATCTGCCTCTATACAAATTGATAACTCAGTCAGTGTACACCGAACAGAAGGACTGTCAAGTACCATAGTAATGTTGTGTCATAACCCAGAATTAATTACCACCAGTTCACTTGATCTCCATTCATCTTTTCAGTAATCATTCTTTTTTCAGTAATTAAACTTTTCCCCTCCTCGTTGCAGCTTTCGGGCATGAGGTTAAACAAGGCATAGGCTCAAATACTGTCTGTCTTCTGTCTGTACCTTGTACTGTTTTTTTTTCTCGATCACCCACAAGGGACCCCAAACTGGAAAAAGGTAGTAACTTAAAGTATCATAAATCATAAATCATAAAATCATAAAATCATTCTAAAAAGGTTACCAACGTCAAGTACCATCGAGTACGGACCGTACCATCGAGTACCATCCCACCACAGTTGTAGTGTATTGAGTCGAGTCGTACACTACACATGAATTTAACTTTGAAAAGCTTAACTTTAAAAAACAACTTGTTTTTTTGTTTTTCATTCTCCATTCTTCCCCCCTACTGCTACTGCTACCCACCCCGGCTCTTGATGTGGTGTGTGCCCAGACCAAGACCAAGACAGAACAGACAGGGCAAAGGGAAGGTAGAGGAAAAAATTTTTTTTTTTTTTTTTTTTTTTAAAAAAAAAAAAAATAAGAGGGGAGGAAAAAAAAAAGAGAGAGGGAGAGGGAGAGAGCCACCCTGCCCCTACCCGACCCCTACCCTACCCACGCGCGGGGCGGCGGCGGCGGCGGCGCCATCCCGAATCCCCCGCGCGCGCCGCCCGCAGCCACATAAACGCCCACACACCCACACCCATCCCACACTTCCCACTTTCTCTTGTTCCTTGGAGAAGAACGAGAAGACACTTCTTCTTTCCCCCCCTACTGATTAGAAATATACAGTATACGTGTCCGAGGAGCGTTTGCGCTCTCCGTCCCGAGTAAGTATAAGTTATATACAATTAAAAAATAAAAGACCTGGTTCCTTTTTTTCCCCTCCCTACACTTGGTGTGTTTGTGTGAACCTTGTTTTGTATGTATAGATGTGACTTTTATTTTTCTTTTTTTCTTTTTTTCTTTTTTTTTTTCAAGAGGAAGCAATCAAGAAGTAGTTTAATGGCATGACTATTCTCTATTCTATTAGCATCAGGCATCAATCAAAAGCAAGAAGCCTATTTATTATTATCATTATTTTCCTTGCTAAATCAAGTAAATGCTCTGTTTTGCCTTTTTTCCCCCTTCTCTCTTGTCTTGTCATCAATCATCAAATCAACCCAGACCAAATAAAAAAAAAAGATTATGTCAAGTTGACTAAGCTTGTGTGTGTCTGTTTAGTAATTTGCTTATTATTCTCCTGTTTTTTCCTTTGGGTGCCCTCCCCAACCTGCCACCCTCACACCCCCCACCTCTTTCGGAGGGCAGTTGAGAGAGAGGTTCTTTTGTTGACAGGCTGTCATCGGAATTCAATCCTCCACCGGTCTATTCGTCAAGGCAGAAGAAGCAAAAAAAAAAGAAAAAATAGAAGAAGAAAAGAGCCCCTGTGTCGTTTAAAATTACAAATCATCCATAATGGGAAAGAAAAAAGGGGAAAGCAATGAAAACGAAGCGTGCCGTGCGTGCTCATGGCAGGTGATCATCAGTTCGAACATGTCCTGGCGGCGGCGGCGGATCTGGAGGCTCGGGCGCTGTCAGGCTAGGAAATGGTTCAGTGCCTTCATCTTCGCCCTCTTCTTCTTCTTCTTCTTCTTCTTCCTCTGCTTCTCTCCGGTTGATTTCGGCTGCTTTGGTTGTTGGCTTGCCTTCTGGAGGCGACCGCTCTTGACTTTGTCGTTTGTGGACGATTTCGATTTCAATGTCAGGGTGCTCGTCGTGCTCGAATGATCCCTCGTGGCCTGCTTGGGGGCTTGTGCTGCTGGGTGTGTCAAGGTCCTCGAGGTCCTCGACCGACGTGTCCAGGCGCTGGCTGGCTGTAAGACTCTTGTGAGAGCCCGACCTCTGCGTTTTGATGCTCTTGATCGATCTCGAGGATACAGTCCGTGTCGAGCCTCGGGACCGCACCCTTTGTCGTTTGCCAGTCGAGCCCGTCCTAGGGCTAAGCTGGTCTTCGGATGCTGCAGATGTGCTGGTCGTTCTGCGGCCAAGGGTGATGGCAAACTCGTCGTCAATCTCGTGGGCATCCTCCTCCTCGTCTGACAGGATCAGATCGCCGCGTGAGCTGAGCGAGTTGTTGGTCGAGCCCGAGTTCAGTGTCTCGCTTCTCTCCCGCCGCTGGGCTTTGGCCCGTCGAGCCGCCCCATCGTACTCTTCGTCTTCTGCCAGCAGCGGCATCTCCGCAGCATCCGCCTTTCTTAATCCGCCCGGGTTCTCTTGAAGATTGGCTGCGGATGGCCGGTACCGCAGCACGCGCTGGCCCAGCCGCCATGGCAGACTGTCGAGGAAGCCGAGGTAGGAGGAGCCGGGGATTATCGTGGGGTCGGCGACCTGGTCTGTCGGCTTACCCGCGCCCTTGGGCCGAGCGCGCGTGCCATAGCTCATCCCCCGTTGCCGCCCCGGCTGTTTCGCTGACTGGAGGCCCCGTCCTGCCAATAGACCGTCCAGCTCATCATCTGCCCATGCCAGCGAGGCCGCATTCGCTTCGTCCGCATCCCAGTCATCGTAAAAGTCAAAGAAGTTCTCCGCGCGGCCGCGCGACCGCTCTCTTGCGCGCCGCCGCCTGTAGTGGTCGTCACGGTGGAAGCAAGGCCCGGTGCATTCGTCCAGGCATGATGTGAATCCACCCAGACAAGGGTCGATATAGGCTTGGGTAAAGGTGTAGATGTTTTCCTGCGCAACCTGGTTTGCCGACTCAAAGTTGTGAGAGATCGCGTTGAGCGTCTGCCGCAGCTCTGGATTCATCGTGTGCACATTCCGGGAGCGGGGGAGCGACGGCAGTGGCGGTAGCGGCGGTAGCAGTCAGGGCAGGCCAAGTGGCCTCTTTTGATGCAGAACTCTGATCGCGCACGCGCAGGGAGTGGAGAGAGCTCTGTTATCCCATGTCAGAGCATCCAGAGTCTCCGTGGGCACGTGTGGTCCTGAATGTTAGAGGTCGCACGTTCCTCACCAACGATTGGTTAATGTTGTACGTACATTTCCCCATTTTCTTTTTACCTCTCCCACTATTAATCATTATAGCGGTCCTAGAAACCAACAAAATAGAACCGATGTCCTATTCTATTAAAGGTTGCTACACCCATCAGCCAGATAAATGGTGTCATGGACAACATAAGCGGACTTTTACACCCTTCTAACACTACAGACTTACACCCTTCTAACACTACAGACTTACACCCTTCTAACACTACAGACTTACACCCTTCTAACACTACAGACAATGGTCTTTACACCCTTCTAACACTACACACAATGGTCTTATGTCTACCAATACAAATGGTCAGGGTAGGGTTGATCATGATACCAGCCCTACAAATGAAGCGCGCATCAACCACACACAATACCCAAGGGCTGATACAGCTCTTGAAGCCCTTATATCCACAAGTTCACCTAGCAGAGAGAGAGCTGGTGACAACAATCAAGGCATGGCAGAGTACTCTACTGTGGTTAGGGTTAGGGTTAGGGTTACACACAGTATACTGTGTAGAATATATTGATGACTAATGACTGTGAGCCGAGCACGTGATACAGGCTGCCGGCGGGTCTTGGCGCCGTCCAACTTTAAAATCGCTTCCTCTCTTCCACACGGCTCCAAGTCGGACAATGTACTACCTTCGTTTCCTCAGTCCGCCCAAGGTAGGAGCAGGCCCGCGGTCTTCGCTGACGGTAAATGCCGTCTTGGCCGTGACGACCGATCTTGGCGACGACTTTTACCCCGATGACCTGACTGTGCAAGCACGTGTTGTCGATGCGTTGGACCATGAAAAAGTCCTCCAAAGCCAGACTCATGTGTGCCCCGGCTATTCCCGTGCACTGAAAGTGTCCCTGTCCGTGCCTGGTAAGTATGTTTCGCGAGATGCCTGTGTGCATGTAGCTGTCAACCAGGGCGACACGAGCAGTGATGACGTGCTCGATGTCTGGAGTACACAGTTCCACCTCACTGACAAGCAGCGTTCGGAGCCGCTGGTTGAGCGCCGGCTAGCCATGTCCAACGGATCGGTGCTCCGCGTGCTCGAGGAGACGGGCGATTCGATTGCACGACACATCTGGGATGCCAGCTTGGGCTTCCTTCAATACTTTGACCGCGTCCTGGCCACCGCCGAACCCACGTCCGAACTCCAACGGTTACTGTCGCGCAAACAAAAGAGGCCTCTTCGTGTCATCGAGCTTGGGGCAGGATGTGGCATTGTCGGAATTGCCTTTGCGCAGTTGGCCAAGAGCGATGTCCTGCTGACCGACCTGGATGTCGCTTTAGATATCCTCACCAGCAACATACGCCTGGCATCTCCTGCTCCAGGCTCGCATCTAGAGGCAAGCATGCTTGATTGGAGCGAGCAGTTGGCTAGTACGAGTACCCAATATGATCTCATTCTTGTCTCGGACTGCATCTACAATCCCGACAGCAGTATGCATTTGGTAGAAACGCTCGAGCGACTGTCCAAACAAAGCCCGGTGCCGTTGATCCTAGTGGGCTACAAACACCGCCATTCTGCAGATCAACTCTTTTTCGATCGGATGCAACAGGCCAAATTCAGTACTCTGACAACCTGCACCATCCAGCTCGCTCCTGATGGCGACGAGGCCGGGCCTGCGATCAAGTTCTATGAATATCGCTTGCAGCCTTGACGCTGCTTGGCGAGTCATTGGCCCGCCTGACAACCTGCGGGCCGATGACTACCACGACTTCGATATAGCGGTCTAGCACATGCTTAGCGCAGTCTGCCCAGCCAATCAGGGACACGCAACTCGGTATGACAGTGCCATTCTTGGCGGCGCTAGTGGCCGCATCGAAGACACCAAAATTTCGAAAAATTGGCTGTTCGACTTCGCACTAGAATTAAATATCTCATCTTAGCTTTCCTGCACCGCCAAACGTCAAGCTCTGTTCTTGCGCCCGCAGACAGCTCTGTGCTCAGTTCGGCGCTCAGCCATTCCTCCTGCCTCTGGCTGCTCTGAACGGTCCATCACCACGGCTACCACCTCGTTTTGTCTCCGATTTCAAACTGCATCTGCACTCAAACACCGCCACATTCTCAACACTCTGCCACCGCCTGAGGTCGACACCCTCCAAGCAGCCTTTGTTTTTTGACCTGTTGCCAGAACCCCCCCAGACTCTGCCACAATTTCAGCTGCCGCATAGGACCACTCTCGAGATTCTTCCTCCTCCCGAGGAAGGGTCGCAGAGGCAAGGTCCCCAACGTTGCATTGGGACCGATCTTAAACCCCCCTAACACGTGTTTGACGACAAGCAAATTTTGTTCATTCAACCTGTTGCAGGGTTATGGCACCTTCGGCCATCATCGACCTTGAAGAAAACCCGGCTTTTGACGAGAAACCCAATCCAATCAACAGCCATTATGGCGAAGAAACAACCAATGCAACAGGCTTTGCCTCCAAAGGTCTGATTCAGAAGGTGCTAAAGGAGCACATTGCCCAGATCAATGTCGACACCTGTGAGCCTGGGGAGGAGGACGCCTTCTATGTGGCCGACCTGGGTGAGGTCTACCGCCAGCATCTCCGTTGGAAGATGAATCTTGGCCGAGTCAAGCCATTCTACGGTTCGTCTTTGATGACCTGCGTGCGTCTTGCAATTTCTGACATCTGATTAGCGGTCAAATGTAACCCAGACAAAGAAGTGTTGCGCCTGTTGGAAAAGTTGGGCACGGGATTTGATTGTGCGTCCAAGACCGAGATCGACACTGTGCTGGGGCTTGGCATTGAACCCTCCCGAATCATCTATGCGCAGCCTTGCAAGACCAAGTCCTACCTTCGGCATGCCCGCGCAGTCGGCGTCAAAATGATGACATTCGACAACTCGGACGAGTTGGTCAAGATCAAAGAATGCTATCCCGAGGCTGAACTGGTGCTCCGTATCTCGACGGATGATTCATCCAGCCTGTGCCAACTCAGCACTAAATATGGGGCCAGCCTTGCCGACGCCAGCGACTTGCTGCGCATGGCTCACTCCCTGGGCTTGAATCTGATCGGAGTCAGCTTCCACGTCGGCTCCGGTGCCAGTAATCCAGGTGCCTTTCGCACGTCCGTTGCCGAGGCTCGAACCATCTTTGACGAGGCCAAGGCTTTGGGCTTTGCGTTGACCATGCTCGATGTTGGCGGCGGCTTTGTTGACGAGACGTTTGAGATGTTTGCTGCGACAATCAACGATGCCTTGGAAGAGTATTTCCCCGGTGATGTCCGCGTCATTGGAGAGCCTGGCCGCTACTACGCCTCAAACGCCTTCACGCTGGCAACGAATGTGATTGCGCGGCGCCAAGTTCGCGACCCGGGCTCTCAGAAGGCTGCGTACATGCTGTATCTCAATGACGGTGTGTACGGCAACTTCTCCAACATCATCTTCGACCACCAGCACCCGGTGCCAAAGGTGCTGCACACGGCATCCGCGACTGAGAAGATGATCGAGTATTCGGTCTGGGGCCCAACCTGTGATGGCATTGACATCATCACCGACTGCCACTTCCTGCCCGGCGAGCTCGACGTGGGTGATTGGCTCTTTTTTGAGAACATGGGAGCCTACACCAAATGCTCAGCCACCAGGTTTAATGGCTTCACAGACAACCATCAAGTCATCTACATCTCTAGCGATCCAGGCGCTTCGGCCCTGCTTGGCTACTAGACCAGCATATGCCATTCCCCTCGGAGCAATTGGCCGAGGATACAGCCTCGAGGCTATTTATTTTGACACGCTCTTTATTGACCCCAAGTGGGTATATAGATCGCTCTGTTTGGAGCACCGCGGACCTAGTCACTCGCTTATATTGATAGTACGTTCGTTTACTCGATAGAGCCCGCGTTTTCCGATCGATAGAGCAAGTTGTCTGCCTAGATTCAGGGGATGTCAGCCTTGCAGTTGGCTGCACATGCCGTAACTACCTGATCTCTCTTCCGATCTTGATCAGCCGTCTCCTCTGATCGGCAATCTGTTGGAGGCCCCACCCCGCAGTCCGGCATCAGCTGTGGTGCCAACTTGTCGAGATCTGCCAACCAAGTCAGGCCTTTTGGAGACGGGGGGGGCTTCAGAGAGGGACGGTGTCCGTCACGTCACATCGCTGGCGGGCTGCGGGGATACAAGCGAGGCAGGTCGCAGGCGCCGAGCAGACCAAAGAGGGAGAGCGACTAAGTTTCCTGGTCGCGTGGCAGGATTCTTCAGCTCGCAAAACCGCGCGCCAAGGCATGGCAGTGGAATGTAACTGGATGCTGGTGCGGCAGCGGGGCGCCGGGGCTAGATGCTACTCGATACAACTGCGGCTGCGAGGGGCCTTTGATCGGTGATTCCGAGTTAATCTGTTGCAGTGTTAATGCTCAGGCTTGCTTCACCGATCAGTCCCTACCGTGTCACATCTTCGTCATCCAAGGGCTCCTTCCCCGAATCACCTTCGACCGTGACTGCGCTTTCGTTCAGATCGTCCACCCCCACCTTCCCAGTTGTGTGAACCGCGCCCGCACCCCCCCCCCCCCCCCCCCCCCCCTCTCTCTCCACCACACACCAAGAGGCAGCGCCCACCGACTCTCATTTTTTAAACAAATACCCAGTCAAAACTCGTTCAAAATTTCTTCCTCAACTTTCACCGATCCTACCTACGCCCAGTACCTTGCGGGAACGCCACCGCGGTTGCAGAAGAACAGCAGCAGCAGCAGCAGTAATAAGGGAAGCAGAGACAGCACCGGCAGTATGGATAAGCTTGCCGGCGCCCTCAGTTCCTTTGCCGGTGGCCAGGGCCAGGGTCAGAGCCAGAACCAGGGCGGCGACGGCCAGCAGAGCAGCAACCAGGGAGGCGGCAGCTTCCTCAGCGGCTTGGGCGATAAGCTCAACAGCGCTGCTGGTGGCGGGAAAGAGAGCGAGAAGAACGAGGACTTGCTCGACAAGGGTGTGTGCTTAGCCCCGCCCCCTCTCGCATTTTCCCACTATGATTGAATGTGCTGACATCCCATCTCAGGCGTCGACTTTGTTCAGGAACACTTTTTGAAGGAGGGTGCTCAGGACAATGAGTCGGCGATTGAGCAGGCCAAGGACGAGCAAATCTCCGACTTTATCCGAAATAAATACAAGAGCACCACCGGCACCGACTTCCCTGTCGCCGACAAGGACACAAAACTTGGTTAAGGGTGATGATAACACAAGCCTTTGAGCATGGATTGGCGGGAGCAGCCTGCCTCGTGGTGGCAGTGACAACAGCGGCACAGGCGGTGGCGGTGGTGGATTTAGCCCGACGTCGGTTTTATTGCAAAGTCAGAGCAGGATGACAGCGACCTCATCAATAGCATGGCTTTTACACACTGCAAAAGACCTAGAGCAGCAGTGATTTTCAAGATAAATCTTTTTTGAATTTACGCACCTCCCAAATATCGACATTTGGTTTATACGCAGGCTGCCGCCGCTGTCTGCCAGCTCCATGCCATTGATCTGGTATCGATCTTCACTTGACCAGCGTGCCCGAAGTAAAAGGAAGGGCACTCATTTGACCAGCGTGCCCGAAGTAAAAGGAAGGGCACTCATTTCACCAGCGTGCCCGAAGTAAAAGGAAGGGCACTCATTTCACCAGCGTGCCCGAAGTAAAAGGCAGGGCACTCCAGCCGAAATGGGTATCCAGCTGAACCTCACGCCACGCCGTCGGGCCACTCCCATTGCGCCGCTCCTGATACCGCTTCGGCGTGTTGACAAGGATCTGGCCCGTGTTGCGGGTGAGATGGCAGCTGCCGACAAAGAAGGACCAGCCGAGCAGGGAATACACCGTCTGCATAACCCTAGCCAGCCGACTGCCCTTGGGAGTCTGCCAGGGATTGACCACATGCTCGACAAACAACAGCTTCCCACCGGGCTTGAGCAGCGCATACAGCGTCTCACACGTCTCCTCGACATCCTCGACGCTGCACAGCACCCGCACACACACGATTGTGTCGAACACCCCGCCCAGACCTCCCTTTTCCTTCTCCTTCTCCTTCCCGCCGTCAACGTCAAACACCCCAGCCTTGGCCAACCCAGCAAGCAGACTCTCCCGCTCCGCACTCGCCGCAACAACCTCGTACACCCCATCTGCCAACCCGGCCTTGCGCGCGCTCGCCAGCACCGCCTTGTGCAACGGCACGCACGGCTCTGCCCCGTAGATCTTGCGCACCCGCTGTTTGCCCCCTCCTCTTCCTCCTCCTCCTCCTGCGATGTATTCGATCTGGTAGCCCGTGCCTGGGCCGAGCTCGAGCACGACGCCTTCCGCCGTGGGGAGCAGTTGCGCAATGACAGCCGCCGAGCCGACGAGGGGTTGGGTTGGGTCGCGCGGAGCTAGAATTTGTGATAGAATATAAATACCGTTTTCTTTTTTTTTTTTTTTTTGGTCGGCTAAAGGGCTGGCTTGGGCTGCTACTTACGCGTATTCCAATTCCAAAACCGGGCAAATGCATCGGTGCGCACATCAGCCAGGCCCTTCTTGCCGCCGCCGCCGCCGCCGCCGCCGCCAGCGAGCAGTGCGTCAATCAGGGTTAAAATGTAGACTAGACATCACACACCAACACAACCACACAGGGCACAGATTCGCATTAACACGGGTTTCTTTTCTTTTGCTGTTCTTTTCTTTTCTTTTTTTGTTTTTGATATTCATGGTTTGCCGTGTCGGCCCTTACATTTGAATGCCATAAAGAGCAATATTGCCGGGTCGGTGATCCCGTGGATGCGCTGGTCGAGGGTTGGCGATGGCGCCATGGTGCTGGTCGGCGGCGTCGCGGTGCTGCTGAAGGAAAGGAGGGGAGTCTGGCGGTGGGGAAACAATCAAAAACGTACGAACGCGTTCTGGATCGATTCCAAAGCACTCACTTTGTATTATTCTTCTAGATCGACGCTAAAGTCCGTCAAACGTTCAACGGGAAGGGCGCAGAAAAAACGACAAGAATACGAATAAGCGTGGCTTGGGAACAGGCATTTCTCATTTCTTTCTCGTCATCGAATGACGATTTCCGATTGCTAATTACCAAAAGGCCCCTTGGATTCGAATGAATTTGCATAGCTTCGAAAAGTGACACTGGCAGGCATAAACCAATGCGTGGCGGATAAAGCTATGACAGACATACCCCTGATTGGCTGTCGTCGTCGGTCGCCAGGCCAGTGACACGGGTGTTCCGTGGTTAATGGTTACTTGGTGGGTATTCCTCCCCTTGGTGGGATACAATTCCCTGTGATGGTTCCTTTAAGGATTGGTTGAGTGTTTCTTCGTATTGTCTGTCTTCCTTATGATGGAACGGTAACCTCTATTCTACTTGTGCGGATGCCAAGAACCTAGGCATCCTCGGAACCCACGTGATAGCCAGGCAATATGCCATCTGTCTAGCCCTTCTTACAAGCTAATAGCACGTACAGAGTGAGGGTACAAGGCTAGATAATGCTAGATTAGAGTATGGCCATCTCTGAACAATGTCTAGACTCGAGTCCTGCCGGTATCTAGACATGTCAAGCATACTGGATTCGCTGGAGGTCATGATCAAGCCGCTGATCAGTCTTGGTATCGCTGTCAACCGCGAGAGAAGGTGCCATGGCAGCCTTTCCCCTCTTGTCACCCTGGGCTTTCACCCTCAAGATCCGTATTTGCCTTTGATAGGTCATTGAAGTATGCCATCCCTTTCGGGAGCATCTAAACCCCAATACTGCTTGTATGTATGCCCACGCCTGCTCCTCCACACGATCGTATTCCATTGCTACCCCAACATTGTCCAAGCTCTGCTCATTGCCCAAGCTCTGCTCATTGTCCAAGCTCTGCTCATTGTCCAAGCTCTGCTCATTGTCCAAGCTCTGCTCATTGTCCAAGCTCTGCTCATTGTCCAAGCTCTGCTCATTGTCCAAGCTCTGCTCATTGTCTGCAGCCTGGAGTTGCTCCTCTAGCTCGCCCGGCTCCCCAGGGAGCCTTCCCGGGACCCCTAATGTCTGCAGGCGATAAACCACGGCACTATTAATCCGTGTATTCGTCTTATGGGCTCTCTCGCCCCATGCGGCAGATGTAGCTGCGTGATCCTTACCTACAGCGACAGAGGACGGGAGTCCATTCTGAATGGAACTTGGCCTTGTCTTCTTTGCTGAAACTCTTGTTGGTGATCAAGGACTTTTATACCTCCGACCCACAGGTCCAATATAATTCCTCAAGACGGATCCAGGCCATGTTTATACAAGTATAATACTGTGTAAGTTAAGAACGATGGTTCAAGTTAAGAACGATGGTTCAAGTTAAGAACAATGGTTCAAGTTAAGAACGATGGTTCAAGTTAAGAACAATGGTTCAAGTTAAGAACGATGGTTCAAGTTAAGAACAATGGTTCAAGTTAAGAACAATGGTTCAAGTTAAGAACGATGGTTCATCCATTTGGTCACCCAGTGCTGCGGGTTAGTGCGTCTTGGCATCGGGCGCCAAGACGGGAGGAAGTCGGCGCGTCCCGATCACAAGGTTATGACGTAGTTGCATCCTGTTTTGTAATTTTCACCAGTGTGGCAGTTACGATATTTCCGCAAACACTTCAGTGCGGTGGTAGACACAACACACGACGACAGCAAGGTAATACTGGAAAGCAAAGATGGACCTCCTCGCGCGTCTTCCCATCTTAGAAAATCCGTTTTGCCTAGAGGCAAGATGGACCTTCTTGGACCCACAGGCATATTGAACGTTCTCGGAAGCGGCAGAGACGGGGTGGTCTACGCCTCCAGATCATGTGCGATCAAACAGGTGGATTGATTAATAACCCCCTCCCTGCCTTGTGCGAATCTCTAAGTGCAAGACTAGATCAAGGACAAGGAAGCGTTTGAAGCCGAAGCTGCCGCCTACCGGACTCTGTCGCAAGACCGCCGTCTTCGGGGCCGCATACCCAAATTGTATGGCATCGACGCGAAGACACAGCGCATCTACCTACAGCGCATCCGCTTGCCGACCCTTCGCAAAAAGCTTCCTGACGAAGCGACCCTTGTCCGAATCAGAGACTACTTGTTGAAGACGGTCAAGATCATTCATGAATGCGGATGGTGCCATACCGATATCAGTCTTGATAACGTCTTTTCTTCAGGCAGGCTGTGCGATTTTAGCAATGCCTACCCGAAGACCAAGCTCTCGGCACGGGCATGGGAGCGCTTTCAAACGTGGGATCGTGATTTTGTCCAAGGGTGTTATCGTGAGGCCCTAGCTCTCAAGGTAAGTAGTCTGATAAGCCGCATCCGAAGCCTCTTGGGGGGCTCATCAATCGTGTGTGCAGAAATTGGAGACAGTCAAGGCCTTTCTGGCTTCACACACCGCCATCGACTCGCCTGAGCGCCAGGCCGAACTGGCCAAGCTGCTCCGTCCCTCGGCCAGCAGCCCCACGCTCCTGAAGAAGCTTGAGAGAATCAGCCATCCCATCCCTGCTCTTGCGCTCGAGATATGTGCACTATTCCGACTGGAGGGGAAACAGCACATTGGCAAACTCCTGTTGCCAGCGTACAACCTTCCCCGCCCATGTGATGATGAAAGCCGACTTCTCTTTGTTCGCATCAAAACCGAGCTGGCGTTCTGTGCCTACGCGTCGTTGGACAATACCGGCTCTTTTCTGCAAACATCTGAGCGCTTCACAGACGCCATCCAGTCCAGCATAGCTCTGCTTGGCCGAACCAGCAACAGAACAATTGAACTTCGCGCGAGGTTCGCCAAGGCTTTGAGCCGCTTTTCCCTGCACTCTGACGCTCTGGAGGTGCTCAATGCACTCAATATTGACTGCGAGGGCGTCTCACACAGTTGGAGTAAGTATGTCAAGCAGCTCGAGGACTGCTGCCGTCGGAAGGAAAACATGCGGCAGACTGAGTGTCTTCCAGGCACGAAGACAGCTGAATATGAAAAGAAGCTGCGGGCTGAACTGAAAAGAAGATATTTGCTCAAATGCTAATAGTGCATGATTCAAGATGCCGAGAAGCGCACATCAGGACGAATTGAACAGTCCGTCTAAGAGAGAAACTTGAGGAAGTTCAGGGGAGGAAGCATCGAATCATAGAGGCCATTCGAGCCCTAGTCTCGACAACCGTCGAGGGCGGTAACATAGTGACGTCGAATGGACTTTACTCCCACAACCATGCAGTGCCTGTTGCAGGGCATTGTTGCCCATCTCTTACTCCTATTCTTCTTTTGCAATACTGGTCGCTTCATTGCTTGGTGCTGTCACGGTATCGGCGACAGAGCCCTGGCTTGCCGCAGTCTTGGTGCCACCTGTGCTTGACTCATTATCGTCGCAGTCCTCATCAAGGGTACAGGCCTCCATCTCCGCTTCGATCGCACTCAGCCTGACAACAAACTCATCTTGCAGGTTCTTCAGCCAAACTCTCATCTCTTCCTGGCTCCTACCCGCCTTCATACTGTCGCGTGCTTGCTCCAGCTGTTCTCTGAGGGCAAGCACTAGCTTTCGTCTGCGCGCAATTGCTAGAGCCTTTCCATTCCGGCTTCTCCTCTCGGCCCGCTCATTAAGCTGCGAAGACACAGCTTCAGCAATCTTGATGACATCTTGCGGCAAGTTCATGGCCTTGGCTAGAGCAATTCCATACTGCTTGGTTTCTTCAGGCCCGCTAGAGATCTTGTATGTCATTTTGATCAGATTCATGTCGTCCGTGATGTCGACTGACAGGTGTAAATTAACCACTCCTGCTCGTTCGGCAAGAATGCGTGGCAGCTCGCGAAAATGGGTAACAAACCAAGCGAATGCTCTCGACTCAATGAGTGCTTCAGCAATGGCAATTGCAATGGCAAGACCGTCTGTGGTGGAAGTGCCGCGGCCGAGTTCATCGATAATTATAAGCGACCGTGGCTCGAGATTGCGAAGAATGAAGGCAATCTCTCGCATTTCCGAGGCAAATGTGCTAACGTTGGATTCGATGGGACTATCAGTCGAGATTCTGGCGAAGAGCTGGTGGAAAACTGGATAAGATGCATACTCGCACGGAATGAAGCAGCCAATTTGCGTCATGATGGACAGTAATGCCACCGATCTGATGTACGTAGACTTTCCTGACATGTTTGCTCCGGTGATGATTTGGAAGCGATTCTGCGGCGTGGCGTATACATCATTTGGAATTAGTCTGTAAGATGAATGCAGGATCTTTGATAGGATGGGATGTCGAGCACTCTTCAGAGCCAGGGTGTTGGGCGTGAATTCGGGCTTTGGACCGTAGTCGTTGGTTATGCTTAGCTGCGCCCAACCTGCGAGCATATCAAGGAGCGCGATGGATTCGGAAATCTTGAACAGCGGCTCTATCTTCGTGCGAACAGCGTCAATGAGCTTCTGAATCGAAGAGTCAGACAGGGAAATGACCTCGGCATGGGCATCTCGAATCTTTTGGTTCAGCTTTAGGAGAGGTAGAGTAGTGAACTCGAGGAATTTCTTGCGCTGGACTTTGTGGATAAACTCTGGCGGAATTGGCCGATTGGAGTCGAAATCAGAGGCCGGGGCACGCAGATAGTACTGCCGGGCGGGATCGTAACGCAGATCGAGTGCAAGGCCGTGCTCAGCTAGATCAGTGTGAGACCATGCTCCGCTCGAGGCAGGCAGACACTGGCCTTACCGTTCATCTCCTCGACTAGGGCAAAGACATCTTCATTGATCTCTTTGTAAGAAGTCCTGGCAACATCGAGAAAGCAGTTCGTGCCAGCCCGGATGGCATAGACTCGCTGATTGCGCAGCTCGGGAGCCTTTTTGGCATAGCCAACATCGTCGTTGATTGCATATTTGATCAGATTTACAACCTCGACATAGTTCTGTGGTGAACAAAGGGACTGTATCTGGCGCAGCTCAGCACTGGTAGCACCCACAAGAGCCTGCCAAATGGGGTTGATGGAGTCAACAAACGTCTTCAAGATCAGCACATTATTAACCGATTGCTCCATATGGGGAAAGCCAAGCTTGGTGGGTAGTTGGATGAGCTAGATGAGTGAGCTCCGCACATGGCCCAGGGCAGGTATACATACTGCCGAGAGACATTTGTCTGTGTCGACGAAACTCTCAAGAGCTGGGGAGGGTTAGGCTTATCCAGTTAAGATATAGTCACGCACCTGATCGGACAGCGAGCAGCATATCTGGGTTAGCAACCAAATCCCCCAGAGCATCATGGTGTTGTTCTATCTTGTCAACGTCAGTGGACGGCTGCAGGACATTGCTGCGAAGCATTCGTGCGCCCATCTTTGTCTGGGAGCGGTTAAGCAGGCCGAAAAGCGAGTCACGCGACTTGACGTCTTGCAAGTTTTGAACAAGCTCAAGAGACGCTATGGTCGACAGATCCATCATCATTGAGCCTTCTGATGGTTCGAAGCGGATTCGCAATGTTTGGGGGGCAAACGTCTTGCCTAGGCTCAACTCGATGTATTTCATCACCTGGGAGAATCAGCATTGAGGTTAGAGAATGCTTGCAACATACTGCGCCGAAGCAGCAAGTAGCGTAGTAGTTGGCTTCCAGTGACAGCTTCAGCGGGTCAAGGTCACCTGGAATAGATAGCCGTTCAACATATTCATGGGCGCTACTCTCAGACCAATACCGGCGGTCGATGTTGGTCATCGGAGTGCCGCCGCTTTCTACATCGGCATTTTCAGCGACAATGGAGACCAGCTTCGATTCTGCAGTGGTGGAGGTGAAGATGATCTCGGTTGGACTGAAGACCTTGATCTTCAGGCAGGTTCGTGGATAGGTCTGAGTGTCAGTGAATTGACAGAGAACAGCTTCGGAGGTAGTGAGATTGACAAAAGACAGGGCTACAACAGGAGGAATGCCGCGAGCCTCAGTCAGAGCACAAATTATGTCGTTATCTCCATAGCCCGTTGAGGTCGCCGCTGTCCTCGGTCGTGACCTGCGGGGACGTATGGTTGCACCAGGCTGGCTCTGAGACTGGCTGGAAGTAGTCTGGGATCTGGAAACAGCAGATCTGACCGACATTATCACGACAATGGGTGGTAGAGAAGCTGAGAGGAGAGGCTGGTCGTTGGCCAGGTCAGATTAACCTCAAACAGGATTACGTAAGGAATGCGTGCCAAGATGCGCTAGCGGATTTGAAATCCGGGGCCTACCTTTTTTTCCAAACTGCG
The DNA here is from genome assembly GCA_003693665.1 of Chaetothyriales sp. CBS 134920. Taxonomy (NCBI): domain Eukaryota; kingdom Fungi; phylum Ascomycota; class Eurotiomycetes; order Chaetothyriales; family Domatiomycetaceae; genus Domatiomyces; species Domatiomyces catenatus. The sequence goes on from QQSL01000005.1 coordinate 132,225, forward strand.
GAGGGCGAGAAGAGTATAAGAGAGTTTCCTCAGACATAGAATGGCAACCCTCGTGCCGCCCCCGAGCAAGCGGCAAAAGCTCGCGCAAGCGGAGCGTGCCGAAGCCGCAGCAGAGGCGGCCAGAATCCCCGACGGACTGGGCAGTGTGAGGCTGCAGTTTGTCGACCAGAGCACTGGACAGACAACAGGCTCGTCAGTGGCAGTGCCGGTCAAAGATGCAACTGTTAAGAATCTAGAGACACTGCTCAACTCACTGCAAGGCAATGAAGGCGGCGACAGGCTGCCTTACCGCTTTTTCTTCCGCAACTCGCGTTCGACCGGCGACGAGGTGATCGATGTGCAGACTGATCTGTATTCGTCAGTGCTCAAGCCGGGCCTAAAGAGCACGGAAGATGTTGTCGTTCTTCAATATGTGCCCCAGGCAGTGTTCCGAGTGCGCCCGGTGTCGAGATGTTCGGCTTCAATCGCTGGCCACGGAGAAGCCATCCTGGCCACGGCCTTTTCGCCGGCGACCTCGTCCCGAGTGGCGACAGGCAGTGGAGATTGCCACGCAAGGATATGGGATACCGACACAGGAACACCGCTGCATACGCTCAAGGGTCACACCGGCTGGGTTCTGGCAGTGTCCTGGTCGCCAGACGGGAAGCTTCTGGCCACGGGCAGCATGGACAACACCGTGCGGCTATGGGACCCGCAGACGGGCGAAGCGCTCGGGGCGCCACTCAAGGGTCACACTAAATGGATCACCAGCCTGGCATGGGAACCATTCCACACACAGAAGCCAGGTACGCCGCGGCTGGCGTCGGCGTCCAAGGATGGCACAGTGCGCATATGGGACGTACCGCTGCGGCGCATTGAGCAGACGTTGAGTGGGCACAAAAGCTCAGTGTCGTGCGTGCGCTGGGGCGGGCGCCATCGCATCTTCACCTCGTCGCAGGACAAGACGATCAAGGTGTGGAACAGCCGGACGTGGAAGTGCCTGCACACGCTGAGCTCGCACGTGCACTGGGTTAACCACCTCGCGCTGTCGACCGAGTTCAGCCTGCGCACCTCCTACCATGACCACACTGGCCGAGTGCCAGATTCGACAGAGGAGCGAGTGGCCAAGGCCAAGCAGCGCTACGAGCAGGGCGCACTACAAGACGGCGAGGTCGTCGAGAGGATGCTGTCTGCGTCCGACGACAACACCATCTTCCTGTGGGACCCGTCGGCAATCGACGACAATTCGAACGCGGCAGTGAAGCCGCTGGCCCGGTTGATCGGCCACCAGAAACAGGTGCTGCACGTGTCCTTCTCGCCTGACGGACTTTACATTGCATCCGCGTCGTTCGACAACAGCGTCAAGCTGTGGAGCGGGCGCGACGGCAAGTTCATCACCACCCTGCGCGGGCACGTGGGGGCCGTATATATGGTGGCTTGGTCTGCCGATTCGCGCTTGGTGGCCTCGGCATCCAAGGATTGCACGGTCAAGGTGTGGGATGTCCGCAGTGGCAAGTTGAAGGAGGACCTGCCTGGCCACAAGGACGAGGTCTTTGCCCTGGACTGGAGCCAAGATGGGCGCTGTGTGGTCAGTGGGGGCAAGGACAAGACAGTGAAGCTGTGGAAGCACTAGGCTGTCATTGTTCATAATCTCCAAGTTAATCAAAAGTGCCTGCCTTGACTGAGTAGAGGGGTAAGATAGACAATAGAAAAGGGAGACTGGAACAAGATCTGAAGTGTGCTATGTGCATTGGTACAAAAGACTCTTTCCCAGGGCAGTCCACTCTATTCGGACAGTCATGTCCCTACACCTTTCTTTCACTTTGCCATTACCTCTGTCTTGCCTCAGGCGGGGCCCTGTGTCATTGTCAGCATGGACACGTCAAATCTTCAGCAGTCTGGCTTACTTGTAAACAATCTTCCTGGTCTTGATCGGCGACCACTTGTACCGCTTCACCCAGACGGAGAGCGCGAACAAAGCGGTGGTCAGAATGATGGCCTTGTAGCCCATCTTCTTGCGATCATCGGCCTCAGGCTCAGCGGCCCAGTTGAGAAATTCAACCACGTCCTTGGCCATTTGCGACGTCGTGGCCGGGGTGCCATCCTCGTACTCGACCAGGCCATCGAACAAGACTCGAGCCATCGCAATACCGGTGCCGGGGAAGTACGGGTTGAAGTTGAGGCCAGACTGCACAGAGGCACCTGCAGGAGGGTCCTCGGGATAGCCGGTCAGGAGCGAGAAGATGTAGTCGCATCCGCCATGTCGGGCCTTGACAATCAGAGATAGATCGGGTGGGAGGGCACCGTTGTTGGCCGCTCGTGCAGCTTCGTCGTTCTTGTACGGCGACGGAAGGTAGTCTGACAGCTTGCCGGGTCTCTTCTCGATCTCGCCCTCATCGTTGGGCTCCGTATCGTACTCGTTCTCTTCCGCAAGTGCCTTGGCCTCGTCCACGGTGAGGAAATTGCCCACGGCTTCGCGGTAGGGGATTCGCTTGAGAGAGTGGCAGGCGGCGCACACCTCGCGGTAGACTTGGAAACCTCTTCGTAGCGCGGCGTGGTCGTATGTTTTGTTCCATTTGGTGTGTTCCCACGGATACTGGGTCGGGTGCAGTCTGGAGGAGGTTGTTTAGCGGCAAAATCGGGAGCAGGAGCAGGAGCAGCAAGACGTACCCTTCTTCAGCAGGCGTCATGGCAAACGCCTCTTGGCCATATAAGGTGTAGTACCATGCTGCAGAGCCAATGGCTGCTGCTGTAGCACCTGCAGCCGTCGCCGTTAGGTAGAACGGGGGAGCCGTCGATTCGGACGAGGTGGATGAAGCTCTCTATCGCAGGGACGTCAGTCACATATATCAATCACAATCCTCAACGTGCATCAGACCGGCTGAGACGGCGCGGAAAAGGACTGTTGCTGTCGCCTGCGATGTGGAAGCAGCAACTTGGGGCGTGTGAACATACTGATGTAGCTCTTTTCACAAGCTGGCGGCCAGCTAACCGCATAGTGCGGAATGTCGAGCTGGCATTGTGCAACATAGTGCCAATGAGCCCGCGCGGACCTCGACAAGACCTGCGCTGTGTCGGAGGAGACGAGGCGAAGGTGGGAAAGAGGGGGGCGGCGGTGATGTGGTCGGAAAACAGGTTCACGGCAGGAGCAATAGGATCATCAGAAGCTGCGCTTGAAAGGAAAGAGAATAGCTGCATGCTGATTGGCTGAGCCTCTCCTTGGCACGGACCGCGAGGAGCCGCCTGGAGAGGCATGTTTACCGAGCCAAGAAGCTAACGGTCTGCCGAGACACGCCGGACCCTGCGCTAGGCCCAATACGGGATTCCGCTATCGCTTCTTGTTCCTACCTCGCGCATCTTCGTCTTCGTTACGACTTATTGCTGTCCTCAACACTCAGTCCGCAGACTCGTCTCGGATTGCCTGCGCCGCCACTGCCGTCGCCGCCAAGCATTGCGCAGCCCTTTGATTTGGCCCTCGTGCAGCATGCGAGCAGCCAACAATGCAGACGCCAATGAGACCCGGCATCTCTCTCTCCTACTTCAGCACCGCCAATAGCACTTCGAATGGCACTTCGCCCACGCCCCCGATAAAATGGACGGACCAGTTCCTCAAAGACAACCAGCGCGACTTCTGGGTGCAGATGGTCATCTCTGTGGCCTTCGGATCGACCGCCTTCCTAGCCTTCTGCCTGCTCCGGCCACGTTGGTCAACGCTCTATCTGGCGCGAAAAAAACAGTCCAATGCCGCCTCTAGGCTGCCAGAGCTGCCTGACAGTCTGTTTGGTTGGATCCCCGTTGTCTATGGGATCTCGGAGGAGGAGGTGCTTGCCTCAGCCGGCCTAGATGCCTATGCTTTCCTGGCTTTCTTCCGCTATGCCACCAAGTACCTGGTCGTCACTCTCGTCTTCTGCATCACCATCATCCTTCCCATCAACGCCCGCTACACCGGCGAATTGCCCTTCTCCTGGCCAGGCCGCAACGTGTCCGACCCTGATCAGATTCTGGCCTTTGCAAGACTCGCCCTCGATGGTGACAAGACACACGAGCCACAAGAGCCGGGCAAGAAACACAAGGGCTACCTGTGGATGTACACCATATTTGCGTACATCTTCAGCTTTGTGGCCATTTATTTACTCATCCAGGAAACCAGGCGCATCATCAAGATCAGACAGGCCTGTTTGGGCAGCCAGTCCACTATCACAGACCGCACATTTCGTCTTTCTGGCATCCCCATCAATATGAGATCGGAGGCCCGGATCCGCGATTTCATTGAGGACCTGCAGATAGGCAAAGTCAACAGCGTAGCCCTGTGCCGAGATTCGCGCAAGTTGGATAATCTAATGGACCAGCGAAAACTGTGCCTGGGTCAGCTCGAGGCTGCTTGGACACGATATATTGGCCAGCGCGCGTCCCGGCGACAGACCCACCGCCCGCGTCGGTATCCGCGCGAAAACGGTGACATTATAGAAGGCACCGCTCTTCTCTCTGGCTCGGAAATCGAAGCCACTCACGTCGACAACCTTGTCCACGATCGACCGAAGCGCACTATTCGCTATGGCCCTCTGAAGCTGCGCAGCCGTAGTGTTGACGCAATTGACTACTATGACGAGAAGCTGAGGAGGCTGGACGAACAGATCACCCTCCTCCGGACCGGGCAGTTTCCGCCTACCGCTCTGGCCTTTGTGACAATGGAGTCAACTGCCGCCTGTCAGATGGCTGTGCAGGCCATTCTCGACCCCAATCCAGGCACTTTCATTGCCAGCCTCGCACCCTCCCCGGCCCACGTCGTGTGGAAAAACACATATCTGTCACGGAAAAGCCGCTTGATCCGCTCGTGGTCAGTCACCATCTTCATCGGCTTCCTGACCATCTTCTGGGCCGTCTTGCTTGTTCCTTTGGCTCTGTTGCTCCGCATCGAGACCCTCGACGAGATATTCCCCGGGTTTTCTGATTCACTTGACCAGCATGGCATTGGTAAATCACTCATCAGCTCCGGCCTGCCCACCCTCATCTTCTCCCTGCTCTCCGTCTTGGTCCCCTTTCTATACGCCTGGCTTGCCCACCAACAGGGCATGACATCGCGAGGGGACATTGAGTTGTCCGTGATCTCCAAGAACTTCTTCTTTACCTTCTTCAATCTGTTTGTTGTCTTCTCCATCTTCGGCTCCGCTTCCACCTTCCTGGAATTCTGGCAAGACTTCAAAGACCTAATCAAAGACACCGGCCTGATTGCCTACACGATCGCCAAGTCGCTCGAGACCTTGTCTCCATTCTACCTCAACCTCATCGTCCTCCAGGCCTTTGGCTTCTTTCCATTTAGACTGCTCGAGTTCGGAGCAGTCGCTCTCTATCCTGTCTGGCTACTCAACGCCCAGACTCCGCGCGACTACGCCAACCTGACCAAACCGCCGGTCTTCACCTATGGCTTCCACCTCCCTCAATCCATGCTCATTTTCGTCATCTGCATTGTGTACAGCCTGTTGCCCAAGTCATGGACTATTATCCTGATTGGCCTCATATACTTCCGCATCGGAGCTTTCATTTACAAGTACCAGCTGCTGTACGCCATGGATCATCGCCAGCACTCTAGTGGGCGTGTTTGGCCGATGATCTGCAAGCGCGTCTTCCTGGGCTTGGTCATCTTTCAGATTGCGATGACTGGCTATATTGCTCTCAGAGCCGCCTACACGGCCTCCCTGGCCCTGATTCCACTCGTCCTCACTACCATCTGGGTGTCTATCTATTTCCAGCGCACATTCGATCCGCTGATGTACTTTATCGCTCTGCGCAGCATTGACAAGGTTGCCCAGTCTCCTCCACTCTCTCCGCCGGACTCACCGACGTCGGACCCATCACCAGACTCGGCTTACCCAGCCGATTCAACTACGAAGACCGACCTCCGGTACATCAATCCAAACATAATTTCCCCCCTGGAGCCTCCATGGGTGCGAAAGCCAGTAGGTCTTGATCTTGAACCAGACGTGTGAGAGAGCGGCCTGGTAATGGATCCATACACCCATCTCATTCTTGCTCTGGGTAGAAAGCGAGGCCTTGTTTTCATTCTTTTCTATCTGATACCCCATATGCACTTGTGGCATGTTTTAGACACATTGAAAGATTTTGTCTCCTTCTTACTAATCTATTAATAATCTCTTACCGCCTAAGCCAAGGTAGAGTGAGTGAGTTTGCGGAAGGAGCATTCATGACCGGCTTGCACTGGTCCTTCCGATGTGCGATGGCGATAATCGGCAGGTGCAGAAGCGGTTGGAGGAAGGCGCGGACAGTTCCTCAACTCTGATGGCACAACCAACTCACCACATTCATGTTCAACAGCCTCATCAATAGCTATTCATCATCATCATCATCGTCGTCGTCATCGTCAGCCCACCTACAGTATAGACATCATTATCCCTCCCTAGTCATCCTGGCTTATGAGATCCACGTCTCCCGCCGAATGGCTCCTTCTGCCTTTCCCTTTTTTGACCCCTTCGAGTCGCAGCGAAAGTCCTCATCGCCGTCGTCCGGATCCGTACACTCGCTCCATAAGACAGATGCCCAGGACGGAATAGCAGAGCCTGGAATTGGCCCTCGAGATGGTGTGGACAGCGGGACTACGTCTGCGTGTTCGTCCGTATCTGTGGACGTGACCGCGTTCCAGGGACACAGAGACACTCTGGCAAGGATACCCAAGCTCCACAGACGGGCGAATGAGCTCCCAGCACCGGTCACGACCAGACTGTTGCGCTATCTTTCTCGTCAAGACTGTCTCAACCTGCGATTGGTGTGTCGACACTGGAATGCCTTCCTCCCCAAACCGTGCCTGCGTTCATTGTACCGACTACCAGCTGAAATACTGCAGCTGATATTTGCCTTCCTGGGCCCGGCTGATTTTGATGCTGCCCGTCATGCCTGTAGGCAGTGGTTTGCCGCTGCCATGAACACCTCCCTGCTGCGTTCCCTGCTTCGAACTGCCCAATGCTGCCAGGCCCACCAAGCAGATATCGCCTTGAGTAGTCTGAGCTTGCAATCCAACGGGGATGGTCCAACCACTGAATGGCTCATGGCAAAGCGTCTCGCAACCACCGCCCGTCTGTCGGTGGACTGGCGCGGGAGTGCTGGTGCTGATTCATTTGACGACAATGACGCCTCAATCCTCGGCGGCCGGCTGCATTTGGTCCAGGAAATCGACTTCCAAAGCCTTGTCTCCGAACGCCAGGCTCAGAACAAAACATTCACAGTCTCTACTTGTGGCAAGTATCTCCTGGTTATCTCGGGACGAGTTGTTTTTGTCTACCGTCTCGCGGGAAGCACCAACTCTGCCGAAACGGCGGTCAAATTGGCTGCGGATCGGGATGTGCTGCAGGTGAGCATGGATACCAGTTCTGGGCGGTATGCAGTTGCAGCTCTGCTTGAAAACAGGGTAGGCATTCTTTGGGATCTCATCGACGAAGGAGCTGGCCAGTTTGGATATCGGCATTCTGGCGAGCCAATGACCCTTGGCATGCGTACTGTTGTCCATGGCCCAGCTGCCTTTGCCCCTGTGTCGACTACCTCCTCTCCGCTGCCGCTCCGGGGTCAGATTATTGAAGACAACGGCGACCTTGTCTCGTCTTCATCGTCACTGGACCAACATGGTCTTTCATTTTCCGCATCCGAGTCTGGCCGTGGCGAAAGCTCGTCTTTCAGAGCCAGCTCCGACTGGTGCGAAAGCCCGGAGGCAGATGTCGAGTCCAGCATTCCACCTGCCAGCCCCGCCAGGGTTCGCATTCGTGTCACGGCTATGTACAGAAATCTGGGCAACCCGGACGATTTGCCTCGCAGCATTGCCATCTGTCCACACCGCAAGTGCGTGGCGTTTGGCTGCCGAATAGGAATCGAGCTGCATTGGGTCGATGCCCTCACAGGCGGCGACCTCAGCAGATAGTTTCCACTGGCAGCTCCAAGTGACTTTCTCTTCTTCCTACCGCAACGTCCCTTCGACTCGTCTAAGAAGTTGCGACTCATTTCCAGTGCTGCTGACCCAAATGCGAGACTCGGGCCGTCTCCAAGTCAAGCTGGATCTAGCAACAAGGGAAGGCGACAGTCTATGACTCGGTTCCTTTTCGGCCGTCTTCCCTTTGCATCCTTAGCTAGAAGCCTCCCAGGGCCCCGGGGAGCCGATGATGACCGGCACTGCACGTTTCGAACAGTCGACTGCCATCATTATCGCGCAATCCCGCTCAGCGATGGCTTTCACTTGCTATATACCGATCCGACCACAAGACTGTTGTATATTGGAAGCGATGCTCCCCTGGGAGGACCCACAAACCTGATCCGCAAGGTGGCCTTTGTCCCCCCAGCCACACACAGCGACGAAGAAGGGCAGTACATGTTCTGCTATGCTGCCGGCCATGCCCTGAACTGGGGGGTCACCATTGTGGCAGCGCATCTCGACGGAAGACTGGTCCTCTACCACCTGCCATCAGACCTCTTTGAGCGTGTGCGGAAGGAACCGTCTAGTTCTGAAGTGTGGGATCAGCATGCCGGTGTGCTTGCGCAGAGCGACCTGATCATGGACGAAATGTTGTCGCAGCGACAACCAACGACATACAGAGACCTGAACCCTGACAACGAGACCGCTCAGGCATGGTACAGCACGCCTGATGGCACTCTGCACGTCGAGGGCATCGAATTTGGACGCGTTGATGATGTGGTTGATGACATCGCAGTCAACACGGCTGGCGGAGGGCTCAGTGTTTGGGTCTTTGGCCGACGTGGGATTGCGCGGCAATATTCCATCTTCCGCAAGAATGCCACCATACGCAAGAGGCATGCTGGTGAGAACGGACTGCTGAGTGAGAAGCCGTCCGGCAAGGGCAAAGGCAAGGCATAAAGGAGTGGGCATACCAGAGCTTTTCCAGTCTCCAGAGGTATCTATTTACTGACCGGCCAGAGCGCATTTTCAGCAATAAGAAATAATCAGCACACTTTTTTTTCACTTGCCCGTCGCTCATACTGCCATCTCCTGATTCAATGCCTCGATCACCTGCCTCTCGAGACTCCTGACCTCGTCTTGCTCGGTCGTCATGCTGCAAATGATATACAAGACATCGCCCAACACCCTGCTATGAATCCCCCTGCCCTCGAAGTCGAGCGTAGTCAACAGCCGTTCCTGCAACCCAGCCGTCACATTTGACGAGTACCCACCACCAGCACCAGCGCCAGCCTTAGCCTTGAGTGTCATTGCCAACACACTGCCCAGCGCCCAGCAACCGAGGATGCCAGGGTGTTTAGACAACGAGTGCAGGAACTGTGGAGAGAAGAAGGAGAAGAGTTCTGGTCCTGGTCCTGTAGTTGCTGCTGATAGTTGTTGTCGACCACCATCCTGAACCTGAGCCCATTGCGTTTTATAGTCCGTCCAGGCAGCCGATTCCGCGCTGAGGCGCGCCATCACGTCCAGGCTGCGGTTTGCCACGGCGCAGCCAATCGGATGCGCGGTGTAGCTGTGGCCGTGCAGCAGCGCGTCTGTCTTGCTGTCCGACACGAACGCGTCGAAGATGGCTGGGCTGGCCGCCGTCAGGGCGAGGGGCAGGAGCCCGCCCGTGAGGAGTTTGGCGTGTACCGAGATGTCGGGTGTGATGTCGGTGGGTGTGGCAGAGGATGATGGTGATGATGATGGTGGTGGTGGTGGTGTTTGGGAAAGGAAGGAGGAGGACGAGGGCCGGCCGAGTCGATACAGGCCAGTGAAGACTTCGTCGGCGATGAATGGCAGGCCGGACCAGTTGCTGTTGCTGCTGCTACTGCTGCTGCTGTCCGCTGGCTGCGCGTGTTCATCTGGCTTGATGAGACTGGCGTCTTCGCGGATGGTTTTGATGAGCGTGCGCTGGAACAAGGGGTCGACAAATATCATGCCGCCGGCGCCCATGACAATGGGTTCGATCATGAGCGCGCCGAACCGGCGGTGTTGCTCGTGGACTAGTCGGTGCAGGGTCGATGTGATGTAGGATTTGTACAAGGCCGCGTGCTCGGGCCGTGAGGTGTAGTCGAAGATGGATGCAAGGCTGGGGAAAGTGAGAGTTCTGCCGCTGCCGCTGCCGCTGCCACTGGGTGAGGTGTCATGGCTGCTGCTGAAAGAGTCTGGAAGGGTAATGGTCCATTGACCGTCTTTCAGCAGCACCTGAGGCGGGTCGAACCAGAAGCCCCAAGGCTGGTACCAGTCGACCTTCTCATTGAACACGCTCGGTTCGGAGCAATTCATCACTCCGATAGTGTCGCCGTGGTAGCTGCCTTTCAAGCCAAGCACCCCGACTGGATTCTTGCTGTCGTCCTTGTTCCACCCATACCGGTGGCAGGTTGCTCGAAGGGCCATCTTGACCGCGACTTCCATGCCTGTGCTGCCGTTGTCGCTGAAGAAGACACGTGCCAGGCGCGGGTTGCGCAGAGTAGAAAGGAGGCTGTAGCTAAGATCCAAGGCTGGCTCATGCACCGAGTGCGCGAACATGACGTGCCCGTAGCGGCCGGACGCGTACGCAGCAGTGAGGCTCAGGTCTGGGTTGCCATGGCCGAGTCCTTGCGTCCACCAGGAGGCAGAGGCATCGAAGAGCGGAGTGGTCAGGGGTTTGCACGGCGGTGGAGGGGGAGGTGTGAATCCCGAAGCAGCTGTTGAGGAGTTGGATTGGCTGATGAAGTTTGGATCGGACGTTTGGTTGTAGGCATCGAAATGATCTTTATAGGCAGAGTCAATGGCGATGATGTTGTGGGGAATGCCATGCTGGCGGAAAGGATGCCAGATGATCGACTCGGCGAGGGAGGGGAGAGAGGTCAGTTTGGAGACGCGGGAAAAGTGCTTCGCGTTCAGGAGGTCAATCAGGGAGGCAATCGCCGGGGAGGCAGCACAGGACTGGTAGTAGTCGTCCAGTGCCTGCTCGTCTGAGTGCGAGTCAGCCTGGCGAGGAGGAGGAAGCGGTAGGGAAGTGGTTTCGATCTTGTGCTTCGCAAAGTGTTCGCGTAGGTAGCCTGCATTTCCCCAGGCCGGGTCGTCGAACAGAAGGACAGAGTCAACGTCGTATCCTCGTATGTGGAGAGACTCAAAGGCTGAGATCGTCGTTCCGATGCCACCCAGCTTGCTGTCGCCAACAAGCAGAGAGGGCAGTCTCAGTGGCCGGTAGAGATCCGCTTGAGCGGTGCCTGATGGTCCAGGAGAGAGCACTCCTCCAGCAGTCTCCAACAGAGCATAACGCACGCCCTTTCCAAGCTGCCTGTTCAGCTCCAGCTTCGTCTGCTTGATGATAGCTTTGTCATCCTTCAAGAGCTGGGAAGATAATCAGTGCCGGTGCGTACAATCAGTTTCAACTCGGGTCCATCACCTTGCCATTTCGGCTGTCAATCTGAGCCGCTAGGTGCGGACTGACCGGAACCGAGAATTGAGAAAGACAGGTGGAGATGACTCCAGGAGCATATTTGCTGATATGGCGGTCGTCAGCCTCGTCGAGGGCTCCGGTGGACACAGGCTTGAGATAGAGGGTCGAAGCATTGGGGGTGCGACGTTGGAGAGCTCGGCATAGAATGGTCGAGATGATGGTCTTGCCGACATCTGTATTGGCTCCATAGATCTGCCATGTCTTCAAGTCTCGCCACAACATCGCTGGCTGAAGCTCTGCTCTGGGCTTTGCTCTCTCTGACTCTGTGTGTAAGTCACTTGTCTTGGAGGATTCGGCCAGGCAGAGAGTTCTTCAGGTGCTAAAAATCACCGAGCATTTCTATAAGTTATAGCAACTCCAAAGGACGGGCTCTGTTCCCCTCGACGCTGAATACTCTGTTCCTCTCGTAACTCGTAACAGCTTATACATTGCCAACGCCGATACATCGCCGACGCGCACTTAGAGTTTTGCATCGCCCAGTGATTGGCTGGTTCTTGTCGTCGGTACTAGTCGTATTGTGACTTGATTGTAGCTAAATCAGGGTTAAATGCCGCATCGCCACACACTATCCCTTCTCGGGCCTAGTGTCAGTGGGTCTCTAGGTCTATTTCTATTCGACAGTTCTATTGCTAAGCATTTGCCACGCTAGTCTCTTCTTGGCTCGGATCCCGTGAGCGCGGAACGGAATTCGGGCAACGGAGTACCGGAGTAACATTGATCCACTGCCGAAACAACTAGTAACAACAACCTCCTCGGGATTGATCAGAAGATGAATGTGCATGATACAGTATGGTTCTCACGAGGCTGGAGAAGAGATTACAAGAGGTCTTGAGCCACCGGCAACAGAACTCCAAGCTACGGAGCCTCAAGTCAAGTCCTGCCCATTCGGTGGACTTCTCCTCCAACGACTTCCTGTCACTGTCAAGCAATGCAGAGCTCAGAGAGGACTATCTGAGAGCACTCAATGGCAGGGACTTTCCCCTGGGCTCTACTGGATCAAGGTTGCTCGACGGGAATTCCAGTTTTGCTGAGAGCCTGGAACGGGACATTGCCGCCTTCCATGGAGCGGAAGCAGGCCTATTGATCAACTCCGGCTTCGATGCCAACGTCAGCATCTTCACCTATCTGCCACAGCCAGGAGATATTGTCATCTTCGACGAGCTCATTCATGCCAGTGTGCATGATGGTATGCGACAGAGCAGGGCAAGGGAGAGCCTGGCCTTTCGTCATAATGACATTCAGGACCTGCGAAAGCGGCTGATTCGCTGCAGCAACAAGTCGATAGCATCCAACATCTTTGTGGCTGTTGAAAGTGTGTATAGCATGGACGGTGATCTTGCCCCCCTCAAGGAGATTGCCGAGCTGATCGAGGAACTCTTTCCTGCCGGAAATGCGCATATGATCGTGGACGAAGCCCATGCTACAGGCATTTACGGGCCCTTGGGAGCTGGCAGGGTGTCTGAGCTTGGGCTAGAGAAGCGAGTCAGCGTGCGATTGCACACATTCGGCAAAGCCCTGGCCAGTAACGGAGGTGAGCACTGATTTTGTCTTGTCTTGACCCACGACTGACCTTCTACAGCAATCATCCTATGTTCCCCCACGATTCGCCTCTATTTGATAAACTACGCCCGACCCCTGATATATACAACGTTCATGTCCTACCCGTCTTTGGTCTCCATCAAAGTAGCTTACGATTGGCTGAAGGAGGGCAAGGTCAACGGCTTGTCAAGCCGACTCAATCACCTTGTTGGGCACCTACATCAAAGGCTACAGCTCCTTGGCGAAGAAATTGAATCTCTCGAGGACGAGTCACTGCTTGCTTTGCCTGCCGAGTGCCCCCGGTCGCCCATCTTTGCCTTGTTGAGCTCAGAACCAAGATCACTGGCAGCGTATTGCCAAGAGAATGGTTTCGTGGTCAGGGCAGTCGTCTCTCCCACAGTCCCACAGGGAACTGAGAGGGTGAGGGTGTGTTTGCATGCTGGAAATACAGAGGAGCAGATCGACCGTTTCGTGGCCACAGCATCCGAGTGGCTGATGAAGCAGAAAGGGGTACGCATGAAGATGACGGTGAAGCGGTTGAGGGATCTCGCCGACGCTCCACCGAAATCAACCGAAAAAAGTCCCTCGACGCTGGCCAAGCTGTAAGATAGAATTGCCCAGGCAACCAGTCACCTTGCTGTGGTACCGTGATATCACGTGGAACCAAGGGGATGTGCCAAGCTCTTGGCACACACAAGTAGTATCGTATCAGTAGAAGAGGGAATAGACCTCGACAATACGAACAATACGGAATTGACCATCAAACCATCAGAACCAAGGAGAGCATACTCCGACCAAAAGGGGATCAATACCCCACCAGAGACGGATCACACGAAAAACCATACGACAAGTGAGTGGTAGACAAAAACAAAAGGCCAATGGCAAGTAAAATACTGGTAACCGTAATTCCGATATGTTTCACGCTAGACTAGATATGGCAATCCGCAGTTCAACTCAAATCATCGCGTTGTGACTTGTGCCAGTGCATCCGCTGCGCTGCGGCCCAGAGCAATGGTGTATGAACTGCACATCTGGGGCCCGGCATTCGGCTTGCCGTCTATCGATGCCCAGTGCCTGGCCACAGTTGCCTATCTCAGCCATTGCCTCTCGCGGCGCGAGGGTTGGGTGCTGATTCCGACCAGCGATCCTGCTCTCAACCCGCTTGGCCAGCTGCCAGCATTGAAACACGGCGCCATTTGGATTGGCGGCTATCGTGACATAGTCACCTACCTACGCACTTCGAGCTCTGGCGAATACGACCTATGCAAAGGCCTCACGAGCACCCAACAGGCCGACTGCGCTGCCTATTCTTCATTCATCGAATCTAGAGCCCAACCGATCCTCGACCTGAGCCTCTATGTCAGCTCCGAAAACTATTCGGAATGCACGAAGCCAGCATTGGCCAGCGTCTTGACCTGGCCGAACAGCTGGTTTATGCCACACAAACTACGTGAAAGGGCCAAGAAACGATCCGATCATCTCGGGCTCAGCGGATTGGATCTGGACACGGGAGAGGACGAGCAGGGCTACAAAGGTCTGGCAGCACAGATACCAAAGTCATTGCAGAAGCCCAGGCAGACTCTCAGCTCAGTGCTTGGTCAAGAGAAGAAGAGAAGCAAGTTCCGACTCAATGCTGTCACCTCCGATTTCCTGGAGCCCCTTGAGGAGATGCTTGGAGGCCAGAAATGGCTCGTTGCTGACTCGGTCACGGGTGCTGATTGCCTGGCATTGGCATATCTCAGCCTGCTACGGGGGCCAGCCTCCTTGCCACAGCCTTGGGTCTGGGACACCGTCAAGAGAAAGCATCCTGAACTCCACGGCTGGGTGTTAGAAAACGATCTTGAGTTCTTTGGGCCTCCCGTCTCTGTCAAGTCGATCACAGAAAGCACACAGAGAAGAGCAGAACTACCTTGGCAAGCGCCCTCGCCGCGAAAATGGCACGATGTATTAAATTCTACTGTATTGAATGTCGCAAGCACAACTACCGGGCTTAGCTCAGTTCTCGACAAGGGGGTGCTCAAGCTCCCCAAGAGAGTGGAATCTACACCCCTGAACAAGCAAGAAGAGAAGCAGAAGGCCGTGGTTCAGCTCCAGGCTCAACGACTCTTCTACAGTCAACTATTTGGATCATCACTATGCACAGCCATCGTGACTGGCTTGCTTCTTTGGAATGGTGTTCTGTCACTCCCGAGACGAACAAACGCCCTGCCTCGAGTTCGACATTTCGGCGAGGCAGGTGCTTTCCTCGGGCTTCAATAGTGATGGTCGTGATTTGCTTTGCATAGCAGGAGAGAATCAGGTGCAGAATTGCAAGAGGGCTCATCCACCACACGGTCTTAGGCCGCTGGAATGGGTCTGTACGAGGCACAACAGAACAGTCAACCTCAGAATGGATACCTACTGTACCTCTGGAACCAACTGCTCTAAACCTCTGGATTTCAAGCAACGAAGCGAGCACTATCAAGCAGGCCCAGGAAGGGTTCCTCGGACATCGACTCCTTGGTCAACTGGTCTCGAAAGGGCGGAACTCAAATTAAATCCCCCTGCATCTATCAGTCGCCTGGTTCCCTTGGCTCCTCTGCTGGGTAGCTCCATGTTATCTCCACTCCCCTGGCCTGCTGGTGTTGTGAGGATAGTACACATACAGACTCGCTCCTACCAAGTCTGATTCGAGGCGTCTGCCTGGTCATACTGCTTTTGGGCATAGAGATTTGATAGACTCCTTGTGAGGGTTTTATCATAACCTGAGGGATTCATAATTGTATAATTATCATGGTATTGTAAGTTCGGCACCGCCCAACTTAACGTCTTTGGTGATTATTACAACAGCGCTCAGTCTTTGCCTGTGAGTTTCCTCCTTTGTTTGATTCTATCAGATACTCCATGCGACCACTGAGAGCAGGCCCATCACGGCAAAGTGATTCACACTCGGATATACTACCAATGTCTTTGCCTTGATGCAAATGCCTCCAGGGTCAACAGAATCAATGTCACCAGTCAGGCGACATGTGTCATTGTTACTTGCTGATAGAGCCCAAAAAAAAAAAGAAAGAAAGAAAGAAACACTTCCCTCAGGATCTTGCTGAAGAGCTATCATCAACCTGGAAGTTTTTGCGAATACCTTTCATGGCGGCGTCGATGGCACATTGTTCAAGGGGACAGTATCAATTGAGACATGATACAGGGCGGCCTGTTGATGCCTTCAAGGCTCTATCGCCTAGCACTTACTGCTCTACCCAGTTACAGAGGCCAGCTGGTTAGACGGGATCCCAGCGGCTACCTACCCAGGCCCTACCCCGTGGTTACATCGCAGATATATCTGGCGCCGATGCGGAGACCAAGGCTGACTACTTGAAATTCCGTGCGCTTTGCTCGACATTCATGTCATAAACGAACGCCTTATGCCAAGACCATGCTGAGGTCAACGGAGCTGAGCGAACGCACAACGCCCAAATACATATGCGCGCAGCGGAGGAACAGAGGGCTTTCTCAGTTCTTGAGTCTTGTATGGCAGCAGCCATAGAGAATTCCAAACCAATGAATTCATACGATTGTCTTTGCCTTCCTACCTGGAAGACTCTAACACTTCACGTCTGGATGAGAACTGCTCGTCCAGGGTATCCTATCCCACTCATTGGGTTCTGCATGAGCCCGAGTTTCACTGAGGATGAAAGGAAAGCACTATACCAATAGCTTCCATACTGGTCTCTAAATCAGACCTGGTCACACGGGATCCAAGCGTGCACCTGCGTCTAAGTATTCAACTGCAATTCTTGAAAAGGGACCCAGCCCAGACAAGACTAACACTGACCCAGACCACGAACACAGAGCCTATGGACCTCACCACATCACAGGATGAGTGAGGTAACCATAGTGCAGTTCAATTACAGTAGGGCGAACTTGGGGGCGCGCTGCCCCCTCCTTGACTTACTCAAGGAGCCCTGGATTGTCTCTTGACTTCACTCGGAGATTGATACACCTCAACAAAAGTCGAACTTGCATGCAGTCCAAGTGCGTGAGCGGCAAGAACAGTTGTAGGCTGTGCGTTGCCAACAACCGAAAATGCGAGTACTCGGTCGTCTCGAGCCAAGTCGTCAACATCTTCGATCAATCCCTGCATCTAGTCCTCCATTGAGCACTCTGGATCGACAGATGTTCCCTGAGCAAACCGAAGACTCAAACGCCGGTCTCTGGTGCAAGCGACGAAGACATGCGGCCAGATACTTGGCTCTCTCGAAGCAGATTCACCAAAACGCCCGGCTTGCAGTAGTACGCGGAACATTGGAGAAACGAGGCTAATGGATGCTCATTACTCTATGTGGAAGAGCTATTTTGCTCTTCTAAAGGGATTCATGAGACTCGCTTTGGTGATCTCAGAGCCTGAACGAGGCAACCTGGCAAATACAATTCTTGAAAGGCTGGAAAGGGAATTCTCATGGGGGCAACTGTTCAAACTACCTTCCACCATGGGGTGTCAGTCCCGCCCTTGCATTTGATGGCCTTACATTAGGTGGTACCATGCCGCCCATAACATTAGGTGGTACCTACCACTGTGGAGCGCTTGCTTAACACGAAGACAAGACCTCTTAACAGCTGAAGCCAGAGAGTCTTCCGGCACAGAAGGAGCCCTAACATTCTCAAAACTCTTCTTGGATCGCCGCCTCGGGGAGTCGATGTTGGTGGCTTTGCTGCATTCCTATCCAATGGACTTGGTGACTTCCAGCAGAACTTCCGTCTCTGCTTCATATGCCGACTTTTCGACATAACCAGGGTCCCGCTATCACAGACCACTTGTTTTGATATCGTGGCCTCGCCTTCCTGATAACGCTCCACACCATACAAAGAATATTTTCTTTGGGGCACCCTGTCACGTACGACGAGTTCCTCCTCCGCAAGGAACTCGTCGTACGTGACACACCCTCATCTTATCTACTCTGGGTTTGACTATAAACTAGAGTTTGGATCTGAAGATGGAAGCTCAGACTGCATTTGAAGCATTCCCTTAGCCACAGCCCTGCAGGCAAGTCCGACCTTGGGACAAAGACAGCTGTTCCATTTTCGCAGCCCTGCAGGCAAGTCCGACCTTGGGACAAAAAGACAGCTCCATTTTCGCAGATGTATTCAGGACATCCTCTGCACTTACTTGTCACACCACACGCACACGCACGTCACCACCCTTTGTCAGCGCTTTTGCCCAACTAATGGGTTGCATCACCTACCCATACTATGAGCTTCGGGCCAGCATCTCAAACAGAAGCCCAAGTGAGGGAAGAGGAACATGGCCAGCGGGGGCAAGCTTGGGTTTGTAGGGAAAGCAATATATAGTGAAATACATCTTGTTTTTTTAAAAGAAAAAAAGAAAAGAAAACCAGGTGACGTCTCATCATTGGGCTGTGTGTGGGAAGAGTAAGAGGGTAATGAGAACGGGTGGGCAGCGTTGGGTCGTCGAGACTGCCGATGGCATGATGAAGATCGATCGATACGAAGATAGGCTTCTTAGTTTTATCATACCCTCCTGTTGTTGTTGTTGTTGTTGTTGTTGTTGTTGTTGTTGTTGTTGTTGTTGTTGTTGTTGTTGTTCACAGACTCGGGCAACTATGGCATACATCGTGCTTGCCTGTTTCCATCAGAGAAGAAGCAAAGAAGGTACGGACGAATGGCGCGCTTTCGGTGCTTGCTCTTTCTTAAGACGCCCAAAACGAGTCATTGCATTTGCATCCCCACTCTGCACGTGTAGATCCTTGTTGATTCATTGATTCATCACCCTCCCCCACCTGATTAGTCATTGGCATCGTCGATATGATTGGCAGACACCCCACCCTCTATTGATACACCTATCTTTTTAGTTCGACTCTTTCGCGCGCGATGCTTCATATCCGTTCGCAACACGTGTATGTAGGAGGGGGGTTGGCAAGTCTAGTGTTTCACAGGTGACACGCTGCCACGTTGGAGTTGTTGGGTGTGTGGTGTGTGGTGTGTAGGATATGTGTCAAGGAAGGGGCGGGGGGCAGTTCATATTCCTGCCGTTTTCGGGCATTTGATTGCCCAATGCGGTAATCGGCAGACGGAAAAGAAAACCAGACAGTCAGGTTGCGCTCTCGAGATATATTGCTGCTTGCAGGCCTTAGCGTTACTTTGCAGCAAATGCATCAGATAAGCTCGAGGCCAATAAGTTTCCCAGGAGCAGCGTGGTGGATGGGTGGGTGGTGGGAGGTGAAATGAGGACCTTAAAGAACGCCAAGAGCGGACACCTGACAGTCCTCAATATGTGGCCAATGGGAGGGCGAGTATTAGTCGCAGAAGAGGTTAGCAACTTCCACCATCAACAGAGACGGCGCGCGAGAGGATGAGGTTGCAGGTGGAAAAAGTCTTTCAAACCCTGGTCGACAACAGGTGTGGTACCTGAGAACAAAGCTTGCTTTAAACAAATAAGCATCGCAGCGTGCGGGAACTTAACTTTGCTTTTCTTCTGTCTTTCTTTTTCCTTTGACAGCCAGCAAGATCAGCAGCAGCAGCAACGATGGATCAATCTCTCAATGAGATCGCTCGCCAGCTGCTCTTCCCACGAGACGACGAGGTTGTGGCCGATGAGGGCGGCTGTGAGACGGGCAACGAGTATGACGGCCGCATCGGACTGCGGATAGCCGCCCTGTTCATCATCTGGGTCACCTCCTCCATCGGCGCCGTCTTCCCCGTCTTTGCCCACCGACACAAGGGGCTGAGAGTGCCGGATGCCACGTTTTTCGTCTGCAAGTACTTTGGGTCCGGCGTCATCATTGCCACCGCCTTCATCCATCTTCTCGCGCCCGCGGTCGAAGCGCTGACAGATCCCTGCTTGACCGGGCCCATCACAGAGTATGCCTGGGTCGAGGGCATTATCCTGATGACCATCTTCGTGCTCTTCTTCGTCGAGCTGTTGGTGATGCGCTATGGCGAGTTTGGTGGCGAGCATCAACATCAGGGCCAGGACCAGAAGCATGAGCATGGAGACATTTCCGCTGCTGGTGCTGCCGCTGATAGTGGCAAGACTGCTGCGGCAGCAGCATCTCTCCCGTACAAAGACGACGACGAAGATATCGTGACCAAAAACACCCCGGACAGCAGCGCTCTTCCGCAGCGACAGCTCAGCGTGCACGCGCCCGGGAAGAACCACCTCGGCCACAGCCAAGAGCACTCCGACATCGAGAACGCCAGCAACCCGTTCAGCCTGGAGGAGTACAAGGCACAAGTGACAGCCATCTTCATCCTCGAATTCGGCATCATCTTCCACAGCGTCTTCATCGGGCTGACCCTTGCCGTCGCGGGCGAGGAATTCAACACGCTCTTCATCGTGCTCATCTTCCACCAAACCTTTGAAGGCCTCGGCCTGGGCTCGCGCCTGGCACTGACGCCGTGGCCGAAGAAGCGGCAGTGGACGCCTTATCTGCTCGGTCTCGCATACGGGCTCAGCACCCCGATCGCAATCGGCGTCGGCTTGGGCGTGCGCAAGTCGTACCCGCCCGGCAGCCAGACGACGCTGATTGTCAATGGCGTGTTCGACTCCATCTCGGCCGGCATCCTCATCTACACCGGGCTGGTCGAGCTGATGGCGCACGAGTTCATGTTCAGCAACGCCATGCGCCGGGCCTCGATCCAGACTGTGCTTTCCGCCTTTGGGCTCATGTGCCTGGGCGCCGCGCTCATGGCCTTGCTCGGCAAATGGGCATAGTTGACTGGAGCTGGCTTTCGACCAGGGCACAAAAAAAGAAAAGGGGACTCAAACTAGACTGGGTTAGCTGTTGTCATCTTTTTTTTTTCTTTTTTTCTAGAGCCAAATTCTTTGTCTTCCAACCCCAGCGACAGTGACAGTGACAGCGACAGCGACAGCGACAACCATTATTCATAAATAATACCACACGCAAGCCAAGCGCAAGCGAGCGTCTTAGCTTTGTATGAAATCAAATCAATCAAAAACAAAGATATAAAAGAAACCCCCCTTTTTTTCTCCATCCATTCTATGATTAGTAAGACAAAGAAGTCAGGAGAAAGACACAAGGAAAAAAAAAAAAAGGAAGAAAAGTCACATTTAAAAAAAAAAAAAAAAAAGGAGGTAATGTTGACTAAAATTATAATTCAATTACCTTTTGGGGGGGCAGTAAACCCAAGGTTAATAATAATAATAATACCAAATAACTTACCTCCTTTTTTTCTTCTTGAGCAAGATTTCTTTCCAATGTCACTTCCAAAAAAAAAAAAAAGAACTTCCAGCTGAAACTCTCTCTCCCTGTTTATACAAGTCATGAACAACTTAAAAAGATCAGGAGCAAGGCTTAATCCAAAGCTCCACAACCAACCAGGCACAGAACCCAACAGAAGACAGTCCTGACCAAACAAAAGACAGTCCTGACCAAACAAAAGACAGTCCTGACCAAACAAAAGACAGTCCTGACCAAACAAAAGACAATCCTGACCAAGGTTGGAGGAAGTAAGAGTTCAGAAATGCCAATGGGAATCATTTCCAAGCCTTGCCACAACAACTCAAGCTTTTGATCTTACATGCTGATCCAAAGAGATTTGATATGGGTATGTTTGAAAACCTTCTTCCAGTCCAGATCAAGCTCCTTACCTGTCTCAACCGTACCATCACTGCATCCATCCTGACCTTGGCCATGCTCCCCAGTCAGGGGCTTGCTCCCATTCTCCGTCTCCCACTCTATCTCCAATCTTGCCCCATGCTAAATTCGCCAACTTGGCCCAAAATGGCGTCCAGCTTCCAACAGCTTCCCTGGTGGCGCCCTCGCCATCCTGCTCTAAGATGGCAAGAAACTGTCTAGATGCACACTGCCTGTATGCAGTTGCCCCAGACCACCAGTGCTGTGGGCATATATCTTCATTCCAGATGCCATCGCCCTCGTCTAGGGCTCCTCGGTATCCAGAAATCGACCACAAGCCAAATCCCTGTCAGTCTTGAACGCCGACCTGTTCCCTGGTCTTCAACATCTCTCAGTATGACCGGCCGTAAAGGGCGCCGGGCATGATTGGAAGACCGATGTATCCTTGCGGCATCATCCCGGTTGGCGCGCGAACACTGACAGGGCTGGCCGATTGCGGTTTGTGGAACATGCTGACCAGCCGTCCGCCCACAGATGGCTCGATCTCGGTTCCGTCTCTGGCAATCTTGACCTCGCGGTTAGCGTTCCATGGATTGCGTAGACCTCTGGTTCTGTAGAAGGGCAGCCTCTCGGTAGACATCCAAACAATTTTGAATGGCCGGCCAAACGTCTGAGGTGTCGGTGCGTTAGCAGCGTTAGCAGCATTAGCCGGCGCTCCAGACTCGTAGCTCTCGCCCGAGATGTTGCCCGCATCTTCCTCTTCACCGTTATCTGCCTCCCAGAATATCGTGCCCCTGGCAGAGTCGTCTATTATGCGTCCCTTGGGGGCTGTCGCGGTTGCAGGCGTCAGAATAGTGAGCGGCAAATCGGATGCATTGACTTCGGAGCTTGCCTCGGGTCGAACGGGCATTTCCAGCTTCGAGGATGCTTCGTCGTCAATCGCAGAGTCCATCCGAGCATAGCCAAAGTACTCTCCCGACTTGTTGGCCGAGAAGATCAGGTACACATTTTCAGCAGTCTGTTGTACACGTTAGCCTATCCAGCAGACACAGCCGGGTTATGATCTTGCCTGGTAAGCCTTGTTCAGTGCTTCCTCGTTGTGAGCCTGTGTCGCCCACACTCCGCTCACCACACTGCGTTCGAGATCTTCGATCGTCAGGCTCTTCACAACAAAGAACTTTTCCTTCACCTTCGGCACCTCCTCAGCCTCAGCAGCGGGTTCAGCCTCGGATTCGGCCTGTTCCTGCGGTGGCCCACTTTCAGGTGCTTCTGGCGCTGGAGAGGTCGACTGTGATGTTGCAGGAGCCACAGTTGCCGGCTGAGGCGTCACCGCGTTGGAGTTGCTGCCTCGTCGTAATCTACACACGAGTCTGACACCCTGAAATCGCGAATCGTGGAAGCGAACCATGGCAGCGGTGCAGCTGGCCTCTGTCTTGTAATTCACAAACGCACAGTTGCTCTTGGAAATGAGAAAGACGCTTTCGATATCGTCTGTTGCCTCGCTGGAAAAGTGGTCCTTCAGGTCCATGATCTGAGCCCCTGGCGGCAGATTGCCCACCCACAGAGCATGGCCCGACTGCTTCGGTTTCCGTGGAGGTCCGCGCAGCCCGGACGTTTGCAACGACGAGTTCGAGCTGGTTTTGCGAACCACTTTTTGACTGTGAGTTTACGCCAATTCCAGCGGCTTGGGCAAAGGTACACTTACGCTGATGATGTGCCTGGGGATAAACAGCCATGCCTGGGACCCCATTGATGCGTTGCGAGGCTTGGTAGGGGCCAATACGGCCACCATAAATGGGGGGCTGCGCATAAGGCTGGCCACTTGCTAGTCCATGCGACACCTGAAGGCCGGGATTGGGAAAGGTGTGAGGAAAGTGTTGAATGGGCGGCTGGCGATGTTCGGTAGAAAGGTAGTGCTGAGAATATTGGGCCGAGAGATTGGCATTGAAGTTGGCAGCGGTTTGGGCGGCAAATTGCTGGCCATGCTGGAAATGGTACTGAGAATGCTGAGTGGCCATGGGCGGCGACGGATACTGATGATAGGGCGGCTGAGGGAGTGCCCCAGCCAGGTTGCGCATGTCCAGGCTGGTCCCGTTGTGGGGGGCAAGGGAAATGAAATGGGACTGGGGGTATTGAGCCACCTCCATCTCTTGACTAGTTCCCGCCGGTTGCGGTGCCTGATCTATTTTGAGAGCGTGTCAGCAGCAGTCGTGTGTGCGGGTGCATGTGTGTGCTGGTGTGGGTGTGGTTGTGGGTGGTGGGTGAGTGAGTGTGTGTGTCGAGGTACGAACCTGGAGCAAAAGCCTGCGAGTCGGATGGCAACTGAGCTTCCTGTCGCTTCAAGTCACTGCCCATGCCCAGGTTGTCGAGTGGTGAGGGGGACAGCAGAAAGTATCACGGTACGCAGGCAACGAGGGAGCAGTCAGCTCATGTCGGACAAGGAGGACAACGAGACTGAAGGAGAGAAGCGGGCGAGAAAGGAGGGCGAGAAGAAGGCAGGAGGAAGGCGAGAAGAGAGCAAGAGGACTGCTGATAGCAGTGAGTTGAGCAAAGGATGAGAGCGTGCAAATGTGTGGGTCGGCGGTATCCAGACTGATGATGACAAGTGGAGGAAGTGTCGAGGGCAGACAGGCAGGGCAGGCCCATGGGAGCCAGTGCACCAGCGGCCTATAGCCTGATTGACCAGCTCTGCATCCGGGGGGAGGGTATTTGCTCCGTTGAATAGGTAAAAGCACAGACGGGAGGGGAGGAGTTCTACCAACCATGGGTACAGATCCAACCAAGCGGAGGATCTTGGGCAGTCCCCACCAAGTTTCTGGATCACATACTTGTGTAGATCAAATGCTTGCTTTCCTACAACCAGCAGACTCGTGCATGGATCCATGGATCCTCGGCTCGTGCTAGCAAGGCCAGACAGGACCGCCATAAGGTGGATCATATGTGAGGGTAGGCAAAATACCGGACGCCATTGACAGGAGAGACGGCCGCGCGCACGGGCTCTGCGGATGACGAACACTCTGAACTTAAAAGGCGGGGCCCAGCAGGGTGGAAGTTACTGTTTGGGGCTAGTCCACAGGGAGAATCCGGGTTTGGGTGGAGCATGGCACCTGCCACAGGTTGGGTGGTAATCTGAGCTGCATACGGTACACCTTAGGTCCAGACAAGAAACGAGGAGGAAGCACAAGGGCCCAAGGGCGTGGCGTCCCAGTGTCCAGTGTCCCAGTGGCCGCCAGCTGGGCACCGGCCAGCCAGATCTGATGGTGAGCAGCCTGTAGGTTGCCAGGTGCGAGTCTATTCGGGCTAAACGCTGTCTGGGACCATGGGAGCTGAGAGCGTCAGAGGCCAGTCGCACTTTCCCAGCAAGCAGCCAGCACGCAAGCAACCACGGCAATAGAGCCTTTCTGCCCACAGCCAAGTTTTCTGCAGATCATCATGCAGGAAGGAGCTAATCAGTTAGCAGGTACTGTGGTACTTGCCTTGTACCTTCCCTTGTTGACCACGCCTTCTCTCCTTGACTTACGAGAGCCGAGAGCGACCACCTTCCTTTCCAGTCATCTGCACATTGTTTCCACCGGCTGGGCGGGTATTATTGTATTATTAATAATAATAATTTAATTAATGTCTATGTGTGCCCTTATTGTATTATTACCATCCCTTGCCGCGACAGCGATTCAATTATTCTTATTATTGTTTGCCGACCCTTTTGAGCTCTCTGATTTTCTGTAAAGGGGGACTCCCTGTGGATTCGGCCGCCACGAGCAAGCCCACGGCAGGCACACCCATACTAATGATTACTGTTCCACAGTCCTGTACAGGACACACGAGTCTCAGTACTGACTCTGTATCTTTGCGGCGATCTTGTCGAAATGGGAAATAAAATAGAAGCATGATGGACCTGACAGGCATCATCGTCTCCCTCCGAGTGGCACAAAAAAGTACGTACCACACAGTAAAGTCGTGTACAAGAATTGTGTACATAATCTACACAGAGTCTAGACTGGAGAGACACTAGCACGGTAACTACCGTAGTGTACACAGGTTATTGGGCCAAAGACAGGAGTGAGAGAAATGACAAATGCAGGAATTTTATCCAGAAGCGGTACTTGTACGCGGGCGGCCTTGCGAAGATCCTCACGGATTGTGGCATTTGCAAAACAGGGATCCCCGTCGTGGCTTGCCAGGCTTGCGGCCAATGCCAGGGGACCTTCCAGGTGGGCCCCAGCCGCGCCTTCCTCCTTCCTCTCCCCCCTGCAGCCGATATGTGGCTGTGCATCCGATTGTTCTAGTTTGCCCAATGTGGCCATTGTTCTTTGGGAAGGAGCGGGGAGGGCCTTTTTTTTTTTCATCTGGACGGGAGGAATTACTACAGAATGAGTGCTGTACTGCATACGATGTACTGTACAATACTGAAGGTGCCCCTGAGTGGACAGTCTGCTTGCTTCAAACACTCTTTACTTTCATTACCTAACGAAGGAAGACTGGAGATGAAGAGAACGGCCTCTGGCGTACAGTAGCACGCAACACACAGAGAGAGAGATAGCAACGAAGGAGGACGAGATGGCTCATCTCAACCCAGTTCCACGTCCTCTCTCTACCCTCTGGGCTTTTGTGCCATTCAATCGGAAGATTTTGGCTTTCAAACAAGACAGGTCCGGCCACATGCCAGAAGGGCCATTAACTTAAATCCTTTTGAGAAAAGCAGACGGTGGTGTGTGTGTGCGTCTGCGCCCTGTCTTCCTGGTTCTGGCTAAACTCATTACTTCATTAATGCGACCGCAGCTTCACACCTTGGAGGCATGGCCTGGGTCCGAGAGGAGAAACGCAAGGCGATTGGTTTGCGGACAGGTTGCGCCTTCGACATACCAAAAGCCAGCTTCAAAGCCAATGGTGGACAGAGTAAACAGACGACGTGGAGATAATCGGCCGACCTGCATATGACGGTGCTACCGTTCCGACAGACCAGTCACCTTCCCAGCCAGTCGAGCGCCAGCCGAGCCTCGCTTCTGAAGACGGTTTGTCCCTGTGGAGTCAATAGGCACAATGCCTTTCCCGCTAACATTTGGCAGCGGCCCGAGTACATCATTGCCGCCCGCGGCTGTGCTTGCCTTGGCCGTACGCTGTTCAATGTATAGTTTCGACGCAGAGCTCAGCGGGATCGGCGCCGGTTCTGTTGGGATCTCGGCCCCGTTCTGCACCAGCAGTTCCGCCAGTGGGAACGCCTTGGTCGCCGCCGACGGAGATGGAGGCCGTGCAATACTCACACCCACCGGCTGCGCAGGGTCGGCCGCTGCCAGTGCCAGGAAGATTGCAGGGGTATTGCGCGACCGATCGTGCGCGTTTACATTCGCACGCTGAGCAATTGCCAGCAGCACAGCATGCACATTGTGTTTTTTGATCGAGGTCAGGAGCGCTTCATCTGCCGACGTCAGGTCCCGTACCGGTTCGACGTATGCGCGTTCCACGTATTTGGCCGTGATGAAGCGCAGCCTTTGCTCGCGCGGAGACCCGGGCTCTGGCTTGAGCCGTTGATCCAGCTGCGCCTCCCAGACCATGTTGCTGATCCGGTTGCCGACAAGAAGAAGCAGCTCAACAATGTCGTTGGTGAAGGAATAGATGTCCAGCGTCAGAGACCGAACCTTGGACACGTGCGTGCCGAGAGAGCGATGAATGCCGCCGCACTCGATACAGAGCAGGATTGCAAGATTCAGCGATACCCATTCTACCTTGCCCGCTGATCCGCAATCGGCGCAATACGCATTGCCTCGATCGTTGTTCCGAATCTGCTCGAGCAGCTTTGTCGGATTATCGTCAAAGGTGCTGCTCACAGTCCGCACATACGATGGTCGCGCGCCAACGGTAACCCTTCGATGCACGCCAGAAGAAGTGTCGCGTGGGCCGGAATGGGACGAGGTTTTGCCCGTCAAGACCAAGCCATACTCGCGCCCGGGCACGTCCGGCGGAGAAGGCTGGGAGACCGATTGATGGGCACGGCCCTCGACTGCGCTTTGAAGAGCATTGTTGACCGCGGTGATCCAGCTGTTCATGTCCTCCTCACTCGTGGCCTGGAAGACTCTCTTGTAATGTGGAGTGATGACCTCAAAGCAGAATCGCCGGTCGGCGTCTCGAGCAATGCGCACCGATGCCATGCGCAAGTCGATGGGGTCGCGATGCAAGTCAAGCTTGTCTTTCCAATTGCTATACTCCGAAAGCTTACCGGCGTCAAGTACCACCCAGAACCTAGACCTGTGTGTCAGCTAACCGGGTGACAGAAATCAAAAGGGAGGGAATTGCAGTCCAGCGCAGCTTACTTGTGCCAGGCTTGCTTGCTGATCGCCTTGGGGTCGATGTGCGAGCCAGGTTTGCTGAGCGCCCACAACAGGCCCTCCTTTCTGAACTGAGCCGATGCGGGATGGGAAGCCGCCGAGGCTGAGCCATCCCTTTCTTCAAGATCGCGGATGCCCTTGAACTTGCTCGGCGTCGACACCAGCGAAGTGCCACCAGGCGATGTGGATAGCGCGGGATGCAAGACCGAGTTGGTTGGCGACAGCGTCCTGCTGGACCTGGGCCCAAACTGAGACCTGGTGCTATCCGCTCTGCTCAGGTCTGTGTCCGAATTGTAACCGGCCTGACCATTTTGAACGGCAATGGCAGACTGCTGTTGTGGCGCGGCGACTTCGCCATCCATCGTCGCAGGAGCCTTTTTCTCAATGTTCCTTCGCTTCTCCTCGCGTTCAGTCCGCTGGATTTTGAAGTCCTTGTCGGCCTCGGCTACTTCATGCACCAGAGCTTCTAGCTGCGGTGTCAAGGCCTCGACCTTGTCTGCCGTCGACAAGAAGGACCGCGCCTGGCGGTCAGCGTACTTGGTCAACTGTGAAAGCAGCTCTTGCTCCTTTCTGCCACCGTGCAGATCCTGCATGAAGGAAGAGTAGTCGAACCGTTTCAGCTCAAAGTCACGCTTCTTGTTCTGGTACTTGGAATCAGTCTCCACCCGTTTCTTCTCCTTGAGCGAGTCGGTCCTCTTGCCCAGATAGCGGCTCACGTAGGCGTAATAGTCGCGGCTCTCTTCTTCAAAGTCCTTCCGTTTTGCCTCGGCCTGCTTGATATCGAGGTTGTACAGCTTCGTTATCGGCTCGATTATCTGCCGCTGCAGAAGATGGCAGTTGTCCGTCTCGTACTCTAGGATGTGCTGGGCGATCTTGGTGAAGTAGTGATCCAACGCCGGCTTAAATGCACTGGCATTCGACGTCGACGCTTCTTGCAGAGCGGCCAGGAAGGCCCTCATGGCCGCGTTGCACTCGACTTGGGCGTGATGGGCGGCCTCAGCCCGCTTGAGCACCTTCTTGACCTGCGTCTTCATGGTGCCGGTCTTCTGCTCCAGTGACTTCATTGTCGCTCGGAAGACCGGACCGTCCTCTTGGGTGCTCATATCTTCGCCTGGCCGTGTACACAGCACGTCCACTATCGGTACTGGGGGAGGGGCCGAGGTGGGCATGGCAATGGCTGGGTCGCCCGTGTGGGCAGAGGGAGAGGGCGGGGATGGCCCATCCGCTGGGCCTTCCGAGTCGCTGACAGCGGACTGGTAGGACTGGGAAGAAGGATCGCGGCGCCGTGCGGGTGGGACCAGGAGCTCAAAGGGCGGCGGCACACCTGGCGTCAGGCCTGGCGTCAGACCTGGCTGTACCCGGGCGGCCTGTACCCAGAAGGAGAAGGAGGCCAGCGTGTTGAGCCGGTGGGCACGCGAGTCGTACTCGAGAAAGCTGCAACTATTCCTCCACCCGCCTCCGCGGTCTGGCACCAGCGACTGGTTCGGTGGCTTCCACTTCCATTTCCATTCAGACTCGACCGAGGGCGCACCGGCAGTGGCCAGGTCCCCGATCAGCTGGACATTGGAGTTCTTGTGCAGGTTTGGGTCGGCGTGGAACTCGCGCGTGACGAGGGTGTCGAGCTCCTTTGCATTGGACGCATAGGCAAACGTGAGGCCGGTGATGGTCGTCTCGCTCGGTGGCTGCGGCTGACGCGCCACAAAGGTGAAATGGAAGTCGAGCTCGTCGTCGAGGTCGAGGCGGGGAATGAAGGAGAGGCCGGTGGCGTCGGGGTCCTGGACGTACGAGACAGGGGTGTCGTCGCCGGACTCGCGCCTGGCCCCGAAACGGCTGGCAGGGTAGGCGTTGGGGGTGGCGTGGAGCAGGACGGTGCCGCGGGCGTTGGAAACAACAAGCGACGAGATGGTCACTGTGGCGTGGTCAGGTCAGGTCAGGTCAGGTCAGGAGGCAGACGGCAGCGCAGGGCCCCCAGGCCATGCATGCAGACGGGGAACCTACGCCTGGACTGGTCCTTGATGTAGAGCGATGGGCCTTCCTCAGGCCTGCTGTTGACTGCACCCATGGTGGCGACTGTGGGCTGGCAGCGCCGGGCTGGCAGCGCCGGGCAGCCAGGGAGAATGGAGGGGGGAGGAGCTGGGGGGGCAAATTGCTATGAAAATTACATAAAATCCGAGGGGGGTAACAGACAGCCAACTCGTGGGCGATGGCGGGCGACGCGGGCGCCGAGTAGAGAGATAGGCCGACCATATAAAATGGGTAGTGTTGCTGATGCTGACTGACGGCGGGCGCGAGACGCGGCGAGGTCTGTTAGTTGGTGGTGTAATTAAGATCCTGGCCTAAGTTAACCTTAACTCGCCGCTTAATAACTTATTACTATTAGTTTCCAATCAGTACAGGGGAGTAACTAATTAATTGGGGTAACTTAACTAATTAATTGGGGTAACTTAGCTAATTAATGGGTAACTTAACTAATTAATCAGGGTAACTTAACTAATTAATGGGTAACTTAACTAATTAATTGGGGTGACTTAACTCATTAATGGGTAACTTAACTAATTAATTGGGGTGACTTAACTCATTAATTGGGGTGACTTAACTAATTAATTGGGCATTATTTAACTGGAGTAACCATTAATTGGGGTCTTCAGCTAATTAATTGCAATTAATTGCGAGGGCGAAACAGTTCTGTTCAATTCATTTTGTGTTCCATACCCTGGCCAATTCTGTTTTCTTTTCCCAAACCCACAGACAGACAGATAGACCGCAGTCAAGTTGGCAGATAAGCAAAGGGAATAGCCAAGCCTAGTATTAGTCTGTCCAACGAGCTACTTCATGCCTACACACCAGCCAAAGTGATCCAAATCCAACGCGCGATAACACCGTGTGCATATGCCTCTACAGAACCTCTGTGAATCTGCTACGCTCCCGAGAGCCGCGTGGACTGTCCAGCTTGGCCGGTGGCGCCAACTTTTGCTCCTCAAATGTGTCTCGAGCCTCGTCGTACTCATCCCTGCTCTCTGTCGTGCTTGTTCTCTCCGCGATAGAGTCTTCGTCCAGATAGCTGCTTTCGTCTGTGCTCTCCCGTGCTGACCGATCCGACCGATCCGACTTGTCGCCCGACTTGTTGCTTGACTTGTTACTCGACTTGTTGCCCGGCTTGCTGGACTTGACTTTGTCGAGAAGCCGTTGCCCGAAGCCGCGTCGACCTCGGGTCTCCGCATCTGGCTGGGGCTGAGGGTCAGGTGGTGCTGTCGATGTCTTTGATGTCGAAGGCTTTGCTGGCACTTCTGTTGCTTCTGACACCGAGCTGATCGACCGGCTCCGATCCCGGTCAGCGTCGGCTGCAGTTGCCTTGTCTTCTATAGCCGAGACTGCGGACTCTGCGGAGTCATCCCCATACATGTCCTCGCTTTCGTCCCCTCTGCCGGCCAAGGCGACGTCTCGCATCGAGTCGGATCTTGGGTCGCCGTCCTTCGTAGCAGTGTCTTCCTCAGAAACAGCCTTCTCGTCCTGGCCAGGCTGCGACTTGCTCCCGGTCCTGAAACGGGTCTTCAACCATGACTTGACTTTGGCCGGTGTGGCGGCCACGCCCGCGGTGCCAGTGGTCGCAGCTTCTGCTGTGGCCGCTTCTTTGGCCTCGACCGCTTCTTTGGCCTCGGTCTGGCCGCGTGCTTCGGCATCATCAGTCGAGTACCTCGAAGTGGCAATCGAATCATCATCATCGTCGTCGTCGTCGTCGTCATCATCCACAGCCTCGTCATTATCCCTGTCAGCAACCGCTTCAGCAGCGCCTACTCCTGCTGCTCCGGCCGCTGCTCCTCCTGCCGCTGCTCCGGCCGCGCCCCTGTTCAGCAATCCGCCAAACAGCGACGGCTTCCTTTCGCGCCCCTTCTTCTCCTCCTTCTTCTCTGCTTGACGCTTCTCTTTCTCAGCTGCGGCCAGGCGCTTCTCTTCAGCCTTCCGCTCCTTTGCCTCCGCTTTCTCCGCTTCTAATCTCTTGTTAGCTTTCCCTCTCGAGTCAGCGGAGAAGAACGTACCTTGAGCCTTCTTCAGGTCTAGCTTGACCTCGGCCTGCCTCAACTTCTCGTTCATCACTTCACGTTGCTGTCGTTCCTTGTCAAGTCTAGTCTCTTCGTCGCGAGCTCGCTGCTGTTCCGCCTTTTCGGTGATGTCGTTGAGTGTAGGCTGCAGCCGTGCCCGTGCGATAGCGTCGATTTCCGACTGGTCGAGGTACATGCCTCCTCCAACATGGACCCTACCCGTGGTTATCCTCTCGTCGCTCTCACGCTGCGCTCTTTCCCTTGCCTGTCGCTCCCAGAGCTCGCGTTGCTGTGGGCTCGCCTTGCCGGTTTCAGCAAACACCTTCTCGTCCATCATGTTCAACTTGGCCGCCACATTCCTATGTGCGATTTCCAGAAGCGCGTCTCGGTCTGCCTGTCGCTTCTTGGCATCCACCTCGGCCAGCTTGCTCTGGAACATCGACATCTGTGACCTGATCCTGCGCGACTGTTCCGCGTCCGAGCTAACACCGGCGTTTGGCCGACCCCGAGGGTTTCTCAGAGACAAGCCTCTGCGCGAAGAACGAGGCGGGGAGTTGGCTCCGTAGTACTGGCGATACTCGGCGTGCTCATCGTGCAGCTTTGCCAGGCGCTCCTGGGCCAGCCGACGTGCAGCCTCATCAAGGTTTTCATATCTTGGTACCAGATCGCCGGATGGGGTACCGCTAGATGTCTCGGATGATGCGCGCTGTCGAGCAGCCTGGAGGCTGCTAGGCTGGCTCTTGGCCTCATCGATGTGGGTCTGCTGGATTGCATACATCTTCTTGGCCATGGCTACAGCTGAGGCACGCAGCATCACTTGGCGGTTTCTCTCCTCCGCCTCGACCGCCACCGGTGGAGTTGAGCCGTACAACTGCCGATTGACATTGTTCTTGGCGATATTCTGCACTCTGGCAGATTCCACCGCTGGGTCGTTAGAGATCTGAGATGGCGTCTGAAAGCCACGGGTCGAGGTGGCCGCTTTCACAGCCCAGCCGCCGTGGGGGGTCTGTGGTTTGACGGGCACCGAGTCTGCCCGACGTCTGCTCTGAGCCATGGCACCGCTGGCTGCACGGAGCGCATTACCGGTCGGCTCCGGCGCAGCTGGGGCAGGAGAGGTCTTCTTGCCAGCTGGCGTAACAGCAGGGGAAGACCCACGCTCACTCTCGACTGGATCTCTGTGCGCCAGGATGGCGGCTTTAGACCCCGCAGAGCTCGTGCCAGGCTGCCACAATGGATCCATTTCATAGTCCTGGGCCTGGAGGGCAGCCTTGTTTGCGGCAGGCAGCACGCCTGGCTTCCAATGCTCAAACGGCTTCTTCTTGGCCTCAGCCAGATTGGCGGCAGCACTAGCGGAAGCCAAGGTCACGCCACCCTGCGATGGGAAGGATGGCAGGTCCTGAGCTCGAGCATGCTTCAGTGACGTTGCCGCCCCTGACGGTTGGGTCAGTAGGATGGCAGGACGGCAGGATGGCGACGATAAGGGCGGGGGACTCACCGGCAGAGGTCAGGTTGCCCTCCTCGTCGAGCAGGGGATGCGCACCCGACTTTGCAGAGCGTAGGGCAGTGGGGGCAGCTGGCGACGGCGAGTGAGCTCTGGCCAGGAGCTCCAATTTGAGTGTCGGGAGCAACTTACCGTGCGCTTCCGCCGAGTCCGACGGCAGCGAGACTGGGGCTGTCTGGTAGACTGTAGCCGACATGGTCACGAGTGCTCTGGACGATTGAGCAGCCTGTTGTCGGTCTCGAGAAGAGCAATCTAGCACGTCAGACGGTGCTCAGACAGAAGAGTTGAGAGTTGCTCCTGGTCGGGGAGGAGAAGGCCAAGAAGGTGTATGCAGAGAGCTCCCATCTGACGTCATCCTCTCCACGGCGCCAGCTCCACCGGTAATAGAATAGGGTCTAGGCGAGCCGAGGGGCCCCGTTTGGGAATGTTACGGCGGTGGCTGTGGGCCCCGGATCGCCGGCCAAGGGATATCCTAACTAGGCCAGGGCCTATTCCCCACCCGGCGGCCGCCCAGAGGCCAAGCCTTGGCCCACACGAGAATTACGAGAATTTCGAGCTTCACACGCCCACAATGCACACACACCTGAACCACTCCGGCGGGCCTGATCCTCTGGCTCGGCCAGAGAAAAGGAAAAACTAACCATGGCCGGCGACCATGGCGCTGTGGCCCGGTTTGACAGGGTGCTCAACTTCCGCGACGTCGGTGAGTTTGTACGCCCGCTCAAACGTGGGCTGCTCTATCGCAGTGCCCAGCTCGACGACGCCACGCCCTCTGACCGCTCCACGCTGACTAATCGGCTCAACCTGACGACCGTAATCGACCTCCGCTCCACCACTGAGCATATCATCGCAGCCAAGAAGCACGCCGATGGTGTTGCCCAGGCACGCGCTACCGTAGACGAGGCAGACGAGGCAGACGAGGCCGAGCAGGCAGACAGTATCGGTCTCCCCTTGAAGATCCCAGGCCTAGACTATGCCGAAATCAATCTCAACGGCAGGGCCTTTGAGAGAGCTCTTGTGTGGCAGCTCAAGTACAGCAGTCTGGCCAGGCTGCTCTTCTTGATGGCCTTGGGATATCGCCGCGAAGGCATTGCCGTGCTCAGTCAAGAAATCATGGTGCCACGAGGCCTCACCGGGCTGGGTATCGACACACTTAATTACAGTGGACCTGAAATCAAACAAATCTTTGACATCCTAGCCAATCAAGCCTCATATCCTGTCCTCGTTCATTGCACTCAGGGCAAGGATAGGACCGGCATCTCCATCCTACTGGTTCTTCTCCTGTGCGGAGCGGCCATGGAGGACATTGTCAAAGACTACCGCCGCTCAGAACTGGAACTAGAATCTGACAAAGACGAAAGGCTGAAAGAGATAGCCAAATTTGGTCTGGATGAGAGTTTTGTCAAGTGCCCGCCTGACTTTTGCGACGGCATCCTGAGCCACCTAGAGACCAAGTTTGGCGGCGTTGGCAAGTACCTGGAGAGTATTGGTGTTGACGAGCCTCAGCAGGCCAAGATTAGGAGCATACTGGTCGGTTAGGGGGTATTTTTGTTATTACTGTCGTTGATGAGATTGAAACAACAAAGTTAGCATAAATATGCTGGTAAGTTTTAGAGTATAACCAATGCGCACACTATATACTAATGCTTAATTGCAAGACATTTGATTAGCTGTGCAAAACATGGAGGCTGGATTAGAGTTGTCACACCATGCCGCTATAGGCCTAAAGCCAAGACTAAGCTTACTAGAGAGCCGACTTGAGTTCATTTGTTGCGACTATACACACGTCATCATGGATCTTCAAACATCCAACCCACGGCGAACACATCGAGGCAGTGTGTTTTTTTAGTCTTTTCCCTCTTTGACCCTTGCGCCGCAATCATGATGTTGGCGCTGGCCCAAAGTCTTACGGCTGAGTCAAGGCAATGACAGAGTTGTGTCAGCACCCTAGTAGGATCCATCATCCCTTTGATTTAATTCCCTTGATGAGTCCACTCTCCCACGTCCGTTTTACCTTTTTGTTAGATTGCATTCAACAACTATCATTATCATTACCTCACGCCCACCGCTCGTTGGTATAGCTGGCTCCCCCACCCCCCGTCGTCAACCAGAAGGCAACAAAAAGACAAAACAAAACAAAACAAAACAAAAAAACAAAAAACAATGCGCAGTCAATGGGGATATCTGGCTCTGCTACCACTCTTCGCCTCGTTGGTATGGATTGGCATGTTGATGGGAATGCTGATTTACTGGTAAGTCAAAAAGAAAAGATGAAAAAAAGAAAGTAATTGCCGTCTTTTAATTTACTTCTTTTTGTCTGTCCCCCCCTTGTCATATCTGTTCTGCAAAAAAGGGCGTTACGATGCGATTCTTTCGTACAGGTGCACATCCGGACGGCCACACTACCCGTCGATGCAGGAATACCAGCAGATTCCGTACATATCCGACGTGGGCGCATTCCGGCTGAAGCCGCTGTTCATCGCGGCCTCGGCCGTGATGGTGGTGACGTTCAACCTCAGCTTCTTGGCTGAGCGGTGGCTGCGACACAACGGGCGGCTGGCGCCCAACACGGGGTTCCAGCGGACGGTGTCGCTGCTGAGCATCTTCTTCACCGTCGTGGGCGCGGTCGGGCTGATCCTCCTGACCATCTTCGACACGTACCGTCACAACACCGTGCACCATGCCTGTCTGGGCCTCTTCATCGGCGGCTACGTCGTGTCCGCCATCCTGGTCTGCATCGAGTACCAGCGCCTGGGCGTGCACTACCGGCAGTTCCGCATCCTGCGTCTGTCCTTCTGGACTAAGCTCGGCTTCATCGTCGTCGAGGTCGCCCTGGGCATTGTCTTTGCCGTCTATTCGTCTACTTCGTCCGACTCCCGCGACGACGGCCGCCTCGTTCGCGCCGCCCACAAGCGGGATGTTGCTGCTGCGACCGAGTGGTCTGTTGCCTTTGTCTTCACCCTCTACGTGCTTTCCTACATCATCGATCTTCTTCCCGCCATTCAGTCCAGGAACCATATTCCGCAAGGCTTGGTCCATAGCAACGGCGCCACCATCAGCCCCCCGGAGAGCGAGGTGGAACAAGGCCAGGCACGTGGAGGATATGGAGGAGCCGATGAAAAAATCGCTGCTGACTCTCCCAGCAGAGGGGGATTCTCTGGTTGGTTGAGTGCAGCTCGGAAGGGTTGGCCCAGCTTTTCTGGCTAGAAAGAGATGGTCTCAGTATTAGCAGCTTTCCTTGAGTTCACTATACACCAAATGGCACAGGAGTGAGGTATAGCGCTGGAATCGATGAGATTACCTTTGGACGCTCCTTAATTTAGGATCACATAATTGTTTGGCTCGGCAATGGGACTTGGGTAGATCAGTGTAGACAACAAGTATTAACTAAGCGTCGTGTATCTAATACAACTCAAAGCCAGAAGTAATCTAAGATATTACTAGCGCTAGGTACTGTTTGCAATTGCAAGATAATAGCTTATTATCTCCTTCTTCGCGGTGCTGGAGCGCCCTTGCCACTTTTGCCAGTTCGCCCCACTGCCGTCCTCGAGCGTGTCTCAATGTTAGGACCAGCAGCTTTCTCCTCCATCTCTACCCGGACTCCTTGTCCGCTGCTGCTATCGCTGTTCTCTGCCTCCTCGGTTTCCTCTCCCATCACTTCATCACTCTCGTCACTCGAGATAGCCAGATATCGTATCACCTCTGGCCGCGGATTTTCGGGTTGATATAACCCATCGGGCTGACGACGTTGGTGTGCGAGAGAGTGACCAGAGACGTTTCTTGATGGTGGGGGAGATGCGAAGCGAGGATCAGCCGGGTCGAAGCGAGGGGCACGACCCTGACCCTGGCTTGGAAGTTGGTCAAGAGGATAGCTCACCAGACTGGACGCAGAGCGAGACTGTGGCTCCCAGTCTCGATCACTCGGATCAGCACGAGATGCGCGTGAGCTGCTCGAGGATACGCGGGAACGAGATTGATACAGGTCTGGATTGGAGACATATCGGGACTGAGGGTGGGCATAATACGGGTGAGGGTAGGTCAGGAATTGAGGAGGCAGCCCAGGCCAACCTGGTAAGGAAGGGTCGCCCGAGTTTTGTCGCGATGGTGGAAGAGACCGACGAGCGTAGTAGGCGGGAGGGTAGACGCGGTCCTCAGGCGGGAGTGGATAGGGCGCCACAGGTCCACTTTGGTTGTCCGTCTTGGAGCGGGATGAAGCAGTACTCCGGCGCCGAGTGCGAGAGGTTTCAGTAGACTTGGGTCGGAGAGAACTGCCAGCCAAAGTGTCCTTCTTGGCAGACGGCTTCTTCGTTTCAGCCTTCTGCTTCGGCTTGCTGCTGGTTGCAGCCGGCAGCTGCTTTCCCTTGGGCGAGGGCTTGCTAGGGGTGCCAGCAGCGGGCTTAGATTGAGGTGGCAGATAGCCAGACCGTTCTAACAAGTCAACCTCGGCTGAAGAGAGCTTTGCTTCCCTCTTACCCAGAGCGCGAGCACGCCTGATTCTCTCAAGTGCTCGCTCCAAGAGAACGTCCTCCTTTTCGCGTAGCCGGACCTGAACCTGACCTCTTCCAACCACGTCGCCGGGGGAGGAATAGTCATCATCGGAAGGAGAGTAATCACCATCATTATCATCATCATCGTACAAACGCCACGCATGCCGTCGATTAGTGGGCCAGGTTTCGTGCCCATTCCGACCAGCAAGACGCAAATCATCAGGAACAAATCTTTTTTGAAAATAACCAGGATCCAGCTCAACGCCTTGGAGACCGTCATCGTCGGTCTCCAGTTCTTCAAAACGATCGTCATACTCGGACCACGACTGGTTTGCATGCCACTCTCTTTGGCTCCTTCCTAGTCGTGCCCGGGGTGGTCTTCCCCATTCTGAAAGGGGCACTTCGAAAGGAGCTCGCGGCCGACCACCTAGACCGCCTCCTCGGAAAAAGCATTCTCAATAGGTCTATCCATCAAAGAAGCATGGCCCAAGATGGTGACGCCAGAGGCGCCCATGAGCCACAGCAGGGTTGCAAACGGGCCCGAGACGAAAGCAATCGGGACCGCGATGCAGAGCAGACCGGTGTAAAGTTGCGAAGTTGTAGCCTTGACGTTGCCAATTTCCAGGTCGGCGCCTTTGAGCTTGCCAATGAACCACATTCCAAACGCGACAAAGATGATGTCGAAGAGCAGCCAGGGATTGGTGATGAGGCTGTAGATCACCAGCATAACAAAGACGACTGCATAGTTGCTTGAGAAATAGGCCAGATTGTAGTTGACCCGCGTCTGGATCTCAGCAAAATTGTTGGGTTTCGACAGTCTCTTGAGATCGAGGAACTCGGACACCGGCTTCAGATTGGCGAAGCGAGCAGCCAAGGACTGGCTGCTGACGCTGTTGAAGCGGTCCTGCAGATTGAAGCGGGAGGTGATGGCATCAAGAGGGATACTGATGCGGGCCATTTTGGAGCAATGAAGCGCAGGCACACAGGTAGGTAGGCAGGCGTTGGCGTTGTGAGGGGGATGGTGGGCGGGAACACGCGTTCTGTGGACAGGGCCGGGATTAGCGGTGACCGTGTTGGTGCAGGTGCAGCGCGGGAATCTTGAGTGGAAGGAGCGACTTGGTGTCGGAAGATGCTTACAGTCTGATTGTCGAGGAGACAGGAGTCGAATTGCAGGACAAACGAAGGCAGAGAAGAGCGAGAGAAAGGCAGAATGCGTTGAAAAGGGAGCAACCAAAGCCAACAGACCAGATGCCCCTGTTCTCGTGTCTCTTTTTCTCAACAGCAAATTACTTTCGGCCTTTTCGGTACCGTCACGTGACTGCGAGGCGGGGCAGCGACCCACACTGGCAGTCAAGCCACGTAGACAAGGGCCCGCCTCTTGAACCTGCAGAAGTGCAGATTCAAGGCAAGAGCGAGGCCATCTGCCAAGAATAATCCAGACAGAGGGGAAGGAAGGAAGGAGCAGAGGAGGAGAAAGAGGAAGAGGAAGGAGCTGAAGGACGGGGAAGACAAGGCGATGCAGTTGGTCATTAATATTAATATGTCGACTGCCCTGTCTGGTCGCTCATTGCTAATTGCTTAGCATGAAAGTTTTAGAGGTCCGCAATTGGGCCACGTTTGTGTCTTTGGGTGGACAAAACCCCACTGAAGAGCCAGCCTCACTCTGTTGACTTATCATTATCTGTCAGCAAGGCAAGGCATGCGGGTCCTGCACTTGGTGCTGTTCTGCGCCCTGCTGGTCGTGGTTTCGGCCTTCACCAAGGAGGACCATGAGATCTTCCGGCTCCGAGAGGAAGTCGAGGGAGCCGAGGGCCCAGGGGTTTCCTTCTACGACTTCCTGGGCGTCCCTCCCACGGCAACCTGGGAGGAGATAGACAAGGCCTTCCGACGCAAGTCACGCACTCTGCATCCCGACAAGGCCCGTAATTCGTTCATTGCCGCACGGTCGACGCCCAAGCCGACGAAGAAGGGCGAGAAACGCAAGCCAGGCGTACACGTGTCCAAAGGCCCAACCGACGCAGAGATCAAGAAGTTCACCAAAGAGGCAACCCAGCGATACAGCCGGCTTGGAGTGGTAGCCAGTGTGCTGAAAGGACAAGAGCGAGAACGCTATGACCATTTCCTGCGTCACGGCTTCCCAGCGTGGAAGGGCACCGGGTACTACTACTCTCGATACCGACCAGGCCTGGGCACAGTCCTCTTTGGCCTCTTCCTCGCGGGTGGCGGTGTGGCCCATTACGTGGCCCTGAAAATCAGTTATACTCGTCAGCGAGACTTTATCCAGCGGTACATCCGCCACGCGAGAAAGACGGCCTGGGGCGACGAGACAGGAATTCAAGGCATTCCGGGCATCTCCACCACAGTAGAAGTGCCATCTGTTCCTGAGTCAGAAGAGTCGGATGCGACAGCCAAGCTGAATCGCAGACAGAAACGAGAGTACGAGCGTCAGCAGAAGAAGGACAAGGCCAGAGGCAAGGGGGCGGCGGTAGCGGACAAGGCAGAAAGTAAAGTGAAGACGGTGGCCACGCCAACAGGCACCAAGCGACGAGTGGTGGCAGAGAACGGCAAAGTGCTGCTGGTGGATAGCCTGGGCAACGTCTTCCTCGAGGAGACTGACGAAGAGGGAGAGGTTCATGAGTTCCTCTTGGATCTGGACGAGCTGCACGAGCCGACATTCGCCGACACTGCAGTGGTCAAGTTGCCCTTGTGGCTTTGGAACAAAGTCTTGACTGCGTTTGGGAAGGCTCCTACAAACAGCTCGGAATCGAGAGAAGAGGCCGTGGGGACGGCAACCACAACGGAGACGGAGAATGCTGACAATGTGGTGGGATCAGAGAGCATATCTGTGGCAACTGGATCTGCCGTTCAGGACTTGAGCGCCAGCCAGATCTCGGACAATGGATTTGAGATAGTTGACGCTAGTGGCATCGAGGAAGAGGCCGTGGCCGTGGCGAGTCAGAAATCGGGCATCAAGAAGCGCAGAAAGGGCAAGAAATGATGTCGGATTTCCGACTCACCATGGCCATTTCTTCCCATCCGCATGACTGCAGATACTCTTAGGGTGGGTGGGAAGAAATGGCCGGGGTCAGCCAGAAATCAGATATGAAGAAATGGTATCCTGGCAATCTCTTCCCACAGAGAGGCGGTGCGCATGTGCCTTGCCCAGAGGGTCAGATAGAGATTAGAATCATATCCTAGAGTCTTCCATTGGGCTGTTTGGTATGGAGACAATGAAATTCTGTTTTCCCTGGCAGTGTCCTGTCTCATTCTTTATTTTGCCCTGCTGTGCTGTATCCACTACAAAAAGTGCTTCGCAATCCCTGCCACCGTTCCAAGGGCCTCACCCAGGCCGCCGTCCATGCCGGGCAGCGCAGTACCGGCCTCGCGGTCACGGGCACCACCTCGAGCGAAGAACCGCCCAGGGTGCGCTCCACCAAAGCCCTGGACCAGATTCCCCAGACTGCGGGGCAGATGGATGCCAATGCGCGCGAAGAGCTTATGCAGGGCGCCGCTTGTTACCAGCGGCATTATGACAAGGAAAAAGACCTTGACAGGGTGGCGGCGCAGGTAATCGAAGACCTCGCGCAGAAACTTGCGGATGCGTGCGACAAAGCCGGCACGGGGTCGCGGGCGCGAGGAGTAGCCCCGCCCGTTGCTGCGGCTGCTGGAGTAGACTTTGTCGTTGTTGCCACCCCCGGCACCGTATATAGAGGATGCGGAGGTCGAGTAGGACGGCTGGTTATAAGAGCCATTGCGCGACGAGTAGGACCTGCGCCGCGCGGGCGACGGCGAGCGAGTGCCGTCGTTCCAAAAGCCCATGGCGACGGGCAGAGGAGTTGCTTGCTGGTCAGTTGGTAGTACTATTGTTGGTGGCTGGTTAAGTTAACTTTGGCAGTTGGTAACTTTCGATGAGTGTTAAATGTGGTAAGTTGCGGCTGATTGGCGCCGCTAATCCCGAACAGTCGAAGCTAAAAACCTAAAACAACTAATACCCAATCAACTGCCAACGTGACGGCTCGGAGACTTAATTGCCAGGTAGTCAAGGCAGCGGCTACCGTATAGCCAATCATATGGGAGAAAGAGCGGCGCCCCGATTATAAGCTAGGCCAGTTTCAGCGGCCTCGAAAGGGCTGCCTCAGCTTCCCTCTTCCCTGCGCTGTCCTATTGAATGCCGACGCGTAGCATCAACCTCAAACACTCAACGATGCCTTGAAGGAGTTGGCGCTGGCGCCGACGCTTTAAGCTGACCGAATCCCCCATGACTCCTCCTCTGCGCAGAAGTCCACGGCTACACAAGGACGAGAAGGACGAAAAGTGCGAGAAGCACAGCAGCAAGAAAAGACAGCCCTTGCCGTCGCCTTCCACCAGCCACACAGAGAAGGTAGTCCCACGAGACCGCCAGCAAATCCAGGCCAAGACACGGAAACGCAGCCTGCAGGGGGACGCGAAGCCGGAGCCCAGACGCAAGAGACAGAAAACAGGAGATGCAAAGCAGACAGGCACGGTGAAAGTGCAGGTGGACAATCAGATCGAACATAAAGACGCTGGGTTTGTCCAAGCACCGACGAAGGCTGTTCCTTCAGGTGGCGATCCTCCTCTGATACCGGCAAGCTGTGGTCACAGCGAGCGAGGTGACTGTGATCCAATCACGCACTGGGCCATTACTCAACTGTGGCCTCGCAGCTTCTTGGCCATGGACACGGCGAGTGATTTATCGTCGACCAAAAAGCGCGAGCGATCCGAAAGCTATACCGAATTGTCAAAACAGGGCAAGGTCCCCAAGTCAGACAGCCCTCCATCTGAAGCATACCTCGCTGAGCATGGCATCATTACCGACGAGGTGAAGGGCGATTTGTTTGTGTCTGAATCCAGCAAGAAGCTATGTGATGCAATGCTGGAAGCTCAATATGATGACCCGACATATACCCAATTTCCACTGTCACAATTCTTACCCATCTGGAATCGACTGCGCACCCGCAATGAATTCCGTGTCAATCGAGATCTGACACCGCTTCTTGTGCCTTCCCCAGAGCTCCTCTTTTTCTGCGGCAGCCA
The DNA here is from genome assembly GCA_003693665.1 of Chaetothyriales sp. CBS 134920. Classification (NCBI taxonomy): domain Eukaryota; kingdom Fungi; phylum Ascomycota; class Eurotiomycetes; order Chaetothyriales; family Domatiomycetaceae; genus Domatiomyces; species Domatiomyces catenatus. Next base: position 175,139 of record QQSL01000005.1, read on the forward strand.
TCCCAAGCTGGAGCACATCGCAGAGGAAGTATGTGCTGATTTCACAAAAGCTAAGCCCCTGGCAGGCTCCAGGCCTAGGCCGGATTTCTGTGTGGGCATAGCCCCATCCGCTTTTACTGATGAAGAAATTACAAAGCTGAAGAACTATTCCTCCCCTGAAAGAGCAACCCTCTTCACAGATAACATCTACTTTCCCTTTCTCCTCTGTGAGACAAAGTGTGGTAATCAGGTGGTCAGTCGAGCAGATCGTCAGAATGTCCGAAGCAGTAGTATGGCTGTCAATGCTCTTGTTCAGCTATATCAAGCCTTGACAGACAACCAAGTCTCAAAACTCAGCGGCCAAACCCTGGTCTTCTCGGTCTCCCACACAGACGAGCAGGTGAAGATATATGGACACTATGCCATTATTCCAGGAGGCGGAGCCAAGGTGACCTTCTACCGGCACCGCGTTGACTCATTCATGATCGGCCCCGGTAGAAACGTCAATAACAGGAAGAAGACATATGATTTTGTCCTCGGGCTATACCACACCTTCTATCCCGCCCACTTGAAGAGGATCCAAGACGCCCTGAAGCAGATGGACCAACCCCATACCCAGTCGATTGCGCCGAGCATGAGCCTCGATGAGAGTGGCTCACCTGCCCAAGTTTCAACCGTTCCATCGTCGGCGCAGACCAATCCCGAGTCCCGGAAGCCTGCCAGAAGGCAAGGAAGAGGGAAAGTCGCTCAGTTGGAGCAGTGGTTCAAGGACCAGATCCAGGCGCTGAGAGAGGAGAAGACTCAACAGGAGAGGCGACATGCAGAGGAGAAGGCAGAACACCAAACTCGGTTTGCAGAACAGGAGAGGCGATATGCTGAGCAGGAGAGGCGATATGCGGAAGAGAAGGCCCAGCAAGAGAAGCGATATGCTGAGCAGGAAAGGCGGTACGCGGAAGAGAAGGCAGAGCAACAGACTCGGTTTGCGGAGCAGGAGAGACGTTATGCAGAGGAGAGGGCTCAACAGATGAGACAGATGGAAATGCTTCAGGAGCTCTTGAATCGGCACTGAAGTCAGATATCCATTGGTGAGTGACACGTGACAAGATACGACAGACATGACCAGACACGACAGATATGAAAGCGAATGTATTGTAACTCAGGTGGACGACGGTATTCAGTATATTGTTCTCCTATATGCTCCGTCACGAGAGGATGAGGCTTTGCTTGTGTACTGCGCACAGTATCTGTCCTCGTGCTTCTCTTTGACATTGCCGAGAGCGGTTAGGCAAAGCTTAAGATTCACTAACTTATTAGCGCGGCTCTAATCTTGAACTCTAAGTTCCCACCTGTCTGTTCGACGTCATCGTTGCTGTGCGTGCTGCCTACTCTACCTCTCTACAAGCCACGTCTGCGATCTGCCACTTTCTGGGTCTGCTCTGGCACCGGCTCGGTCGTATACCAGGCACACCTGACGCAACACTGCACACCGTCATATGATGTCTGATCCACTGCCAGACTACTGTAAGTCCCTACCAACCACCAACTGCCTGGCTTGGTCACACGCAGCACGCCCGCCCACTGACTCTCTCTCACCACCACTCCTGCAGACGCCATCCTCGATGTAACAACCACGGCAAGCGACATCGAAATAAAGACGGCGTACAAGAAGGCCGCGCTGAAATGGCACCCGGACCGCGTCCCTGTCGACAGCCCCGAGCGCGGCAAGCGCACCAAGAAGTTTCAAGCCATCAACGACGCCTACTTCACGCTCTCGGACCCCAGACGCCGCCGCGAATATGACCAGGCCTGGCACTTTCATAACAACAACAACAACAATAATGATGATGATGATGATGATGATAGCAAACCCGCGGACAACGAGGGGGAAACTACAGAAGAAGCCGACGAGGAAATCCCCCGACCAGATGCCAAACCCAGTGCTGGCAGCGCTAGTGCTGGCGCTTTCTTCAACTGGTTCACTGGCGGCGGTCGACAGCAGCAGCAGCACCATGCCGACGCGGACGCGCAGTTTGGGCGTGCGTTTGAGGAGATGATGGCCGACGACCTGACCGAGGATGGCGACGGCGACGGCGAGACGCGTCGGCCCAACGCGCGGTTCTGGGCAATTGCCGGCACGCTGTCTGGCGCCGTGCTGGGCTTCATTGTCGCCAACGTCCCCGGTGCCGCTGCCGGAGGCGCCGTGGGCAATCGGCTGGGGGCGCTGCGCGACAAGCACAGGCAGTCCGTTTACGAAACTTTCCAGCAGTTGCCGCAGACAGAGCGGAATAAGCTGCTGACCGAGTTGGCTGCCAAGTTGTTTGCGAGTGCTTTGTCTGGATGATTTTTTTTTTTTTTTTTTTGCAAATCATGGATTTTGGTGGATCACACGTCAAATGAGCATATACCCCTGTTACTAGCTAGGAAAATGACATTGATTGAATTGATCTCTATTCCATGGGCAAGTTATTTTTTGGGCAGCAAAGCCCAAGTCTGTGTGGGTTTAACTTGGTGGTAACTTCCTGCATTTCCTCCTTCCCCTTCAGGAAGTAGTACTATACTACATCTGTATAAGGAAGACAAACTCTCGGCTGCAGCAGATGATTAAAAAATCAAGTCTCCATCATTTATCACTTCAACTTAGATCCAACACAACACAGTCAATCTTAAATTCTATCAAGATGATAAAACTATTTTCCAATCTGGATTGCAACAACCAATGGCATAGCAAAGACAGGTCTGCCGGAGATCATTCCTGGGCTGGGAACAAGAGTTCAGACAGAGTGAACCAGCAAACAACAGTGTAGATAATGGTGGGTATAAATGTGTGACAGTGAGGATGGTGGGTAAGTGTATGACAGTGAGGATGGTGCGTAAATGTGTGACAGTGAGGATGCTGGTGGGTAAATGTATGACAGTGAGGATGGTGGGTAAATGTGTGACAGTGAGGATGCTGGTGGGTATAAATCTGCGTGGGAATATCAAGTCTATCCAGTAGCTGTCCATCCAAAACCACTCACCCTTCATTCATCACCTGGGTACTTCCATCCTGGTGGCCTTCTCCTGGCCTTGATATCTGCGACCAGCTGTCTATAACTCCTTTGGTAGCCTCTCCCAAGGTTCCCCTGTCCGTCCTCTGCTGCCAGTGCCTCTGACAGAGCTGCCACACGATCACTGTTCGACGTTGAAACTCCGCGATATTCCAACTCTGCTCGCATTTCGTCCGCAAACATCCACTGCCGGTACTCCTCCGCCGTTGCCCCAGCCCAGTTGGTGGGGAGAGCATATGGACCAGGATCGGGATTAGTTGTCTCTTGCTGTTCTTCCCCGCTTTTCTGCTCTTCTTCATCGACGTCATCATCTTCGCTATCGCTCTCTTCGCCCTCGTTATCTTTCTCATCGTCTTCTTCGCTCTCTTCGCTGTCTTCTTCGCCATCTTCTTGACCATCTTCTTCTCCATCTTCTTCTCCATCTTCTTCTCCATCTTCTTCTCCATCTTCTTCTCCATCTTCTTCTCCATCTTCTTCACCGTCTTCTTCACCTTCTTTGCTGTCCTTGCTGTCTTCATCCTCTTCATCCTCTTCACCATCTTTACCATCTTCACTGTCATCTCCATCTTCATCTTCACTGTCATCTTCATCTTCATCTTCACTCTTGTCTTCATCTTCATCTTCACTCTCGTCTTCATCTTCATCTTCACTCTCGTCTTCATCTTCATCTTCACTCTCGTCTTCATCGTCTGCTTCTTCATCTTCTTTCTCATCTCCTTTCTTGTCAGTATCGACTACTTTGTCGTGCTGAGATCGAGGAGTATCTTTGAACTCCAATGCGGTCACGTAGCTCTCAGATGAGTCATCGGTAATGGTCTGATCTTCCAGTCGTTCCCCAGCCTCAGGTTTGTCCTCCACCTTGTTGCGCACGCCCGACTGCCGCCTGTTCTCCTCGCTACAGGTGAAATTTGCGTCCGTGCCGTAGAATGCCTGTCGAATCTCGCAAACTGACCTGGCAAGTACAACCTGGGCAGCCGACATATCCTGATCCGAGTACAAAGAGTTTCCAAGGCCGTTGGTTACCACGTCTGCGATCACCTCCAGCGAGTGAAGAGCCCTTTCAGTGTGGTAGACTACGTTTGGTGTCAAGAGTGGATCAACGTCGAATGGATATGGCATCGAGGGGAAAGCGAAGTTGAGTCGTCGACTGGTTCCAGGATCATACAAAAGAATGTAGGTACGGAATAAAATATTCCACAGCCGCCCAGATACTTGTTCCACAGTCCATGGCTTCCAGTCAGGCGATTCCGCCGCTGCCTTGGTTACATAGTCGAGCATTTCACCCAGATTCAGGGCCAAGCGGTCCGCGGCCAGGATTCGTGCTGATCTCTGGGCAGCCAGAGTTAGATTTCCTGGTGGCGACTGTGGATCGACAGATCGACTTCCGCCCTGTCTCCTGACAGATGGGCCTGGAGTCGCTGGAGACGAGGCTGGCGTGCCATGAGGTAGATTCCTGCGAAGAACTGAACCTTCTCTAGCACGTTCGACAGCCGAAAGACCGTGTGTTGAGGTCTGAGGGCCCGGCGCCTTGTTTTCTGCATTTGAGTCATAGGCGCCAGATCCTTCTGAATCCCTAGAGCCCCTGGCTCCTGTTGCAGGTGGTGGCGGTGGCGGTGGGGACCATGATCGAGGTGGGAGAGGTTGTATCCCCTCACCATGACAAATTTGGCCAGACGTAAAGTAACTCCTCGCAGTGCAGACATGGTGATACTGGCCATAAAATCTTGGGCATGGGTGACAGGTTGCTGGGTGGTGGGTTGAATTTGGAGAGGTCTCACCGGCGTCCTGTCGCTCAGCCAGTGCCTTGCTAAGGGCAGCTATTGGACTGCCCCAAGGTGTATATCCTGCACCTACATCCTGATAGATTTCAATTGGCGAAGCTGCACCAGAATGCGAATGACTTCCCGCTTGGCCTCCAGATTGGCGATGTTGAGGGGTTGAGTGTTGAGATGCAGGGCTTTGCCTGGATGCCAGGGAAGGCTTCTGTGGAGAATTCGGGGCATTTTGTGCATTATGCACATTGAATGCAGGCCATAAAACAGGAGCAAAGCAAAGGTTGCCAATGGACGCGGTTCTGGGCCCAGAAGGTGTCGGACTCTCCGATCTTTGCTCTTCGAAGGCCTCAGAGAGCCGCGGAGGGGCAGAGAGCTGATAAATCTGGGAAGATCGTGCAGGTTCCGGCGAGGGAAAGGGGTGAGGCGATGTGTTCTTGGCCCTTGAAGCTTTTCGTGGAGGCTCAACAGCAGAATCACCATCGTCGTCGCTGGCATTTTCATCGCTACTTTCAGCCATGGATTCCGACTCGGAATGGGAGCGTTTGAGAGAAACGAGGTTTTCTGGTACAGTGGAACTGAGGTCGCTCTCGGCGTTGGACGCTTCGTCGTCTTTCTCGTCATTGTCGTCCTGCTGATACGCTGCACTGTTGGCTGGAGAGATGTCTGGTGCCGTTGAGGAAAGAAATGATGAGTCCGGTGCCGTTGAGGAAAGAACGGATACGTCAGGGGCAGTTGAGGAAAGAACAGACGAGTCCTGGGCAGTTGAGGAAAGAACGCCTGAGGAATGAACGGATGAGGAATGGGGCGAAGAGGAGGCACCCGATACTTCCTTCTCACCAACCGAAGGCTTCGGGGAACGACTTCCACTTTTCTCTCGGTCAGGAGCTCGCGTTAGGCCGTCGGATCTGTCGCTGAGCATTGAGTCGGTCATGAAGTCGGCCATGGTGAAAGGCAGATTCTTCAATACCTGAAGGGTAGAATGGGAGGACAGGAAGGCACAGGGCAAAAGGATGTGTGTGGAAGAAGCTTTAGCAACATGGGGACCGACATTGGATATTGTCCTTTAATACTATCATCAAGGGGACGAGCAACCATAGAGCATCAACACGCAAACAAAATTGAAGATAAAGAATATAGACTTAGTGCAGGACTTCGTTCTCATCTTTCTTTCTGTGCTTGCTGCAAGCGAACTGGACTCAAAGAAAACAAAGGCAATCGTGGCCATGGACCACAGCATTCAAGGAAGCAAATACGCATTGGCAGTGTTGATGGGCTGAGAACAAGCTGAATGGGGGGACGATGGAGGTGGTCAAAGACAGACATTTCTCCCTCATCGAAGGGTGCAAGCACGTTTGTTCGACGAAAGAACTGTCAAAGAGAACAGAGCAATTGTCTGCTGGCATGGTGTAACGAGCACCAGCACCACCAGCTTTGCCTTCTCCTGCTGGTCAATGTTCTGAAAGCGGCGCTGCAGGTGTCGGAATTCCCAATAAGAGGCGAACAATGCAATGGCATTAATGCAATTAGTACGGTATGCGCCGGATCCGTCATACCGTCCGGAAGCTTATGCTCGAGCCGACCAGCCATCAGCTGATAGTGGAGTGCGCCCTTGACCAGACATCTGGCTGGAATTACCATGATATAGTCCTCACTGGACACTGGAGGTTGAGAGTGCGAGGTGCGGGGAAATAGGCGAGATTACAGAGTAGGGAAGGTGCGCCCAGGACTACAGTCGGTTGTGGCTTCTAGAGCGACCACTTGCTCCACAAACTGGGAGATGATCGACATTGGACGGCCTTGGCGCAGTGGCCCGTGCGCGGCGCTAGCCTGCTTAACTGATCAAGAGCCTCTGCTCTCCTTCTCCGTGCCTGGCCTCCCCTTCTTCCTCCTCGTTTCTCTTTCCTTCACCCCTCTCTAATCGTGTTGATACGCCCTTGTCAATCCCTGATTCTCCCAGGCCAAGGCCCAGAGTGTTGGCGTGTCAGATGATCTTGGCATCGCCCAAACATGACGTAATCTAGTCGTCCTCTAGATTCGCCTCCCAGACAACGGCGAGCTCGAGTTCAATAAAACTGTGCACTACTCCTTTTCACACCACTGACAGCTCGAGTTCAATAAAACTGTGCACTACTCCTTTTCACACCACTGACATTGTCCTGCCATTTGCTATTATCTACTCGTGCCAACCATGTCGGAGCAGCCCAGTTCTCCTGCCGGCCGCCCACGCCGTTCCTCCTTCGTCGACTTCTTCAGTGGGCGAGGCAACACATCGCCTGGCATTCCATCCTCTCCCCCTCCTGGCGTCACCACTGGCTCCCCAATTCTCAACCACGGCCGTGCTGGCTCATTGCCTTCGCCCACGCTGGGTGGTGGCGTGGGCACGCTTGGGCAAACAAACCCATACACGGCGTTTGCTCGACAGAGGCGTGCCAGTGTAGCAACATCGACTGCATCTAGCCCTCCCGAGTTCAAGAACAGCTTCAGCGATGAGTCGGCCGTGGTGGAAGTGGATGATATTGCAAAGAGCCCCGGATCATCGCCGTTTGGTCGACGGTTGAGTTTTGGGGCTCAAGCATTGCGGGAGGTTAAATCTGGCAGCCCCAGTGCTGGTGCTGGTAGGCGCCCCTCCACCTCTCTCTCAACATTGGACGAACAGGAGCATGCACATGGAGGCCCTGCTGCAGTGTGGCCCGTCTCTTCTGGCACGGCCAAGACTGGAGGTAAGAGTCGGGGCTGGCCTTGATTTGCTCCTGTGTCGTGTTGAGTGACATCTGTGCCGAGACTAGCGCTAACCTGCCAGCAGGTGAAGGTTTCAACTGGTCCGAGGCATTGAGGGACCGCACAAAGCGAACCCCGTCCTTTTCCTCCGGCAACCCGTTTGCAGCCGGGGCCAGCAAACCACGATCGACCTCGGCGTCGTTTGGAGCCCCACCAAAGGAAATGCCCAAGGCAGCGGAAGGCCAGCCTATGCGGATGAAGAAGCCTGATCAACTGGGCGAGCGAATGCTGCGAGGCGAGTTTATGATGGATTGAGGTGCAGGAGATCTACGGGCAAGAGTGAACTGGACACTGGGCTGAAATTGACTGCAACAGTGTGTGTGGGCCAGGGTTAACTTGAGATCTTGAGCCTATGATCATGATCCCCCATGAGGCTGCATGTCAGTGGTGTTCTGGTGACTTGCTGGTGGTGGTGCAGAGTGTGTGTTTGAGGGGCTTTAAGGAAAATGTTTCAACCTAGGGGATCATGAGTGATGGAGAATGCATGGACTATTTTCTATCCTACAATTGCTGTGTTAGTGATAATTTGTGATTACCAGAGATTCGCACTTTCAAAGACATTTAACACAGTAACTTAACTTACACTGTACAGGAAAGTACCTCCTGCATTGTTCCGCTCCTTCAATGTAGTCAAAGTGGAGCTGGTGAGGTCCACTGTGCTGACTGCCCATTGGACAAGACAGGAATGGCTGGGAGCGATGATGTCGTCGTTCAATAAATGGCAACCGCTGGTGCAGCAAGAGCGGAAGGTGCTGGCGATAAGTTACAGTTATTATATAATAACTCAAAGCTATTACCGTACGGGATACTGTATCATACACGAGCACGGCGACGTTGAGGACGACTACACACCACAGAGGCTGAGCGACGACATCCCCAACTCCCGATTCGATTGACTGCATCTCCACACGATGCACTTTTCCTCCCACTGACTGTCGACTGTCGACCCCGTTGCCGCCACCGCAGTTGCCGCCCATCCGACTGCGCAATCCGCAGCTAGACCGCAGGCCATCAGACACGCCGCCACGATGACGATGGAGAAGATAGTCAAAGGCGGCACCAAGATCAAGGTTAGCAGCAGACACGGACAAGGACAGCAGCGACGAACGTTGGTGGCCTGGCTGACGATGATCTGAACAGTTGGCCGCGCCCAAATCCAAGTATGTCGAACCCATCCTCGCCGCCACCACCGGCGGCGAGTCCGGCGTGGCCGAGGTCTTCCGCACACTGCAGCTGCGCCTGCGCGACTCGACCTGGACGATTGTATTCAAGTCGCTCATCATCGTGCACCTGATGATCCGTGAGGGCCAACCCGAGGTCACACTGCGCTACCTGGCCGACTCGCCCAAGCGCCTGGCCCTCAGCACCTTTACCGAGATGCAGACCCAGGGCATCAACATCAGACGCTACTCGGAGTATCTGCTGGAGCGAGTCAAGGCCTACCGCGACTGCAAGACCGATTTTGTCCAGTCAGGCGTTGGCAGGATGAAGGCACTGACGGTTGAACGCGGCCTGCTTCGCCAGACGGAGAGCGTGCAGGACCAGGTGCGAGCTCTGGTCAGATGTGATGTGCGCTCCCTCTCGCAGTCCTTGTTGCGCTGGATCTTGCATGCTGACCACTGCAGTTTCTCGGCAGCCACGACCCCGACAACGAGATCACGCTCACCGCCTTCCGGCTGCTGACCATGGACCTGCTCGAGCTCTTCAAGGTTATGAATGAGGGCACTATCAATGTGCTCGAGCACTACTTTGAAATGTCCCGGCCGGACGCGGAGCGGGCGCTGAACATCTACAAGACGTTTGGTAAGCTGACCGAGCAGGTGGTGCAGTATCTCAGTCTGGCACGGCAATACGAATCATCAACCCGCCTGCAAGTGCCCAAGCTCAAGCATGCTCCAACTACGCTGACCTCGTCCCTCGAGGACTATCTCAACGATCCCGATTTTGAGATCAACCGACGCCAGTACCTTGCGCAGCAAGAGGCCAAGCGCAGCGGCAGACCTATCCCTGCCCCCGCTCCTGTTTCTGCTCCTCCCGCCGCTGTCACCAGGGCCGCCCCAGCTCAACAAAATGCTGTCAACGCAGGCACGCAGCCTACCGCGGCAGTAGTAGCCAGAGGCCCAGCACCTGACTTGATCGACTTTTTCGAGTCCATCGAGCAGAATCAGACCACCCTGGGCCAGCAGCCACAACAGCCACCGCAACTACAACAGCCGCAATTCACTGCTGCCTTTGCACAGACCCAGCAATTCCCCCAAGCCTACCAAGTGCCGCAGCAGACAGGCTTCAATCCGTTCGTGCAGCCGCAGATCACGCAACAGCCACTGCCATCACAACCGCAGCTGGCACCTGTCCAGACCGACTTTAGTGGCGCGGCCTTTGCCACATACACACCACAGCAGCCTCCGCAAACCCAGCATTTCCAGTACTCGTCACCTTTATCGACCATACCCTCGAACGGGGTGGCCAACTTTGCTCGCCAGCAGCAACAGCAGCAGCAACAACAACAACCGCAACAGCAACAGCAGTTTCAGTCACCTGTGCAGTCGCCCCTGCAGCCTCAGCACACATCAACCAACCCTTTCCGCCAGTCTGTGCCGCCACCGGGCGCTGCATCGCCAGCAACCATCCAATCTACGAACCCTTTTGCAAAATCAGAGCCAAATCCACTCACACAACAGGCAGCACCTGCTCCTTCCTTCTTCAACCCCACTTCTCCTGGTGCAACTGCCTCAACATCCCCGTTTGCTGCTGCGCCACAACCCCACTCTGCCTCCACCCCATCTGCTGCCCCGCTCCAAGCCCAGCGCACTGGCACCAACCCCTTTGCCAAGTCCCTTTCTCCACCCCCCGCGACTCAGCCACTTGTTGCCAGCCCCACTGGCTCTACAAACCCCTTCCGCCAGTCTGCCTTTGTCAACCAGCAAACCGGTCTGGGCTGGCAGCACACCAACCAGGGCACTCTTTTCGGGCTCGACGTCAACGCTGTGCCCACCACGCAGGTGTTTCCCCGGCCAGGCGCCAATACCCATGCTGGATAGATGGGGGGTGGGGGTGGGCAGTCGGTGGTCTATGTCATGTACGCCTTTGATAGGATTCTAAACACACAAAATCCCGGGGAATTGAAGGAGAGAGAGAGAGAGAGAAAGATCCTTGTCAGTTTCCTTCCCCCCATCCTTTCATTCTTTGGAAAACGAGAAGGATTCAGGATATAAGTTACTTAATTGACATGTCAGCCCAGCCCTGTCTAACGGTATTATTTATTGATCAGACTTGCTCTTTATTTTTATTTTTATTTTCTCTCCTTTTTTGTTTCCCTCTACAAGAGGAGGTTGATGTAGGGGGCTAAAGTTACGAATTTCCATAATGAAGCACATACGTGTTGGGGATTTGGCCTGACTTCAAGTTATCTGTGCTCTCTCTCTCTCTCTCTGTGCCATCTTCCGCTTCGTCTATCAACCCAAATATATACATCATCAACAATTGATTTCAAAAAGAAACAAAAACGAAACAAGGCAAAAACTTTTATCTCCTTTTCCTCTCTATTGTTCCACATCGTCCATCTCCCGAAGAGTGTACTCGAGCAGGTAACTCTCGTCCGTCAGCTCCTCGACCCGCTTGTAGTGGCGGTCCGTGTAGACCTCGAGCGCTCGGAGCAGATCCCTGACGCGGCGGGCGTTGATCGTGTTGGTCGTGCTCTTGTCGAATTGCCCCTGTCCCTGCCCCTGCCCCTGCGTCGTGGTGGTGGCCAGATCGGCAAAGAAGCTGCTTGGGTAGCTCCTGAGCAGGCAATTGAGCACACGCTGCGCCACGGGGGCTGTGCGCGCGTTGGTGTTCCAGTCGCGCACGCGCTCGAGCAGGCTGTAGACTTGCTCCGGGGCCAGGGTGGCTAGGACCTCGTCGACTTGGCGGGAGCCTGTTATGCTGCTGCTGCTGCTGCTGCTCTTGTCGCCGTCGTCGTGCGCCTCCTGGTTCGGCAGCGCAATGACATCTTGAAACAGTCTCAGCAGCCGGCCGGGGTGGTTGAGCACCAGAGACAGGGTGATGGCCTCGCGGTAGTTCTTGGCGTGGATGTGGTTCTGCAGCAGCTGATCCTGCTCGATTCGTTGGTTCGCGCGTTGGCTGGCCTGCGTTGCTGTTTGTTTGCTCGTGTCTTGCCAGAAGGTTATGGTTGCGTCGGCGGCGCCCGAGATGAGCGGGTATGGGCAGCGGGATGCTGATGATCCTTCTTTCTTGCTTCCGGAATGAGGTGGCTGGGGAGTTGCCAGTGCCCACACACGGTCGGTGTGGTTGTCGAGTGTTGTGAGCAGGTGGTCGGAGTCGGGCGACGCGTACGGAGACCACAGCTTGACCAGGGTGTCTGACGAGGCCGATGCGATCACTGGCTTGTTCTGCAATCCATTTCGAGCTGTTGATGGTTCATCAATTTCTACTCCTTCTCCTTCTTGTTCTGAATCTGTCCTTGTAGATTTGGTCGATGATGGCGGAGGGATCCAAATCACCTTGAGAACCGAGTTGCTGTGACCCTCAAAGGTCAGGAGACAGGTATATGTCGACAGTGACCACACCTTGACTGTCCGATCGCCGGATCCGCTGACCAGCAGGCCCCGAGAAGAGGACGTGCCGCCTTCGGCCAGGTTTAAAGGCGCTGCACCAGCGGGAGAGAACTTGACAGACCACACACCTCGTTTGTGACCCCGTAGGATCCCCGTGACCGAGCCATCCTCGAGTGAGCATATCTTGATTGTCTTGTCCTGAGATGCCGAGGCAAAGATGGGAGCGCTGTCGGACACGTCTAGGGCGTTGATGTCCTTCTCGTGAGCCACACGGGTGAACGCGGCTCGAAAGCCACTCTGCACACCTTGACCCGGTGTTAGACTGATTTTGCTGGTGTCCCATTTCTTTACTGTCTTGTCCTGGGAGCCCGTGAGAAGGAACTGCGGTGGCTTTAGCAATCCGTCTTCAGCTTTTACTGTTCCAGCTGGTGGTGCCTGGGGCAAAGCCACTGCTCCCAGAGACTCGGCATGGCCTTCGAAGACTGCAACACATTCGAATGATTGAGAGGCTACATCAAGGCGCCAGAGTCTGGCAGTATTGTCTTTGGCTCCAGTAGCCAACCAGTTGCCACTCCAGTCGGTGGTTAGACAGATGACAATGTCCGTATGGCCTTCTAGGACTCCGACATCGCTACCAAACGATTCAACTGACGCACCTGCCGATCCTTCTGCCTTTTCGACCGGTTGATCGGCAATTGAAACAAGTTTGATGCTCTCAGTGTTGGTGGCGAGGGCCAGGAGGGAGCGATGGGCGCCGACACAAGCCATGTCGATGACTTCGTCTAGCGAGCCCGTGATTCGTCTTAGGAGATTCAGCTCTTCGCCAGAGGGTGTAGCTGTTGTCGGATCAAGGGAAGAGTAGGAGTAAAATCGCAAAGATTGGTCTTGGTGGATTGTGATGAGAACCGACTCCTCAGGGCAGTTGACAACACTGACAATGGCATCGGTTTCAAGATTCGCACTTGATTTTGCTGTGAGTTCTTGTCCCGACTTGACTGACCAGATGCGCGGCACTCCTCGCTCGCCTGCGGCATACACCAGGCTTGTGTCGTGGCAAAAGCCTGCTCCTTCCAGCACCTCCAGAGCAAGTATAACTCTTTCAGACTTCCAAGAATTCGTGTTCCATAGAATAATCGTCCGGTCTCGGCTGCTGGACAATAATCTCTGCTCGTTGCTAGAGAATTCCAGGCTGCGGACGACGCTGACATGGGAATCAAGCGTGGCGAGCACTTTGCGGGTGCTGAGATCATGGACACGGATCTTGCCGTCCTCAGCGCCTGAAGCCAGCAGGATCGAAGAGGCCTCATCATGTCGCGAGAATGCCACAGCCGACACGACGCCGCCATGGGGATGGAACGAATGGGTGGAAAAACCACCTCTGAGGTCCCAGACCTTGACCGATCCGTCTGCTCCGCCTGTGGCAACCAGACTACCGGTGGCATCAATGGCGGAAGTGACCACAGGAGTAGTGTGAGGCTTCAGCGTCCGCAGTAAGTCGACTGTGACGGTTTGATCCTCTTCAGGGGTGAGGGCATAGATGCGCATAGCCAGGGACCGCGAACAGACGACGAGGTGTAAGGCATCTGGGGACAGACACAGGCTGGTCGTGGCTTCTCCATCGCCCTCAATTCGACATAAAGGCTTGCCAGTGGCTGTCTCGACGACTAAAACGTCTTCGTCGACGCTGGTTGCAAGCAGAGAGCCTGCTCGATTGGCCGATACATTGCCACCGGTGTAGATTGGCTCAATGGATCGAGCAGGCTCATAAGTTGTGAGAGTGCTGATATTGGGTTTGATCGCCATGATGGTGGGCTGGGGCCACGCAGTTGGAGGGGGTTAAAATGGCCATTCACCGTCCATTATGGCCATATTGTCCTGAGATTGGAAAGTGATCAAAATTTGGATATTTCAAGGCGTCGGGTTGCCTTGTTGTGGTTTAGAGTTGGGGCTAGCAGCACTAGCGCCAACCTTAACCAATCTTATCCATAATCGAGGCGTCGACTAATACACGTAACCAGTCAATGAACTGAAACAGTGGCTTCGGGGGCTTGAAGAACAACGCGAGATCGAACATCGATATGGTTCTGAATCCTGATTGATTGACATGGGCCGACAAGCCGACCTGACTCGCCTCGCTCTCGGTCGGTCTCCGTTTGGGGATCTTCTGCGGGATGAACAGGGCAATGTAATTGTCGGGAAACACTCACAAGACAATGTAGCTCGCGGCTATATCCAGGCATTCGACGACAAAGGACGACCTACAAATGCCGAGTCAGAGAAGGCCACGCGGCGACTGATTCGGGCTCAGAATGAAGTCCTTCGAGTGGCCGGGGTGGTCCGGAAGAAGGGAGAGGGTCCTGATGCCAACGTCAACGACCAGGCAGACAAGCTGAAGCTTCTCGACACCGAATGCGACATTGGGGCCAGTCTCGGATACTTTACGGAAGTCCTGGGCCAGATCTCTGAATGGTGGTTGAAGTCGTGGAGGAGCCGAGTGCTTGTGAGTCTGGCAAGGATCAGGTTTCCGAAGCCAGGAGGCGCTGATGTGAGAGATGTAGGTTTTCAGATCACGGCTCGAATCTCCTATTCTCACGACACTGGCAAGCGAGAGAAGAACGCAAGGGTTGCTGCCGTTTCTATTTGCCGGGTTGCCCTCCACCGTGTGTGCGGCATGCCTGAACTCCTTCAGGCACTGGACGCTCTTTGCCAGTCCGCACTTTCGGAGACTGCTCCTGAATCCGCGGACCCGTTACGAGAATCATGAGACGACATTGCCAGCCCTGGCTCACCGGCATCTGTGAGTTGCTTCCCGACTGTGCCCTTCATTGACTTACTTTGAGCAGCGTCGACCTGCTTTTCTTCTCCTTCGAGTGGCCGCTTCGAGCTTTTGCCATCTTGCAATCCGTCCACCTCGTCCCCTTATCCCTTTTCCCAAGTTGGCAGTCATTTATACCTTGGATGGCAGAGTCGCCTCTACAGCTGGCGAATGTGATTGAGCAGATAATGACAGGCGATGCCACGGGTATCCTGATCGCTCTCCTCACTAATCCATTCATTTTGGCCTACATCGGCGATCTTACCCGGGAGTCGTTGTCATCGGGATTCCATGCCGTTCTGTCCAACTGTTTGCCCCAGCCAATTGAACCCGACCCGTGGTCACTGGAAGTAATGAAGAGATATTGTGGCGATGAGGAGCCTTCGTACGGCAGAGATCGACTTATTGGGGTCCGCTTGGGAGTTGATCTAAGGTATTCGCGTGATATCGACAACCCGACCTTCTACCACTTTCAACGCCAGTATAGAGGTCCACAGACCGTGCTTCCCGCCCTTCGAGCAGCCTTTCCAGCCTTCTTCTGGCCCCTGCAGCGATGGGTCCAGCCATGGATCGAGTATCACCAGCTCGTAGGGACAGAGGACTGTCTTGCTGGAACGCGCATGTTATGCTGTCGGATCTACGCGGACCTGAAACGAATGTACCAGCATATGCCGGAAGTGGATGATCAGCAGATCCGAGAAGAAGCTTCATTACAGGCCTTCGACAGACTTGGCCTGGACTTGATTGAGCTCGGTATTGACCTTGACGGGTGGACCTCGAGCCTCACCCTGCCCGATTATGCCACCATGACACCGACTCCCGAGACCCTGTCGGCGATCGAAGGCATGAGCGATGTAGCAGGGCCCGTTCAGAGCACAAATGCATATAGTGCTGAAGAAGACCTAAACAACACTGAGCAGAACGACACTGAGCAGAACGACACTGACCAGAACGACACTGACCAGAACGACACTGAGCAGAACGACACTGAGCAGAACGACACTGACCAGAACAACACTGAGCAGAACAACATTGAGCAGAACAACACTATGGAGCAAGGTGAAGAAGGCCTGAATAATACAGACGAGCAGAGTGCTGCCACCGAGACTTTGGACCCAGCTGAGCAGCCAACTGCTGAGATAGCGGACGAGGGGCCAGAAGAAAGAGCTGGTTCGGCCGGCGGACCGGACATGAGACTTTCGCCTGCAGTGGTTTCAGAGCTTGCTGCCGTGACGGCGGCAGATGCGTCCTCAATGCAGGCCTTGCTTGAATCGAGAGACCAAGGTGCGCCCGCAGATCTTGGCCAGGACGCCTCGTCCCCGACCGCAAGGCTACCATCGGGAGTTCATGCGAGGGGACGAGCTCCTGAACTGGACGATCGTGAATATATCGAGGAGATCGCCAGGGTGCTCCGAGTATCTCTCTACCCCACGCAAATTGCGCTCAACCTAACCGGCACCGAGATATACAGGGTCACACACCTCTCACTGACAAGCAAGGAAGTCTTGTCCATGTTCACCAGCAATATCCTTACCTCGATCCTGATGCTGCCCTTGGACATCTATCTCTCCCGCTTGGTGGTCAGAGGCTTTGCATTGTCCCTTCCTGCTAGCAGGGCCGCAGCCATTCTGCGCGATGTATGGCCGGCTAGCCCCTGGGCAGCAGCGAGAGAGATGGGAATCCGCGGCAACCTCGTCTTTTTCTCAAGGGTCTTCTGGAGCTTTGGTCTGCAAGGCATTATGACGGCAACCATGACCACAGCCCTGGCAGCTGTTGTCAGGTGGATTGGCCACCGGGGATTTGAATGGCGCACCGTCCCCAAGTGGCGTGGTGTTTGAAGTGAAATAGTTCAATTAAGGTAGAGTACGAGCGACTCCGTTGTCTCCTGAAGGAGATGCAGTTTACTGGACTCCATTGCCTCCTGAAGGAGAGGCTGTTTACTGGACTCCATTGCCTCCTGAAGGAGAGGCTGTTTACTGGACTCCGTAACTGGAGAAGTAGAATAGAAGGGCTCATTTCATACTATAGCAGACCACCAGATACCTTGTCAAGTTCACTGAGCCAAGATAACAATTACAGTCAATCCTCAGCAGGAGTTGAACAGATTCCTGACTGTATATCTGTGTATAGCAGCCCTTGCATTTTCATTCAGCCCTTATGTCATGATGATTATAACCTCTTGTATTTAGCCTCGAGTCCTCCAGTAGTGTGAGTTCAATGTGTTAGCTAAGGGAGCCCCAAATCTTTTCAAAAGGATGGGGAATCTTGCAAACCGCGCAAGATTAAAGTGTTGTAATATATATATATATATATATGCGTGAGTGTGTCATCCATGACAGGATATGTGCTTCTGTCATACGTGGTAATGCTGCTGTTGTCTTTGGGAGGTTTGGGATTGCAGCATTGGTAGTGACATTGCGAAATTCGACTAGAGGAAACTTGTCGTGGGTTGCTCTAGAATTCTCGAGGCGGGTAACAGCACTATTCACTATGTATAACAAGTCAGTGGACTACTTAAACATGGTGTCTAGAGGAGATCCCTTACGAAGCAAGAAGACGAAGAAGCAGCTCCTTGTGCAGTCTCTGGTGCAGTCTCTGATGTCGTCTCTGCTGTCGTCTCTGCTGTAGGCTCTGGTGCAGTTCTCTACGCTGAACCTGCTCCACGATGGTATTGATATTGACTGGCGGTAGGTTGCTGACTCGCCGCCTTTGAAGTCATTGACTGAGTGTACTACACCACCGAGACTTTGAGTCATGATCTTGATAGCTGCGGCATGGACTCCTCGGGAGTGTTTGAAATACACAAGACCAAGTAAGTTCAAGTCCAAAAGGGGGTTAATTCCCTCAATGGGTGGGCAGGTTAGGCTGGAGCATCCATGATGAAAGGGTGAGAGGATGGAGGCAAGGAAGAAGGAAAAGGGAAAGGAAAGGGAAAAAAGGAAGCAAAGAAAAGATGAAGAAGGAAGGTAGATGAGAAGGAAGGCGCGCCTCTGTAATAATTAATAGTTAGTGCGTGATTAGGGCAAGTAACCCTATAAAAATGCGCAAAGTCAACAACCGACAGGCCGAACAGACTAAGGGTGCACTTGGTCAAGGACGGGAATGGCAAAGCGCAAATCAGGACCGCGGCGTGAAATGGACACAACTGGAATCGCTCGTCCCAGTAAAAGAGCACGCGTGGAAGAGGCCGTGTCGGAAAAAGAAGGCGCATCAATCGCCAAACCCAACGGGGTGAAACACAATGGCCTAGTCGGCGATGGCGAGGGTGCGAAAGCGGCGAAAGAAAAAGAGGAGGAAGAGAAAGAGGAAGAGGAAGGATCCGAGGGGGAAGATGACGACGACGACGAAGACGAAGACGAAAACGACGACGACAACCCAGCGCCGCTCCGGCAAACAGCACCAACCGCAGGCTACAGCGATCTCTATCTCGACACCATCAACCGCTCCATTCTCGACTTTGACTTTGAAAAGCTGTGCTCGGTCACGCTGTCAAACATCAATGTGTACGCCTGCCTGGTCTGCGGCAAATACTTCCAAGGCCGCGGCCTGAAATCACACGCCTACTTCCACGCCCTGGACGTGGACCACCATGTGTACATCAACATGGAGACCAAGAAGGTGTATGTGCTGCCAGAGGGCTATGAGGTGCTTAACAAGAGCCTGGATGACATCAAATTTGTCGTGGACCCCAAGTTCACGCCCGAGGAGGTCAGGAAACTCGACCGAGTGCCGCGCGAATCGACCGACCTGTCGAACAAGCCGTACCGGCCCGGTTTCATCGGGATGAACAACATCAAGGCCAACGACTATCTCAATGCGGTGGTGCAGGCGCTGTCGCACGTCTCGCCCCTGCGCAATTTCTTCCTCCTCGAAGGCAGCACCGGCTTCAAGCCAAACACTGCGCAGCTGCCCATCCGCTTTGGCACGCTGATGCGCAAGATCTGGAACCCCAAGGCCTTTCGCTCACACGTGTCCCCCCACGAGCTGCTGCAGGAAATCGGGCTGCGGTCGTCGAAGAAATTCAGCCTGACCGAGCAGGCCGACCCGGTCGAGTTCATGTCCTGGTTCCTGAACCAGTTGCACGTCAGTCTAGGCGGGTCACGAACGCGTGTCTCACGGCCGGCGACGACGACGACGATGACGACGACGACGACAACAACAACAGCAACAGCATCAACATCAACATCAAAAAGCCGCCCCCCCCTCTTATCATCACCATCACCATCAACCAGCATAATCCAAACCTGCTTCCAGGGCAAACTGCGGCTGGAATCGCAAGCCATCACCGCCAAATCCGACATCAGCGGCGACCGACTGCGGTTCGAAGAGTCGTCCACGATCACGACCAACGTCACCCCCTTCTTCGTGCTCACGCTCGACCTCCCACCCACGCCGCTCTTCCGCGATGCAATCCAAGACAAGAACATCATCCCGCAAATCCCGCTCACCACGCTGCTGGCCAAATACTCGGGACTCGTGGCGTCGGAGAAATCCAACCACCGCGTGCGCCACCGGCTCCTGCACCCGCTGCCGCCGTACCTGCTGTTCCACATCAAGCGCTTCAGCGTCAACAAATTCGTCGCCGAGCGCAACCCCACCATTGTCACGTTTGCCTCCCCCACCGGCCTGGACATGGCGCCCTATGTCGAGCCCAACCCGGCCCTGCATCCGCCCGGCGAACCCGTTTATTACGAGCTTGTCGCCAATGTCGTGCTTGATACCCTGTCTGCCTCCTCTTCTACGGGCGGTGGCGGTAGCGGTAGCGGTAGCGGTAGTGGTGGCGGCACTGGTGGCGGTGCTAGCACAGCAGGCGCCGAGGACAGCAATGCCGCAGACGCGGCGAACAAGGCCGTCGGCGGCCGCGGCGATCGCGTCGCTTGGAAGGTCCAGTTGCGCGACAAGGCTGTGGCGTATGCTCACGCACACCCCTCTTCCTCTTCCTCTTCTTCTTCTGCTAGTACTCCTCCGACAAACTTGCCGGAATGGCTGGAGATTCAGGACCTGTTTGTCGAGAGCGCAGAGGCCGAGACGCTGTTTACTCGCGAGTCCTACCTGATGGTGTGGGAGCGGAAGAAAGGGATGGCATCCAAGCAGCAGCAGCAGCAGCAGAAGTAGTACTAATAGGTCATTGAGGAATCAATGTGTGCTCCTGCTTGCTCCTATTCATACACATTCTGTAACTACATACAGCACAGAAAAAAGCATAGCAAAGCTGTTTCATCCTGTCATCCATCAGGTAGCTGCTTCATCCTGCATCCATCAGGTAGCTGCTTCATCCTGCATCCATCAGGTAGCTGCTTCATCCTGCATCCATCAGGTAGCCACTTCACATCAGGTTTGATCATGTCATTGTCATTGTCATTGACAGGTCATTCTCGCATCTCACTCTATACATGACACCACCAACCCACCCACCACCTGTCATGCCAAATCCTACTCAGCAAAGAGACAAAGAGTGAAGAGAAAAGGACCAAGGCCAATCATTTTGAGGGGATCAAAGGTCATCTTGCCCCCGGTCAATATCCTCGTATCTGCATGCTTGATTGCTTTTGGTATCTCTGATCATTCCCCTAGCTGTTTTTGCCCTTCTTGCTTTATTCGCCTCGCCCTGCTTTTCGGCCGGCTGGACCTTTGCCTCTTGATGGGCGGCGTGAAACCATACAGTAAATAATAATGCAAACGATGGAAAAGCTTACTTCCAGGGGGTATCAAATGCACATGTGCCGGTAGTTGCTAGAATCGAATATGTGTTACATCCATGTTCTGGCGTCATGGTGGTGGTGGGTAATGCCGGCCTGGTCCTTGTCCTAAGCGACAGCGCTGCTGTTGTTGCGGCCTCGTCTTTGTCCTAAGCGACAGGGCTGCTGTTGTTGCGGCCTAGTCGCCTCTCCTGGCCGTGGACCATGGTGACTTCAAGGCCGACAATTTAACCCGCAAGATAAAGGTCCGACTGGTCCAATCTGGTCGAATCGAATCGAATCTTGGGCTAGGCAGAAGTGGTATTCCGAAAGATAGCAGCTGGTTGCCTAAGCCAGCCGCTGCTGTCCCTGTGCTACCATGAGCTGTGCTCGGAGCGCATTGATCTCTTCCTGCATCCCGTTCATCCTCTGCTCCAGACTCTTGACATAGGCCCAGATACGATCGTCCTTGGCAAACATCGGACTTGAAGTCTCCACGCTGCCGTGGCCGGATTGTCCATGGCTGGACAGGCTGTTGCTGTTTGAGCTCAGCGGTCCACTGCCGACATGGGTAGGGGGCCCGGTTGGCTGTGTTGGAGGATGTGTCGGACCGGTTTGGCTGGGCAAGAACCCAGGAGGCGGGGGCAACTGTGTGGCTGCACTTGAAAGAATCATCGACGAGCCTGAACCCGCGTTCCGACCAAAGCTCGAACCCGGGCCTTGCGTGTAGCTCGTTATCGTCGGCGACCGATTCCGGTGGTCCAGGGGGCCAGATGTGCCACGGCTCTGACCGGGAGACAAGGGTCTGGGGCTCTCAGTAATGGGATTCTGGGCATAAGAGCCGGTTGGGTATCTGGAGCTCGTCGAGCCCGTGTGCGAACCATATACCAGCGAGTTGGTTGGAGGACCGGGCACGGGTGAGGCAGGGCCAAGTGGGGGACCAAATCCTCCTCGCGGCGGAAAGTGACCAGTGGCTATGCCTCCTGGTGGACGGCCTTGTATGGGTGGGTAAGTGCTGGGAATTCGAGGACCTTGGCCACTGCCGTCTTGTGAGTCGTCGCCCGAGGGAGCCTGGCGTCGAATACCCGGTCTCTTGTCATTGCCCTCCTCCTCTTCAAACGACTCTGGCTCGCCGTACACCACGCCATCCATGTCTTCGCCGCCCTCGAATCCGCCGTCGCCACCGCCAAAACTGCCCATACTCGCCCGCCTTCCGGCACAGCCGCCCGGGCCCTTGTTGTGCCGGGCCAAGGCGTCTCCTCGCGCAAACTTACGGCGGCATTTCGGACAGACATGTGGCCGCTCACCGGTATGGAGCTTGGTGTGTCGCTTTAGGTCGTGTAATCTCCTGAATCTTGACTGGCATGTAGAGCAGACATACGGCTTCTCTTGAGAGTGTGTCAGAAGATGGCTCTTCAAATTATGATGACGGGTAAATTCGGTAGCACAGTATGGGCACCTGTGCTTCTTGCTGGAAGGGGACCTCGTACCCTGGCGTGTCGCCGAATGAGGCAAGCTCATCCCCCTCCGCGCGTCGCTGTTCACCTGCGGCGTCAAGTACGGCGCCGGATACGACATGGCCTTGTTATCATTCTCAGGCGTCGACAGGCCTTTGTCTGCATGGGCCGAGGCCGGCGGAACCGAGTCTTCCATCGGCAGCGGGCTCCCCACCGTCGTAGTCATCACGGTGGGACCAGCCACGCTCTCGAGCGTGCCCATGCTTGACAGACTGACCGGGCTTGTATGTGCCTGCCCATCGCCCATGGCCTCATCACTGCCCTGGTGAAGGCTCTCGGAAAGGGTGGCCAAGGGCGCACTCAGGGTGGTGGCTGGCCCTCCAGACGATGGCCCAGCCGTGTCCGCTCTGCCTGTCTCATTTTGCCTGGGGCCCATCAACGCACCGGTCGACTGGCTGGCAGGAGGAGCACCTGACTGGCTCGGGGGGGACTTCCTGGACTTGGCCTGAGCAGAATCGGCAGGAGCTGCCACAGGAATCATCAGCGGTGGATTAAGCCTCTGTCTCTTGCCTGGTCTTTCCACCTCGTCGTCGGTGCTGTTCTGCGGGAGCGAAGGTTTGAGGGCAGACACAGCCACAGCGGCAGCGGCGGCGGCAGCAGCAGCAGAAGAGGCAGAGGCAGTTGGGCCTAGGTCTGCCATCAACCCGACTCCTCTATACAACAAGGGTGCACTGGCCTGTTGTTAGTGATCTGGACTTGAGCCTCAGCATGACCTCAGCAGCTTCAATGGCACTCAGCCACAGCTAGGAGAGAGACCAGCTTTTGGCCCTGCGGGGTAGTAGGCAGGAGGCAGTAGGCACCGGAAAGTGCACCACATATCTGAGGTAGGCACTGAGGAAAGAGATGGATGGGTGCGCTGCTGCAGGGACATGGGAATGCATACCTTTCACGCAGCGCATCCAGACAAGAAGGTGTGACTGCAACTGAGCTGGCAAGCGGGATTGGCTGGTGGGTGGGTGGCGGAGGAAGGTGCAGGTGAGCAAGGGAGGCAGGCACAGCACAGTAGCACAGCAAGTACGCAGGCAGGTACGCAGGCAGGCAGCCAGGCGCTGTCTCTGGTAGGCGAAAGGGCTAGAGGCAACTCGACGGGACCACCATGCTCTGATCGCAGCTGCCGCACGACACACTCGAGGCAAACGCCAATAGTAAGTGAATGAGCGAGCGAGCGGCAGCGGCAACGGCAGCGGCAACGGAAAGGCAGCGGCAGCGGCAGCGCCGACGGTTGGCGAGTGGAAGGGGCGTCGGTGGTGTGTGCGCGCGCACCCACACCACACAGGTGACGAGAGTTCTCGTTACCAGAAACGTGGTCGGGGGGGGGGGAGATCGAAGTGCTGGGATGGATGGCCAGGGCAATAAACAAGTGGCGCAGCCCGCGAGGCTGGTGGAGGCAGCTGGAGACGTATCGGAGAATAGGTGGGTGGCGAAGCAGCAAAACAAGCAAGCACAGAACCAAGGTCACAGGTTGGTTTGTCAAGAGAGCGAGCGCAAGGCGCACACACAGGGCGGGCGCGCGTCAGGACCGACTAATAAGAATTTACAAGATGGGATTTGGGATTCGGGGGGGGGAAAGAGAGAAAGGACGGCGGTGGTGGAGGGCGGAAGTCGCCAGACCGTTAAGTTAGACCTGAATTTTGCAAGCGAGAGTGAGAGCAGCAGGTGTGGCAATGGCAGTGGCAGTGGGCAGTAATTAGAGTGGGGCCCGGTGGCAGTGGCAGTGGTGGCAGACTGGCAGTGATTTTTTAGCTGGTGGGCCGGGCAAGGAAAACGCAGGTCGAGCTTTCTTCGCGCCGCCAGGGAAAAACGGGGGCGCTAGGTCGTGGCCGGGGAATAACGCGGGCAAGTCATAGCCAATGGCAGCGCCCCAACCCGACCGGGGCCCAACCAGTTCAGTCACATGTGCAGGGAGGCTAATTATTACGGCAGTCGCCGCCACACGCACTCCAGGACAGTACACGTATTACTGGGCGGGGGAGGGGAGAGGAGGAGAGCAGGCGCGATTCGTGAACTTTTGATCTACCAACTGCCACGAGCTGCGGAGGAACGGTGATGAGCACTGTCAGCGAAAAAACAAAGCAAAAGACAAAAAAACAACGACTGCCAGCAAGTCAAATGCCACCGCGCCAACTACATGTACAGTACACCACCTGCCGACGACGGATCCTCTCATTACAGTCATTGCAGCAGGGGGTGGAGTCATACTGCCAACCCAAATTCAAGCCACCAAAGCACCAAGCTTCCAGCGGCCGCCCCGGCCGTAACCAGTGGCCAACTGAGTGCGGTGGCCCTTGGGCCTTGGCGCACTGGTCCCCTAACTTATCGCCCCAAGCTTATAATTAATTAATTACCGTAAGGCGTCGCAAGCCCCCAAGAAAGGGCCCTGGCCGAGGGATGTGCAGCACTAGCCACTGAACTATTAATTCTTATGTGCCCCCCCAATTAGCCTGGCTCCTAGGTTGCAGGGCCTGCGCGCGCCAATGCGAATGATCCAACTTAATTATTATTCATCCCCCACATCTCAGCACCCGGGGCCCAGATATAATAGAGTGTAGGCTCTGTGCGAGTACCTCCAAGCTTGTCTGTGGCCTTCGCTCCCACCCCCTTGCTCCAGGCTGCATCATGTCCAGCTCTTGAGTGGTCGACCTTTTCGAGCATGACCTACGTGACCTGGTCGACAGGGTCGGGAATTGTCCGTTTCGCTGCACTCTCGCCTCTGCCCCCAGGCTTGCCTCCGCAGTAGCTTTCGCCCCCCCCAGGCCCCATGTCAGACTTGGCTTATGATGATGCAGTTAATTAGGCACGCCACAGCGCCCACAAGAGGCTTGAACACCCGCTGTGGCTTAGAATTCCTTTCCTCTTTGGCCCAATCACTTGGCCGGGCTCTGCGATGCCCTCTGTGATCAGAGCAAGCCACCGCTTGCTCCCCAGGTCAATCAGGTCAATCAGGCCACACAGACTGGTACCTACAGTAGATCTAGACCGTCTCCAAGACTTGCTCTCCTGTTAGACTCTGGGCCGTCGTCATTGGCGGTCCTTTTCAGCTCAGCCCTCTGAGCATCACTCCTGAGCTGATGTGCCAACCAACAGAGAGAATCAAAGCTGAACAGAGCTGCTTGCTTTGCGCTTCACCCTGCCGATCCAGGCTCACCAATGATGGTATTCCTCTTCTTCGCAGCCTCGAGCGCCTTCTTGATCCGCTCCCGATGCTCTGGATCGTCACCCACCTTGTCCACAACCTCTCGTATCAGTGCAATGGCTGCCTCAGGCGTCTTGCCAATGCTGCTTAGGCGCGAGTTCGTGTCATTGAGAATCTTAGCATCCTCTTTCTGCTTCTCCTCTGCCAGCCTTTGGTATGTGACCTGGTCGGCATTCGATACACGCGCTTCCGCCACCGAAACAAAATAGTCGGCTTCGTTGAGCAGCTTGTCAACATCGCTGGACAGGTTCAGCAGCTTCTGCGAGTCGGTCAGCACAAAATCAATCGTGCGCTGCGCCAGCGACAGGCTGTCTCGTGGCCCGTCTGGTGCATACACCTCCTGTGGAATGTTGGACGGCTCCCTCAGAACCATCTCCTTGACGGGCCTGATCCGGGCAAGTAGGTCGTCCATGTACGTCTGATTATCACCCAGCCCCCGCACCGCCGCATGATCAATAGTGTCCATGAATGAATTCGCCCTGCGGTCCCGGGCACGGGCTTCATGCAGCACCTGTCTCTTCTCAGCCGCTGCAAACTCTTGTTCCACTTTCTTCACGCCCTGGGTGTCGCCGTTGGTGTACAGGACGGTAAGCTCGAGCCGTTTGCGTCGCCGTTCGCGTTCCACGTCGGCCTCGGCCAGTTTCTGGTGACGAGTTTCCATCTTTTGAAAGGCAGAAAGCGCCGAATTCATAACAAAGCCCATCTCAGACCTCTTGCCCTGGTCAGCCCTCAGGTACTGGCTCGCAGCCACAGCGTCGGACTCGAGCAGTTCCACAGCCACGGCATAATCCGTGTCAAGCTCAGAAATCTCCTTTTTGATCCTTTCCGTCACTGGCTCATACACGCCCTTGGTGAAGGAGTCGAGCTCGGCCTGGTCCTCCTTGTACCGTTTCTCAGCCTCATGGAGCTTGAACTCTGCCTCCAGGTGGCCAATGTCGGCGTAGCCAATCTCGTTGTCGTGAAACAAACCATCAATGTGGGACTCGGATTCTGCCTGGCGAGCACTGCGCTCTTCATCAAGCTTCTTACGCACTTCGCGATTCTTGCGGTCCCATGCAACCACAGTTTCACGAATGAAGCTAAAGTCGTCAGAAAATCCGCCAATCCTGGCTTCCAGTGCCCTAGCCTTCGGGTGCTGAGATAGACCGTACCGCTCGGGAAGGGAGGCCGGCAGGACGGATCGTAGAGCACTGTTCGCAGAGCCAAGCTGAGTTTCCCGCGACGCCGGAGCCTGACTGAGAGCTGGGCCAGCGTTGGGAGTGTCTGCTCGGAGTTGTGGGGTCGGGGCCAAGCTAGCAGTTGTACTCTTGCCTGGTTGAACAGCCTGGCTATGAGCCTTGATGAGGCCAATGAAATTTCCATCTTGATCTCTTTGGCCATCCGGAGTCTTGGTTCGGGAGTCAGGAGAAGTCTTGGGATGGTTGACTGGTTCATGTACCAACAGCCGATTTGAATCAGTTGCATCCTTCCGCAAGGACGAATATGATTGATGGGCTGGCTGAGTTGGAGGCTGTATATTCGCATTGTATTTGAAGGGTTCGTATGCCGGCCTGGGAGGCTCGAACTTTAGAGCCGGTGCTGCGTTGCTGGCCTTGGTCGCATCTGGATGATCCAGGGACGCACTGGCGGCATCGAGTCTGTTGGCTCCATTATAGTCTTGAGGCTTTGTTCTCGCCTGAGATTCTATCACTATCGGAGCGTTAGCACTCGGGGAAGGCGGCTGTGCCATCGAATAATCATCCAGCACCATTGGAGCATTTGCAGACGGTGATGCTTTCACTTCGTGGTTCGGTTCAGACCCCTGATGTCTCTTCTCTGATAATTGTGTCGTAACCCTGGGTCTGGGGATTATCGGCCGGCCCCCAGGGCTGAATTGTACATCATCCTGCTGTCTGTTCAACACGGGGCGACCTCCGGGGCTGTATTCAGGGTCAGTGTCGCCTCCACCAAGCCTGTCTGGTGTTGCACTGCTGGCTATTTTAAGAGGCGGCAGGGTGGGTGTGGTAACGGCTGGTGGCTTCAGGGCTGTTGTGCTGGAGCGACCTTGCGCTTGTCCATCACTCCTTGTCTGTGATGCTTCTGCCTGAGACGCAGCAATAGGTGCGTTTGATCGCACAGGCTCGGGTACGACGCTTTTCTCAGACGGTGGCAGTTCCTTTGTTTTGGACTCTGAAGACCGGCTTTCGGGCGCGACCTCTGGTCCAACAGGATCTACCTTTGCAAGAGTTGGTGTCCCATTCGACTTTGGGGTCGAGTGCAGATCCTGTAGGTGTGGCTCAATCCCATAGAGCAAACTCCTCAGGCGAAGTTCTTTTCGAACGAAGGACTCAAAGTACCCAAATCTTTCTTCATCGCTGTCTGCTGCAGCCTCTTTGCGGAGCATGGCGACATATCGATTCAGAGATGCTTTAAACTCGGGTCGGAGGTCACTATATGGATCGACGACCTTTTCCACAATCTTCTCAGCCTGTTGAGGATGTGAGCGAGCCACATCAGGTGGTGGTTGTTGCACCTCGCCCTGCTTCTCCAGCTGCTGTATGTGCGATGGGTTCTCAGAAGCGTGATAGGGTTGGTCCCAAGCACCTATGACGCTGTCGATGGTTTCCGTCCTGTGGATGCCTTGCTGGGACGAGGAGGCAGTCTGCCCCAGGTGAGCGTCTTGGTCATTAGCCTCGTTGCGTACATGGTGGACTGGTGTTCCATGCCGTGGTGGAGATGATGGCCCTGCAACAGCCGGTATGGGGGGAGGAGATGGCGTCGAGACATGTGCTGTATGTGCTGCATGTGCTGTATGTGCTGCATGTGCTGTATGTGCTGCATGTGCTGCATATGCTGCATTGTTGGCCGTCGCCAGTTCTGGCGTGAACGGAGGCGCGCTAGGATTGACATTGTAGAAGTGCTGCCATTCTGGAGGCTGGGCTATTCCTGGTGGTGCAGAAGCATGGAGCTGGTTTTCAGGCCTTGGGGGAAGAGAAGTAGTCCCGACGGATGGGCCAGGCGTCGCTGTTGGCCGTGACCCAGGGCTGGTGTCGGGGTCTATGGGAGAAACCGGGCCATTGTCAGAACCAATATGAGACGATGGCACCGGCGAAGTCAAAGAGAGGTCCTGTTGCTGACTTGGGTAGACCGACGTTTGACCATTTTGCGCGTAGGGATCGTAGTGGTGAGACGCCGGCTTGTGGGAGTAGCTTGGATGGGGAAGGCTGTCTGCCCGGTAAGGAGCCTGCAGTTGTGTTTGGTATTCTTGTGGCCGAGGCGGAGCCTGCAGTTGTGCTTGGTATTCCGGTGGCCGAGGCGGTCGCTGTGGAGGAGGGAAGCCAGAGGTAGCTGTTTGGGCCTGCCAGCGAGGCAGCTGCTGTTGGCCCGTGTATGTTTGCGGATTCGAGGGCACGGCTGGTGCGCCATGGAATGCAACAGAGCTGGGTGGTCGAGGAGGAAGCTGCGGGCGCGCCCGGCCGTCGTTTGCGGGGATCTGTGTCTGGGCCTGATTGTATTTGATGCCCCATGTGGACGTGTCATACTGAGGAACCTGCGGCGGCGCTGTGGACTGAGGGGGAGGAGGAGGAGGAGGAGGAGGAGGAGGAGAGAAGGCTGTGGGTGGCCAGGCGGGGGATGCTGGTGAGGCAGCAGCGTGCTGCGGCGACTGCAGTCGAGGATCAGCCCATCCTGATCGCCGCGGCGGGGCCTGCCATGCGGGCTGTGCTGGGCCCGGAGTGTGTTGCTGGTAGTTGTATTGTTGATTGTATTGACTCATCTTGAACGCTCGTGGATTCTGCGAGACAACGCCGGTTTCATTGTTGGTTCCAGCCTGAGACTGTTAGTTGCCGGCGATCCGGACGGAGGGGTCATCTCACAGGGCAAAGACTGACAAAGAGATGTCTAATAGCGTTTCTTCCCCTGTCGCCCTATTCTCCTCTCATTATTGGCCGAAGCACGTGGCGAGGAGATCGACGAGATCGACGAGGAGATGGCGGGAGCAGACGGGCTCCCCACTGTGGGCATTTGGTCTTCAGCCTCATCATTATACATGATGTACGGATATATATATAGATATAGAGATATATTATCCTGTTTTGTGTACGTACGAGTACAATATACTAACAAATCAACTGCGCTTCAGGCGGTCAAGTCGAGCACAACACGGCCCTGGATTTCGCCCTTGTCCATCTTCTGAAACACCTCAGTCAGCTTGTCCATCTTCTCGACGACAAAGTGAGTCTTGACAATCCCCCGTGCTGCCATCTCCAAGGTCTCGATTGCCTCCTGTCGGTTGCCCACCGCGCTTCCGACAATCTTCAGCTGGTTGACCAGGATGGTGGCTGGAACTGCCGAAGCAATTGGGACTGGCGTGCCCTCAGGCACACCCACGCAGACCAGGGAGCCGTTGAACTTGAGGAAGCCCAAGGCCTGGGCATAGGCGGCATTGCTGGCCGTGCAGACAACGACGGCTGCAGCCCCGTTTGCTCTTCCAGTGACAGCCTTGACATCGGCAGCCAGCTTGGCTGCGCCCTCGTCGTCTCGGCTGTACTTGGTCACATCGAAGAATGCCTCGGCGCCGCAGTCCTTGACCAGCTGTTCTTTGGAGCCAGCGTCAATGCCGATCATCCTGAAGCCCATGCCGCGAGCGCCAATCTGGACCGCCAGATGGCCGAGACCACCTCCAGCACCGGCACTGTGGTCCTTGTTAGTGTACAGCACTCCCCATTGGGAGGCAGGCATCAGCAGCACTCACATTACGACCCAGTCACCCGGCTGGGCTCCCGACTTTTTCAGGGCCGAGTATACTGTCAACCCACCGCACAACATAGGCGCGGCCACATCGCTGGGCAGACCATCAGGAATGGGCGTCACATAGTTGGCCGGTGCCAGGGCGTATTGCTGGAAGGTGCCGGGGGTGTAGTAGCCAGATATCTTGCATTCGACGCAGCATGAATCGGCGCCGACCCTGCAGGGAGCACAGCTATGGCAGATATCAGCCACCCACTTGATTCCCACTCTTTGGCCCAATTTCAGTCCAGAGCTCTGTGCTCCGTCGCCGAATGCAACAACCTCGCCTACTCCCTCGTGGCCACCGATCTGACCTTTCGCCGTCGGTGCTGGTCTGCGCAGAAGTCAGTCGTTGTTCTGGAGAGCCGGAAGGCCACATACAGCCATGCCCAGCTGTTCGTCATCACGCCCATGTCTGAGTGGCAGACACCGGTGTGAGTCAGTCTGATCAAGACTTGACCAACGCCGGGCTTTGGCGTCTCAACCTGCTCAATCTTGGTGGAGATTTTGCCGGGTTCATCGTAGAGGATGGCCTTGTGATGTGTTGGGATCTCTGTTGCTACTGCGGCCGCCATTTTCTATCTGCTTCTGCGCGCGCTGTGCGTGAGTGAAATCTGCCTCGACGGTGCTGAGTCTGGCGAGTCTGGACAGGTCTGGACAGGGAGCAGTAAGCCTGGGCGAGGCCCAAACAGGCTTCATCTTATAATGCGCGGATCCTGCGGCACGGACTCATTCCCTTACTCCGGTTACAGTAATGAGGGGGTGTCGGGAGTTGTGTCGAACCCATCCATACCCCACATCAGAACGTTGACATGCGGAGAGGAGGGAGGGGTGAGAGGGGAGAGGGGAGAGGGGAGAGATCGCTGGCCCGCAGTCTCCACTCTTTTCTCCCTCCCCTTCTCTCAGACAGGAATACGAGCAACAGAGTCAATCCCACTGTAAGCTATGTACAAACCTAGGTACCTAGGCAAACAAGAAGCTCGGCAGATCATAATTCCATCCTCTCGCCCAATCCTCCTGCACGTTACCACCATTCAATTGGCCCCCAATCTCGGTGCCATGTGCTCCACGCCAATAATCACCATCCTACCTTCTCTATGGCCAACAGCAAAAGTTGCCTGAAGGTAATCCAAACCCGCATTCTCTCGCCATCTCTCGCCAGTTCTCGCTTAGCCTAATTTTGCCCCTTTTCTCGCCCGTCCTCGGCGCCCAGACGCCTGTGCGGCTGGCCGCTTCTGTCCAGTCGCTGGCTCTGCTTGTGGCGAGGTTGGTGCAAGGCTAGATGATGCAGGCTCCTGATCATCGTCGCCCTTGGGCTCGGAGCGTGGCAAGGTGGCCCCCGATGCCGATCGCGGGCTTTGGTTTGCCGTATCCACAATTGAGGCATACTCATCCAAGTAATCTGATGGGGCCTCGAGTTGGTTGAGCAGTGAGCCGATGCCCTCCAATTCCGCCTTGAACCTGGCAAGAATATGAGGAGAGCGCGATGCAATCTTCTGAAGAAGGCCAATCATGAACGGCCCTTGAGAAGGAGGAGGACTGCCTATCAAGCGCCCATACAGGCTCACTGGCTCGGGCGCATCCTCAGCACCCGGCTCAGGGCTGTTCCGCTGGCAGACTCCCTTGAGTGCATCAATGAATGCTTTGTGCGCATTCATAAACAGGCCGGGCAGGTTGTCTCTGCTGGCGAGAAGCTCGTTGCTGGCTCGGGTATCCTGTTCGAATTCCTGGACCAGGAGCCCGAGGTTCTTGGCCGTCTGTTCAGCTCCGAGCAATCCGTCGTCGTACTGACTGAACTCGGTGTCTAGCCTCCGGGGGAGCTTTTCCCAGAATGCAATTGCTCGCTGTTCCGGGCTCTGAAGCATCTCCAGGAGCTCAAAGACGGTGTCGTGGTGGGTAGCCCAGGTAATCAAGGTGCCCTCGAGATCGCCAGCAATGGTCCATTCCGAAGGGCTGCGTCGGCCCTGCTCAGCATCAATGCTCAGGAAGGCGTCAGGACTGATTTCCGACGGCAGCTTGTCTCGGTGGAAGGACGAGACAAAGTCCCGGGCAGTGGACTTGCGCCGGTTGGTCTCATCCGGCGGGAAGGTGCAGATGCCAAGATCGAGAATGGATTGCTTGACCTTAGCACGTCGAGCGCTGATTTCGTCCACAGTGAGCAGTTGTGGCTCGCCCAGCAGCTGTTTGGAAGGCATAGTTGGCGAGTCCAAAGAGAGGGCGCGGACTCCTTCAATCGGATTGTACATAGTGAGCTGCTAGCTGGATGGGAGGTACAGGGCTGTGCCAGGGAAGATATAGTAGTTCAGAAGGGTAAGAAGTCACCGAGACCCGGCGGTCTCGCGTCATGCGGGACTGGCCTGGAAGATTGAACATCGTCATGACTCTGCCCGTTTTGAGTAGTGGATCGGTGATAGGGCCAGAGTTAGGGACAGTGAGCGGCCGCATAGGATGCTAGAGCAGCTCTCTTCAAGAGCAGACCCAGGGAGGAGGGCCGGGCCGCGAGAGACATTAGACATTTGCAGGCAGCAGACTTGATCAGGTGTGGATCGATTGGAGCGAGCTCGTTTGGTTTCTGGATGCCATGGCCGTTTCCGACGGGATCGTGGCCGTTGGGGGCAAGGCAAATTTCGACGCTACCTCGCGGCACAGAAAGACATGCACACCAAGCTAGTGCGAAGGAGGTAGGGCCACGAGACCCTGGTAGTCTCACGGTATGAAGATTGAGCTCCGCAGATTTTCTGCCGCCCGTGATTGGGGCACGTCCAAGTCGGCAAGCCGCCCCCCAAGGCTTTCTTCAAAGTTTAGGAGTACCCGTCGAAGGACTGAATGGGGCAATCACTCGGGAGCCCTGCGTCGGTCACGTGAGGCCGTGTGGCCGGCGGCTGCGTTGCCCGGCCTCATTGGCCCACACGGCTGCACAGTGATCAAAGTATCCTTGAACAAGGAGACGATGTGTGATCGTCGAGGGTGTCTCCAGATCTCTGGTAGGTGATATCGTATGTTTGTAGGCAAATTTACAGTTGGAGCAAAGCCATCTCCGCAGCATTGCACAGCTCGAACTATTGACCGCAGCCGAGCGGTCGCAGTAGAGAGGCCGGATGGAGGAGCCTGTCTCTCGTGTCGGTGGTGGTGGTGGTGGTGGTAGTTGCAAGTACGGCAGTGGACGGCAACCAAGGGCCAGCAAGGGCAAACAAGGCCCAGATTAAAAGGGAGATCATGCTGCTGTGCAAGAAGGAAAAGGGCGAAGCGAAACCATCCCCGCCATGATGAAGTAATTACCACTAGCTTCCGCAGTTCAAATATTCTACAGGAGGAAGGCGCAATGCACACACCACACGGCACGGCGACACATCCCCACCAGAGTAATGCATGATTTATTTGGTATTTGACACTGGCTATGGATTTTGTACGTATATGGGATATGCAATTCATTCGTTTAGACGTAGATCGATAGCCGATTCTGTGGCAGTTGACCGACAAGCTGGTTCTGTACCTTGGGTACCAGGTTCCGACGCAGGGTGTAGCTTGGGTGGGTATAGTGGGGGATAGTGGGTGGAGGGCTGATCGGATTGGCCGGGACGGCCGTGGCGTGCAGGAAGGAGCGATTCGTGGCACCTGCAAGATGTGAACGTTTTGGTCCGCGCGGCAAACTTTGGTCCACTGCGGCGTCAGACACACACACGGTATTCCCCCTTGCCCTCGTGCGGATGGCTGATGTAACCAATTAGGCAAAATTCAACTTGTGGACAGCATCTTGTTGCCTGTTGTTGATTGACTTGAACGATGGATATCTCAAAATCTGAACGGCCCAACCACAGCCATGCCCGGCTTTTGGCTGCATACGCGTAACATCAGTGATGGCCCCTCTGTTTCGCGCCTTGCGAGATTGACAGCCCTGCCAACTCCAGCCATTGTGGTCAGAATCGAATCGACTCGATTCCCGCCCGTCGCCACGGTAGTAGACCAGTCGCGTAGCCTGAGTTACTGTAAACCTACCTTTTTTTGCTCCTCCGACCCTGCCGCTTCTGTGCCCGTGTGCAACCTCGCCCCTGCCAATGGCGCTGTGCCAGGCCGTGGAGGATGGGATGTGTCATGTTTGTGCCGTGGCAGAGCGCATAATCACAATCGACAAATGGTCACAATAATCACCAGCATCACCAGCATGAACAATAGTCCATAGTCGGTCGGTGGCCCAATCGATAAGTTATATTTTTCGTGGGGCCTAGCTCTTGGCAGAAGTCGCGTGGCGGAGGAAGTAGTTACTAATTACAGTAACTTACGGGTAAGTTAACTCGTGGTAATTTTAATATGGCGCTATCCCCAACTGGGCTGCGCCAAGAGGCAGTACCAAGATCGATCATCCAGCCCCGCCAATTCCGGCTGTCACTGCGCCCAGCCACCTTGGCTTGAACACCCATCTGTTTTTTCCAGCTTGCGCTGTCGAGCTATAACATCTGCACTGTCTGGCTACGCTGTCAAAGAAAGACCAACGACTCTTCCAGAGCCTTTCCGTCCGTTTGCTCGCACGGCTTCTGTCCTGCACTCGGCACGGGCCGTTGATTGGCCTTGGCTGTCCTACCATACCCTTCGCTTGCGCCTTTCCCACCAGGCACCCGTCTGCATACGCGCGCGACCCTCTCTTTGTTTGTTTGCCAGGACCCCGACTTGCGCTTGCACGCGTTCGACCGGTTCATTGCCGCAAGGACGGCTTCAGACCCTACTCTACTACACCTTGTCAGCGCGGCCAAGCATCTGTCAGCAACTGTCAGCCTAACAGCATGTTGGGCGGTATCCTCTTCGCCATCTGGCGCTTCAACGAGATCGTCACTCTGGTCCCCATTGTTGGCATGCTGGTGAGCAGCACCGACTCTGAGTCCTGAGACTGGGGGAGCCCATCCGCTAATCAGTTCTGCAGGGATGGTTTGTCAATGGCTTCAACAGCAGCAATCAGCTGACCCCGAGCTTCATCCTTGTCCTTTTCATTGTCTCAACGCTCGCCTGCGCTTGGGCACTCGTTACTCTTCTGCGGCTTGGATCCACCCGAAGATCAGCCCTGTTTGTGGCGCTGGTCGATCTATCCTTTGTCGGCGCCTTTATCGCAGCCGACTACTATCTGCGAGGCATTGGAGATGAGAACTGCTCCAATTTCACATCTGGCACCATCTTCGTCAACCTGGGCCCCTTTGGCTACTATGGCGCAGTTGGCGGGTCCCGCTGGGCTGCTCACCTGAACAAGAACTGCGCCATGCTAAAAGCATCCTGGGTCTTCGGGATCATGAATACGATCATGTTCTTCTTCACCTTCGTCCTGGCCCTGTTTCTCCACAGACATCACCAGGAGAAGACGGTGGTCAGAGAGGTGCGAAGATCCCGACATAGCAGCAGCAGACGCGGGGGGCAGTCCAGGTCGGGGTCAAGGAGACGCAGCAGCAGCCAAAGACGATATTACGTCTAAAGCGAAGACATCAGCCTTTCTCCCCGCCTGCGATGCGACCTGCGACGATCTTCCATTTTACGGCCACGTCATGTCACGAATTTATTTAGATTAACATTTTGCTTTACGGATGGAGGCACTTTGGCGGAGGGCTTCATAAGGATCATTTGGAAGGAGATGGAGCTGCTTGGTATTAAATTGCATGAAGCCAGCGTCTGCAGTGTCGAGAGACTTTCTACGATTCTTTCAGAGTTCAGTTCTGTAGAAACGAATGATGTCATCACAATTTGGATCTAAGCCCACCTGAGTCTAGCCTAATTCTGGCAATGGCCCTAGTGTGTGACCAATCAAGAGGCTCGCTTACACACCACCTCGACCTCGACAGCGACACTTCTTCGCAGTCTGGCCAGGTAACCAGATAGCCATCAAGGGCCACCAACATGTATGGATTCGGCAACGCGAGAGCCGGAAAGACAGCACCGGGCTATCTACGACCCCCAGACTGGCTACATCACCAACATCGAGGACATCAGGTCCGACGAGCACCCCTCCTTGAGCGGCACTGTCTACCTTGACCATGCCGGAACCACGCTGTATCCCAAATCGCTGGTAGACGCATTTTCCAAGGAGCTGACTGGCAATGTGTTTGGTAACCCGCACTCGGCATCGGCGGCGTCTCAGTTGTCGACCCGGAAGGTAGAAGATGTCCGACTCGCCGCCCTTCGCTTCTTCAATGCAAGCCCCGACGAATATGATCTTGTCTTCACTGCAAATGCCACGGCGGCAATCAAACTCGTTGCCGACTTGTTCAGGGATCTCGAATGCGGGTTTGAGTATGCTTACCACGAAGAGTCCCATACAAGCCTCGTTGGTGTCAGAGAGCTTGCCGTCGCAGGAAGCACTTGCTTCTCAACTCGTGAAGACCTGTCGCGCCTTCTTGAGCTAA
This sequence comes from Chaetothyriales sp. CBS 134920, assembly GCA_003693665.1. Taxonomy (NCBI): domain Eukaryota; kingdom Fungi; phylum Ascomycota; class Eurotiomycetes; order Chaetothyriales; family Domatiomycetaceae; genus Domatiomyces; species Domatiomyces catenatus. Next base: position 211,624 of record QQSL01000005.1, read on the forward strand.
CAGACCGTACAGGCAGCCAAGATGGCCGTCCACCACTTGTTCTTGCATTTCCTGGTCAGTCTAACATGACTGGACGCAAATTCCTACAAACGCATATCGGGCCTGCCAACAAGTCGAGGCAGCGTCAGGACCGACCCATCTACACTTTGTGCGATGCTGCAGCCTTGGCCGCGACATCTCCACTTGACTTTACCCATATGGAGGGATGTGCGGACTTCACGGCAGTTAGTTTCTACAAGATCTTTGGCTTCCCAGATCTGGGGGCCCTAGTCTTGCGCAAGAGCTGTGCAGATCTGGTCCGTCGCCGGAGGTACTTTGGTGGCGGCACCGTGGATTCTGTGGTAGCCTGTGGCGATGCCTGGCATGCCAAAAGGGATGCTTCCCTCCATGCTCAACTTGAAGACGGGACATTACCTTTCCACAATATCATCGCCCTGGGGCTCGCGTTCGACATACACCGCCAGACTTTTGGGTCCATGTCACTTATGTCTTCGCATGTGCGCTACGTGGCTGAGAACTGCCTCTACCGCCTAAAGAGGCTTCGCCATAGCAATGGACAAGCAGTGTGTATTGTTTATGGCAAGGACAGAGGAGGTTGCGATGGAAGCTCGGGACCAGTCATCTCTTTTAACGTGCGGGACAGTGGCCAGCAATATGTCAGCTGTGTGGAATTTGAGAAGCTCTGTATAGTTCGAAACATTCAGATCAGAACTGGTGGTCTTTGCAATCCTGGTGGAACTGCCCTCTATCTTGGTCTCACTCCCGCCGACATTCAACACTTTCATGCCAGTGGCCTCCGTTGTGGCGGAGCACATGATCTCATTAATGGGCGGCCGACAGGAACAATCAGAATCAGCTTTGGCGCTGCCAGTAGCCTCGGCGATGTGGACACTCTTATTGCCTTTATGGAGGAGTTTTTTGTGCATACAAGCCGTGATCAAGTGCCACCCTCCAAACCCCAATCGATGACAGGGCCGCGGTTTGAAGTCGAGAGTCTATCAGTCTACCCTATCAAAAGCTGTGCAGCATTCAAGATACGACCGGGCCTTGCCTGGGAAGTCCGGCCCCAAGGTCTCATCTGGGATAGAGAATGGTGCCTTGTTCATCAAGGCACACTTGAGGCCCTGAGCCAAAAGAGATGCCCACGTATGGCCTTGCTGCGGCCATCCATCGATTTGGACCAGAATCTGTTGCACATTGATCACAGTTTAGTGGAAGGAGAAAGGAAAAGGCTAACGATCAGTCTCTCCTCCATGGCCGATACAACATCTACAACTGTGATTGCCTGTGAGGCAACCACGGGCAGACAGTCGAGTGTGTGTGGAGAATCCTTGCAGATTGAGCATTACACCTCGCCCGATGTTTCACGCTTCTTCACTGAAGCCTTGGGCATTCCCTGCACCTTGGCAAAACTGCCGCGCAATTTGGAGAGGCGTGCAACCATCCGACAACCAGAAGTGAACTGCGAGTCTGGTCAGGAGGTGTCCCCGCGACTAATGTCGTTGTCTAATGAAAGCCCGATTTTGTTGATTTCCAGGTCTAGCGTCAACAAACTCAACGAAGATATCAAGGCTCGCGGACGACCTGGAAAAGCAGTCTCAGCCGACTCATTCCGTGCTAATATTGTCATCTCAGAGATGCTAGAGGGTGGCCAGCCCGAGTCACCTTTTACAGAAGACATGTGGACAAGTCTGACAGCTCAGGGAGACGACAAACACTACGGCACCCGATTTGAGGTCCTCGGGCCGTGCCAGCGCTGCCAAGTGGTGTGTGTGGATCAGAAGAGTGCGCGCAGGAATGGAGAACCGTTCAGCACACTGTCGAAAACGCGGAGGAAGAACGGTAGGGTGTGGTTTGGCATGCACATTTGCCTAGTGCCATCCGATCAAGCAAGGGCATTCATCAAAGTTGGTGACAAGATTGCGGCCAGTTGAAGTGTTGAAGCGTGGAAGTGTTGAAATGTTGAAGCAGTGGCTTTGGCAAATACTGACTTTGGCCCGAACGAGGCCACCCTGCCTTGCACCAGGATATTGTCTTTCTGGTGCACAATGTACCGACCTTGCAGGATGACTGCATGACTGCATGACTGCAAACTCTGTGAAGAGCGATGACGATATCAGAGTGAGGGCCAAAGGCAAACCTTGGCTGAATAGGCGACGACTGATCAACAAATCATTTATCTCTTCAACCAGATGTCTTGACATCAGGTGAGTCACTGTGGTGCAAGACCGGCAGCTAGGGAAGGACAGGAGGGGATTGGCCATGTTGCCAAGAAGTATATTTCTGAGTCAGAGCAGTGGTGTGAAATGCGCCTGTCCCTGCCAGTTCGGGCCTTTTGCATGACGGCTGTCAGATGGATAGGAGACAAAACTCTGGCAAGAGACGTTATTGAAGTCAGGCAATGACATCATCCCTTTCTGGAGCTAGTAAGAGGCTAGCAGCCCAGTATCCACCGATAACCCTAGCATTTCCAGATAACCCTAGCATTCCCTAACCCTACATTCCCTAACCCTAGCATTCCATAACCCTAGCATTCCAGAAGCTGCTGGACGAGTACAGGAGGTAGTGTGTATGTGCAGGTTGGACCACGTCAATTGTCACCAAATGTCTTCCACCGCAGCCCCAGAGCACAGCTCCACGGGGATTGCTGAGTCCAACAACTCGAACAAGGATGTTTGGGATAAGTCCAAGATAGCTTTCAACTCGTCCGTCACCCTTTCCCCTCCGTCTCCCCCCTCAGATCATCTGTCTCTGCGGCTCCTCCCCAGCCCTTGAATACTCCCGGTTGCTGATTGATATACCGGGACAACAGCAAGCGCAGCTCCGAGTACTACGACCCTTGCCAGGAATTTGCGACGCGGAGCATCAGATGCCTGAACCGAAACGGCGGAGACAGGGAGATGTGTCAAGACTATTTCCAGGCGTATCGAGACTGCAAAAAGGAGTGGGTGACAAAGAGAAGGATGAATAAGTAGCTAGCTGAGCGCGGTTGTACAACAGACACGGCGGGGCAGTTAATCACGACAAGAGCGACCCAGCGGACGCTCGGGCGCATCTACACAGGACATGGTTGGGGCTGTATATTAAGTGCTCGAGGGCGTCTACAAAGGAAAAGGAACGAGACAAAAGTTGAATGGCATAGACTGCGACATGGAGAAGATATATTGCATTGCATGGAGAAGATATATTGCATTGCATGGAGAAGATATATTGCATTGCATGGAGAAGATATATATGGAGAAGATATATTGCATTGCATGGAGTCAATCGAGCCCAGTCAGGCAAATACTGGGCTGAAGTGCATTTGCGCACAACCGAACACCTCAAGGTACGCACGCATCTCTATTCACCAAGGGAATCCTTGAATGACCTCCCTTCCACTGTGACTATCAAATTGATATGCTGTGCATAGCAAATGAACGTCCTCGTTGTGATTGGCTGTCGTAAATTTTGGTGTCTTGGTGGGGCTGTCCATTTTATGCATTGAATTATCCCACACACACACACAGCATTAATTCGTCCATTATGTCCTTCCCGCTCCTTCTGCCCTGCTCCGTGTAGAGTGTGACCCTTGCCTCGTTAATGGTAATATCAATTTCGCAAAAATGGCAGATAGCGTGACCGACCGTCGGGTCAGGCCGATCGAGGACGCCGCCGAGGCTGGACAGTGGAAGACTGCGCTTAAGGAGTGCGAGAAGTGTCAGAAGAAGGGCGAGAAGTCGGATAGATTCCTCGTGAGTGTGGAAGCAAAAAGAAATGCATTCTCTGTTTGCCCTCACTGGGCTGACAATCAATCACAGGCCCTTAAAGCACTGGTACTGGTCCATCAAACAGATGAAAGGCTCCGAGAACGAGGCCGGGTAGAGGCCCTACAACTTGCTCGCCGCGAGCATGTGCCTACAAACCAGCGGGCAATTGACCTCTTGGCCGACACCTTGGACGAGCTCGAGCTCGGGGACGAGTCGGATAAACTGTGGCAGCGAGCAATCAGCCAGAGCGACAACAAGGACCTGGCATTCAGCCATATGTGGAAATGCATTGCCAAGGACCATTGGCTGGAGGCACAGAAGGTATGCGCTGGCCCGATGTGACTGCTGTGAGAGACCATATTCTTACAACCCTCTGAACAAAAGTCAAGTGCCCTGGCTGACTTCGGGCGTCACTTTTTGTTCTTGACATAGAGCCTGGCCTCCTTCAGAAAGGCCTTCCCCAAAGAGCGCCAGTATGAGTTCTGGAATGTTGTCATGTGCTTCCTTGCCCACCTCGACCCGACGGTAGACACGAAGCAGAGGGCCCTGTTTGGCACACTGGCATATCGAATGCTAGTCAAACTCGCCGAGGCCGTCCCCAACCAGGTAAGTGGGCTTGATAATGATTGAAGACGACCAGGGTTGATATTTGGCCACAGGATGAGCTTGTTGCTCCAGGAAAGTCGATTGTGACGGCCGAAGAACTCTACTTTCTGGTCCATGTCTACCTGGACGGCGGACATGCTGCCGAGGCCGTACAGCTACTGTGCAGTCCCAGATTTGATGAAAATTCAAACATTGGGAAGCAAGACCCCCAGCTGCGATCTGAGCTGCTTATAAAAGCACTGACCGAGGCTGAGAAGTGGGATCAAGCCTTTTCAATTTGTGTTGAGCTCTTGAAAGAGCCAGAAAACGCGATAGATGACCGAGTTTGGGATCTGCTGCTCAAGGCTGAGGCAAACGCGACCACGCACAGGCGAGCGGATCTGGAGACGCTTCTGATCGATCACACTTCTGACAGTCGGCCGCACAACCGATCGGCTTTCGTGGCGAGAATGAGGTACATCAAGTCACGGGCTGGCGCAGGTGATCAAGACAACAACGACCTGCTTTCTCTTTGCCAGGCCTACTTCTCACAACATCAAACAAAGATATTTGTCTTTACCGATCTACTGCCAATTCTGAGATCTTTGAACCGAGGAGACCGAGACCGATTTCAGAAGTTCCTCTCTGAGCAACAGTCTGCTCCCAATGGACGGCAAGCTTTGGTCATGTTCGAGCGGTGTGTTGAACCGCCTTCCACCGATCTCACAGTCGTTCTGCGGCGAGCAAGGGAAGCTGTCGAGCTCAACCACCTGGCTCATCAAGAAGGCCTAAAGGCTACGAACATGATCCTTTTGGCTGCCCTAGACCTGTGCTACAGCAGTATGGTGAGCTCAAAGGTCGATTACATTCTACGGGCAATTGTGCTTCTTGAGCTTGCTCGAGCCCAAGACCCGGACGCGTTCCATTTATCGGTCTTGCTGATTGAGTCTTATGTCAAGCTCGGGGCTATTTCCCAAGCCCTGGGCCGCTTTGCCAAACTGAGCATTAAGAACCTCCAGATGGAAAGCGTGGCCCATCTTATCCTCAGCAGAATATCCAGCATCCATCCGCACCAGGCAATGAACGAAGGACTGATCCTGGACCCGATCGAGGCCCTTGATGCCGGTGTTGATGTGATCACGCGGGGCGCCGACAGCTTGCAGGGTACTCTCAGGATGGGTCTCCAAAATGGTAGTTACTCTCAAATAATCAACACGGTGCAAGTCAAGGCCAGCAACCGGACGAGCATCCAGAAGTGGCTGTATGCCATTGAGGCCAACAAGATAATGAGGCTGACCAACAAATTGCCCGAGCTGATAGTCGATCCACCAACGGGCAGATTTGCAGATTTGAGAGACTACTCATTCCTATATCGATTGACTGAGCAGGACGACAAAGTGCACGACTATCTACGTGGTGGGCCAAGAAACCGGGGGGCCTTTGCCAAAGCCATGCTATTTGTCGACAATGTGGCGAATTTCCTTAAATTCGACTTGGAAGCTGCAGACGCGAACAATTCCCAGATCAGCTATGGGCGGATCAAGGAGCAGGCAGGCCCATTGCTGAAGGAGCTAGCAAACACACCAGACTGGCAGCAAGAAATGACCGAGGCTGAAACCAGGTTGCTTGCCTGCTCTTTGTTGCTGAGACAAGCCATTGTGCAGATTTGCGAGCATGAGCCTGCACCGAGCGATGAAAATCAACCCATCAGCACGATCCACCAGATTATTGCAGACGCTATCACCCACGCTGACGGTCAGGCTGCCAACCCGGCTACTTCAGACCAGTCATTGGGTGGCATAACCAAGATTCCTGTATGGGAATTCCTACACAAGAGCTTCTCCTGGCTGGAAGTCTGTCAGACCCTCGCCCTGTTCCTCGAGTGGAGACAGAAGAAGCAGCGGCAGACAAAAGGCAAGGGAGCGAAGAAGTCAGCAGCCAAAAAGGGCGGCAAGAATGGGCAGCAAGATCCAGAAGACAAGGACAGGCTGGGGGATGCTGAGTTGAGCGAATGGATAGGGAGAGAGATCTATCCAGCTCTTCGAGACAAGGAGACCAGCACTGCTGCAAGCACTGGTGAGCTGATCACTACTCTGCACAGGGCGATTCGTGAATCTGCACTGCAGATGCTTGACAGCCTGAGTGTAGAGGATACAGTGGTAGGCAAGCTGGTGGATTTGGTGCTTGGCACAGGCAATGGGTCTGACCCAAGTACAGAAGAGGATGAGGCCTGGAATAGGACAATGGAGAAGCTATGTGGGGAGAAGGGCTCAAAGGAGAGGGCACTGGTGGAGAGGGTGTGCCGCAGCGTGGTCAAGAGCTGGGTCGAGTCATTGGAGGGCATTCTGCAGATCCAAGTCAAAGAAGTGTAGAAGAGCATGACTTTTCCGGTCTGCATAGCCTTGGTCTATTCGCCGTTCATCTTCCTCTTCCTGCTCTTCCTTCTCTCTCCCATGGCCAAAGTTAAAAAATGGATTCCATCTCCAGACGCCGCTGCTATGCGTTCCTTTTCAGCTCATATGTTAATAACAAAGACGGAGAGTTGTAGTTAAGTTTGTGGACAACAGTGGGTTTTGGTTTTGGTTTTGTTTTGCTTTTTTGTTTTAATCTTGTCGTCCCTTCAACAGCCTCTTGGTAACCTTGCCCTCCTCGATAATGTAGACATGGGCTCCCCAGCCAGACAAGGCATCGCGGTCAACGGCGTTGAGGAGAGCCTGCGACACCGTTTCGAAGAGCTCGTCCGGTCCCTGATTGAACGCGTCAATAATGAAGAGCAAAATAAGCCAAGGAATGTATGCACAAGCAAGGAAAGACGACGACAAAAAAAAAGAAAGAGAACTCACCAGATCAGGCTCCCACAAGCCCTCGCAGGTACCAAACAGCTGATCACTCGCAGTCCCTGCGACAATAAAGTCCTTGGCAAAATCAATACAGCCAATGCTGTCGAAGCCGCAGATAAAGGGCTCGCCGGTGGTGTGGTTGATGCCCGCGAGGACAGGGCTGACGAACCAGGGGCCGAAGCGGCGCTCGTACAGGCTGCTCGAGACCAGGTTGGCCAGCGTCTCCGGGCTGATGTTGCGCTCCTCGCGCAGCCGGTACATGTTGACCTTGTACCGGAACGTGTCGCTGACCGTCTGCACGTCCGTGGCCAGCCCGGTGAGCCCGAGGTAGAGCGAGGGCGCGTAGTTGAAGATCTTGGGGAAGTTGTTCGACACCGTCAGGGCTTGCATGCCCAGGCGTAGGTCGCAGGCGATGGCCACGCAGTTCTTGCCGCGCATCGCCACGATCGCGCCGCCGTTGATCTCGAAGGGGGACGCCTGCGCCAGAGGTTAGACGAGCAGGAGCAGGCGGCGGCGGCGGCGAGGGCGGCGAGGTGGGAGTGTTTGAGAGTGCTTACCATGGCGATTATCTGACTAACGAAGGGGGGATTGAAGTGCAAGGGAGGAAGATGAAAACTGTGTGTGGCCTCGTTGTTGTCTGTTGTCTGTTCTATAGTTACCTGCAAGGCAATGACTGCACGCGTAACTGGGAATAAGGTTAGTAGGGTTAGGGCTTAGCTTACTAAGCTGTATTAGGTACTCCCCTGGCCAATGCATGCTGGACAAGGCTGGCAAGGCTGCAAGACAACGTCATACAAAAAGTACACAGCCTTGTGGACTGGGGATGTGTGATGGGGGGAGCAAGGCAGACAACACACAGGATATTTGTCAGTGTTATGACTAGGCATCTTCTGGTATCTTCTCTGTAGATATTATCATTCATGCTTCTTCCGTTCCTGCACCCTGCATCCGCTATTCCTCTCCCCTTAGCCACCCACCATGGCCAGCACTGCCCATGTCGTCGTGATCGATGCTTCGGCCAGAAGAGTGACAGTCAAGACGACGCCCAACAAACACCTAAGTGACATTCTCGACGAAGCATGCACGAAACTCGGCCTCAAGACGAGTAATTACGGCCTGAAGTGAGCACCGCCTGCCTTATACTCCTCGGCACCACTGCCCCACCCACAAGCATGCCATTGACAGACAACTAACCGCGTGGTGCAGAAACAACAACAAGCAGGTCGACCTCTCGCGCACCTTCCGGCTCTCCGGTCTCCCGCCTGGCGCCAAGCTCGAGCTCGTGCAGCTGTCCAAGTCCGCCGGCGTCGTCTCAGTCGCGCTGCAACTGCCCCCCGGCGATCCTGAAGCGGCCGGCGTACCGAATGGCCGACTCACAGACAAATTCCCCGGCGACACAACGCTGTGGCAGATCCTGCGCCGGTTCGAGGAAGGCGTTGCTGGAGGCGGGACAGCAACAGGAGCAGCAGCAACGAAGCGGAACTTGACTCAGCGAGCTCAGCCGTCCACAGACAATGGCACCGGTCGACTGTTCTATCAGCAGCCTGTTCTGAATCTTATGAACCGAGAGATCTCGTCGCTGCCAGACCTGAACAAGAATCTCGCGCAGCTGGGCTATAACAGCGGCAGCGTGTTGATCAGACTGGTGTTCAAGACTACAGATATCCCGCTAGAGGAGGCTGCCACACAGATTGTGCAGTATTTTGAGGCAGTTGACAAGGATGTGAAGCCTGTAGCTGAAGGTGAAGCAGCAGCAGAAGAAGAAGAGCCTGCTCCAGCACAAGCAGAGCAGGCAGAGCCTAGTCCAGCACAGGCAGAGCCTAGTCCAGCACAGGCAGAGCAGACACACCAGGCAGGGCAGACAAACCAGGCAGACCAACTACCCCAACAAGAACAGCCAGAATGGACCCACGACCAAGACGCGCCAGAACCCAGCCAGCCCTCGACAAAAGAAGAAGATCGCTCCTCCAGCACCAGCCGCCCGCTCTCGGTCTACCGGCCGCCTACGTCGGCCACGCCCTCGGCCTCGCTCCTCCGCCACGACGAATCAGACTACACACCAACAATCGAGCACGCGCAGCTGCACCAAGCCCACCTCACCCAGTCGACACGCAACAAGCGCCTGCCCACCGAAGCCGAAATCGCAGCAGCCGAGCAGGCCAAGCGCGACGAGCTGCGCGCAATCAAGGACGTCGAGATCCGCATCCGCTTCCCCGACCAGAGCCAGGTCACCAGCACCTTCACCCAGCTCGACTCGGGCAGCAGCCTGTACAGCGAGATCCGCGACCGCATGCTCGACGCCCGCTTTGCCGCCCAGCCGTTTGTCCTCAAGGATCCCTCGGTCCGCCACAAGAGCGGGGATTTGTTGGTCGTTCCCGACGACCCGGCCAAGAATTTGATCGTTGATTTGGGATTCAAGGGTAGGCGCTTGCTGGTTTTTGCCTGGGCCGAGCACGCTAGTCTTGGTGCGAGAGTGGCGACGTCGGTGCTGAAGGAGGAGTTGCGCCGCCAGGCTGTGGATGTCAAGATTGATGCGGCCGCGGCTCTGGCTGTGGATGATCAGGCTGATAAAGGGGTTAGAGTCAATATTGGCAAAGGTCAGGACGATAAGGATGCTGCTGCCGGTGGATCGGGTAAGAAGTTGCCCAAATGGCTCAAGGGGTTGAGCAAGAAGTAAAGTAGACATGAATCAAAACCAGCCAGCGGGTCAAAAAGAAAGAAAAAAGAAAGATAATTGCTGGCTCAATAAGTGCTCTCATTGATCGATCGAGGGAATTTGCCTAGAGCTTGCCAGTAAGAACTCTCTCGATTGACATGACAGCCATTCTGGAGTAGCTAAGCGCGACGGAGAGGTCGCCGCCCTCTGTCTCCCCCAGTCATCTCAACGAGTCTTGTTTTCGTCTTCCACAGTACCTCCCCTCCTTTTCTCTCTCTCTGTCCATATTGGTGGGAGCTCACACACACACACACACAGAAAAAAAGGAAAACGCCATGTTCGAATCATCGATCTTTGTTTGTCCGTGTGGCTGAGCTTGGAGACGGAGAAAAGGGAAGAATTGCAGGGCGACGAAGCTCAGCTGGGCATATTTTTTATTGATTTGGTGGTGTTTATTGAGCAATTTTTGTCTTGTTTTTGGTTTTCGACATGCCGCGGGTGTGAAGGATTTGATTTAGTGACCTGCTCTCCTCGACTCGGCGATGACGCGCTGCAGTTCGTCGACCTTTCTCTTTGCGCGGCCAAAGGTACCGAGCTGGAAGAGAGAAAAAAGGGTGCGTTAGTATGGTGTTGATATCTCAAGAATCGTTCTCTGGTCGGCACAGCTGGAAAATTGCCAGTGTTTGAGGACTCACTCTCTTCTTAGCCAGCTTGCGTGCCCGCTTGTCCTTGCTGTTCCTCAACAGTTCAATCACTCTTCGCTCGTAGGGGGCCAGGCCGGCGACCTCCTTGACAATGTCACGCACAAAGGCGGTGCGCTTGCTCAGGTGGCCCTTGGTGCGCGAGATTCTTGGCTTCGGCGTGATCGGGGTGACTTTCTGTTGGACTGGTTAGTTGTGTTGAGGGAGAGGAGACAGAGAGCGAGGCGTGTGAGTGTGTGTGTGTGAGGGACACTTACATGGCCATGGTTGAGGCCAAGGATGAGGCCGGACTTCTGGACGCGTTCTTTGGCCATCTTGCTGCTTCTCTCCTATGGGTTGAAGAGAGAAGGAAACAAGGTGTGTGTCGTGATGGGTGAGTAGTCAATCCAGGAATGGAATGTGTGGAGGCGAGTTGCGAAATTTCGCCAAGACTGAAATCAGTGAGATGTGTGCGCCAAGCCACTAGGCAGTATTCGGACATTCGGTCTTGGCATCAAGCAGCTTTTTACAACGATATGTACAAGTACTGTGGTATGTCTTAGTTCTGTAGAATTACAGTTCCAAAGCATGCTTGACCAAGCGTTTGTAGCCCTTGACAGACTCCTCGAGATCACCAACGGTCAAGCCTTCATGGTCACCGTGAGCGACAAAGATAGTGCCTGGCCCGTAGAGATAGCGCTTGACGCCGTCGGCAACCTCGAGGTTGGGCACGTCGGTGCCGTAATTGACTGTAATCACGTCAAAGCCGTCGACATCGGTATCCAGCACAACGGGCCCGTAGCCCTGGCTGATATTGACATCCAGCTCGTGCTCTGCATCAGCAGTGTGCACCGCGCTGAGAATGATCTGTCTGGCCCTTTCAATCGGCCCACCAGCCAGGCGGAAGGTGACCTGTGCTTCTGCATGTTCTGGCACCACGTTGCCGGCAACTCCACCCTGCATGTAGCCAACGTTGACTGTGCTCTGGCCGAACAATTCCGAGCGAGGCAGTCCACCCTCGTCCTCGGGGATATCACCCAGCTTGTCCAGGACATAAAGCGCTGGCAAGATCATACTGTTGGCGCTTTTGCCAAGCCAGGGGTAGCCCGAATGTGCTGCCTTGCCCGTCGCCGTAATTGTGAGCACGGAGATGCCCTTGTGGCCGGCCACGAGCTTGAGCTCGGTTGGCTCGCCAAAGAGAACGGCCTTGAGACCGGGTTTGATGTTCCGGTAGAGGTCGGAATCGTTAAAGTAGCGCATGCCGTCGCCGGTCGTCTCCTCGCCCACGACGAAGAGGAGAGCCAGGTCGGCCGGGTCAAGATCAGAGTCCGGGTCAGCCAGCAAGTCGAGCACGGTTTGTGTCTGGACTGCTACACATGCCTTGTCGTCGACTGTGCCACGGCCCGAGATCAGGATGTCTTCTCGGGAGAAATGCGATCCTGCCAACGCCGGAGCCGATGCCGAGTAAGGAATATGGGGAGGGACCGTGTCGATGTGGGAAGACAGGAGCACTTTGGGGGTGCTAGAAGAAGATGACTCCCGCCCATATTTCTTGGGATCAGGTACGGCAAAGATGTTGTACCGTGGCTTCGTGGTGTTTTCTAACGGCACATTCTGGGTTGTGACGACAAAGTTGTGGGCCTCGAGAAAGGACTTGAGGAATTCGCCGATAGCTTCCTCGTCTCCTGACACAGATGGGATTTCGGAAATTGCTTTATGCAGAGACAGAAGTGGTGAGTTGTTGATGACATCTGATACCTCGTCCTGTGGCGAGAAGCCGACGGCTTGTTGATGATTCTTCCAAGAGAAAAGAGCTGAGGAGCTGGATATTACTGCCGCACCGACAAGGAGAGATGCTGTTGGTAGTTTCATGGTTGCTGACCTCTTGCAACCTAACAGGTGTGAAGCAAGTAATCAGGCTGCCGTTGTCGAAGCTCGAGTGAGCACATAATACTACGGATATTGCTGCTTTAACCTGCTATACCTACTTTAGACTAGAGGGGTTGTAAGACTATACTGTCTATAGTTAGACAAATGTTGGTTGGCTTTAGCGTCTTGGCTCTATCAAACTATTCACTCTTCCTCCCTCCCCAACAACTGCGTGAGCTTCCCTTTCTTTGCAATAAGCTCTGTATATTTGCCCTCTTCCACCACTGAACCAGCTTCTAGGACAACAACATTGTCAGCAAAGGCCATCATGTCCCTGGCGTGGGTGATGATGATGACTGTCATGCCACCTCCATGTCCTGCTTGCGCTTCGCTCCTGCTGGAGGCCAGCAGGGATTGAATGCTCTGTCTGACGATAGCTGTCGACTCGGGATCCAGTGAACTGGTGGGCTCGTCTAAAATGAGAATCTTGGGCTTGCGCACAATTGCTCGCGCCAACACAATTCGCTGTGCCTGGCCTCCTGAGACCCCAAGACCGCCGTGCCCGATGAGGGTTCCGTAACGATTTGGAAGGGTCATGATAAAATCGTGGATGCCTGCTTGAATGGCTGCTTGCTCGATGTTGTGTTGTCTTGCCTCTTCAGAGCCGGGATCGAGGCCACAGGTGATATTCTCTCGGACTGTCGTTGGGAGGATGACTGGAGTCTGCGGGACGAGCACGACCATCTCACGTAGACTGGCGAGCTCGAGTGTGCGAATGTCTCGTCCAGAGAGAGTCAGGCTGGGAGGTGTGCCTTGATCGCTATTTGGGGGGTATAGTCCGAGCAAAAGTGATGCGATAGTCGACTTGCCACTTCCACTACGACCAACTATGGCTGTGCATTGATTCGATGGTATGCACAAATTAAGCTGCCACAACGCTGGAACAGACGGTCTGGTCGGATAGGAGAATGTGGTGTTGATAAAATGGATTGGGCCGTTGAGAGCGGTGCGGTCGTGTTTGCCGAGTCGAACGACACCATTGTCTTCGTGGGAGTGTGTCTGCATCTGGGCCAGACGCATCAGCCGGGACGAGGTGGCCACAACTGATGCCAGCTGTGGGACTGAACCTACGACGCTCGACAGGGCAGCAGTTCCGAAGACCAAGAGGGTCAATGCGTGAAGGATCTTGCTGGTTGGGAAGGCCCTGAGCTGAGCGAGATGGGCGGAATAGAAGAAGACGAGGGCGAGCACGAAGTTGAGGCTTGATTCTGATAGCCCAAGCAACAGTCCGCAATATATGCCACGGCGGAGGCCAAGGGAGAATGCTTGGCTGGTTGAAACGTGGTATTTGCGGTGGAAATGGGACTCGAGCGTCAATGCTCTCACCGTTTTGATGTTTGTAAAGGTCTCGTCAAAGGTGTCGCCAATGCCCTCTGATGCTGTTGTTGCTCGGGCCTCCCAGTGCTCTGTAACATGATGAAGGCTTCTGGTCAACGCATAGATAACAGGGGCTGTGCCCAAGGCGACAAGAGTCAGCTTCCAGCAAACAACAAGAGCCCATACAACTGTTCCTGTGGCCATGACAAGACCGAAGAGTATGGTCGGGATGAATCGCCCAACGAGCACGCGCATCTCTTGAGCATTCCGGTCGAGGGTTGTAGTGAGATAGGATGATGAGTGTGCATCCTGATCAAACCAGGCACGAGGTTGTGCCAGAATCTTCCGCATTGCCAGATATCGAACTTGGGTAGACCATTCTTGTGCGCCCGACTCTAGTAAGTAACGTGTTAGGAACGATACCACTCCGTCTGCAAATGCAATCGCGAGCAGCAGACCAGAGTACTTGAGGGCATCGTGTCTCCAAGTGTCGGCATAGAACGTTTGGAATATATTGGTTAGGATGAATGCAAAGCACGATGGAATTACTCCTTGGATCATGGTACCGACAAGGCCCACGAAGACCTTCACCCGCTCTTCACGGCCAAGGAGAGGCAGGATGGTCGAGAGAATCTTTGTTACTGGCAAAGACAGACGATCTCGCTCCTTGCTGGTTATGTGACCATTATCAGATTCGATGTTGGCTTGATCTCCCTTGGCTTCACACAGCGGTGGTGAAGGAAGAGGCTTTTCGTACTTGAACCCTGTGCTCGGTCGACTCAGCTGCGACTTTCTTCTTCCAGACTCGGCCGACATGAAACTGATTATGGCTCCTTCGACACTCACCAGGGAAGCCGGCTGATTTGAGGCAAACCAACTCAAGCTGTGCCTCCTCAAAGCGAGAGAGATGGATGTGCGTGATGCTGCTTCGAGATGATCCTCCAACGAGTCCGTTACTGAGCGTATCTGCCTGTCTATGAGCTTTGACGCAGTGTAAGAATGCACGTCAGTGGCGCGCTCGTCAGCCAGATCGGCCCAGTTGCCTTGGGCAATCACTTTTCCATCTTCCATGACATATACTAGGTCATTACTCTGGATCAACGAGGTATCGTGAGTAATGACAATTGTTGTCATCTCCCTCCTCCATGCTCGGATATTCTCCATAACGGTAGTTTTTGTCATATTGTCCAGGGAGCTGGTTGGTTCATCTAGGATTAATACCGGAGTGTCTCGAAGAAAGGCCCGGCCGAGAGCGACTCTTTGCTTCTGGCCACCAGAGAGAGCGAGGCCGCCAGATCCAAGACGAGTGATCAAACCGTCCGGCATTCTGGAAATAGTCGAGGCCAACGCAGCCACATGGATGCACTGGTTGATACGAGGATAATCTATTGGGTTGGTATTATCCCTTGCAGGTTCAAGATTCTTGAGCAGCGTTTCGTTGAACAAGACGCTGGTCTGGTGGACAAAAGTGATGTTGTTGCGCAGGAATGTGGGATCGAGATCTCTGATATCGTGGCCATCAATGCTAATGCTTCCATTTGCGATGGAATAGAAGCCCAACATCAGATTCCCGATTGTGCTTTTGCCTGAACCTGATTTGCCCACGACAAAGGAGATTGTCTTTGCGGGAAAATGAAGAGAACAGGACTGAAGAACATCGTGCTCGGGTCGTGCAGGATATGCGAATGAAAGCTATGGGGTAATCAGCACCGAGATCAAACCATTGCCATGCTGCCTGCTTACCTCTGAGATCTGTATGGCTCCTTCACAAAAGGCTGGATACAGACCATTTTGTTTTCGAGCCCTTTTCTGGCCCCTATTCACTTGTGATCGCACAGCCAACAAGGCACCTGCTGCAGCCCGGCCCTTTTCGAATACGATCAGCAAAGGCACCAGGGCCTGAAAGGCCTGGACAGCGGCAAGGGTCGACCAAAAGGTGGTAACAACTTGGCCAACGGCTAAAGAGCGATTATGAATGAGAACATTGCCATACCAGAAGCCGGCGACGAAGATTAGCATTGTGACAAACTTGAGGAAGCTGAGCTGGAAAGAGAGGAGTTGCATTTGTTTGATGTACGAATTGGCGGCCACTCTGATCGTGTGTAGATACTGATGGAGCATGCTGGTCTGCATATTGAAGCACTTGACCAGAGAGATGTGTTCTGCCGCATTGTTAGAGATCTTCAAGGCATCGGTAAGCGCGGTATTCTCCCTGGCCACCTCAATCTGGATACGTCGAGAGAGGAGATGGATTGTCAAGACTATGAATGGAATGGCTGCAAGCACGACCAGAGTCAGTTTCCAGGAGTAATAAAGGGCGATGACAAGAGAAGCTGAGCCCTCAACAAGACATGACAAGGCAGTGCCCATGGGTAGAGAGGTGGCAATCTGAAGTTCACGGAGGTACCTGAGACCCGTCAGTCCGGATACAGGTCTGAGGCGGAACTGCATACGTCTGCAATCGGGACAATAGGCTACCCACGCCTTTTTCTCGCATCTCAAACCATGCAATGTCTTTCTGGAGCAAGGCCTGGAACAGTTCTTCGCGGACTGACCGTGCCTGCATCTCTCCGAAGACGGTCCAGCATAGAGATGATGCTCCCTGGAACAGAATCGTACAGGCCCCGAGAATGAGAAAGACATGGACACATAGGCTGGCTCGCTGCATCAGAGTGGCGGCGGATATTTTGTCCGCGCCGTAGTCTGCGAATGCGTTGAAGAATCTGCCCACAAAGATGGTCATGGTGGGTGTTATACCACCACTGAGTGCCGAAAAGCATACTGCCGGCACAAGTGCAATCAGATGGGTCTGTTGTGAGAAAGCGAACAGGAAGCGCCATTTGACGCCCCCGTTCGGTGGTCTGCTGTCAGGCTTCGAGGCAGTGTTCATATTGCCCAAGGCATTGGGTGCATCGCGGTGTAGTTGAATCAGCAGTTGAGGAGCAGGCTGGTCTTCAAGAGCCGGAAGAATGAGAGCAGACTGTCTTCAAGAGCCTGAAGAATGAGCAGGAATGTGGCGGTTGGTCTGTAGACTGGCATTTCATTGTTCAGTGACCTGCTTGCGCCGCTTCGTAGATCCAATCGTTCAGGCCAGCCCGGTTCCGGGCAATCTCAATGGCATAGAACTGCATTCTGACAGCAAAGATGGTCTCCTGTTCGCCATACTCGGTCTTTGGGCTCTTGCGCAGTATGGTGCCAAAGTTGTAATCTTCCACTTTGTCCTCGCCTTTCTCATACGCCATGCAGAACTTTCGCCACCGCTCCTTGCCTTGTTTGCTCTTCATCTCCTCCTCGTCAATCTCTTTGGCAGGGTCAAATTCGGGAAAGTCTTGCTTGAAGTGCTCCAATATTTTGTCGTCAAACCGGGTCAATCTCAACTTGGAGCCAGGCACCTTTTCCAAGATGGACCAGTACGTCGACATTTGCTGCACGGCCTTGACCGCGAACTGCTTTTCCATGTCCTCCAGGTTGTCGGCCTGCTCAGGGTCGAAGGGGGCTTGTGCGACAGACATGATGGCGGAGGTTGATGTATCACTCCGACGTCTTTGTTCTGTGATGTATTACTCCCACGTCTTTGTTCTGTGATGTATTACTCCCACGTCGTTGTTGAGAAGAGGACAAAGTGGGAAAAATTAAAAACGACCCCGCAGGCGGAGATAGCGGAGATAGCAGATAACCAATAACACCGGAAATAGATCAGATTAGATTAGATTCGTACCGAGGAACACCACACAACAGTCAATGCACGGGATGAAGTCGACCAAGCAATACCGTAGAAAAGTCGAAGACAGTGATCGAGATGCCCCCTCGCAAGGGCGCAAAACACCAATGCGCAGTATGCCTCAGGAAGTTCAACAAGGCCGAACATCTCGTGCGACATGCGCGCATTCACTCGAAGGAGCGGCCTTTCATCTGTTCGACCTGCGGCAAGTCATACTCTCGCCGGTGAGTGTGGGTCGAGATGATAGCTGGCGGCGAGCTCGGTGAGGGCAACAGCTAAAGGAGGGCATAGAGACACGCTGCATCGTCACACCAAGCTGCATCAGAGCAATTCTACGGACGATGAAGGCATCCACATGCTGTCTGCGTCTCCCAGCGACGGGCGGCACTCGACTCCTAATCAGGTCAACCGAATGGTAGATGGAGCGGTAAACCCGGTGGCAATGCCAGTGGACAATCATCCAGCGCAACACAGCTTTGGCAACGGGGTAGATCTGGTCCCAGCCAACGAGCCCCCGACCAACACACTGGCTACGTGGCCCTCGTATCCAGCAAATGAGCTGTTCCCAGACATGTTCGGCTGTGACCTGGCCCCAGACTGGCTCAACCAACTCGACTTTGACCTCCCTGACTTGTTCCAATTCGCTCCGGCGGCTCAAACACCGTACACGGCACCGGCACTGGCACCAGTCCAGAACGTGACAGCTGCAGACGGAGTGGCCACACCGTTGGCCATGAGGGAGCTAGAACTGGCAGCCCCAAAGGCAGCTTCGGAGCTCGAAGGCAGGGAAGCGAGATGGTTCTCCTTTGTCGAGACACCCACCGCTCTGGACGACGACGACCCGCAGCACTCTCAAAATAATGCGCCCGAGGCCTACAGATTCGATGATCGGTACCGTGGCATTGCACAGCGAGAACTCAGTCCAATGAGGAGCTCTGCGCTTCCGCCCACGTCGTGTCTGAACCGGTACCTCCGACAAGCGACGACGAGATTCCTGCCAATGCTCCCCATCCTACACCTTCCGACCTTTCGACCAAGGGAGAGCAATGCCTGGCTTCTGATTGCTCTATGCTCGCTTGGCAGCCAGCTTGTCGACACGACTGAAGCACACCACCACGGTCAAGCCATGTTCGAGAATCTCCATCGAGCCGTGCTCTCGTCCTGGACTTCGCTCTTTACCAAGGAACGCATCGGCCTGCCGATTCTCCAGGCTGTCATCCTGGCACAGACCTTTGCCATGCTGTCTGCCAGCCCCTATCATCTGCTGACCGCGCTGACATTCCATGGCAGTGTGACAGCCAGCTATCGCCGGGCAACCAAGATGCTGGAGCGACGCTGGGGAGCCGAAGGCAACGCGGAGACGACAGACGGCACGATTGGCCTTGCTCGTCAAGCATTGATGCGGATCGGACATGCGCTGTCTATCCAGGACAGCGAGCTTGCTTTGCTCTCCCATCAGGCTCCGCTCCTACGGGCCAAAGAGAGACGACTGCCAGCGTCGTACTCTGACCGCGGCTACTATATTCCAGAGCCTCCACATGCCCAGGATGGACTCGGCTGGCGTACGCCATCTGCTACGGCGACGGCGCAGTTTGGACTGTGGGACTATGTGGCCCTGTCCAACATCCTGGCCAGTGTTGTTGAGAACCGGTTCTACCTGGAGCACAACAGCAGTCTGTCTCATTTGGAGACGGAGCTCTGCAGCTGGCTGAGGACACGCGCTGGCAGCAACTTCCTCGTGCGAAACCGCACCCTCAGACTGGACTGTCTCTGGCACTCTGGCTGGCTGGCAATGCTGAGCGACCTCGACATGCTGGAGATTGCTCTAGGCCGGGAAGGGGTGGCCAAGGCGCAGGGGGTCCAGGACAGTGCTGCCGCTTGGGCAGGCTCGGAACAGGCGCGGCGCGCTCTCATGCATGCGTTCGCCATACAGAGGACTCTGGCATCTGTCACCCTGGCAGAAGTGCCGGCAATCCATGTGCCGCGATCCGCATACCACGCCGGGCTGGTGCTGTGCAGCCTGGCCGCCTTTGCGCCTGAGCAGTCGATTCTGCCCGGCAGCATTGACGAGATTTCGACACAGGCTGACATCAAAGCCTTGACAGAATCAGGCCTGTTCACGTCGTACGACTGGCAGCGCATCAGGTCTGACTACAGTGAGCGAGAGCGGCTGGTGGAACAGGCAACCACTGTGGCCTCGCTTCTTCGCCGGCTTGGTACCTGGGGCCTCTCGCGCAACCTTGCCGCAACGCTGGAGGTGATCCTCAGCAAGTGATGCGGAGATCATCTCCTCCTCCTCCTCTTCTCCGCATATCGTCCTTCTCCACGATGCTTGCGGGGCCAGTGTGGTGTGTGGTTTGTATACATCAGCAACGCGCAACCTTGACCAGGCAATGAGGCGGTCTGTCACACGATGCCCGTCCCTCAACATCTACGCCTTGTGTTGGCCTTGCTGGCGCTGCCTGGATATGCCATTGCCTTTACCCTGCCGAGTCTGCGCCCAAATCCAGCTTGGACATACAACCAGGCAATCCGGGTCCATGTCGCGCGCATTATCGTCCAGCTCCTCTCCATCCGCCGGCCGGTTACTCGACTGAGCCTGCTCCCTGGCGACGAGAAGAACCGGTTCCAGCTGATGGCGCCCGTGCCAGCAGAGTATTACATCGGCTGCTGCTCGAGCCATGTCGACGACAAGACAACCATCCGGCCGGCCCCTGTTGGCGCAACCTGGTATCCGCATGCACCAGCAAGATCTCAAATCACCCGGGCTGCCACCGTCATTCTCCATTTCCACGGAGGCGGATACGTGCTGGGCGATGGACGCGACGGCGATGCTGGTTTCGCCGCCCGCTGTCTGCTCGAGGCTTGCACTGGACGAGGAACAACAGAGGCTTGCGCTGGACGAGGAACAACAGAGGCTTGCACTGGACGAGGAACAACAGAGGCTTGCACTGGACGAGGAACAACATACGTCGTCTGCCCGCAATATCGCCTGTCCGGCACGCCCGAGGGCCGGTTCCCAGCCGCGCTCCAGGACGGCATCACGGCGTACGCGCATCTCGTGCTCGAGCGCGGCATCATGCCCCGCAGCATCGTCGTCTCGGGCGACAGTGCTGGCGGCAATCTCGCCCTGGCCCTGCTCAGGTATCTGCAGCACTACTCTCCTGCCGCCGACCTGCTGCTCCTGCCCCGTCTTCCGCCACCTGGCAATCTGTGGCTGTGGTCCCCCTGGCTCAACCCGCTCGCCGCCCTGCAAGACCCCCTCGCCCACGACCGGTCCCCGAATGCGCCCACAGACTACACCACGGGCCACTTTGGCCGCTGGTCAGCAGAAGAAGCCTTTGCTCCGGCGGTGCAGAAGAAAGAATTCAACGCCTACATCCACCCGCTGGGCAACCCCTTCTCCACATCCACGCCCGTCTTCATCTGCGCCGGCGAATGCGAGGTCTTTCTGCACGACAACCTCGCGTTTGCGCGGCAGATGCAAGGGCTGGGCAATAATACAGTGCGCACGTTTGTCATCCCCAACGCCCCGCACGATGTGCTCCTCATGGGCGACAAGATCGGCTTCGAGGCCGCGGCCAGGCTTGGAGCACAGGCTGCTGTAGCACAGAGCATGACATGACATGATTAGATGCTAATTCTTTTTGTTTTTATAGTCAAATGTGAAAAAAAGAACATGGTATATTTCGGCCGAAAATTGTATTTATTTACATATATAATATTTCCCCCTTTTTAATACTTTGACCGCTGCAACTGTGGCTGTGACGAGCATTCTGCAACTCCCTTGCTCAGACGCGGGAACAGGGCCTGTGCGTTGCGGAAGTTGATCTTCTCGCGCTGGTCCGGCGTAAAGGGGAAGTCCTCGAGCGACTTGATAAAGGCTGGGTAGGCCGGTGGCGGGGCGTAGGGGAAGTCGCTCTGTAGAATATAAGTATTTTTTCTTCTTTCTTTTTCCCTTCTCTTCTTTCATTGAACAAGGGAACGGCGGTGGTGGACTTACGCCGTATGTGATGTGGTCTTCGGGCACACCGGATTCAAACAGCGCGTTGATGACGGTGGGCGACGTGGACAGGGCCAGGTCGTAGTAGAACCTCTTGAAGCCGCGAGTGATCTGAAGAAGAGTTTAGCAAGGATGGGGACGGACGGGAAAGGAAAACAAAAACAAACCTTGTCGTAGGTAAGACCAGACGCGGCATTGGAAAGCAGAGGGTTGACAATCGACAGCGGCGTGGCGACGCGGCTGATCAGATAGGGAAGCGAGCCGCCGGCGTGCGAGAGGATGACCTTGACGTCGGGATAGGTGTCGAGCGTGCCGTTGGAGAGCATATCCAGCGCCGTGCGGGTGGTCTCGTGGGGGTAGTCGATGAGCGGCTGGGGCAGCAGCGGGTTGATGGGGTTTGTATCGACGGGGTGGGTTGGGTGGACAAAGACGACGGCTTTGCGGCGGTTGAGCTCCGTCCAGATGGGCTTCAGCTCGCGGTGGCCGAGGTAGGTGTTGTTGGCGCCGTAGCGGGTGAAGAGGCAGACGCCGTCGGCGTGCAGCTGGTCGAAGCCGAAAGCGATCTCGGCGAGGGCCGCGTCCGTGTCGAGCACGTTGGCGAGGGTCAGGAAGAAGCCGAACTTGGCCGGGTTGCTGTCGCGGATTGCGGCTGCTTTGTTGTTGAGGAGCCGGGCGAGGTCCCATCCTTGCTAGAGAGAGCGCGCAGTCAGTGAGAGAGAGAGAGAGAGAGGGAGTCAGTGTCTCTCAGAGAGAGAGAGGCAGTGTCAGAGAGAGGACGATGCTCTTACACTGCCCTCGACGATGCATGCTCCGGGCGCGGTGATGGACAGAATGGCGGTCTGCGTGCCGACATGGTCCATCAGCAGCTCCGTGCTCTTCAGTGTCCAGTTGGGCGTCGGCCAGCCGCTGGGATCACCTTGTCCAGGTCAGCGATGGGCAGCAGCATATCAGTCGTGCGTACCTCCAGCCGCAGCAACCGCTGTCCTCGTGTCAGCAACCATTCTCCAAGTCACCGACCAGGACGCACCTGCTGCATACTCGGGCGGGACCCAATGGTGATGCTATGGCTGAGCGTCAGAGCAGGTCCGCCCTCTTCCGTCTCGGCACTCACCGTATCGATCTTGTTCACTGGGATATTCGCTGGCCATGGGAAGACCTTGGACAGCAGCCAGTCCTGGGCTTTAGCCTGAACAGCCATTGTTGCTATAACAAGAGAGTAGATGCGTGGCAACATGGAAGAGACCTGGGAGTCGGAGGCCGATGCAACTGGATTGCAGCCATCGGAGGCCGGTCTTATAAGTCGTCTGCGTCGAGTTGGTAAGTTCGAACGGGAACTGGATGAGACCAGCGGTGCTTTGCGGGGAACGCAGTCACTTGCGGGGACAGTGACAAGTAACATAGAAGCTCTCCTCATTACAGTGTAGTCTCTCCTTGTGGTGAGGTCTGTAGTCTCTAAAGCGCCATCGGCCGCTCGTATGTATACGCAGGTGCGGCCTCTCGCCGCCGCTTCGCCGCAGTCAGCACGTCGGCTTCAGCAGCCTCTCTGTCAATCATCTCCGCATATCTTTCCCCGCGCACCCTGACTGTGATTGGGAAGGGCTCGGTCGTGGTCTCGTGGTTCAGCTTGTAGCTGTCGAGTTGGCCTCGCTGCAAGGTGTTAGTGCTCCAAACTGTACTGTCTTGCTTCCAACTGCACTGTCTTGCTTCCAACTGCACTGTCTTGCTTCCAACTGTACTGTCTTGCTTCCAAGTGAATTGAATGCAACTCACCGCTGAAAAGTCAAAGCACTGCACTAGGCGTGCGATGTTGAGGATCAGTCCACGCTGCGCCAGTCTGTATCCAACACAGATGCGCCGTCCACCGCCAAATTGCCACAGCCCATGCGCTACGTTGAACTCGTTGCCATCAATCCAGCGCGACGGGTCAAACTCGTCCGGCCTGTCGCATTCTCGAGCGACAGAGATGCCGTTGATGACGAAGCTGACGCCCGCTGGGAAGCGATAGCCTTCAAACTCTAGATCTTTCGACAGTGTATGTGGCGGCGTCAGGGGGAAGATCGGCCTCCATCGCAGCACTTCCTTGACTGTCGCTGCTGTGTAGGGTAAGTTGTCAAGGTCTGCCAGCGTCGCGCTTCGCAGACTGCCGTCCACGTCACATATCCCATCCACTTCAGCTCGCAGCTTCGCAAAGACTTGGGGATGGTGGATCATGGCCATGATGAAGATGTTCAGTGCTTCGCGCGTCGTGTCCGAGCCTGCCTCGATGAGTTGCATGGCACAGTACATGCCCTCTTCGGCGTTGCCACTGTACTTGGAGTCTGGATTGAGCAGGACATCCCTGGTCCATGAAGGAGGTGCGGTGCCTGCCTGGACCGCGGCCTGCGTTGGGTCGTACCATTTGTGGTAGACGTCGTTGTGAAACTGTCCCACCTTCTCCCAGTAAGGGCGCCAAAACTGGAGGAAGCGAGGCAATCGGTCAAGGACTGGGAACCATTCGATCAGGCTGCTTCCAATCGAGCCGGTGAATTCAGCCACAAGCCGCTGCAAGTTGCCCAGGTCTTCCCCCGTGGCCTCGATCCTCGTTCCAAGAGCGATGCGATGGACGACGCTGTTGGCGTACCGATAGTGATGCGAGTACCATTGGTCTGGATGATACAGATACTCAGCCATCATCTGCGTGCTCTCCAGTTCCTGCCATGCGCCGTACTGATTCAACGCGCCGCCGCTCAGAAGATGGTGCATCACCCGTCGGTTCTCCGTCCACCTGCTCTGTCCCTGGAGCAGAGATCTCATGTCTCGGCTGACAATGCCGCTGGAGATTGGCATGTGGCTCCGTTCGGTCGTGATGTTGCCACGCTTCGCAATAATCTCATGCGTCACCCGTTGTGAATTCAGCAGGATCCATGTCTGCGAGCCCAGACGGAGAGTGGTCATCTCGCCATGCTCAGCAAGCTTAATGAGCTTGAGAGACACAGGATTAGCTACAACGTTCCGCTCTCGGGGGGCTCTTACTCACCTCTTGCCTAGTGTCATCGAGTACTCCCTTGATGTTGAGTAAATTCCCGAGAATTGGAACGCCCTTGGGGCCTGGAGGCAATTTCCATCCGCCAGACGAGCCTAGATGAAGCTGGCGGTCGATCGGGCTGATTGCGTTCCAGACGAGACATGCGCCGTAGCACAATAAGCAGAAGGCCGCCGCAGCGATATAGACTGCGAGATGCGAGGACTTGAACAATTCCAGCGGATCGGCCATGTCGAACGGTGTCTGTCGAAATTGATCGCGCAAAGCGTTAGCTGTGTCGAAATTGATCACTCAGAGCGTTAGCTGTGTCGAAATTGATCACTCAGAGCGTTAGCTGTGTCGCTCCCTGGCGCCGTCGTCGCCAGCTATAAATGGTCCTGTGAACAGAGCACATGGATGTCTGAATTAGCACCGTGGCGAATGCTGTTCAGTCGGTGTGACAATGCGGGGACAGATCTGAGGCTTGCGGAGAAGGTGAGTGAGCCCAGGCGGAGAATGTCGAAGCATTCGCACTGCTCACATAAGGAGCGACTGACCCATTGAGAGAGATAGTGACATGTCGAGGCATTCGCACTGCTCACATAAGGAGCGATTGACCCGTCAACTGCAGGAGAGACAGTGACACGTCCCAAACAATGAAACGTCGAGCTTTCCTGCCGCGCGAGGGCATCCATCTCGCATTTCTGCTCTCATGCCTCGAAAGATGCATGCTCAGTACGCCGCTGATCGTCCTTGGTCTCGCCTGTCTCTGCGTACGGTTGGCCCCCAATACACTGCCCAGCACGGCACTGGACAGACTGCCATCTCGACGCAGCCTCCTCTGCTATCTCGGCCTTGCCGTGTTTGCCAGAATCCAGAAGGCGTGCAGCCGAGCAGCCATCAACAACTGGGTATCACCGAAGCCTCTTGACCTGGACCAGGAGATCTTTGTCGTGACTGGCGGCACCACTGGCATTGGCAGGAGCTGCGTCGAGTTGATCCTCGACAGGTCACCGCAGGCCAGAGTAGCCATCGTTGACATAGTCCAACCAGAAAGATCTTGTGCGTTGACAGCCCTCTTTCCCTGCTTCACATCTTCTAACACTCACCGCCAGTGGGCAAAGCTGTCCGGTTTTATAAATGCGATCTCTCCGATCGAGAGCAGACCGAGCTCGTGGCAAAGCGAATCAAGGAGGAGCTGGGCGACCCGACAGTACTGAGTAGGCCGACATGATAGCATGGCAGTCTGTCTTGCAGCAGCTAACAGAGTACAGTCAACAACGCTGGACTGTCCCGCGGCAAATACATGTCGGAGCTCGACTGGCAGAATGTCACGGCGACGCTGGGCGTCAACCTCATCGCCCCCTTCCTGCTCATTCGGGCCTTCCTCCCAGCCATGATTGCGCGCAACCACGGACACATTGTCAACATAGCTTCGCTCAGCGCCTTTGCGCCTCCTGCTGGGCTGGCTGACTACGCGGCGTCCAAAGCGGGAATGTTGGCCATGACTGAGGTGAGTTCTCGCAACGTAGCTGAGGATGCGCTGCAGAGACTGACAAACCCGACAGTCCCTGCGGCTCGAACTGCGACATACACACAAAGCGACGAGCGTGCGCGTCTCAGCCTTTGTCCTGTCGTTCGTCAAGACGCCGCTCTTCAAAGGCGAGACCAAACAGCCCAATTTTCTGGCTCCACTGCTTGATGTTGATACAGTCGGAGAGGAGATCTTTGGTGCGATCGAGCAGGGGGTCAGTGTAGTCCGGTACATGCCAGGGATCTCACGCATCGTGGCCGCTATCTGGGCTTATCCCAGGTGGTTCCAGGATGCATTGCTGAATGGGACGGCAAAGCTGCGGGTTGATTATAGAGGCCGACAACGCATTGACGAGCACGGCCGCGTTGCAGGTTGACAGTCTTTTTGCCCTGTATTCAGAGTCTTTAGAATTCCAATCGCCATCAGTCTTCTTTCTCCAATGTCCTTACCATCTCGCCTCACCGAACCGCCGTCTTAGTCAACCACCGCCTTGGTCAACCGCCGCCTCAACCACCGTCTTGGTCAACCGTACCACTGTCACATCTCCGCAATATCACTGTCGCAGCAAAAGCGGTTGCGGAGAAGGTCTCCACATGGCCGCACGTCGCTGCATTCGCTCGCATGGTCGACCTCGGTATACGACGCCATGCGCAACCACGTACTTGAGCCCAATATATTCCGTCGAGAAATGAGACCGTCGCAGCAATCCCAATCCATCCGCGCAAGGCTTCTTACTCGACCATGGCAGAGCCATCTTACGACTCGCTCGTGACCTGCATAGGCACCGGCTTCTCAGGTATTTGTGTGGGAGCACAGCTGAAGGCAGGTTTTGATGCTGCAAATATTGGCTGAAGGATTGTTTGCTAATCCATTCCCATCATCAGAGGTGGTATAACGAGACTGACATTGTCTTCTTCGAACGCCAAACATCGGCCGGCGGCACATGGTGGATCAACACATACCCCGGCATTGCGTGCGATGTCCCGGCGCCGTTGTACAGTTTATCATTCGAGCAAAGTGCGTCTCAGCTTGTCGAGTTTGATGCAAGACCACGCCTGCTGACTTTCCCCTTCCAACAGGAGCGAACTGGACCTCTCTTTTCCCGCCCGGCAGCGAGATCAAGCAGTACCTGGACGATGTGGCCGGCAAGTACAACTTACACAGCAAGATGCGCTTCTCTTCCGACGTGCAGAGTTCCACCTGGGATCCTGACCGGCAACTTTGGGTGCTCACCGTGCTCGACATGGAGACCAAGCGGACGTACTATCACACCACCAAGATCCTGTTCGCAAGCTGCGGCCAGCTGATCCGCCCCAATGAGCTCGACGTGCCCGGGCTGGAGACCTTCCAGGGGGCCTCGATGCATTCGGCGCGGTGGAGAAAGGAGGTCGACTGTACTGGCAAGAAGGTGGTGGTCATAGGCAATGGCTGCACAGCTGCCCAGATCGTGCCGAATCTCCTCAAGGACGCCCAGCCAGCGAGCGTGACACAGCTGGTGCGCTCGCAACACTATGTTCTGCCGGCGCCGCGCATCTCCTACACAGACTCCCTGCGCTGGATCCTCACATACATCCCCGGCGCGCTCTGGCTGCTGCGCATCGTCGTCTTCTTCGGCGCCGAGCTGTCCTTCCCCTTTTTCTACACCACCCCGCTGGCCAACTGGTACCGGCGTCGCGCCACACGGCGGGCCAAGGCATACATGCGGTCCAAGTGCCCAGCCGACCTCCACGACGCCCTGATCCCCGACTTCGAGCTGGGCTGCAAACGCCGCATCTTCGACCCCGGCTACCTGGACTCGCTGCACGACCCACGCGTGCACATCGAAACGCGGAAAGCGACGCAGGTGCTGCCCCAGGGAATCCGGTTGAGCGACGGGGCCGTGCTGGAAGCGGACGTCATCGTGCTGGCCAACGGCTTCAAGACCAACTACTTCCTCGACCGCATGCAGGTCACGGGCGAGAACGGCAAGACGGTGGCCGAGCACTGGGACGAGTTTGGCGGCGTCGGCGCGTACAACTGTTCCGTCCTGAGTGGCTTTCCCAACTTCTTCCTCATCCTCGGGCCCAATGCTGCAACCGGCCACACCTCGGCCATCATGGCATCTGAGAAGTTAGTGACCCTCACAAACGCGCTGCCGACCCCGATGATATTTGAGACGACCCCCATTATATTTGAGACTGACACTTGGGCCAGCTCCGTCAACTATGCCCTGCGGGTCTTGAAGCCCATCCTCACGGGCGAGCGCAACACCGTGCGCCTGGACCCCCGAGCCGAGCGGACTTACGTTGCCCGCATGCAGCAGAGCCTTGCCAAACGAGTATGGAACTCAGGATGCCAATCGGTCGGTATTTTCTTCTTCTCTTTCTTCTTCTCTTCTCTTTCTTCTTCTCTTCTCTCTCTTCTTCTCTTCTCTTTCTTCTTCTCTTCTCTTTCTTCTTCTCTTTCTTCTTCTCTTCTCTTTCTTCTTCTCTTCTCTTTCTTCTTCTCTTCTCTTTCTTCTTCTCTTCTTCTCCTTCTTCTTCTCCTCCTCTCCTCCCCCTCCTCCTTTCTTGTTACTGACACAACCCCCTCACGCAGTGGTACGTCCGGAGCGACAACAAGTGGAATGCCATGTCCTACCCTTGGACACAGGCCCATTACTGGTGGCGTAGCCTGTTCCCAACGTGGCAGGATTGGCATATTCAGTAGCCGAGCCTACCTATATGTTTGAAGCAAGTATGCCAGTTGCCAGTGGACAGGAGGGGGGGCAATCCGGCATGCCATCGATGCTGCGATCCCAGTCAGCCAGCAGGATAGAGCCGCGAGTTATGCAGACGTCCGAGGAGCCGGGTCCAAGAAAAGAAATTGCTGTCAGACTGTGCATGAACTCGTATCGGGTCCAAGAAAAGAAATTGCTGTAAGACTGTGCATGAACTCGTATCAATCTATCCATGAACTCGTATCTGTCTATGTCTCCGCGTCTCTGATCCTTCAATTGCCCCTCACCCCAATTGGCCGTATTCGGACTAGCGCAGGGGTCTCTCCTGGGTCACGTGCCAGGGCCAATAGATCATTGTGATTTCAGCGGAAGCTTGATTGGTTGGAAAATAGGAATGAATGAGTACGAAAGATTACAGGAAGTACTTATAACTTGCGTGGCTCTTGGCATGTTTGCCAACGAGGCCGAGATCGGAAAAGGAAAAGTCACATCATATCTCCTTGTTATCAACTCCTATCCGCAGTCAGACTGGCTCTCGCGGGCATCGATGGCTCTCCTACCCTATGGCCTGTGGGAGTTGTATCGATTTTGTGGTGCATAGTTGACGTATGGATGCAAGTCAAGGTTTTTCCCCTCAGGCTGCTGCATCTTTTGATATTATACTCTTGCCAGTATTTCCTCCAATTTCCTCCTATTGCCTCTTCAGAAATACCCCTGCAAAGAAGCGTGATATCGCTTCATAGTCGTCCATCCCCACCACCTTGGCCACCACGAGATCAGGGCGCACAATGACTGCCACTCCTGCACCGTCCTCCCCAGGACCCGCAGGTACGCCTAATGTCTGATACGCATTCCCATGCCCGCTGTTCCAGCTCTCATCGTCCACAAACGTCTTGTGCAGGTCTCTGAGCCGCCACTTGCCCGTCTGTGGCCAGAACAGCGGGTGCAGCTGGTCCTGCTGCATGGCATGGCGGTCACCATGGAGCACAACCAGCGGCTCGATCACGCTGTCCATGTCGGCGTTCGCTGGAGTCAAAGGACGCACCACCGCCGTCTCGAGATAGGCGCCTAACCGGTTGAGGCGGTCCGCAGAGCGCGAGATGTCTCCGGCGAAGATGACGACCCGCCAGCGTCCGGTGGCGACGAGTGCGGTCGACAGCTGCATTGCTCGTGCGTCGCATAGCCGTACCACCTGCGCGCTAGGCATGCGCATTCCCACTGTGATGTGCTTTGCCAGGTCTTCAGCTGTTTTGGCGCTGCCGCTGGTGTGGCTGTCGATCATGACAGAGTCACGGTACCGCGACGTCAGGCCGGCCGTGTACTTGCCAGCCTTGATGAAGGCGTTGGCAAAATAGTTCGGGTCGTCGCGGGCGAGTTCACGGGCGTGGCGCGCCGAAAAGGCCTGCGTCCATTCGCGGTCGAAGGCGATCAGGTCTGCGGCAACCTGGCCTCGTTCATGCTCATACGTGGGCAGCACCACTGCCGCGCTGGCCTGCCCGCTCAGTACCATACCCAACTTGAAGCCCAGGTTGAAGCCGTCTTGCAAGCTGACATTCATGCCCTGCCCGGCCTTGGGGCTGTGGGTGTGGCAGGCGTCGCCAGTGAGGAAGAGACGGGGTGGCGACGACGGGGTGGTGAATTTCTCCGCCAGTCGCTGTCCGATCGAGTAGGTGCTCCACCAGTATGTGCCTTGGATCTCAAGCCTATATTGGCCGAACCGCTTCTTCACAGCCTGCACCAGGTCGTCGTGTGTCACCGACTTGGCCGGAGTGCCGTGGCCGAGTTCGATGTAGAACCGGCACAGTTCGCCTCCCTCGCGCGGGATAATGAGTACTGCGCCCTCCTCCGAGTGTATCGTCGCCTTCTTCCTGATGTCCGGAAAGTCGGTTAACGGGTAGACGTCCATGACGCCCCTAGGAAGAGACAAAGGTTAGCATTCTGCTGCGTTGAGTGCCCTTCGTTCTGGCTCACCTACCACACACTGTCCGTTGAATCCCCCACCATTTTCCAACCCATACTCTTACGCACGGCGCTGTGTGCTCCGTCGCATCCCAACACGTATCGTGCCCGCCACTGCCGCTCCTCTTGTTCTCCTCCTCTTCCATCGACCTGCTTCGCCGTCACCCGCACCCACTCGTCCCCGTCCTCCACCTTGACATCCTGGACCTCCCAGCCGTAACTCACCTCATATCCTCCTTCCTGCTTCATTTTCTCCAACATCAATCCATTAATCCTCGCCTGGTTCAAGATTAGATGAGGCATCCAGCTCAATCCTTTCTGTGTATCAGCCGTATATTTCTTCCGCCGTAGCCTTCCTGTGTGCTGGCCTCTCCCTGTACCATCACCATCACCATCACCATCACCATCACCATCACCATCACCATCACCATCACCATCACCATCACCATCACCATCACCATCCCCGTATTCATCTGCAAGATCGTTCCAAAAGCACACTTCCATCACATGGTATGCATCCTTGAGCAACGCTTCAGAGAGGCCAAACGATTCAAAAATCTCCACAGTCCGACACTGCACACCGTCTGCCTGGCCCACTGTCATGGGGCCCAGCCGCTTTTCCAGTATGGTGACCCCGCCTGGAATACTGGCATCGGCGGACGATGGTCTGATTCCATAGATGGCCAGCCATGTTGCGGCCGCCAGGCCTGCGGAGCCTGACCCGGCGATAAGCACGTCGACTTCTTGCACCGCTGTCGTCGCCATCAGAGCTGGTCAGTGCTGTGCTGACAGCAAGGCTATAATGCTAAATATAGCCCGGATGTGTACTCATCGGCCAGCCTCCACGGCATTGCTGAAGTGTGGGGAAACACCACAATGTGGAGAGGAGACAGATCCGCGTGGAGAAGCGGAAGACCCTGCAAACACATGAGCTACCATGGAAATCCTACATCTATTGGTCATCGTCTTGGGGTTGATGGCACCATTGGCCTGTCCACACATCTCCATACCATCAATGAGCCAGAGGGCACGGTCCCATTCCTTGGGGCCGTGGGCAGCTCCGTAGCTCCTCAACAAGAGTGCAAGCAGCAAGATGGTGTTGACGAATGTCACCGCCTGTTATATTTCAATATTCACGAGCCAGGCGAATGAGGGGACCAGGAAAGGTCTGACAGGTAGCTGATCATCAGTAGAGGAGCAATACACGAGTATTTACAGTCAAATTCTGTATAGAACGCCAGTAGAATAATGATAACGACAATAATAGGACGACCACAGTAAAAGAGCGAAGAACGCTGTCCTGACGCCTGAGGCATAGTGAAAGTTAGCCGAGGATACATCGATCGCTCTTGCCTCTTCTGTTCCTGCACAGTAAACAACGCAAAGCCAATTGGCATGTGCTCATTAACGATTCCCCACCCCGTTTTAAGGCCAGCCCGATGACTCAGCAGCCTTTACGTCGTTAATTTTCCTAAGTTACATAGTTGTTTCCGTACTTCCTACAACGGCCGCTCCCCTACAAGTCAGAGCCTGCTTGCTACCTCCCAGCCATGGAGATGCCCCGGATCCACAGACCGATTCCGCGTCGGCAGTTCGACATCCCCCCTTCATCCAGCGACTCGTCCCTTCCGCCGTCCCCAGCCGCGGAACAAACCAACACAGATGAGTTATCCGAGCGGCGGCTAGGCCAGAATCTGTCGCCTGGCCCAACAAAATCGGTCATCAATCTGACCTCCTCGACTCTGTTCGGCATATACTCAGACGGCGGCTTTGATAGAACGCCGAACGAGATGGCCACGCCCTGGGGAACTGGTGCCCAGACACCGAGCCTGCAGCGGAGTCCAGACGCCTATAAGCCCGAGGAGCCCGATGTGAGGTGGGCTGCTGGTAAACCCCAGACCACGTCGCGCCGGAAGCAGTCCGTTGTACGTGGCTACTATGTGCCTATAGCTGGCCAAACTCTACTACTCTTCAGTTTCGGGGCTGCGTATGGTTACTTGGTCAGTCAACTGCATAAAACAGGCGGCATTACACCAGTACCTGTCCATGTCGGTGATGAAGCTTTATCTTACTACCTCCTCTTCTGGGGCTTCTTTGGTGTTCTTCTTGGCAATGCCCTTCCTCTTCTCGATACCTTCTGGAGTAAGGAAGCCGGCGACGAGAAGACTCGCGCAGAAAAGCTCCATGCAGGATTGTCCGACGACACAGACTCGGCCCTTAATCCCCTCTGGTACTCAGCAGTTCGGAGTATTGGAGCGTTTGTTGGGATTGCCTTTGCTGTGGTATGGCCGCCTCTTACTTGATCTCTTTTACCAATACTGACAAGAAACAGCGACGGGTACCATGGACCTCAACACTACAAGTCTCTCTCACTCTGACTCTGGCTAATCCTGTGCTCTGGTACCTGATTGATAGGTCAGTAACAGGATTTGCATTCTCTGCCTTTGTTGGTCTTGCTGGTGCCTCGGCTTTGCTGCTCATCAACCCTAGTTTTGTTCCGGTGCCTGCAATTCATCAGGACAGCGTTTCTGAACAGCTGGGCGTGCATGTGTGGCTGGCCAGCATCCTTTTCTGCACGAGCCTATGTTTTGGTGCTGTGGGAAGGAAACTTCGACTCTAGTCGGGTTGAAAATCAGGACTTCGACTCTAGTCGGGTTGAAAATCAGACATACTCATATGTATGATGGTCCCAAGAACACTATCCAAATGCACGGTTTACTCCATCCCAAGTTGGATCTTCCAGATGTGAGCGCAGCAAGACGCCTGCCCAACTTGTGGCTGGCGCTTTTTCTCTTCTTGCAACAGGGTCTTTCTTTGATACTGCTTGTTGAACAACCGCATCTCCCAAGACCTTCTCTATCTCCAGCCGGGGGACTTCAGCCTCGATCTGGTTGCCATAATCGTGTGCGCTGAACTGAGCTCTCCTCGCTTTCCCAAAATCCAGCAAGACGCCCAACCTGACCAGGCGTACCAACGGATGGATTCGTTCTGCAATGCCAGGCGAGGTGTGTAAAGCAATGGCGGCCCAAATGTCCCAAATCTGCGAGTCGCTTAGCGTTGGCGCCGAGCTGCCGTCTTCTACAGCTTCAGCATCATCATAATCAGTGCCAGACTGGGCCTGTGGATGGGAAAACCCTCTGAGGAATGTTACGGCCGCGTCAGCGCCACAC
This sequence comes from Chaetothyriales sp. CBS 134920, assembly GCA_003693665.1. Taxonomy (NCBI): domain Eukaryota; kingdom Fungi; phylum Ascomycota; class Eurotiomycetes; order Chaetothyriales; family Domatiomycetaceae; genus Domatiomyces; species Domatiomyces catenatus. The sequence continues at coordinate 245,466 of QQSL01000005.1, forward strand.
ACTTCGAATCGCTCAGAGTGATTGTGCTCCTCGGTTGCACCGAAATCATGGAACAAACATGCGACAAACAGAGAATCCAGGCCTTGGTCGCCATAGGTGCTGCCCTCCCTGTCAGCTATCCATTTGGCGAAGAGGAAGGTTCGGAGCGAATGGTGTAGCAAGGGCGTGTCCAGTGTTTCAAGAGCGAGTTCGAACGCTGCTTCTGCCAGCCTGCTTTGTGGCACATGTTTTCGCAGAGAAGCAGCAGCAGCACTGTGTAGCCGAGCCATTCTTCCGCCGTCTGTCTGTCTGTCTGTCCGATTGGTATTGTGAGAATAATCCTAACTCACCCCTCCTCCAAAACCAAGTCTGTCCTCTGCAGCCGAGATTAGAGAAAACTGGCTGACATCACGTGTCAAACGTCAAACCCAAGGAACGAGGGAAGAACGAGGGTGACGTTATTACACACGTCCCTTCCCCTCTCAACAACCTATCGATAGGCAGTCTCACTCTAGCTCCACAATGCGCGCGATCAAGGGCCCACTCAACGCAAGGCAATCCGCGCCCCCGGCCTTGGCCCATAAGGGGATGGCGGCTTCTGGACGTGTATTATTTGCTGTGGCTTGGTGCGCGGCACACTAAGAATAACAAGAGCGGGTTGGATGCCCCCTCTCCTGAAACAAAATATCAGATCCTGATTCTGGTGCCGGTGTCGTGTTGGCGCCCTGCACTTATAAGCCTGTCGTTGTGCACACTAGACCTGGCGGTGTGACCCCTTCCACTCATTGCTGCCCAAGGCCCGCAATTGCGGTCCTAGACACGATCATTCCTTGCCGTCGTGTTTGACCGAGAGAAAAAAAAATGGTCTCCTTCTCCTGTGAGGTCCGTCAATGCCCCAGCCGTTCGGATGGAGCGAAGAGGCTGACTGCTCGTAGAACTGTGGAGACGTGCTCACCAAGAAGAAACTCGACCCTCACCGCGGCCACTGTCGTGGCGCCGTTTTCACCTGCCTCGACTGCCAGACCACCTTCCCCGGCACCACCTACCGCGCACACACTGTGGGTTGAGCCCTGTTTGCGCCTGGGCCGCAGCGTCGCGGACGCAGCTAACAACTACTAGTCATGTATCACCGAAGACCAGAAGTACCAGGGCGCTCTGTATCGCGACAAGGCATCCAAGCCATCCAAGGCGGCCAAGGCGGCCAATCGCAAGTCTGTCTCGATCCTGGAGCCAACGGACCAGAATGCTCTCGTGCCACACCAGCCATATGTCGAAGAAGTGCCAGACCAAGAGGTCCCTCCTCCTGCGCCGACACCTCCCTCAGCCAAACCAATAGATAGCGTGTTTGACTACATGGTAGACGGAGGCCAGGAGGAAGACGAGCCAAACACCCCACAGATTACGTTTTCCAAGAGCCGAGAAGAGATGTCGATGAAGAGCAATGCGCCCTCAGTCTTCACAGACAGCCGTGGTTCGAGCCGAAATGGCTATCGCGACACCGACGAGCGGCAGAACAACGAGCAGTATGACGAACTTGGCTTTTCCTACGGCACTGGCCCTGTCAACCCGCGCCCATACAGCCAGGATGCTGAGGTCAACCCCAGCCTGGCGTCTCTAGACTTTATGACGCCGTCTGCCAAAGCCACCCGCCTGAAACTCGAGCAGGGCAAGTCGGCTCTGGGCCATGCCCGCACAAACAGCGGCAGTGAGAAAAAGAGGAAACGGGACTACCCTGCTGCTGCTCCGGAGAGCGATACACCAATGACGGATGCTCCACAACAGGAACCCCGAACGGACCAGCGAGCCCCGGCAGTGGTGCACTCCGGCTTGACAGGCGGCCTCAACAAGATGATGGTAAATGGCAACGAGGCATTCCCCTTTCCTCAACCCGTTGGGCCAGCCGAAGACAAAGCCCGGCTTGAGCGCCGCCGAGCTGAACGCAGGCAGGACAAGCGTGAAGATCCCGCAAGTCCCCTCAAGCGCACCAGACACTCGCAGGACGACAACGGCCTTGGTATCACCATCAAAGGCCGTGCCGTCAAGGCCTTGTCTGTTGTCGGCGGTGCCTTCGCGGCCGGACAGCGCAGTGAGCTGACCAAAACGAGAAGACGAACGAGCTCTTCCGACCACAACCAGGCTCCGTCAAGGGAGCTGGACGGGGAGCGGCGTGAAAGGAAGAAGCACAAGGTGCATCGACACAATGGCACATCCAGTGCCAATATTCGGCATGAGCCGCGATCGCGCCGCCGAAGCAGCGAAGAGTCACCAGAGGCATCGCGCAGAAAGATCAAGGCACTCGAGTATCGGAAGCAGGAGGACGACTCAGAGGACTACGCAGGTAATGGGTCCCAGCAGATGGTCGTGTTTGGAGCCGAAGCCAGTCTTCACGCCCGTTGTCAGACCTTCCTTTCCAGTGTGCCCGGCAGCGAGGTCGGGAAAGGCTACTCGGTACACAAGGCACTCAAACGCTGGCACAAAAACTGTGACAACAGCCGGTCGTCCAAGCATGACGATGAGCAGGAGCTCTGGAGGTTGCTACGATTGAAGAGGAACGACCGGGGGGAAGTTGTGCTGTTCTTTTGATGCTGCAGCGCCATGTCTATTTTGGGCCGAGCGAGCATGGCATCATCCACACCAGCCCCACCTAACTTAATTTTGTGTCGAACTCTGTGGCTCTCGTTGCGAATTCTGTCTGTATAATCTGGTGGAGTTGACTTCCTGCTGATATGAGGGAATCTTTTACACAATACTCTCGCTACACTCTACTGTCAATCTCGTTTCCTGACAAGGCCAGAATCTACTGTCATTCCACTCATCTGTGGCCCACGTCACTCATTCTGTTGTGTGAAACCTAAATGCAGTGTGTCACAGTAGCCTGATTCGATATCGGCTCAAGCTTTGCCGCTCCTTCCAAGACTCAGTCAGGAATGGTCTAACTTAAGCGGGTGTGGCGCGGCTTCCCCGGCCGCCCCTTACCCAAACAGGCCGCACCTGAGTCGGTTCCCAAGGCCACCGCCTCTTTTCTCTCCTCCCACATATAACACACACAAATCACGAAAACACGCTGCGTGGTGTGCTGGTCGTCTTTTTGACATTGGATGGGGCAACTGTGCCCTTTCCTCCCTCGATGGCCGCTCCTCCACGTCGGCCACTGGCCCGGGGTGGTGGAACAAACAAAGGCACAACGGCCAAGGCACTACTCACCTGGGGACTCCTCGTCGTCCTGGCTGCTGCAGCGCAGTCACCACCAGTGCCGGCCAAACAGAGTATCGAGACGCTCGTACCTTCGAACCCCTCCTCGATCTCGTCGTCGCTCCTCCGCCGATCTCAGGCTGGCAGCAGTCCTCCAGAGATCCCGCTTCTAAACCACCAGATCACCACTGCCAAGTTCCGAAGCACCAACGACGAGACCCCCAACAACAAGCACAAGTTCAATGCCTTGGCTCCAGCTCCAGCTAATGGAGCTGTCCGAGCACCTATCGCACAGCCTGACGAGTCCTCTGATGGGCTCTCGCTCTCCCCAGCGCGGCTGTTGCGAAATTGGGAGGCTGAGAACATCGTGCTCCTCGCCACCATCGACGGGGCCATCCATGCACGCGACCGGGCTTCCGGTGACGCGAGATGGTCCCTCGGTATCCCCAACAGTCCGATGATTCAGACCGTGCATTACTGCCACAACAATACCGAAGACGGCGAAAATGCATGTGATCATGAGTTCATCTTCATTGTTGAGCCGACCAAGGATGGTATGATCTACATCCAGAACAGAGATCCTCGCATCGGCCTTCAAAGACTCGGCGTCACAGTCAAGGACCTTGCCCTCGATACGCCCGGATTCGTGGACGACCCGCCCCTTGTGACCATAGCTCAGACCGAAACGACTGCTTACGTGGTCGACGCCGCGTCGGGCACCATCCTCTCGCAGTTCAACAGGCAGTCGGCCTTGGTCTATGACCAGCAAGAGAACAGCTGCCAGAAGCTCAGTGGCTTTGAGCTCGATGAGGCCGCCTGCGACCCGATTGGGACCATTAACTTGGGAAGAGTCGAATATACGATTGAGATCTCTCACAAGGTCACAATGGAACGGCTATGCACCATCAAGTTTGCCGAATGGCTTCCCAATAAGCAGGATAGCGATCTCCAAGACCAATATGTTTCGCCACTGGACGACACCTCTCACATCCAGACCTACCACAACGGCAAGATCCAAGCCCTCAGGCCCAACCCGGTTGGCGATACTGGTGGGAACTGGTGGCGAGACATGGGCACGCCTGTCGCACGTGTCTTCGACATCCTCCGTCCCGTTGATCGTGGCCCAGAGCGCGGCGAGTTGAAAGTGCTCGCCCGTCCCCTCAATGCTCCGTTGCTCAACTCGGCCCAATACTGGGGCAATGATATCCTCCGCATGGAAAAGGTCTTTGTTAACAGGACCGCGTCAGGGTTCTGGTATGCACTGTCTGAACTGGCATACCCTGGCGTTACCGCCGGCGCCAAGGCTGCCGAACTACCCTTTGCCTACGACAGACCCATGAATTTCGACGAGGATCTGGATAACATCATTGGTGTACACGTGCTATCTCATGACACCACGGCCGCACCTGTGCGTCTGACCATTGAGGGCCGGCCTCAATATGCCGACGTCGATCCCGAACCTGAGAGGCCTCTGCCCATGCCCAAGCAAGACGGGCATCCTCTACCTCAGACCCCCTTTTCTTCTGTTTCTAGTCTGGCGCTGTTGACCAATCTCGTTGCCGTGGCGATTCTTCTTTTCCTTGTTGGTCTTCACTTCCAGCTGCCAGCGGCTCTGAAGTTGAAGAAATGGCTCAGGCTGAAGGGTGTTGAGGTGATTGTGACTGCCCGCAATGACGAAGGCCCAGACAGGACTACAGATCAAGAGGCAGAAAAGAGCCCTGCTGTCACTCCGCAGCCGCCTGTGACAGAAAAGCTTGAGACTGCATTGGCTGAATCAGAGGCAGACCCAAGGCTAGTGCTCACGCTGACCCAGACACAGAGCAGTTCTCCAACGGATACAAACTTGCAGAAAGAAGAGAAGAATGCTGAAGATGGGGAGAACGGGTCCGACGGTGAATCTGACGACGAAAACGAGGCCTCTCAACCACCAGGATCTCAACAGCCCGAATCTACGCCTAAGAAACACAGGACCAAGCGAGGCAAGCGGGGCGGGCAGAAAAACAAGAAAAAGAAGAAACAGATGGAGCCAGAAGCGATAGAGGCCAGCCAAAATCTTGCCAAGGAAGACCACCCCGAACCAGGCATCACAACGGTCGGGCGTTTGCGCATCACGACGCGCGATGACGCATGCCTCGGTAGGGGAAGTAACGGCACCATTGTATTTCCAGGAACCATGGACGATGGTCGTGCGGTGGCTGTTAAGCGTCTACAGAGACACTCTAGTGCCCTTGCGGCCAAGGAGATTAAACACCTGCTCTCGAGTGATGAGAATCCGCATGTGGTGCGATACTTTGGCAAGGAAGAGTCTCACAACTTCATTTACATAGCTCTGGACCTGTTCAGGACATCGCTTGATCGCTTTGTCGAACGACCGCTCGATTTTCCTGATCTCATCAAGTTTCCCGAGGGCTTTGATGTCAAGGACTGTCTAGCCCAAGTCACTGAAGGCATGGGCTACCTTCATTCCCTCAAACTCGTGCACCGGGATATCAAGCCCCAGAATGTGCTTGTCAAACAAGTCAAAACCAGTCGGCCCACGTCTCGACCACCAAAGCTGAACTTTGTCATATCCGACTTTGGCCTGGCGAAGCCGCTCGAAGAAGGGCCTGAGTCGGCCTTTGCTCCCACCGCCAATCACACGGCAGCTGGTACTACCGGCTGGCGTGCTCCTGAACTGTTGGTGAGCCCTCTGGACTCTGCATTAAGGTCGGCCACGTATTCGAACTCACATTCAGCCACTCATTCGACCACAAATTCGACAACACACTCGGCTGATGGAACTGTCCTGGAGCCATCAAAAGGCAGGCGCGCTACCAAAGCTATCGATATCTTCTCGCTTGGATGTGTTTTCTACTATGTCATGACCCAAGGAAGGCACCCCTTTGATGTGGGAGGAACATCGCTGGGTCGGGACCTGAATATCAAAGAAGACAGGTTCTCGACCCAGGAGCTCACTCAGCTGTTTGGCTACTCGTACGATGCTGAAGACCTTGTCATGCAGATGATCAACCATGAGCCCAAATATCGGCCAGATACAGCCACCGTTTTGAAACACCCCTTCTTTTGGGACGACGAGAAGAAGCTGGAATTCATCTGTGCGGTTTCTGATTGCTATGAGAAGGAGAAAAACTCGGTCACGGACATCCACAATCCCCACGCTGTTAGAACGGAAGCCGAGCTTCGCGCTCTCGAAGAACTGGCAGCTCTGGAAAAGCTGGCGCCAAACGTCATGCTCCGAGGGGATTTCCTACAGGAGCTACCGAGATCGTTTATTCAGGAGATGGGCAAACAGCGACGGTACACTGGCACCAAGATGATCGATCTGCTACGGGTGATCCGGAACAAAAAGAACCACTTTCACGATCTTCCCGACGATGTCAAGGAGATGATGCTTGGAGGGAGCGTGAGTGGGTATTGGGCCTTCTGGGAGCAAAGATTCCGCAGCCTGTTGATTAACTGTCACTGCATTCTGATTGAGAGGGATTTGGTTGCGCGGTTCAAGATGGAGAGGTATTATGAGTAGAACAAGGCATGACTTTTATAACCATCTATCCGCTTGATCTCTAGACGATCAGCCCGGTTGCAACAGTGCTAGAGTGGTCCAGCCACCCAACTGGCCTGCAACTCGGTATCACTGCCACTGCTGCTGCTGCTGCTGCTGCTGCTGCTGCTGTTGTCGTCGGTACTGGTCGCTAAATCAGGGGCACGGATCTGTCCTGATCCTTAAATGCCGCATCGCCACGCACTATCCCTTCTCGGGCCTAGTGTCAGTGGGTCTCTAGGTCTATTTCTATTCGACAGCTGTTACTATTCTCACGTTGAGTTGAGTACAAAATTCCCCACAGTGCCAAGACAAGGCTCCGGCCGCAAGGCTGAGGTCCCTCACGCCAACTTTTTGTTTGTCGTCCATCATTTCGCAGTCGCCGTGCTTCCCAAATCCTTGCTTCTGGTTCAAATTCATCATGGCAGGACACAACCCGACCCAGATTTTTGCCGATGATGTTCAAGAGGAAAAGGGCGAGAACGCCCGTCTGTCGGCATTTGTGGGCGCCATCGCAGTTGGTGACCTTGTCAAATCAACACTGGGCCCCAAGGGCATGGACAAGATCCTCCAATCTGCCTCGACCGGCGAGATCATGGTGACAAACGACGGTGCGACAATTCTCAAGAGCATTGCGCTGGACAACGCGGCGGCCAAGGTGTTGGTCAATATCTCCAAAGTGCAAGACGACGAAGTGGGCGACGGGACGACGAGTGTGACGGTGCTGGCGGCAGAACTGCTGCGTGAAGCAGAGCAGCTGGTCAACAAGAAGATTCATCCACAGACCATCATCGAGGGCTACCGGCTAGCCAGTGCTGCGGCGTTGGATGCCCTGACCAAGTCGGCCGTCGACCACTCCAAGGAGCCGGCTGCGTTCCGGAGGGATCTACAGTCGATTGCTCGGACGACGCTGAGCTCGAAAGTGTTGTCACAAGACCGCGACTACTTCTCGCGTTTGGCGACCGATGCCGTGCTGCGGTTGAAGGGCTCCACCGACTTGAACCACATCCAGATCATCAAGAAGCCTGGGGGCAAGCTGTCGGACAGCTACCTCGACGAGGGCTTCATCCTCGACAAGCGCATCTCTGTTGGATCGCCAAAGTCTCTTAAAGATGCCAAGATTCTCATCGCCAACACGGCCATGGACACGGATAAGATCAAGATCTTTGGCGCCCGAGTCAAGGTGGACTCGACCTCCAAGCTGGCGGAATTGGAAAAGGCGGAACGCGAGAAGATGAGACAGAAGGTGGAGAAGATAAAGGCCCATGGGATCAACTGCTTTATCAACCGGCAGCTTATCTACAATTGGCCGGAGCAGCTGTTTGCCGAAGCCGGCATCATGAGCATTGAACACGCAGACTTTGATGGCATTGAACGCCTTGCCCTCGTCACCGGGGGCGAGATTGCCAGCACCTTTGACCACCCGGACCAGGTCAAGCTGGGCCATTGCGATACTATTACAGAAGTAATCATCGGCGAGGATACGCTCATCAAGTTCAGTGGCGTCAAAGCAGGCCAGGCATGCACCATTGTGCTGAGGGGTGCAACCGACCAGTTGTTGGATGAAGCCGAGCGCAGTCTTCACGATGCTCTCGCAGTTCTGAGCCAGACCGTCAAGGACCCGCGGACAACGCTGGGTGGCGGATGCGCCGAGATGGTCATGGCCAAGGCCGTTGACTCTCTTGCCCAGAAAGTGCCTGGCAAGAAACAGCTGGCGGTGTACAGCTTCGCCAACGCACTGCGGCAGTTGCCCACCATCCTTGCTGACAATGCCGGCCTGGATTCGAGTGCGCTGGTGAGCGAACTAAGGACGGAGGTGTACCGCGGAATGTCAACGTCAGGACTGGATCTGTTGACGCCCGGGGGTGGCATAGCCGACATGCAGGAGCTTGGAGTGATTGAGAGCTACAAGCTGAAGAAGGCAGTGGTGTCTAGTGCCAGTGAGGCGAGCGAGCTACTCTTGCGAGTTGATAACATTATTCGGGCTGCTCCAAGAAAGCGAGAACGGATGTGATTGTACTGACTGAGCAGCGGGAGAGGAGAGGCTACGAAAAGCATTTGAGCGATTTCAGAATGCCCTTGGCTGAGGCAGCTCCAAGGCGCATGAGATATGGCACGACATGACCTATTAGAACGGACGGGAGGAGCCGAAGACCTTCGTAGATACCAATGGCAATGACAGTGGCAATGGCAGTGAAGTGGTCAGGGGGAGTCAAATGACAGCAAGCACTGTGTCATTTCAAAATCCGTGTCATTTAAAGTCTCAGATCCGTAACAGTCAATGCGTAAACAGTAATTAATTACTGTCGTCGCTGGTCCAGTATGGCAGACAAGACGGTCTTGAAAAGGTCGAGGAGCCCGAATAGTGATGATGAATCCTCGGATGACGACTTTGGCCCGGCTCTCCCTTCGTCGGTTCCGCCGAAAAAGAAGCGAAAACTGCCGTATGAATCACTGTATATCAATGCACTGCCACGCGGGAGCAGATACTCCAAGTCGTTGATGCACAAAGAGCAGCTCTTCTCGGTCACGGTTGCGCCATCTCCCTCTGATTTTGTCATCACCAGCTCGGTCGACGGCGTGGTCAAGTTCTGGAAGAAGGTCGCGTCAGGAATCGAGTTTGTCAAGGAGTTCAAGGCCCACGAGGGCACAATCAAGAGCACATCGGTCAGTGCTGATGGGAGCCTGTTTGCCTCGGCGGGCGACGGCGAAGACCGGACGATCAAGCTGTTTGATGTTGCCAGCTTCGACCTCCTCTCCATTCTCAATGTGGACCAGACACCCACCAGCATCTGTTGGGTCAGTCGAAAGGGCTCAACGCCGCTGCTGGCCGTTGCGCTGGGCAAGCTCATCCGCATCTACGATGGTGCCGGCGAGAAGCAAGACCCGCTGCATTCGCTCACGTCCCTGCACCGCGCGGATGTTGTGGCCATGGCGTACAATGCCGCCTACGACTGTGTGGTGTCGGCCGACGCCAGCGGCGCAGTCGAGTATTGGCAGCCTCGCGACAGTTTCGACAAGCCGGACAATGTGTTCAAGATGAAGTCGACCACGAGTCTGTTTGATTTCAAAAAGGCCAAAGCCGCGCCCTGTTGCATCGTCATCTCGCCGTCCGGGCACCAGTTCGCCACGTTTTCCTTTCCCGATCGAAAAGTGCGGGTTTTCGACTTTGCCAGCGCCAGGCTGTACCGTTCGTACGATGAGTCTGTCGAGACCATTACGACGATGCATACTGCAGGGACTGCTCTGATGAAGCTGGACGAGGCGGAATTTCGAAGACGGATGGCCGTCGAGACCAACTTGGATACGCTGGCAACAAGGAGTAAGATCAACCTTGTATTTGATGAATCGGGCCACTTTGTTGCGTACGGGTCGCTGTATGGGATCAAGGTTGTCAACACGCTCACCAACCGCGTGGTGAGAACGTACGGCAAAGACGAGCCATTCCGGGCCCTAAATGTGGCTATATATCAGGGGGCGCCCCAGAAAAAGGGCGTGGTGACGGTGTCCATGGCCGCGTCTGCGAATCCCCTGTTGGAGGAGGCAGAGGAGCGCGATCCAATCCTTTTCGCCACAGCCTACGCCAAGGTGCGCTTCTACATGTTCACCAACGAGGAAACAGTCAGCAAGTCCAGTCGAGACGTGCACAATGAGAAACCACGACATGTTGGAGGCAAGAAGCAAGAAGAGAAGCAGACTCTGCTGGGTAGCACTGCCGTCATCCACACCAGCATGGGCGACATCTCGCTCAAGCTCTACCCCGACAAGACGCCGAAAACGGTGGAGAACTTTGTGACGCATGCAAAGAACGGATACTACAATAATATCATCTTCCACCGCGTCATCCGCAAGTTCATGATCCAGACCGGAGACCCGCTGGGTGACGGCACCGGCGGCGAGAGCATCTGGGGCAGCGAGTTTGGAGATGAGATTGTGCCCGAGCTGCGGCATGACAAGCCATATATCCTCAGCATGGCCAACGCCGGGCCGAATACGAATGGCAGCCAGTTCTTCATCACAACGGAGAAGGCGCCCTGGCTTGATGGCAAACACACCATCTTTGGCCGCGTCACAAAGGGGTTCGAGGTCGTCCATGCAATAGAGAACACACGGGTGGTCAAGGAGAAGCCGGAGGAGGATATCAAGATTGTGAACATCTCGGTGGACTGAGGGTATCAAGATTGTGAACATCTCAGTGGACGGATATCAAGATTTTAAGAATCCCAGTGGACTGCGGAGATCAAGATTGTGAGAATCCCAGTGGACTGCGGAGATCAAGATTGTGAGAATCCCAGTGGACTGCGGAGATCAAGATTGTGAGAATCTCGTGGGTGTATATGTGTGTTTGCGGGACTGACCGTGGGTGTGTTTGCTGGTGGGAAAGGGGGATTGCTCTCAACACACATCTCTTTCCTCATCGGTGTTGTCTCTCATCTTATTCCCCACGTTGGACACTGTCTATTTATTTGTCGGATTGACTCTAAGCTCTTTTCTCCCCACTTTGACCTTCTGCAACTCGCCCACGACACTATTTGTGGCACTGAGTTTGTCTCCAAAAATACGTTGGCTTCCCCACATTGAGCCGCGCTTGCCTCATTCGGATCTGAACTTTCTTTCCACGCGCCTTCCTGGACAACGCAACCAGCGCGTCCAGCGCGAACGGGCAGGCGCGAGCGACGACGCACAATGGTCAAGTTGAAGGTGACGGCGCGGGTCCTCACAGAGGAGTCGTACAACCACGGCATTCTGACACAAAGCTCGACGGCTCGCGGCAACCGAAAGTTCCTGGTAATTGTCCGAGATCCTGACGAGTCGTATTTCATCGGCAACCTCGCCGTCGACATCCAAAAGCAATACCGTCGTCTGTACAAGCAGTGAGTGGCCCAAAAAGAAAAAGCGACGAGGCGATGATTGGCAGCGCACTGGCTGACCACCGCGCACAGAGACTTGGGCACGATCAAGTATCTAAAGGACGACGATGACAACGATCTCGACCCGGAGCAGCTCGTGCTCGACGTGTTTGTCAACGAAGGCAAGGCGGAGCGCGACGGCCTCGACCAAGAAGCTATTATCAACGTCGTCCAAGATCAGCATCAGCAAGCTGTCCGACTTGGCTCCGCCGCCCCCGACCTGACGCCGCTTCATTACCACTCGCGCCCCCGCCGGGCCGTGCCTCGGTTCGACGCGGTGACGCCGACCTTGGGCAAGAGATTGCACGATGACTTGGCTGTCGAGGAGACGCCGCGCAATGAGAAGAGATTGAGACGGATCGAGGCCACCCATTCGCAGGGCGACGCCGCCGTAGTGCCGTCAATTGAGCAGTCTCCCGACCTGCTCATCCACAACACTCAGCGAGCCAGCGTCGGTGGTGGGCCTGCTACAGGCGGCTCACCGCAGTTGTTGGCCTCTCGCGATTTCCCCTCCCCTCCCAATGTCAACGGCACAGTGCACACGGCGGAGAATTCACCTACGCCATCGCACCATCGTTCACGCCTGCCCACAACTCCTCCCCCGATCTCCGCACCGCCTACTCTTCCATCCGCTCCCGACAACCATGGCTCCAAGTCTCCCGCACGCCAGTCAGCCTCCAGTGCCAAGTTCAAGAAGCCGCCACGAGCCCATCTGTTTGATCCCTCTCACGGCTCTGAAATTGAAGATTCTCAACTGCCCAAGCCTGACGCACCCATCCCGCAACCGCGCCTGGTCAGAAACGCAGGCAATGGCGGCCCACAGTCGGACAGGACGTCTTCTATTAGTACGGAGGTGGATTCGAATGATGGTGCAGCTGTACGACAATCTAGCACGGAGCTGAAGAAGCTACAGGAGGTTTCCCACTCTGGCTCGACGACTTTGGACGATGGAAATAAACAGCCTCTTACTACCAAACATGTTTCGACTGCAGAGAAAGACACAAACGCATGGGGTAATTACCTGCCGAAACAGAAACCTGTAAACGGGTCGATTGCCAAGCTTGTCGGCGACAGAGGCAGCTCTGGTCTAGACAGCCCTGGAGCACAGCTTTCGCTGACACTGCAGGAGTCCGCCGTTGTTGACCCTAACACAATCCAGGCCTCGGGCAGGGCCATGACGCCGCGCAGCAAGGACAACCAGCCCAGACGTTCATCTTTATCCACCTCGAGCAGCTCGAGTCCCAGAAGAGACAAGATTGGTCTCGGTATCACGGACAGTCCGCGAAAGAGGGTGTCTTTCTCTGACTCGTCGCCCAGTGGTAAGATTCCTTTCAGAGAGATGCTGGAGCAGGTGAAGCGGTCGCCATCAGTTTCGGTCAGCCTTGCAACCACAGCTGTGCGAGATGAAGCTGCCAAAACAAGCAAGACAAGCCAGCTGCAACCAAAACCTGAGCAGAAGAGTTCCGCAAGTGTGCCTTGTACACAGCCAAAATCCCTGGAGAAGAGTTCTGCAAGCGTCGCTTCTACACAGTCAAAATCCCTGGAGAAGAGTTCTGCAAGCGTCGCTTCTACACAGCCAAAATCCCTGGAGAAGAGTTCTGCAAGCGTCGCTTCTACACAGTCAAAATCCCAAGGCCAGCCTCCTGCAAGCAATGAGCCAATCCTTCCTGCGGGTATGTCATTGGAAGAGTATGAAGCTATGAAACGAAAGATGTCGATAACAGAGCCAGAACGACGAAGTGTCAACAAGCAGCGGCAAAAAGCTAGTCAGAGTGTGAAGAAGGGCCAAGATGCCAAAGAGCATTTGGCTGCCACTTCTTCTCCGCTGGAGAAGAATTCTGAGGCGAATACGACTGTGAAAACAGGAAAGGGAAAAAAGGACAGCACCGCAAAGGGAGTCAACGACAGTACGGGAGTCAGTCTTGAGGCTGTCAAAACAAAAGTTCAGAAACAGCCAAGTAACAGTACTCGAGTGCCAGGCCCTGCTAAGACCAGAAACAGCAGCTCATCGGCCAAGCCAGTGTCTACAACAAGCAGGCGCTTGCCTGCAGCTGCATCATCCCAGCCTGACAAGTCGAGGAACATTAGCAAGACGTCTACCGCGAAGCCATCGACAGCAACTTCAAAAGGACTGGCAGGCATATCCAAAGCCAGCAGGCAGCCAATGAGCATCAGAGAACTGAAGGCACAGATGCGTCAGGACCGGGCCAGCCGGAATTCCTCGCCTGCTCTAGGCCAGAAGCAGACTGTTTCGCGAGCGGCAAGACGGGAGTCAAGTGAAAGCGAGAGCGAGAGTGATAGTGACAGTGACTCTTCGGATGATGGACAGGTGGCATCGCAGACGCGTTCATTGGGTGGGGTTGGCATTGATCGGACGATCCGGGATGCCTCGCCTGACGACAGTGATTCGGATTGATAGTGCTGACTCGCAGATGATATGGACTGATGTGGACTGATATGAGACATGACGGAGTGAGGGGTCAGGGAACAGCTCAGTGTATGATCGGAAAACCTCATGAGTGGTGAGAGTGAGGAATCCGAGCTATGCCTAATCCAGCTGAGCAAGCTTGTCCGTATATAAGGACACAATGCAATGCTTCTGTCACAGTTGTAACCACCACAGCTTGTAGCCACATTCAACCCAGCGTGTCAACCACTCAACTACCTGAGCCATGTCCTCCAACAAGAACAGTATGCTAGCTAGCTACCCACCCCTGACCAAACCAACCTCCTTGCTAACTTGTAACAGACACATCCTCAGACAAGAATGTCGGCAACCTGTCGGACAACGCCTACCTGAAGCAAAGCGGGTTCAACAGCATCAAGGACTTTGGCGCCTCGTACGGCGAGAAGCCCACGCCCGAGGGCTACAGCAACGCCAAGGACATCCTGGGCGCCTTCCGCCAGGACCACCCGGGCAGTGCGGCGGGCAGAGAGTACAGCCAGAACTATGGGAAGAAGTAGTGCAGAGAGTACAGCCAGAAGTAGGTGCAGAGAGTACAGCCAGAACTATGGGAAGAAGTAGTGCAGAGAGTACGAGTACAGCCAGAAGAAGGTGGTAGGTGGGAGTACTACTTGCTGGATAAGGCGGTGCAATCATACAGATTAGTGTCCAGGTGGGGCAATAGGAGGGGTTGTTGACAAGGCTATTATTAAATTAAGATTTTAAGGTGGATTTTGTTTTTACTTGACAGTGAGTATTGTTTTGTTTTTTTGTTTTTTTATATTCCATGTTGCTAATTAAATCACTCCTTCCAGTCTGGGCGTATGTTGCCCTTCCCGCTCTTCAGCTCCTCCTGCCCCTCCCGCTCTTCAGCTCCTCCTGCCCCGGCTGCGGCGAGGCGCCGTCGTGTTGACGGACAATGTGACTTCGTCGGCGGATACTTACAAGGATTTACTGGCCGTGTTGAGGGATCCCAGCGGACCCTGGCACAGTGTCACGCTGCCGTTCAGTGGTGGCCTGGAAATGAGTATCTATCTCAGGGGGGATTAAGTAACCACATCTTTTTAACAAATCTTTTGTGTACTTGGTGAAAAAAAAAACAAATTCACCTTCAAATACCAGTGCTTGGCCTATTTATATAAAACAAGGGAGAACGGTTGATTTTACAACTTCATGCCCAGTATCTGGTGAACCTTCAAGCTCTGCCGGATACTGAGGTCAAGCATAATTTCCTCGCTGCCACCGGGGATCTTGTACGCCAGCGTGTCGCGGTACAGGCGCTCGATCTTGGCTCCCTGGCCGCCGCGCGAGTAGGCAAGACCGCCAAAGATCTGGGCAGCCTCCTTGGTACAGAACTCAAACGTGGTGGTGGACTGGGCCTTGAGCGAGGCAATGGCGCCGCCCAGCTTGAGCGTGGCCTCGGTGTCGTCCATGTTCTGGGCCTGGTAGATCAGGTTCTCAAGCCAGTTGTACGAGGCCTCGATCTGGCGGGCCATGTGGGCCAGCTTGAGGCGGATGACGGGGTGCTTGATCAGTTTCTGGCCAAAGGTCTCGCGCTTGGACGCATACTTGACCGACTCCTCAAACAGGACTCGGCTGAAGCGCAGACACTGGATGATGATGCCGATACGCTCGTGGTTGAAGTTGGCCATGATCACGGCGAAGCCCTTGTTCTTCTTGCCCAGCAGGTTTTCAACCGGCACCTTGACGTCTTCAAACGTAATGTAGGTCGTGCCGCTCGACCACACGCCCTGGCACTCCATGCGCCGCGTCGACACACCCTCGCCGCGCTCGATCAAGAGGAGTGACACGCCACCGAAGCCGGGCCCGCCTGTGCGCACCGCAGTGGTGAAGTAGTCCGACCAGACACCGTTGGTAATCCACTTCTTCTCACCGTTGACAATAAAGTGCTTGCCATCCTCGGTCAGCTTGGCCTCGCAAGTCAGGTTGGCCACATCGCTGCCGGCGTCGGGCTCGGTGATGGCCAGGCAGATGCGCTTGTCGCCCGACAGGATACCCGGAATGATGCGCTTCTGCAGCTCAGGCGACCCGTACTTGACCACCGGCGGGCAGCCGATACCAAAGCCGCCCAGCAAGTTCCAGACAAGACCACCGGAGCCGGTACGCGAGAGCTCATCAGTGACGATCAGCTCGTGGAAGAAATCCCACTTTTCTGGTGGCACCGAGGCCACACGCTTGTCAGTCAGCTCAGCAGGGAAGCCAACACCGAGCAGGCCGGACAGATAGCCGCGCTCGCCCAGCTGCTTGTAGATCGATTCAGGCACTCGCTTGGCCTCGTCCCACTCGGTTACGTATGGCTGCAGCTCAGCATCAACCCAAGCGCGCACTTCCGCCCGGAGTGCGGCGTGAGTCTCATTGTAATAGGGCGAGTAGTATGATTGGTACCACGACGGGTCTGAGAAGGGGATCACTGCAACAAGTCAGCACACGGGAGCCGAAAGCGCCGACAAGGCGAGCGAGTCTTACAGCTGCCAAACGTGTCGAGCGGCTCGCTGGGTGGCGAAGCAGGAGCAGGCGGAGCAGGCGGAGGGGGAGGAGCAGGAGCTGCGGCACCGGCCGGGGCTGGGGCTGGAGCTGCGGCTTGAGCGGGAGCAGCCTTGGGCGGAGCAGGCTTCTCAGCTGGCGCAGGCTTCTCGGCTGGCGCAGGCTTGGGCTTTGCCGGAGCAGCTTTGGCGGGTCCGGGAGCGTTGCCGGCTGCTGCCTTGGCGGCGTCGAGAGTGCCAATCTGGAGCTTGGACTTGTACTTGCTCAGGATGGTCTCGTTGTGGTACTTCCAGAAGGGCTTCGACGCATCCTTGCCGGCGAATCTCTGCAGAACTGTGCGGATGAGTCAGCTTCGGGAGATAGAGGCCGAGGCTGAGATGAGATGAGAGGAGATGAGATGAGATGAGAGGAGATGAGAGGAGAGGAGAGGAGATGAGAGGAGATGAGAGGAGATGAGAGGAGATGAGAGGAGATGAGAGGAGATGAGAGGAGATGAGATGGATGGCACTCACTCTTCTTCCCACCTGTCTCGCTGTTAGTCACCGACGGCAATCCACAGTGATCAATGGCCAATAGCCACTCCACCACATACCTGGGTGTTCATTCTGAAAGCTGGTCAGATCAAAGACGTCCTGGTCGATGACAATGAACAGGCTGTCGGCCTTGTTGTGCGAGGCCACGTCTGCCTTGCTGAATGTCTGGGCCATGATGCAGGGCGCAAATCTAAAAGTCTAGCTAGAAGTACAGACCACACCGTAAGGATAAGGGAGCAAGGAAAGGGTTATAAGAGAATACAGCAAAAGCAGAATGATAGACACGCGAACAGTGGGGATCTGAGGCAGCGAGTTTCACATGCCATCGTCATGGCAAAGACGGGAATAGCCATCAGTCGTATGAGAGATGACACGGACATTGTCCCCACAAACACCCACAAAGCTGGAGTTCGGCCATGGCCATGGTATTGATTTGCTTTCTCCATCCCACCATTGGCTGTTGTGTGGTTGTTGTGCGCGATGTCACGCCAAGCCTTTGAGCCGAGGTCCAACTGCCCGACCACGTGAGCACTGAGCACGGACCACACGGCCGCCTCGGGGAAGTCGCCCTAAAGCTGTCGTATGACTGTCCGACTTGCAGAGGCGAGGTAGTCGTCGCCCCTTGATCTGATAACATGTGATGTCCGATCGCTTCTATTGCCTCTTCATCCTCTTCCTCCTCATCGTCATCTCGTCGCCCCTTGATCCCATAACATGTCATGTCCGATCGCTTCTATTGCCTCCCTCTTCATCCTCTTCATCGTCATCCTCTTCTTCACCGTCATCCTCTTCATCGTCATCCTCTTCTTCACCGTCATCATCGTCTTCATCCTCCCCCTCCTCATCCTCCCCTCCCTTCAACCCGTAGTCGTCCTGGAACCATGTCAACGCTTGCACTTCCGCCTTGATCCCCATCTCCTCCAGCCCTGCACGGATGCCATCAGCAAGACTAGGAGCGCAGGTGCAAATCACGTCGCTCTTTCCCCTGCGCCAGATCTCCCCCAGCGTCTCGTCCATACTCCTAATCACTTCTTCTTTGCTCACCTGCCTCACCTTCCTCAGCAAGTCTTCATTGAAGTCCTCGGGGAGCTTTCTCATCACTTGTTTGACAAAGGTGCTGGTCGCTGCTGCCGCGTAGTGCTGCTGTTCGTTGGCGAATGCAACCACCACCGAGCTCACTGCACCCTCAAGCATGAGCTCCTCCAGCTCGACCTCGTGGCTGATGAACTTCTGGATACAGTCGCGCGAGGCCAGAAACGCTTTGTATGCGTCCGGCGATCTGTATACATCCAGGCTGACAAAGCCAGACTCGATGTCGTAGTTCACATTCACGCCGTAAGCCAGCCCAGAGCCGCGTGCGGCCACCCACAAGGGGCCTTCGACCGCGTTCAGGTAGGCACAAGCAACCATCAGAGCCGGGATCCGACCATCCTGCCACGATGATGGGCCACGTGCAAGCGCAAAGAGGAAGGATGAATCTATTGTTGCCATCGGCACGATGTACGAGTGGTTGCCCGTCTGCAGGCCTGCGTCTGACAGGCGAGAGCCGCGACTGCCCAGAGGTATCAAGGGTTCTGTGGTGTCCAGCTCCTTTAGAAGAGATGACCAGGACGACACCGGCTTGGACAGCTTGTCGACATCAGCAATGACGAGTGCTCGAAAGTTGGCAAACCTGCACAAGGCCGAGCGAAGCTGTTCAAGTTTGGCAACGACGGCCTCTGGCTCACTGGCAAGCAGCTTCTTGATGCGCTTGAGATAGATAGCCTGTACCAGCGTACAGCGAGCACGGCTAATCGACTTAGGCGACAGATGTGTCATGATATGCGTTGCCGTCATCATGTCATTCCCGTCGCGCTTCGCATCTGGAATGTTGGCCAACAGCCGCGCCGTGATGTTGATCAGACGCGATACGTCGAAGACGGAATCAAAAAGGAGCTCCTTGATCCAGCGGATTGCCCGATCGTAGTTGGTAGATTCCACTTGAAAGAGAACACGCAGGCACTCGATGTTGCCAAGGTTGTAGGCCGAGTCAATGGCATAGCCGACCGTGTCGCGCTCCAGCTCAGTCACAACCTGCTCGAAAGGCACGATCGACCCATTATTGCGCTTGATCGGAAGATTGAAAAAGGACTCGAGATAGATGGAAAGAAGTGGCCGTAGATCAAATGGCAGGCTCTCGGTCGAGATGATCAGCTGGATCCGTGCAAAGTTCGAGGGAATGTGTTCGAAGTTGAGGTAGAGAGGCGAATCGCCAGAGTCGAGGTCCACAATCTTCTGGTACCGGTTGTTGGGTCGGCCAATTTCGACAGCTGGGCCTGATCGAGCCGAAGAGGTGGTGATGAAGTGAATCGACTCGGTCGAAGGCACCTCGAATTTGGCCAGGAGCTGCGCTGGAATCTCTCTCTCATTCTCTGCCTTGGCCTCTTCCAGTTTCTTGCCCATTCTCTCTAGTCCTTCAGGACCAAGGCTGGCCTTTTGCCGCTCCAGCCGCTCGGCCTCGTCTTCTTTCAGCTTTTGCGAGAGCTTGGCCGACGGCACACCAAGGATAGAGACGTGGTGCGCCTCAGCTATGTACTTCTTGATGAAGCTCTTCCACTGCTCTTGTGACCACTTGCTCAGCACCTTGGTGTACTGGTCAAGCGAGGACAGAGCAGTCAGGCCTGATCCATCTCGTTTGCCAAACAGGTAGTTATTGATAATGAACTCGCTGAACGCAGTCGACGAGGTTTCAGCATTGAATTTGATCGATCTCACATGCCGATCAAGACAGTCCTGGAGGAAAGACATGTCCAAGTCCTTGCTCAAAGCCTCGTCCAAGACTTGGAAGAAGCGCTTTTCAACCTCTTCCAGCCTCCCGGTTTCAACGCCAGAAAGGCCAAAGGAGATCTCGGTCCGTGGCCGACTGTCGAGCTCATAGTATACCTGGCTTGCAAGCTGCTCCTTCTCAACCAGGTTCAGATCAAAGACTGCGGCAGAAGACCCGGAAAGATAGAGCATGACGATATTCAAGGCCGACATGGACAAGTCGTCGGCACAATCAGGACCGAGAAACCTGATGCTTATCTCCCCAAACGATTCGTCTTCTTCCGGAAACTCGACCTTCTCCACCACCGTCTTTTCCAGCGGGGGGGCCTGTGTAGAATCAATCCAAGGCCGTGGAAATGGCTTCTGTGGGTCTGGGATGTCCGGCAAGATGGATTCCTCAAACGCATCAAGCGTCTTCAACAGGTCGGGATGGTCAATGGCACCAAAGAGAGCCAGGCACAGGTTCTTGGGCTGGTAGCTTTCGCGATGGAAGTCACAGATGCGCTCGCTGGTCAGAACTCGCAGCTGCTCCATCATGCCGCCCGTCTCATATCGGAAGCCGACGCCTTCGGGGTACATCAAGCGCTTAGACGCGAGTTCCATCAACTCAGACGCCGTGTTCTGCACGCCTTGCATCTCCGAGTAGACCACGCCGGCATCATTGCCCTGCCCGTCAATATGATACACTTCCGTTAGGCAGGCTGCATCCGTGATGGTTGGCAAGATCAGATGCTCAAGGTAGACAGGCAAGATCTGCAGGAAGCCAGCGAATCCGGCCGTCTCGAGCGTGTAGGCGGTATGGTCAGTGGCTGTCCAGGCATTCGTGCTCGAGTAGGCCCTGGTGGCTAGCTTGTCAAGAAAACCCTTGTACTTGAAGTTTTTGGAGCCCATGAAGCAAAGATGCTCCAATGTGTGAGGGGCGCCTGAGTCGTCATGTATTTCGGTGGCGAGGACGAAGAAGGCGAAAAGCTTGGGGCCTTCATGGTTGACCACCACGACCCGGATGCCGGTTCGTTCGGACTGATACTCGGTAATCTCACTTGGACTGTAGTCGGGCTTGAACTGCGATATCTTGCGGAAGCTGGTGGGCGACTCTGTTGAGCCCATCTTTGCCTTTGTTCGAGGAATATCGGGCAAAGACGTAGCCTGGATCTGGGCGGAGCGGCTATATATAGTCAGCTGCTGAGATGGATGAGTTTGCCATGCTGGCTGAGCAAACGCAGACCCGTGATCTGTTTGGCTAGATGGGCAGGCAGAAGGGCAGGCAGAAGTCGAGGACAACTCACGTGACGCAGCAGAAGTCGTTTGAAGAACGGTGAGGACGCGGGGGAAAAAGAAGGTTCACTTGGCGTCAATTAGGCAAGAGCGAGGGACAGTATAACATCAGCTGGATTGATTCTTCTATGTATTAGATATCCAATATGGCTAAGATATGTTCTACGCAAGCGCCACGATCAAGCATTAGTTAGATACACACGCAAGAGAGGTCTCCAACTCCAAACTTCTGCAACTGACTGATCCAAAAAGAACAAAAAAATCAACTTTTCTGTGGAGCATGTGTCTTTCCAAGAAATGCATTGCCCAGGAGATCGCCCAAAGAGGGGGCCGAAATGGTGGCTGGCTGGCTGGCTGGCTGTCGTGTCGGGTGCGTGGCATCATGATACGCCGTTGTAGAGTTCCTGCAGGACATTGCTCCCCTTGCGCAACTTCCATGTCTTCTGCTTGGTTTCCTTCTTGGCCTTCATCTCCGCCCAGGCTTGTTCGTCGTCATCGTCGTCAATCTGGGCCAGAGGCGACTTCCTGCCCACGCCATTGACGCCTGGCGGTTTGTTGCTGTGACTCAGAGGCCGGATCGTAGAATCGAGAGCGGACCAGGGCCGGAGCGTGGCCGAGGTAAAGGTTGACGCTCGGCGCGCGGCTGGCTCGCTCTCTTGCATCGTCGACACCGGTCTGTATCGAGGGGCAAGACCAACATTGCTTCGTTCTGAGGGTGCAATCGAATGGGCGTAGTTGGCCGTCGTATTGAGATTCCAGTTGGCCATGCTTGGCGTCAGAGTGCTCATCGTGCGCTGCCCAAGAGGTGTTGGTGGTTGCGGCGGCCGACCCATCTGCCCAGCTTGGGGACCAAGGCTGGGTGACATGGGAGGACCACCGGCTGGGGCCTGGTTCATCTGAGAGCCCATCATGTTGGTCATCTGCTGCATCCAATGCAATTGCATCTGCATCATCTGACTCATATGCTGGTTCATCTGTAGCTGAGCATGGTCACCTTGCGACAACATGGGATGCATGGGCTGCATGGGCTGCATGGGCGGCATGCCAGGCAGTCCCATTTGGGGCATCATGGGCGCAAGAGCAGGGCCCCTGCCCAAGGCAGGATTTTGCATCGACTGCGGAAGGTCGTAGACGGACGCAACGTTGGGGCTTCCACGACGCATTGCCCGTGCCTTCTCCTCCCCGGCGATGACACCGACCAGGCCGGCAGGGTGGTGAGGATGGGCAGTGGCCGCGCCTGAAAGAGCCATGGGCGGTACCTGATTCGCATGAATCGAGAGTGGTTCCCGGTTGGGGGCATTGACAATGCTGGCGCCATAGTAGGGGTCCTGGGGCAGGTTTCTGGCAAAGACAGGCAGGCTACCTCGCTTTGAGACATCAACCTGTGTAAGGCTGCGCAGGTTGGGATTGGAGCTCGAGTGCGCCAGCTGCGTTGGAGGCCGATTTTTGTTAGGGAAGCCATGGGCAGCCAGAATGCCGAGCGGGACGTCTTCGTCTTCCTCGTCCTCGCCTCCACTCGACTCCTTTGTGCTGGTGGTCATGTTAGAGAGCCGGTTGCCGAGCTCGGGCGTGCTATTGGCTCTCGGCAGATTGAGGGTGCTGCTTGTTGACCGCGGCTGGAGCTCCGACTGTTCCCCCGTCACCTTCATCATCTGCTGCCGGTAGACGGCAAGATGGGCTTCCTGCTTCTTACGCTGCTTGGAAGCTCGTTTCTCCTTCTCGATCTGATCCTCGTCTTCATCATCATAGACATCGCCATCGTCCTCCTCCGGATCTGAATATGCGCCTACTCGGCCATCGATTTCCTGCTGCTTCTTGTATCGCTCAAATTGGGCATGTGTCATGACCTTATTCGGCCCCTTGGCGCGTGGAGGGCTGGGCTTGGCTGTATTGAACCGGGTCCAAAGCTCGGCACTGGCAGCTAGGCCTGGGTCGAGGTCCTCATCCTGGCTGGCTGCTGTTTGCTTGGTGCCATGCTGCCCATTAGAGTAGTTGGCATGCTTAGGCACTGGCGGAGGAGCATCATCCTCCTCAGGCAAAGCAAGACTTCGACTCTGAGAGGCTGCACGGGACACAGAGCCCAGAGCGGTACCAGGCCCGGACCGACCGGACGGGCTGTTCCGTGTAATTGTCCTCGAGGGCGATGGGGACCGCATCAGGCTGTCGTGTGAGTCCGATGTGGGCGAGTAGGGGGATGAATCAAGCACGCTGTTGCTGGCGACTGCCGTCATGGGCCGCGTCAGAGCGGATGGCCCGTGGGCTGCCTGCACGGACGCGGCCCCAGGGAAGGCGGAGGGCGGATAATTGGGGCGGGGAGAGGGTGTAGAAGGTTCCTACCAACTGGTTAGCAAGACCTCTTGTCAAGGACGCGGTCCTACACGTGGCCATACATTCTGTGAGGTCAAGATCTGGTCGCGGCTTGTGTGCGTTCCGATTCCATCGAACATGTTGCCGAAGCTGTCAAGCCCGACGCTGTCGAGTCCCACCTCCGAGTCGAACAGCTTGGGCGGGGTGGCGGTGCTGGCGCTGCTCGTTGTCAATGCCCTGCTGCGTGTGCTGTCGGTTGTCGGCGGAATCACGCGCACGGGCCCAGTATCAACGGCCGCTTTGGCCGGGCGGAGGCTCTTGGTCAGGGAGAATGTGTGGGTCGAATTACGGAGAAAGCCGGGCCGTGCAGACGGCGGCGGCGGCGCGGGCACAGCTTTGACCTGGTGCTGCTGGCCATAGGGGTCCGAGAGCGAATCAATCGAGGACGGATTGGTCGAGGTACTGCGGCGAGAGGAGGAGGCACCGCTGGGGTGTTGGCTTGGCGTATTTGACGTTTCGGTGCGTGCGCTGCTTCTGTTCAGGTCAGCTGCTGCCGCCTGCCGGCTGGGGACATGGCTGTCGTACCGGTCGCCTGCATCGGGTCGTGTAACTGAGAAGAGATCGTCGGGGCCGTTGTCTAGGGAGTCGAGGCCGCTGCTCGTTGCAGTGCGGATGGCCAGGTTGCCGTCGTGGGACTTGTTGAGCGCCGGCCGCTCAATTACGCGGAAGGACGAGCCGGGGCCGGCTGCGGACGCGTTGCTTATCTCTTCCAAGGCATTGCCCGACGATTTTCTGCGTTGGAACCCTTTGGGCAGTTTGATTGGCATGAAGCTGGTCTTGCCCCTTGGCGTTGGTGTGAGACCAGCGGGCGGAGGGACAACGACGGTGGTGGTGGTGGCGGCGGCGGCGACGGCGGCAGTGGCCAGGGCAGAGGCAACGCGAACGCAAGCACAGGCACAGGTCGTCAGGCAGATTCAGAGGAAACGTGTCCACGATGTCTGCAGGTTGCCGTGCTTGCCGGTGTTGGGAAATTGTGGTACGGGCCCGAGTTCAGGACATCAGGCAAAACAAGAAGGCACGCAAGTCTGCAGCCCGTCAGTCAGGCGTCTGACCTACAACGGTGTGATGGCCAGCGTACCGAAGTGAGCACGTCTGTGTGTACAGCGTCTCCTCTAGTGTTGCTGAGGTCAAACGAGTGTGTAGCGACCGCTGTCAATGGTAGTGCGTACTCGCAACAGCGATGGCGGAGGTGGTGGCTGGGGCAGTGGTGGCCCACACCAATGTTCTTTCCACGCTTTGATTGGAGCCTATCCCTTAGGCGGTTGGGGCTGCGAAGCGGCAGGAACGGGGCACGGCGGGGCAAGTACCAGCAAAAGGAGAGGATGGTGTTAGACAACCAGAGGATGTCAGCGAGTGACAAGTTTACAGATGATCACACCTGGTCGACGGAGGGCAGTTTGACAAGTTGGCTGCAAATCACCACAACGACAGTAATCGCCGGATCAGCTCAAGTTGCCCAGGGACACATTGGCCAAAGTAATTTAATTATTAGTGGCGACACGGCTGGCATTGGTTGCCGCCGATTTCCGTTAGGGCAGGTCGCGCCTGCTCCCAGGAACTGGCCAATGGATGGCGCAGCCAAAACGAATAGTTAAGACACGGGCGCCATGCACAATAACTAGAACTGTCGGATGCGGGAGGCTGGCGGCCCCCCTGCTTCTTCGTCCTTTCTCTCCTCGCCACTGGTCCCAAACTGGCGATCCTCGGGGCTCGCTAAACTGTGTCTGGCATTTCTCCTGCCTAGAGCCCGTAGCTTTGGCGGCACCAACTGCCACCAGGACCTACTTTTACTCCCAAATCCTCCGTATGCCCCAGTTCTCATTTCCCTTTGCTCCGAGAGCCTGATCACCTCCTCCAGCACAAGTCGCACGTGCTGACCTGGTTGTTAACCTGCCACTGGCACCCTCCTTTCGCCTGGCGGCTCGGCTCAGGAACGCTCACATGGGTTGAAAGACTTGCGTCGCTGTTGGATCTACCACATGATGACATGGTACTATACCATAGTAAGTCATGGCCAGGGTGGCGGTAATGGTTCTATAAACAATCGACCTGGTGGTGGCTGGCTTGTGCAATCAAGGCGGCTCGCTGCTATTGACTTGGATGCACTTATCCTGGCCACAGCTAAGAATGCCCAGCTCGTCATCCCAGCACACGCCGTACACCTGGACGCCAACGCCAGCCTCGGGCGTGGCTTTGCCCATCAAACTGTGGCGGCCCAGTGTATAGAGGCTCTGGCTTGTGATGCCGTCTTGGCCTTGCTTGGTGAAACGCACATCCCACACTCGGCAGGTCCCGTCATGACTCGCACTCGCCAGCCGGTGGTTGTTGGCTGGATCTCGAGCAAGACCGACGACGGCGTTTCGATGGCCTTTTAGCCTCATAGCAGTGACGGCGGAAGCGGAAGCGCGCGGGTCGATCAAGCTGATCTCTCGCCCCGCCGTGCCCGTGGCCACCAGCTGTAGTTCTGGCACCTGCTCCACCGCCAGCAACGCATGCTTGGTTAACCTTGTATCCACCACAGTCGACGTGACGAGATCCCAGGTACGCAACGTTTGGTCCCAGGACGTCGAGTATGCCACGGTCGAGTCCTTGCGGTCGAATATGACACCCGACACGTGTTGCCGGTGTTGTCTTAGCACCGACAGTGGTCCTCGCTGTGCTACTGGGCTTGCTACGTTGAGCTTTCGACGTTTGCCGCTCTCTCTGGCCGTGGCTGCCATCTCTGCTGACAGGGCAGGGGCCTCTGCCCTTCGAGTAGACCACAAGCCGATGCTGTGGTCGGCCGACGCAGTCAAAACCCGGTGTGAGGCATGATGCACGTCGACTGCATCGATGCAAGCGCTGTGGCCATGAAGTTCTAGTTCTGGTGTGAGGTTGGCAGCCAGCCCGTCAACTTCTTCCTGGTATTTCCACACACGCACCACCCGATCGAAGCCAGCAGAGACAATCTGTGTTGAGGAGACAAACTTGGCATCCTTAACGAAGGACCAGTGTCCGCCTTGGGCTGGCGCGGCTGATGTAGCCAGGACCTGCGATGAACCGTTCCATACTCGTATTCGCCCGTCGTAGCTCGCAGACAGAATTCGCCCTTGCTGCTGCCGCACTGCCAAGCTACCCACCGTGTCGACCGCGCTCACCCAGTCTTCGTGCTCAAATGAACATACGTACTGCGGTACTTTCTGGGCAGGACTGTACTCGGCCTCGACCACCGTTTCGGACGAAATGCCTTGGGCTGAGAGTAGGTCTTCGAGCGAAGAGCGGAGGTAGGAGCCTCGGATGATGAAATCAAACGGCACCGGCCGGTCATGTTCCAACAGACCGTTGACGAGGCTCGACAGCGCCAGGCGGCGGAAGGACGAGGGCACAAGGATTGGCGCACTTTCGGGGAGCGCATATCGACTGTCTTTGGTTGTTAGTCGGATTCGAATGCGCTTATCCTCGGTGGAAGGCGCATCGACCGTGGCAGCAGCACTACCACTGGCAGCTGTGGTGCTCATCGTGGGTGCGGTGTGTACGGAATAGATACATTCTGTGATCAGAGAAAAGAAATTTGGAAGGGTGGGGCCGGATATGATGTCCGACCGGATATGATACCCGCAGTATCTCATGGCACTTGCCGGATATCATATCCTGCCCGACCATCTACGTGGTCCTTTCCCCGCGCCCTTGGCTCATGGCCCCTAGTCACAATGCCTGGCGTGCTCAGTGCATCAAGTGCTCTTTCTGATGCCATCAGCCGCGGCTCCTTTCTCGACTCCGACGATGTGCTCTCCTCCGATCTCTCCGCTGCCGAAGTGCCGCCACTCCTGGATGAGCTCGCCCGCCACAGAGAGAAGGCGGTTGAGGAAATAGAACAGTCTAGCCGCACACTCGGCCCTAGCGTGGATGAATGGATATCGAGGGCAAAGAAGCTGCAGCAGGACGTGGCCAGATGCAAAGATGACGCGCGGAGTATTGTACAAGACCACGAAAGCATTTCCTCTTTACGCCGCGAGGCCGCCGAACTTGGCCAGAAGATCGACTTGCTCGAGGCTGAGATCGACTTTACTGCACGTCTAGAGGACCACTTGCAAGGCCTCGCCCACGTCACCACCGTGCTGCAGCATGTTGGCGGCCTGCTGTCTCAGTCGACGGGGCAAGCGCCCACCGCCGCCAACGCCCTCAAAGATGCGCAGTCGTCCATTTCGCGTCTGCGAGGACCCCAGGTACAGTCTATCATCGGCAGCTGGGCGGCAGATCTGCGTGTACAGGCCAAAGATCAGTTGTACAATGCCCTGCTGGACTCCTTTGTCTTTGACCGAAACGCCCACCACTGCTCCATCGAGGTTAAAGAATCAGCCACGCAACAGAGCCTGAACAGGCTGCTCCAAGGCCTGCTGCACATTGATGCAGCCAAAGGGGCGCTCGAAAGCATCTCCACCAAGCTCGAGCTCGTTCTCCTGCGGCCGCTTCGCAAGCCCCCCCGGCCAGGCGTCAAACAATACTCTCGTGTAGGCCGTCGATTTGAGGTCTCGCTGCATACAGAAGGCTCATCAGCGGACATCGCTATTGGCTTTTTGATTGCCTCTTGGGATTTTCTCCAGGCCTACCTGCCTCAGCCCATGATCGAGAGACTGGCAGAGAAGCTGATCCCAAAAGCCATCGATATCTTGGTTGCGGATTGGATCACGCCTGCCATACCTATTCAGCCACATGAGCTCACCGCGCTGGACAAGCTTCAGAAGAATGTGTCGGGCTTAGCCAGCTATCTCGACAAACATGGATGGCCTGGTGGAGCCAAGTTGTCCCAGTGGATTGATGATGCTCCCAGCTTCTGGCTAGCAAAGAGGAAGGCCGAAACCTTGGATGCTGTGCGCAAGGCATTCTCCTCCTCGAAAGGGCATTTGCATCAGGTTGAGCGCATTGAACGCCAGCCAGCTCCCAGAGCACCTGCCTTTGATGACAACTCCAAAGAAGGTGACGACGACTGGAATACCTCTTGGGATGCAGGCGAACCAGATACCAAGGAGGATATCGATGACGATACCAGTGGTTGGGGCTTCGATGACGGCGACCAAGTCAGCCCTGATCAGACGCTTCAAAAGGGCAGGGGAAATGCTTCAAGTGGTAAGGAGAACGCTGAAGAAGCAGATGCTTGGGGCTGGGGCGACGATGACCCTGACAGCGGTGATGGCAGTGCTCCAACACCCTCCACCAAGACCACGGTTGAAGACGACAACCAGCTGGTCACAAAGAAGCCGCTCAGTCCTAACGCCACGGCCGAGGAAATCCAACTGGTGGAATACTACGCTGTCACTGACATCCCCGATCGCATGATAGACATTGTCGGGCGCGACATCCAAGATTCTGTTACCTTGGCCCAAACTCAACACCCAAGCCTGGAGCGAGTATCTCCTTCGAAGGCCCTCTTGGCTCTGCCCGTGCTTGCTCTAGCCATGTTTCGAGCGACAGCGCCGATACACTACGGCAACTCTCCCCCTCTCGGTAACATGAACTTGTACAATGATGCTTCCTACCTCGCTGAGAAACTAAGAGAGAGCATTGTACCGGAGAATATGCCAAACATCGAGCCAGATTGTAAGGCCTTGGATAAGTTTGCGCGGTCTGCATATTCGAGGGAGATGGAGGTGCAAAGAACAATCTTGGCCGATCTGCTGGACGGGGCCCAGGGCTTTGCCGCGTGCACGCAGCCGCTGTATGCACGAGAGATTGAGAACGCGGTCAGCTCAACGGTAGACCGTGTCAAGCAAGTGTATGAGGAATGGAAGCCGATCCTGTCCACGTCAGCGCTGCTGCAATCAGTCGGCGCTCTGGTCAACCTGGTGATCAACAAATTCATTTCCGACATCGAGGAGATGGATGACATCTCGGCTCCTCAGTCAGAAAAACTTGTCTCTTTTGCATCGCACATTACCTCACTCGGCGATTTGTTCGTGGCCAAGCCCCCGGCCAATACTGCGTCAGATGAGGACCAGTCTGTGCCAATGACGGCAGTGTATGTGACCAGCTGGCTCAAGTTTCAGTACCTCATCAACATCCTCGACAGCTCACTGGTCGACATCAACTTCCTCTGGACCGAAGGCGAGCTCAGTCTAGAGTTCAGCGCAGACGAGGTGGTCGACCTGATCAAAGCCCTGTTCCAAGAGTCGTCCCATAGAAAGAAGGCCATTGCCACCATCAAGGCCCATCCAGGACAGGGCGGATAGAATAGCACTTGGTACCTGTCGCACGACCACTGGTACTTTGTTTGATTAAGTTACTGTACGTGTAGTCTACGAATATACTCAGAGTATTTGCCAAGACACAAGACACGTGATTGACAACTAGCCCTAACCCTATCTGTCCCACTTGCCCCACTCTTCCCTCGGTCCGCTTAACAACGGATCTAACTCGAGTAAACGACTTATCTCTCCCAACAAACCAGTTGATACGGACGCGATCAAGGCCCTTGATGGGGGTCACATTGATCCAAGCTCTTCTACCACTTCCTCCCCTGCAACACCAGCGGCCATGGACGACAAAAAGAGCTGGTCGCCCCAGATGTCGTCCTTCTCGCGCCCCTCGGCAGATGAGGGCTCACATTATCACATCGATCGAAGCCTCAAGGGCCGCTTCA
Source organism: Chaetothyriales sp. CBS 134920 (assembly GCA_003693665.1). NCBI lineage: Eukaryota > Fungi > Ascomycota > Eurotiomycetes > Chaetothyriales > Domatiomycetaceae > Domatiomyces > Domatiomyces catenatus. The sequence goes on from QQSL01000005.1 coordinate 275,632, forward strand.
TCGACTCATTCCGCCGTGATCCAGCTGCGAGCATGACAAGCCACCTCCCAGCCTCCGGTCAACACCACAAGGGCTTTGATGCTGAAGCGGCAGCCCAGGCGACTGCCATGTCGCCCCTGTTCCGTCGTCTGAAGGGGCGCCACCTCCAGATGATGGCCATCGGCGGCAGCATTGGCACCGGCCTCTTTGTCGGCTCGGGCAGGGCCCTGGCAGCTGGCGGCCCAGCCTCGATTCTGATCTCGTTCAGCCTGGTCGGCATTGGCATGTACTGCACAGTGCAGGCCCTGGGCGAGCTCGCCGTCACCTTCCCCGTTGCCGGCTCCTTCTCTCATTACTCGACTCGCTTTATTGACCCGGCGTGGGGCTTTGCCATGGGCTGGAATTACGCGCTGCAATGGCTCACCACCTTCCCGCTCGAGATCATCTCCGCCTCGATTACAATCGACTACTGGATCCAAAGCAGGCCAATGAATGCCGGCTGGGTCACGCTCTTTCTCGTCCTCATCATCGCCATAAATTGCCTTGGAGTCAAGGGCTACGGCGAGGCTGAGTTCGTCTTCTCAACCATCAAAGTGACGGCAATCATTGGCTACATCATCCTCGGTGTGATCATCAACATTGCTGGTGGTCCGAACGGGTCTTACATTGGCTTCAAGCTCTGGCACAACCCGGGCGCATTCAACAATGGATTCAAGGGGCTTGGAAGTGTCTTTGTCACAGCTGCCTTTTCCTTCGCCGGCACCGAGCTTATTGGTCTGGCTGCAGCAGAGACGGAAAACCCGAGAAAGACACTGCCATCGGCCTTGAAACAGGTGAGTGATTAGCATGCTCAGTCTTTTCCATGCTCAGTCTCTCCCTCTGCTCAGTCTATTCCGCTGCTCTATCTCTTCCCTGTTCTGTCTCTTCCTCCACCCACGCATGCTAATCTTCTCAGGTCTTCTGGCGAATAACGCTCTTCTATGTCGTCTCCCTCCTTCTGATCGGAACCCTCGTCGCGTATAATGACCCTCGGCTGCTCGATGGCACATCCAGCGCGGACGCCAAGGCATCGCCCTTTGTCATCTCGATACAAGATGCCGGCATTCAGGCTCTTCCTGGCGTCATGAATGTCGTTATCATGCTCAGCGTTCTTTCGGTTGCAAACTCTGCAATCTATGGATCATCCAGGACGCTTGCTGCCTTGGCGGAGCAGAGACAAGCGCCCCATATTCTCGCCTACATCGATCGCAAAGGCCGGCCTTTGGTGGCCATCATTTTTGCCAGTTCCATCGGTCTGCTTGGCTATCTAGCGGCATCGGGTCGACAACAGGAAGCCTTTGATTGGATGCTTGCCTTTACTGGTCTATCGTCCATCCTGACCTGGGGCTCAATCTGCCTTGCCCACCTGCGTTTCCGCGCTGCATGGAGACTTCAGGGCCACAGCCTTGATGAACTTGGCTTTCAATCGCCAGTTGGCACTCTCGGGTCCTGGTTTGGACTGATCTTCAACATCCTGATCCTAGTCGCTCAGCTATGGACGGGCATCTGGCCGGTTGGATGGCGGGAAAAGTCGGGCAGCGAAATCGCTGCAAACTTCTTTCAAGCCTATCTGACCTTACCCGTCGTCACCGTCATGTACCTTGGCTACAAGCTGTACTATCGACCCAAGGTAGTCGGCGCACGGGATTTGGATGTCTTCACTGGCAAACGTGATATGAATCTCAGGGATATTTTGCGGGAGGAGAAAGCAGAGAGGCAAAAGTGGCCTTTTTGGAAACAGTGTTATCGGTTCTTCTGTTAGCGTCGGCCCGCCCTGTCGTGTCTCTTATCCTCGTCGCCTGGTTGTACACCGAAAGCGACTTGTAATAACGAATAATGATATTTCTGTATTGCACTGTAATTTTGCATTGTAATTTTACAGGGTGAAATTGGCTTGGCGACGGTGAAATTGCCATTAATCCACTTCTCCATCCGCTCCCTCTCTTGACCCTCTGCCACTCGACACGGGATGCAGACATGAAGCTCTCGGGCCTGCAGAAGGAAGTCCTCAAGCTCTACCGCCACTGCCTACGAGAAGCGGGTAAAAAACCTGCGCACTCCAGGCAGCGGTTTCGTGACGCCGCCCGTCGCGAATTCACTCGTTACCGGAATCTGGACCGCAAGGATTTCTCGGCCATCGAGACCCTGCTTCGGATGGGTCATAGAAAGCTTGAGCTCTATTCAAGTCCGGGAGTAACTGATATTCACTGATCTGGCCACATTGTTCTTGTTGTTGAAGGGCGAAGAGAGGCCATTCTGATTGGTCACCATGGTCCGTGCTTTTTTTTGATTGGTCAGACTGCAGAATGCCATCGAAGACCAGAGAACATTCTCGAAGTGGCGAGACCCAGGCAGCAGCAACTTGTGTGCAAAGAGAAGGATCCAGAGCATTGCTTGGTCATGCAAGAGAACATGCTAGCATCTCCGAGAGTCATAATGGCTCCCTATAAAGGTGTGGCACAACTCCTCATCCCAATACAATCAGCACAATCTTATGCATACATCTCGACGACCACACCTCCACAGAATCATCAACAAGACTTCTTCGTCACCAAGAGCAGCAAGAAAGATGTCTCTTCTCATCCCTAGCATCTCTTTCGCCCCACGACACCACGCCCCCGTGCGGCGCCCAGTTCGGCAGGAGGTCCTACCTCTCTTCAGCCTCCTCGATGATGCCTTCGCTCAGGCCCAACGAGCATCTACCCAGACACAGAAGGAATGGAAGCCCAAGTTCGATGTGAAGGAGACAGCAAACGCTTACTACGTCGACGCCGAAGTGCCAGGTGTCGAGCCCAAGGATGTGACGGTTGAATGGATCGACGACCGGACTATCTCCATCAAGGGCCGTAGCGAGCGCCGCTCCGAGCAGGGCACTAGACCGGCCCTAACAACTGCGGCCGAACCTACTCCCGCTCTGGAATCGGCGGCATCTGAGACTGCGAGCGTCAAGTCTCACAAGGCGACTGTGGAGGATGAAGATCCCACCGAGACCACCCCTACGACTCCGGATGACTCGTTCGAGCTTGTCCAGCACACCAAGACCAACAAGGTTGAGCAGCAGCCTACAAAGACCGAAGAAAGCCCCAGGGAGCAGTACTGGTGCTCTGAGCGTCATGTTGGCACCTTCCAGCGTCAGTTTGCCTTTGTGGAACGCGTCGATCAGGAGCATGTCAAGGCATCATTGAAAGACGGCGTGCTATCCATCACCATCCCCAAGGCAGCGGCTCCTGAGCGAAGGAGGATCACAATTGAGTAAAGAGGGGTGAACAGTGCAGGAGAGCTGAAGGAGGATAACATCTCAGTTGCTGTATTACTATTATGAACTGTGTGTGCCAATAAAGGCTTGCAGGAAGGATCAAAGACAAGCTCCATAGTCACAAATATGAACAAGTTAATTATGGCACATCGTTGTGTTTTGCTTTAGTTTTGCAGTTTCGTCATCCGTCGATGGCATTCGATCCATCGAGTCATCGACCGATTTGTGGCAGGCAGCATTTAAGGTTTGAACCCCGCCCCGCAAAGCCACAGTGGGGCGACACCGAGAACCTGCAGATTCAGTGCAGAAAGTTGACTAACGGGCGATCAACGCGCGCTGATAATCTCCCATTGGCCAGTGCGCGGCCGGCTGACGGGTTGCCATGGTCGCGACCCGCAATCAGCTGCAAAGGCTTGTCTTGTCATGCACCAATCCACGCGTCCAATCGTTCCTGCTGCGCACCACATTAAGCGGGTCCTTGAAACGTTGATGGCGGTGCAGGAGCATTCCCAGTGCCTTCCTTCCCTGTCGAAAAAGAAGGCGGTGGTGTCAGTGTCAAGTCACCTTCGTTTTCCATCTCATGTCACTTTCCTTGTTGCCCTGGCTGCCTACTGACACCGCGCCGGCATTGCGTTGGGAGGGGAAACAGCAGATTTCTCATTGTTGCTGCAGCCCAAACACTGCTTGGAACTAGTCACTCGTTCGGTTGTTTTCTGTTTATTTCTCGCTCAAGACCGTTCCACCGTGCCACCGACCAGCTATCTGCCCTCTAATGACGATGAACTGACTGAGGCGTCGGCCAGTGGTGTCTATAGCTTAAAGCTGCCATTGTTGTTCTTCCTAGAGCTAGCTTCTCCAAGCATTTGGAAAGTCAACCACCATGCTCTTTGGTCGCAGGAAATCGATTGGCAAGCCAGAGGCTATCCAGGACCTAGCAGAGGTCAAACCACGGACAAACAGGTTGTCAAAGCCCTACACGAACAGACCATTTATCAATTCCACCATATTGAGCAGCCAGGATCTACGCGGCCTCCTCAACAGCCCCCAGGCAAGCAGCAATGCAAGCATTGAGGGGCCTGGTGTAGCAGCTAGTGGCCCTGTGCCAGCGCCAGCGCCAGCACCGATGAGTCTGGAGGAAAAGCGTGAGATCAAGACGCAACTCTTCGACCAAGATATCTGCAGAGATCCGGCCAAGTCACCCACCAAGCCCCCCAACGAGCGGCCTCGCGGTGGTGTTGCTATGATGATCAGCAAATTCGAAGCCAACAGCGATTCTCAGCGTCCTTTCCAGTCATCGCCCAAGCCAAAGCGGCCTCTTTCACGGATCTTTACCCTTAATAAGGCCAGCACGCCGACTACCAACAAGCCCGAGTCACCCAGTTCCCAGCAAAGCGAGGACCGGGTTATGGCTCCAGCCTCGGCATCCGACCCTACGGTCGTCTCTACGCCCATCCCGCCCAGTCGGAGATCTTCCTTCAAACCAGGCACTGCGACCCGGAAGAGCGTGATTGTTGAGACCGTCCCAGAGGATCCAGACGCCAACAAGCCTGAGGGAATCGACCAGCTTGCCACTATACCGGGCAGTACTGTGGATGATGATGGTGATGATGCTCGTTCTTTCGACGAGGGTGATGACGGGCTGTGGTATCCTCCGCCGCCAATGCCGCGAACAGAGACCCCAAACAGTTTGGACTATACCCACCTGGGAGGTCTGCAACTGGGCTCTCTGCATATTGTCAACGGCCGAGCCTCTCCTGCCGCGAGCGATGCCTCGCGTCTGCCTCTAGCCAGGCGTGATGTATCAAGCGACTATGGCTCCGAATCAGGGCAGAGGGATCATACCTTGCCCGGCTTCCGGCATCCACTGGCACGGAGCAGGGAAGTCAGCGGGCTTAGCAGCGGAAGCATCAACTCAGATGTGTTTGCGAATCCAGCTACACTGCCTTCTATTGCTGCTGCTGTTGCCACCACCCCAGCTGTGTCGCGGAAAGGTGCTTCTGCCGTTGCTGCTGAGTACATCTCAGAGCTAGCCCCGAGTCCGTTCAACGGTGAACGAGTATCTTCGCTGACGAGGGTGAGCGAGGTCGAAATAGAAGCCGAGACTGCTTCGATTCATTCCATCCCTGAGGAAAGAAAGGAAAACTACGTACAGCCTAGCCACTCGCCGTCATATGCAATATTGTCTCAGCCGTCTGATTGTCAAGTCGATGCCAAGTCAGAGACCGGCTCTATTTTGCAGACGACCACAAAGCAGACGGAGATTGAAGACCAACTACTCGATGACGACGATAACAGCACAAGGGTCGGTACCATCACGCCAGAGCCAGGACAAACTCCACGCCAAAGCTTGGACTCGATACAGTCGTGGCACTCACCCATGAAATCCGACTATGGTGTTCATGAGGCCCTTGACTCAGCCGTCGAATTCCAGTACTATTCATCCACTGCACCTTCGCCAGTGGAGGAGGGCATCATGGATTCGCCTGTACTGGGCAGATTCTCCGACATGCGACAAGTCGTGCTACCGCATCAACATGAGTCAGGCAAGTCAGATAGTGGCTATAGCTCTGCGAATTCAGTCAGCTCTTTGCCCAGGGAACAAGTACTTGCCCCAACAACACGGACAAGAGCTCCTGCTTTGGCAAGCGAAAGCGATCCAATGCTGCACCTGACAGCCACAGAGACCGAGCCAGCCCAGCCATCCTCTTCTTCACCGCCTTTCCGGCCAACCTTGGAATCCAGGAAGACTGCTCCGGCCGATCTGTCAAGTTTTAGGGAGGTTCAGGCTTTGTCGCAACTAGCTCATAGCTCGACAGGGCTACCAAAAATGGTGGTGGAGAGCACAAAGCCAAAGCCGAAGAAGCTACAGAAGCGCATCCTGGCCAAGAAGGAGGCTTTGGTTGTTCAGAAAGTTGCCAGCTTGGACTGTCTTTCTGTGCCTTTTGTGAGCCCCGAGATGAGTGCCAAGCTGGAAGCTCGAGTAAGAGGATTGCCGGAGCTGGAAAAGACTGTTGAATCCCTGCGCGATGATCCACATCGGATCGGCCATTCCGATGTGGATCTAAGCAATGTCAACCTCAGGTTCCCTTCGCCCACGCCAGAACCAGAACCGCCGCGCAGATGGTCAGGTAGAATCATATCTGGCACTCTCCACGGGGCATGGTTCGGCAAGCAGAAGGCCAGTGAGGCCAAACTGCAGCCTGATGTCAGCGAGCATGACCCAAGAGCTATTATCAGCGACTTTGGAACAGTGGCGTCTTCAATTGGTGGGTCCCCTTATGACCTCGCCAGGGGGCAAGGTCAGGAGTCAGACATGTTCAGGGGCAGACTGAACCCTGCCAATATCTCGAACAGGATGCCGCGACCCAAGTCGATGTTTGATGACCAGACGGCAGGCGAGCTGGCAAGGTTACGAAGCAGGACGATGAAGGAAGCCGCAACAAACTCTCAGCGAGGCTCGTCTGCTGATGGCCGAAGATACACAGCACGCCAGCACCCTATCCCTTCATCGATGCCCTATCTACCGGGACAGATTCATCCAGGCGGACGCAATAGCCAACAGTATGCATTTCACCTGCCGCGTCGTCGTCCACAGCACCGTGAGCCACCGCCCCTTCCGTCACACTCTCCAAGTCCATTGCCGATCGACCCCGAGCCTCACTTTCAGGATCTCCAGAGCAAACAGTTGGCAGAAACCCCACGACCGCCATCTCACTCACCACAGCCAATGGATATCCCGCCCTTGATGCACTCGGCAAGTCCATTCTCAGACCACCAGGCTGAGCATCAATCCAGGGGACGGAAGGTCAATGATAAGAGCAAGGCGCCTCGACCCCCATCTCACTCTCCACATCCAATAGATATCTCGCCACGAAGGGCATCACCAAGACCAAACTTTGTCCATAACGATCAGGCTGACAATGAGCGGCCACCACCACCATCTCACTCTCCACGGCCGATGGAAATCTGGCCACAGATGGAGCAACCAAGACGATCATCCTGGCAACGAGTGGGACTGGAAGAGAGCCGAGCACGAAGACGTTGGCAGACAGTGGAGCCAGGACAGGGCTCGAGGACCTCGGCCACTGGCTCCCTCTCCCCAGCCGATGAGCAACTGGCCACGGAGAGACGAAGTAGGAGCGGCAGGCCGGTTCAATGAATCGCAAAACTTTGGTGGGTACTCGTGGAATGAGCCAGTCGACGGGCCACCACCACCACCAGCGCCCTCTCACTCTCCTCGACCGGTGGATATCTGGCCTGAGGACCTGCGAGGTGGATCGGCAGATGCAGTGCAGAGAGACAGTCAAGATTTGTGGGGTCAGCAAGCGGCCCTGTGGAGAGCCAGGCGAGAGACGGCCGGCGAAACGCTGAAACGGCAGTCGTGGCAGGAAGGCGGCGACGTCAAACCGGTATGGGACCAGGCAATTGAACAAGACGAACCCACCTACCCGGTCTTACCTCCTCCAAGGAATCGACCCCAAGCACCACATGCTCAACGGTTCCCCATGCAGACTAATGGTGGGTATGATTACCCCTACAACAGGGCCGATCAAGCGCAAGGACTAGGAGGGGGGTATTTGCTTGAACCACGCACGTACAGGCCTCATCATAATCATCAGCGTGCCTCAACAGTCGGTTATGAGGGGGATTGGTGCTTTTAGGAAGTTGAATCTTTTTTCCCGCGTCTGCCGGGAGGTGATGCGTCGTCAGGCCATGAGGGAACACATATGTATATACTTGCTGGTTGCGAAGATAGTGTCAGTAATTTCAATGGCTCTTTTCAACAGCCGGATATCTTGCTCTCCCCCTCTTACTTGAGCAAAAAAAACAAGTCGAGTACGTGTACTGTATTCCAAAAGAAAGAGAAAAAGAAACAGATTCGAATCGCACGCCAGAACGGGATGGAAACGTGTGGGCATGATAATAGTCTATCGGGGTAGTAGTAGTAGCAGTAGTAGCAAGTAAAATCAAGTCAAGTGTTATCGAGACGCTTCGCCTCGTCCGGATTCGCGCATGTACATGGCCTCGCCAGGATGAGGACTGGTGGGGCTAGTCGACGAAGGAGACAAATGTTGAGAGTGGGAGTGCTGATGATGATGGTGGTGGTGTTGCTGCTGCTGCTGCTGTTGTTGTTGCTGTTCTCGTTGCTGTTGAGCGACAATTTCCCGGGCGTAGAATTCGACAAGCATGGTGCCGTAAGCCTCGAGTTCTTCGACGGGGATGCTCAAGCGGAAGTCGTTGAGGATGAGGAATTGCAGTTCGAGGTGGTTAAGCTCGACGAGGGGAAGACCACCGACCTGCAAGGGAAGAAGAACAAGAAGACAAGGCCCAAGTTTTAGCAAGTGTATTATTATTATCAACCACAAGGCAAAGCAAGGGGTAGGGGCAGGGCAGGGCAGGGGTGAAGGACGAACCTTGGCATATCGAGAATTTGTGTAAAAGACGTCAGAGAAGAACTTGCTGGCACAGGTGACGCCGGCAATGACCAGGCGGTGGATGTTGTAGCTGTCGACCACAAAGAACTGTGACAGATCGTCCGGTGCTCCGATTCCAGGAGGCGAGGGTGGGATCTGAGATGAGGCAGAGGCAGGAGGCGTGGCCACTTGCATTGGAGAGTCGGAATGTGTGATCCGTGGGGACCGAGGGGTGGTGCCTGCCGCTGGCACTGCAGCCCCTGTGGGAGTAGAGGTAGAGGTAGAGGTAGTCGTGGAGGCAGAGGTGGACTCAATGGCTGTTCGCTGCATCGAATGCAGCAAGGCACTGTTGACCAGGTCGGTCATGCGGTCGAAATAGACCAACAGGCTCAGGAAGACTTCGTACGTGGCCGGACAGTACTTGTGGATGCGGGACAGGTAGCTGAGGATGGTGATGCTAGGCACGTTCTTGCCATGGAAGGCCAGCACGCACGAGGCTTGTGGGTGCATGGACGCATGCTCCTCGGGTGGTGGAATCGGGCGGTGGATGTGCTCGTGCTGCTGGTCGTTGGTCGTGGTGATCTTGGTCAGCAGGCCGGCCACCATCTCGATAATGTCCGTCACCGGCATCGAACTGATCTCATACTGGCGGCCAGACTCGGAGAAGGAGCTGGCCGTGCGGCGAGCCAGGCGCCTGCTGAGGTACTCCTCGCTGGCGAAGCTGTGGATGTGTGAAAGGTCGCGCACCTTTATTCTGCTCGGCGACGTTGCTTCTGAGCCGGCCAGCGACAGGGCTGAGCGATAGGTGGGCAGCAGCCGTGGCGACGACGGCGACGTCTCGGTCACGCTGGGAAAGCCAGCCTGGTCGTAGGTCTGGCCCTGGCCTTGGCCTGCATTGCGAGGGTGATAGGGCTGGCTGGCGTGGCCACTCGTTGCCGTAGGCGTAGCTTTGGCCGGCGCAGGCACAGGGGGGGCGTCGTCAGACAAGGCAGGTGCGGCAGTAGAGCCCTTTGGGGTTTGCTGCTGCACTCCCCCTGGTCGGCTCTGTGCATCTGGGTCGCGGCTGTCGTGGGCGCTGTGTGGGGCTGTAGTAGTAGTGGCAGTAGTAGTAGTAGTAGTTGTAGAGGCGGTGTCTCTGGCCCGCTGAGTGCCCGTCTGTCTGTCACTCTCATACTGGTCCGAATCGACCATTATGCGGTGGTTAGGGGGATGCTGGAGGCCGAGGTTGGGCGCATAGGTCGTGGTCATAACCACTGATCCCATCTCAGCTTGCCGAGTGTCGAGTCTGCGACCGAGTCAGCGGTGGGGCCAGAGGGCAGGCGCAGCCCGCGGCAGGAGCGGTGGGGCAGCAGAGGCTGAGGCAGAGGCAAGAACACAGAACAGGAAGGACAAGGCAGGAGCGGTGGAGCAGGCAGAATCAGGAGCAGGAGCGGCAGCAGAAGCAGCCCAGACACCGCAACACTCAACAAACTGGCGGTGTTGTAAACATCAACACAAGCAGGATGCCAAGCCATGATATCTGCGCACCTCCATGATATCTGCCACCTCCGCGTCTCCTGTCTTCTGGCATGAAACAGAGGCCATCTTGAATGTGGCAATAGCGGGGATTTGTCTAGGGCCCTTACCACAGGCATTGTACAGGATGACATGTGTCTGGCTGGCAGTCAGTGTCACAGCAGAAACAGGAGTGTCGGCAGCAGTCAGAGCTCGCTGTCGTCAAAGGGGCCCAGCCTGGCGGGGAGGCTACTGAGAAGGAAAGACGGAGGGCAGAGAACGGGGAGACAGACAGAATGGATCAGAACAGCTGAGGGCGCGTGGATCAAGGGCCGTGGGTCGACAGCCGTGGATCAGGAGCACGTAAGCCAGTGGGTTGGACCACAAGCAAGGCTAGCAGGCTTAAGTTAATACTTGGGCACCGGCTGAGTGGAATCCATCGAGGTGTGTAATTGGGATTCGACGATATGCTTTGGCGCTTGCTTGGCGGCGCCCCTCCCACGGTAACGGTCGTCAGGCTTAAGTTATGAGGGAAAGTAACTGGGATCCGACGGGTTAGGCGCCCAACGACTGGCTCAGACGGACGCAAAGATGCCTGGGACTGGTACTTGGTACAGCTATCTGAGCAGCGTCTAGGCAGGCCCCCGAGCAGCGTTCTAGGCAGCCCCCCGCTTGCTCTCTACTACAGGCTCGGGGGCTGCAGGCCGGGCCCGGTATAGCCATTGTCAGGCAGATACAGATGTCGACGCGCGCCATTGGCCGTCAGCACAACCAGCCTGATCACTCCGCCCGAGCTCCCGTCCCATTTTATAGCCTCCTGTAGGGATTTCTTAACAAAGTCAATGCCCTCCTGCTCAGTAAAGCCTTCACGCCAGTGGGCGTCGCAGTAGCCGTATATGTATGTCGACCCGGAGCCACCAATGGCATAAGACTGCTTGTGTAGCGAGCCGCCCAGCGGGATTGAGTAAACTTGGCCTCCATGGCGCTTGTCGTACCCGGCAATGATTATGCCAGCCCTGCAAATCACAGGTTAGCTTACTCTGCCAGATTCCTGCTCTACACAACTCACTTGAGCATATCCTTGTTCGCGTAACACAGTTCCTGGAACAGCGCAGCGGCCGTGTGTGTTGTTGGCTTCTCGTTGTTCAGCATGTCGTACAGGCCAAGCTGGTTGTCCACGATATCAGCCACTGCCTGTGTGTCGGCAGCTGAGCCAGACCGGCAGCACCAGATGGTGTCATGCACCTGCGTCAGCTTGTCTGTGACTCTGTTGGCTATGTAGGCTCCCGTCGTCGTTCTGCTATCGGCACCCAGGATGACGCCGTCTTTGAAATTTATGGCCATGATTGATGTGCCCAAGTTGACCTCACCGGCCTTGAGGTGGTTCATGTCAACGTGAATGCCGTCCTGGCCCAGCATCCCCGAACCGGGGCCGATCATGTCGACGAGTAGGGGTCTTGGACGCGTCGGGTGTGTGAAGGGTGTTCTGAGTAGCAGAGGCTAAGCACCCGCGGTCGGCGAGAGGGCGATGAGGAGAGGGGGTCTGCAGTGTCGGGATGGTCACAGGCAGCCAGCGGACGTAGGATGTAGGGCTGTTGAGCCAATGAGCCAACAGAGCAGATGGAAGTAGTTGGTCGGAGAACTCTCTGCTGCTGGCAAGTGAAACTATGATGAGGCAAAGGTGATGATGAGGGAGGATCAAGGACAAACGAGGCCGAAACGCCAAGTCTGCCAGGACGCGAGTTGCACCTGCCACCTGCAGGCTCCAGGATGATGAGTCAGACCGCGCCTTCAGGTCAGTTGACCCAGCCAATCAGCAACGGCAGCCTTGCGCAGCCTCGTCAGAAGGTTCCTGCGGATCGCTATGCCCCACATGGGAATAGTTCAGCCACAGCCTCATCCTGCTCGCTCCAATCTCTGCACGCGACGTCGATGCACACCCCTCCTGACGCTCGCGATGAGCGACACGAGCTTTGCCAACCTCATCTCCTACTTGCGCATGCCCTTTCTGGCCGGCTGGGGCCTGACGGCGCTGGGCGGCACCCTGCTGTACTTCCGCCAGAATGACCTGATCTATCCGGCCAACATGCCAGCGGGCTCGCGCACCCAAGTGCCCGAGCCTGAACAGTTCGGCATCCGCAACGCCGACTCGGTCAACCTGCACACGCCCGATGGCGAGACTCTGCACGCGTATCTGCTGCGGCCAGCCAGCAGCGCGACCAGCAAGAACTGCACCATTATCGCATTCCACGGCAATGCGGGCAATATTGGACACCGGCTGCCAATAGGCAAGGTCCTGGCCGACACACTGGGCTGCTACTGCTTCATGGCCGAATACCGCGGCTACGGCCGGTCGACAGGCTCGCCCAGCGAGGAGGGCCTGGCCATCGACGGCCAGACTGTGCTCGACTTTGTCCGCAACCACGCCGAGCTCAAGCACACTCGCATCGTCGTCTACGGCCAGAGCCTGGGCGGCGCCCTCACAGTCAAGCTGGTCCAGGCTAATCAGCATGTCGGGGACATTGCTGGAGTCATCCTCGAGAACACGTTCACCTCCATCCGCAAGCTTATTCCTTCCGTCATGCCTGTGGCCAAGTGGATCTCGGTTCTGTGTCATCAGACGTGGAAGTCGGACGAGACGCTGGCCAAGATGACAAAGACCGACATTCCCTTTCTCTTCCTGTCCGGGCTCAAGGACGAGATTGTGCCGCCCGAGATGATGCGTACGCTGCACTCGATCTGCCCGTGTCGCAAGTCCTGGCAGGAGTTCCCCAACGGCCACCACAACGACACCGTGACTGAGCCGGGTTACTTTGATGCCATCTGGTCCTTTCTCATCCGTGAGGTCCTGCATCTCTCGTCACCCCAGCGAGCAGCCCAGCGAGCAGCCGACCGCGGTGACTGTGACTCTGACGGCGATAACTGCCACCATGCCGCGAGTAAACCGCTTCTTTGATCGTCCAGTAAGCCTAATAATACACTTCTATATTTCTTAGTCCCACCATCATCACCCCATCCTCTCTGCCTCATCAACCAGCTCCTCTAGACTGAAACCTGCATCGCCCTTGCTGAACTTCTCCAACAGTGCCTGTCTCTTATTCAGTCCAACCTCGCTGCCACCCTGCGGCTGCGGATCATAGAACCGCTGCAGACACATCAACAGCCACCGCCCTTCCTCCACGCTGACTCCTCTACCATCAACCACACTGCCGTTCAGCAGCACGATCCCATGACTGTCCGCCAGGTCGAGATGGTGCGTGATCGCCGTGTGCGGCTGCGCATATGGCCCGTGTAACTTGTACGCCGCCAGATGCGTGAAGATGACGGTGCTGGTGTGTGTATTGCTCTTGCTGTTGGTGCCACTGGCCGGCGGATGGAAGGCCCACTGTAGGAAATGCACATCGGCTGCTGTGCGGGTAGTGGGCTTGGCAATGGCCGCTGCTGCCTCGTCTTGCGCGCCGCTGCTGCTCTCTTCCGCGTCGGGCCGCGGCAAGGGCAGAATGAAGTGTGGGTGTTGCCGCGCCGTTGCCTGCATCCGCTGGTACGTCGACAGCGGTACCACAGCGCACAACGACAGCGGGTCCGAGGCAAAGCGTAAGCGCCAGATATATTCGATCTCCTTGACTGGCAGCGCTTGTACCTTGGATACATCGATATACGACGACAGGGGTTTGATCCCAGTTCCACTGCCGGTGCCGGCGCTGGTGCTGGTGCTGGTGCTGGTGCTGGTGCTGGTGCTGGTGCTGGTGCTGGTGCTGGTACTGCCATGCAGGGGTTTTGCGTCTGGTTGTGGTTGTGGTGGAGGTGGCGGCGTCTGCTGGAAGGCAGTCGACGAAGCTGACGACGCTGCTTCTCCAGCTGCATTGGGTTTCTCGGGCAATGCTGCGGCAGCTTGCTTTTTAACTTGTTCAATTTTTTCCTTGTAGGCTTCCTTCAGCTCTGACACCGAGCCAAGACCCTCTTCTTTAGCCTTTTGCTCCAGTTTGGACCTGTACTTTTCCAGCACTGCGGCCGAGGGCTGGTGCGTTGTCACAAAGCGGACATCGTGGACGCGCGCGTGACGACGTTGTGTGAGCTGCAGCAGCGACCGGCTGAGTCGGACGGGCTGACACAACGATCTGGCAGAAGGGCGGACAAAGGACATGATGGCGGTAGAATCTGATGAGAAGGAGGAGGATTGATAGAGACAGGTAGTAGTCACCGTCACCGTCTGCTATAGTCTGCGATGTATTAGTATTACGGTCAGAAGCTTATATAAGTTACAGCGTTACGAAACATACAGGCCTTCACGTGACAATGCCTCATCATAACTCTCTCTATATCTAGCCTTGGAAAACTATGCCAAACACACGCATATACACACATTCCATCGTTCATCAGCTGAAACATAAATACCGAAATGCCGACAATATATGCCTAATGCTTCCTCTTGGTGTAAACCGAATATGCGTTATGCCAGGAAAACAAAAACGCCCTTGCACCATTGCTCCAGAATCAACACATTCCAGGCGTATCTCGATCGTATAATTAAATATTCAAATGCTTTGGAAAGACCTCTGAAGGACCCATTGGAGATTGCCGCCCATACTGACAGTCGATTAGGTCGGAAGAGACAGTACCCATGCTCATCTTATTGGACCGACTTCGCAGTGGCTTGATGTTGGGGTACTGTATAAGGTTGATGCGAAGGAGATGGACCTTTCCATATACAACGGCTGGCATGCCGAGTCTCTCGAAGCTCCAGGAACAGAGAGGGACATGTGCTGCCGCTGGCCTCGCTCAGTCGCCCAACCGACATTTCCTCTGATCTGGCTGCCCTCCTGCAGACGGTTCTATCGCCTTGAAGGGTTCAGAGGGTCCGAGTTATCTCTGTAGTGTCCTGAGGGGAGATGTTGAGATGGTGGTCTCTGTGATTGCCGTGCTATCTCTGCAGTCGGCGAATAGAAGAGACTGGGAACAGAGGAAAAGGTCTTTGGCAGCTTGCTGAGGTCGGCCATGTCGTGTCCGGACTGTGCGGCCGGGTTCGTCTTGATATCTGCCAGGGCCATGTAGCTTGCCCGCTTTTCTACCACCTGCTTCGTCTTCCTGTTGATCGACCACGAACTCAACAAGCGCCAGATGGCGATCAGCACCACGATGAAGCCGAGGATTGCGCCAACGACAATGAAGACGAAGTTTTCCGGCAGTCGTGAGTTTCTCATGTAGGGTGCATTGCTGGTCGGAGGTACCGTCGGGGTAGGATAGTTGAAGCCGCCTGTCAGGGTTGGCAGTGCTGTGTTGGTAGAACCCATCCTGCCTCTTTCCTTTTTGACGCTCGCTTCGCGGTGCGGTTGACAGCCCAATCAGTCAATCAGTCAGTCAATCAATCAATCCATCCGTTGTACCACGAGACCAATGGTGCCAGACCGTTGCGCTGGGACTTGGCCTGAGGATGTCAATCCCGCCTGCGCCCCTTTGTCTCAGATTCAGACCAGATCCAAACAACGCCCACAGCAAGTTAGTGGCTTGGCGGGAAAAACACTAGGGCGATGCTATTAATAAGCTGTTTGTCCAGTTTGCACCATTTGTCCAGTTTGCACTATTTGTGTAGTTTGCACTATTTGTGTAGTTTGCACTATTTGTGTAGTTTGCACTATTTGTGTAGTTTGCACTATTTGTGCTGGTTTCAACATTTGCCCAAATATTTTGTCCTCTCTTGCGTTACCACTGTGGTTTTCCCGACACTTGCGCCGCCATGGGTGTCCAGAAGAAAACCAGGAAGTTTGCCCAGGTCAAGCGCATCATTGGCCAGCGCGACGCTCGACTCAAAAAGAATCAAGTCAAGGCGGCACTGGTAAGCACAAAGAAGCCCGAGGACGAGGTCATTCGACAAGTGTAAGTTTTCAGTTGCCGCGACTACACAAGGACATGAACACAAGAACAGCGCTTACTGACTATGGCCAGACCACAAGTGTCTTCAGCCCTCTTCTTCCAATACAATACCGCCCTTGTTCCTCCCTACCATGTTCTGGTCGACACCAATTTCCTCTCACATACGGTGCAGAAGAAGCTTGATATGCTGTCCTCGATGATGGACTGTCTGTACGCCAAGTGCATTCCTATCATCACTGACTGCTGTCATGCCGAGTTGGAGAAGCTAGGCCCGAAATACCGCATAGCGCTGCGGATTGCCAGAGACGAGCGATGGGAGAGACTCAAGTGTGGGCACAAGGGTACCTATGCTGATGACTGCATTGTCGACCGGGTGGTCCGCCACAAAATCTACATTGTCGCGACAAATGATCGAGACTTGAAGAGAAGAATCAGAAAGGTGCCAGGTGTGCCGATTATGTCGGTCGCACGAGGCAAATATGTGATCGAACGGCTGCCTGATGCGCCTGAGAAGTGATTCCAGACACGACAAGACCTCTATTTGCTGCCAGACTCGGCACTGCGCATTCCCAAACCAAGGCAAAGCCATGACAGGCGATATTATCTTAGCCATGACAGGCGATGTTATCTTAACCCCGGCGAAAGACAAGATGCCAGAGTCGATTGGCCGCAAATACCGCCACCCATACTGTCAGCCCGCTCAGCAGACAGAAAAGAACTATCACTCTTCTCTGTATCTGAAAGGCGTCGGCCATTTCTTGCTTGCCCAGTTTCTTCTGGTGGGAGTGGTAGTAGCCATGCTGCTTGGAGTGTTGCTCCTTGCCGAATATGCGTTCAGCCGCCCTTCGGTCGATGAGTGCGAGCGAGAAGAGGAAGGTGACGAAGACGACGGGTGCGACAACAAAGCGTGAGAATGCCGATTCCGGTGCTTGCCTGCTGCTGGATGGTTGAATTGCTGGCAAGCCCTGTGATCGCGGCTTTGACGCCATGGTGGCTTGACTGGGCGGCGGTTGAGAATGGCTCACTTTTGGTTGCAGACTTTTGGTACAATAAACTGCCAGACTCGGTTCTTAGACCATTTGCGCTTTTGGGTTGTCAGTAAGACCACGTTCCAAACGTGAGGCTGAGGTGCGCAGATCAATGTGTTGTTGGGCAGCAAATATCAACTGTCGCGGATGTGTCGAACGGCATTGCCCTCGACGTGGAAGATTTCGCTCCATCCGCCTACGTTATATATATCACACGAAGAATAAGAGTCTGTGGCCGTCGGATGATCTCACGTCATACGCTTCCATACCTTCCGGTCAGTCTAAACACAACAGTACCACAACAGGTGCCATCGAGATAGTGGCAAATCATAATTACACGGCCAAAACAAAAACGATGTCGGCCCAATATCTGTTCTAAGTGTATACAACTCTATGGATCATCATATCTCTATTGCCTGCGGTGCCTCTCCCACTTTTAGATCGTTCTTGAATTTGATATTTCCAGCACCAGCACGTCCGTCGCTCCCACGCCGGCCAGGTCATCCATGGCCGACGCAATCCTGTTCTTCTCTACCATCGAACTGACTGCAACCCATCCAGGCTCCTCCAGACTCGTAATCGTGGGCGCCCTCCTGCCTGGGGTAATACTGGTGGCTTCGGCGAGTTTGTCTCGCGAGATGTTATACTGACACAGCACGTACCTTTGCGCCGTGATGATGCCGCGGATGCGCACCTGGATCAGGTTGGCCAGTTTGGCGTTGGATGCGTGTCGCGACTTGATCAGCACCGCCGAGCTCTCCACAACCGTGTCGATGGCCTTCAGTCCAGCCGCGCGCATCGTCTCGCCAGACTCAACCAAGTCAACGATCCCGTCGGCCACGCCCAGAGCACACGCAGCCTCGACACTGCCGCCGACAAACTTGATCTTGGTCCTCAGCCGCGCAATCTTGATCGCGCTGCCATTCACAGTCTCAACCCGGCCTTCCACGCCTTCCAGCTTGGCAAAGTACTCTTCTGTCAGGCCCGTAAAGCTGGTGACCACGTTCTTCCCAATCAGCTCACTCGGGTGCGTGATCGATCCCTTCTCCGGCACCTGCACCTGCAACTTACACTTGCCAAATCCGAGATCCATCACCTGCTCGACGCCGCTCTGCTCGCCGGGGAGCAGCTTGGCGTCATGCTCCGCGACTTGGTCAGCTCCCGTGATTCCAATATCCACCCGTCCTTCGCCCACAAATGTGGGGATGTCGGCCGCTGGCAGGAAGATGAGCGCGATTGGCAAGTTCTTGACCAGTGCGATGTCAAGCCGCGTTTCGCGCCGGAACTGGATGTCCGACCCGGCCAGCAGGTCGAGTGTCGCCTGTTGTAGTCGTCCCTTTTTCGGGATCGCGAAGAGAAGCCGGTCCGAGAGGTGGTTGACAAGATCCATGGCAAATGCTTTTTTTTCCCTGTTACTCCTTCGAGCGAGGCCAACTAGACTGATAATTCCGAAGGGAAAGTTCTCCCGTTTTTCTGATCAACGCTTTGCTCTGTGCAGAGGAGTGTATATGAGTCACCTTATAATCCAAATCTCTGTAGTCCAGGACACTTTGTTCAAAAACTTTTTTCTCTTCGATTGTTATCGTTCTCGTTGACGTAAGAAGCTTACAGGACAGGAACACGGAGTTTAGTGGTGATAACGGCTCAAGGTTTCTGGCCTTGGCGCGAAGTCTTGGCGACAAAGTCCCTCCACACAACTGCGCACTAAGATTTCAATCCAGGACGACAACCGCATCCCACAACTTCAGCCGGCCAGTCATACCCTGACTTTGAACGATTCTTCAGATCACGACAACCTGATCATTATTCAACATGGATGCCGGCAAGGTTCCCGTCAAGCTGGTGAAGGTGACGAGAGTGTTGGGAAGAACTGGTACGACACAATCCTTTGCTGCCACAGCTACCGTACAAGCATGACGGGAGTTTTTTGTTCTGTGATGGCTGACCGCGCGCTTTTTCATTCGCATAGGCTCCCGAGGTGGTGTCACGCAAGTCAGAGTCGAGTTCATGGACGACACGAGCCGAAGTATTATCCGAAACGTCAAGGGACCTGGTACGGAATAGAAGAACTCTGGGCGCAAACACGGCCCCCAGATGAAGAAGAGAACAGGAGTTACTAACTATGGCTGCAGTCAAAGTCGATGACATCCTCTGCCTGCTCGAGTCTGAGAGAGAAGCCCGGAGACTGCGATAAGCGCGGCGACGGCGGCGAAAAGATGTATGTTTGGGGGACTCGCATGTTTTTTTGCATTGAGAGGGCGCATCAAAAAGATCAGACCTTGGTATTTT
The DNA here is from genome assembly GCA_003693665.1 of Chaetothyriales sp. CBS 134920. Classification (NCBI taxonomy): domain Eukaryota; kingdom Fungi; phylum Ascomycota; class Eurotiomycetes; order Chaetothyriales; family Domatiomycetaceae; genus Domatiomyces; species Domatiomyces catenatus. Next base: position 295,002 of record QQSL01000005.1, read on the forward strand.
CATGGGCCTGAACGGAGCAGCGCAGCCTGAACGGAACGACAGCCGAGAGGAGGACGGGAGACTTTTCCACTATAGTGGCTGGAAAAGATGCCAGCCGACGAAGACAAGACAAGAATACCTGAACCTTGGCCGCGAGCCTTGGGGACAACCGACACGCCTCCACCATGGGTGTGGCCGTCGCCAAGAAGAATGAGACTCGGCAGGATTTGACTGCTATTGAATCAATCGATATCATTTCTCATTCCGCTTGACCTGTTGTTGTGATTGACCAACCATAACTCCGCATTTAGCCACTACTCAGCGTTGTGTATTGGGTGCACATGTGTGTTCAGTGTTGATCACATCTGATCGACATCTCAACGATATTTGAGCGATATACCAACGTGCTTTCAAACCCCTGGTCCTCAAACGGACCTTTCCTCGGACAAATACTAATTATGAAGAGATAAGGACGACTGGTGGCCAGCAAAGACAACAGCATACTAGAGCAGAGCCGCCGATCACCCCCCAATCACCACCCTCCAATCCCATACCCCCTGTGCAAATCCCACACACCATTGCAATTATTTGATATTCAAGTCCCACCTCTCAGCCAGGACTACAAGCACCAAAAGTGGCAAATGCCAAATGAAGAGGGGGGCAGCAAAGTCGATGGAAAAGCATTTCCTTTGCCGCTGCTACCACCGCCGATGCCACTTTTTCCACGCGCCCACAAAGCACACCACACCACACAACACCACACCACACCACACCACACCACACCACACCACATGCATGTGCCCACACGCCCATGCATCCACATAGTATGCACACTCTCATGCACTGTACTGCCGCTGCTGCTGCTGCTGCTGACCTTTTAGCGAGAGCAGCCTCCACTCAGTCAGCCACTCAGTCACAAATGAAAATCAAAGGCAGCCTAACTTGTGGATGTACAGTACCTTCAATTACTTTCCCCTCCCCCCTCTCTTAGCTTCCCACCATATGCAAGGTACACACAAGCATCCCTCACCTCTTCTGTAACAAATTCCTTCTTTGAGTTTCGTTCCAAACAAGCTGCTGGCGCTGGCGCTTGCGCTTGTGCTTTGTGCTATGTATACTATTGCTGGTGTCATGGCACACCCCCTCTCCCCTCTTCTTCTGGGCCCAGGCCAGGCCAGACCAGGCAAATGCATGATCCGAACAAGTCGTTACTTTTTTGGGAGATGTCCAAAAAAAAAGGGGGAGTAGCAGGTTAATTAATTGTGGAAGACTATTGCTTTTAGTAAGCAGCAATCTTTGGCTTTGGACAGGGCAGAGAGAGATAAGCTAGGTTGGAGGTGCGACTGCGCAGAGCAGTGTATGGTGAAGACCAACAACTTTTGTTGTTGCGAGACGAGGAGCCTATCAGGGAAAAGAAGAAAAAGAAAAAGAAACGAATCTGTTCGAATCACAGGAATAAAATAAAAAATAAGAAGAAATGGCAAAAAAACTGTTATTCTCTCTTTGATTGAGCGTGTCATCCTTAGTGCAGGGGCCATGCTAATCTTCTCTGTATCGTTTCAAATTGACCAAATGCCCGAAGGCAACTGACATTTGGGGACTTGTAAAATATAACTAGTTCCATTTGCATTTTTGAAAATTTTTTGGGCTTCGCCAAACCTGCCGGTTCCGGTCCCTACCATATATCCCTTGCTCTGACTGCCACATTTAGATGCTTAGTCTACCCGCTGTACAGTACGTCCGTATGAAATAATTCCCGCTACAAGATTGATTTTCTCACTGACCCCACAACTGACAGGACAGAACCCCTCTTCCCCGTTTCCGGCTCGCGGGTGTCGGAGCTGGGCGCCCTGGCCCTGGCCGTCTCGCCTGGGGGCCGGCCCCTCTGGCGGGGACGCCGACGCCCGTGCGAAGCGAAGAGGAGAGGGAAAAAAAAAACATGAAAAAAACAAGGCCAGCCACCACGAGCAGCCTTGTTTTTGCTAATTAGAAGCAAGCAAAAAGGCGGTCATCTCCTTCTTGGCTGTTTATTCCCCTTTGGTGGAAGATAGCCGGAAGGGAAAAGCTTTTTTGCGCGCTTATAAGAAGGAAGAAATTTCCTTTTCCTGTTGCTATATTTGACCTAGCTCGGGCGGTTCTCTTCTTTCAGTTAGGGTGGAGGAGTGGACATATGCCCCGCACATGCCCCACCGCCCCCCCCCCTCCCGTTCCTAGCGAGAGAGGCAGCCAGCGGTACCGTCCGTGCGTTCGTATAGAGAGTACTACGACCCTACCTACAACCTACAACCTACGACCTACAACCTACGACCTACTACCTACGACCTACTACCTACGACCTACTACCTACGACCTACTACCTACGACCTACTACCTACGACCTACAATGCTACGAGATACACACATACAACACTCTTATGGGCTCCTACCCTAATAAATTTCTCAAAATTGCCGTGCCATCGTTTGATTTTTGATTTGATTTTTTTTTACACATCTTGTCCTGTGATCAATAATACCAACCAACCCCACAGTATATACAAGTATTACCTCTCTTTATACACGTGTACATACACATGTGCGTCCAGTTTCTTTTCTTTTTCTTTTTCTTTTTCTTTTTCTTTTTCTTTTTTTTTTCTTTTTTTTTTCAGAATTTAATTTAATTTTCCTGTAGCATACATTCGCATAGACAAATGCAACACCGAAGAAGAAACAAGGGCATTTCAAAAATGAATAGGCAAGAAGGATCTATCTCAACCACCACCCCACACACCCCCCCAGCATGTACGTACCGGACAGTACAGAGCAGTACAGTACAGTATGCCGCATATGCGCGCCCACCCCTCTTTCTCCCCTTCAAGTTTCCTCCCCCTCCTCCCCCTCCTCCCCAACCACGTTTTCGGTAGTCGGCAAGTCCATGTCTCCATAAATCATTAAATCAAAAAACAACGCACCACCTTAAAACAAGGGGAAAAAATATATACATACCTCCCGTATATAAATAAATATACAGGAGAATTTTTATTAAGCTTGTTTTATTTCTCTCTCTTTTTTTTTTTTTCCTTTTTCTTTTTTTTCTCTCTTTCCCTTTTTTGGTATACCCAGATCAAGTAACTCTATGCCGCCCGCCCGCCCGCACGCCCGCCCGGTTAGCAACGGGGTGCGTGCGAAAGAGAGAAAAACATTACATTCAATTCAATTCAATTCTATCCAATTTGATTCTATCCAATTTGCCAATTAAAAAATAACAATGGTCTGAGGCTACATAAGCTTTATAAGGTGATTAGTAGGTAGTGTGTGTATATTATACTACACGTGTACCGTAATTTATGAACAAAGAAAACTTTATAAAATACTTTTGTTCTTTGCCCCTTTCGAATAAAGCCTTGTCTGACAAGAAGAAGAAAAGAATTTCTCTTTCCTTTCCTTTTGCCCTTTTTGGTATGCAATGCGATGTCCATCCCCCATGCCCATGCCCATGCCCATGCCCATGCCCATGCCCACGCCATGCCATGCCATGCCACCACGCATGATCGACCCAACGGGCTGGGTAAAGTTTAAAATAGCCGTAGGGATTGCAACAGCTGAGTCGTAAGTTGTTTCGATCATTTGTCACAATTGTTCAAAACTATAGACTGCTTTTGTTTTTGTTTTTTTTTGCAAAGCAAGCAAAATATATTCATCAGCGGCTGGGGTTGGGGTGGGGTGCTAGGGTATCACATCGGCCGTTAAACACATACGTCTCATCACTCCCTGTCTGTCTGTCTCCTCTCTCTGTCTCTCCTCTGCGTCGCCGTAGCTTTTGTTTTCCTTTCCGTCCTGGCCCTTGGCTAAAAACTGGTATTAAAGTCCAAAGTTGACAATCAACATCTGCTGCTCGCCTACAACGTCCATCCAATCGACATCCAAGCTCTGGCCTGTCATCATGAACCGTTCACGCTGCTTCTCGTACAACAGCTCCAAGACCCGCTTCGTAGCACTGGTGTTCCTGCCAATACTATGGCGTTCCATTTTCCCAATCAGGTCAATGGCGGCTGCTTTCGGCCCGCCGTCCATGGCGGCATAGCCGGCCATGAAGATGGGGAAAATGAGGAATCGGCAGTCTGCTCGGCCCTCGTTGATGATCCGGCTTGCGATGTTGAGGATCTGGTTCGAGGCCACCGCAATCTCGGTATCGTATTCCGGCGTCGTGTCGAGCCGCTGTGTCGGCCACATGGACGTGTGCGAGTAGATGATGCAGGCCCGGTACAGGGTTGAGGTGTGCTCGAACAGCCGCTTCGAACGGGTTGGCAGATGGTCGGTATTGGCGCCCAGCATCATCACAGCTGGTGCTGCCCACAGCTGTCGTAGTTGTTCCTGCAGCTCGAAGATCCGGCTCTGCCGTATCCGTGTGTCTCGATCTCGCTGCTGTGACCCGTTCTGGCCAAAGATCGTATCCCGTCGGAATTCCTGAGCCAGCAGCCCCAGCCGCACTGCCAGCACGGTTACCTCAAAGTCGAGTTGTAGGATCGTGGGCAGCGAGTCCACCTCCTCTGGGTACACGATGCTCGACCCATCCACGCCCAAGGGATACAGGTGAAAGCTGGGCGGTGGGATGATGTCTCCCTTCAGCATCTCCCCAACATACTCGCCCGAGCCTGCGCCGGTAAACAATGCATCCAGGTCAATCATGCATATCCACCAGACAATGAAGGGATATCGTTCGCCCCCAAAGACTTCACGTCGCAAGAGCGATATGCGCAGTAATGTTGACAGATGCTGCGACCATAGATTTGCGTGGCCAGCCTCGGCTGCTGCGATCTGCAGGACAATCAATCAGCTCAGTCGACCGAAAGATCAACGGCAAAATCCCTACCTCGTAAACAAGGAGCAGGAAATGTGTCAGGAAGGCCCCGTCTGACGAAAGGTCATCGGGACTCTTTAGACAACTCTGCAAAGCTGGCAATGCCTTCTGGTAGTGCCCAAGCGCATCAACCCACTCTCTCTCGTCTTGCGTTGCCAGACTCAAGGCAGAGACTGCCATCATGGCGTGGTACAGCTGGAGCAATCATGTTAGTCAAGACAACACGCAGATACACGTCTACCCTACTTACCGGTGGGAAGAAAGCTGCCTCGCTCTCGACAATGATAGCGCTGGAGTTATCCATGCCATCGGCGCGGTCAATTTCGGCAGGGACAAGCTGCTTCCATACCACTCTCCGGAACTGCCTGATGTACTTGTCGTCCTGCAATGCCCTCTCATTCTCGCAATCCATCATCACCTCCTCTCTTTCCTCCACCTTTATCCGGCTCTGCAGGGAAACGGGCGACTTGGGTTCCCTTCCCGCACCCCTTCGCGGCACATCTTCAAAGCGAGAGAGCACGACGGTGTTTGGATCGCTGGATCCGTCGAGGGCTGAATGGCTGCTGGTCTGCGAAGTCGCCACCGAGCCACGGCGCAAGGGCGACTGTCTTTTCACATCGCTGTCGCCGCTACTGCCGCTGTACTCGGGCAGATGCAGGAAGCTGTCCGGGTTCACAACGACGTGGTAGGTGCCGGGCGTCGACCGCTCCGCCTTTCGTTCTCGGTCCTCGTCATTGAGCAGTTGCGCAAAGGGCGGTAGGTCATCGATCTGAGCAGATTCGCTGCTGGTCTCGGTCGTGGCAGGCGACGAGCCTGTGCGCATGTCAGACCCAGCTCGACGTGGAGGCCGCAGGAACCGACCGTCCCATATCGAGCCCCCCACAACCGACACCTCCTGCATCCGCTCCACCACCCTTGGAGTGTCATCGCGAAAGGACAGACGTGGGCTGTAGTCGCAGTTGTGGCCCAGCCTTGTGCACTGTCCACACACCGGCCTCCCCTCGTCGCATTTCACCTTCCGCATCCGACACGTGCCGCATCCTGTCCTCGACCGGGGCGGCAGTCTTGATCTCGGAGGAATGCTCGGGCCGGGCACGAGCTGGCCACTGCGGCTCGAGCTCGCGCTCGACGACTGGTCATCCTTGGGGGCGATAAACGGCAGGCGCACCGTCGTCTTCTTCGCAGCCTCGCCCCCCCGCCGGTCGTCCTGCATCATCAATCGTTGGGGCTTGAAGAGGTATGAGTCCAGGGTCAGACTCGCAGGTCTGGATGCCGCAATGCAGGTATACATGACACCACAGCAAGTCGTGGACCTCGTGGGCCGGCCTGATCAGTCAAATAGCTGCTAGTGCCATGCAGTAGCACAACGGCGCCTGAGTGCGTTCTTGCTGCTAATGCTTCGGCCCGTGGGAGATGGGGTCACTTGGATGGGGGGCAGGGGCAGGCGGACCACTGCAACAGTGGCAGAGAGCAAAAGGATAGGTCGATAGGAGGGGAGATCTTTGCTGCGATAAGAACAAGGAAGATTCGATCAGGGGATTGGCGCTGTGCATATGAGGGAAAAATATTAAATGGCTGTCAACCCCAACAAGGCCGTCCTACCTTAAGAGAACTTGGGTATAGTCCAGCTGCTACCCAGGCCTAAGGAGGAGTGTGTGTGTCAGTCATCATGCAAGCCGCAGTGGATCTTGCAGCAGATACCCAGCATGAACTATGGGATCGGCTATTGTCTGAATATGCAAGCAGAGTGGGAAGCTTGGTGCCGCCCTCGTTGACATCTCCCTTGCTCCTCAACTGCGGCCGGAGGAGTGGAGGCGGTCGACCAAACAGAGGCGGATCGGAAAATCGGTTTGTCCGTGAGTGTCGCCGACGCCGCGCCCTGATTGGCTGCACGGCGGCGCCGCCCCTCATTGGCCAGACAGCTTGTCTAGCCGCCTCTAGCCACAGAGGGGCTAATCGGCGCCATCGCGGCCCTGCAGCATCCTATTCGGCCACTTACCCGAGGTCGCATACCCGAGGTACCACTAACCACTAGTTAAGCGGTCCTTCTGTCTGCTGTTTGAGCCTACATACGCCAAGCTGTTCCCTGGTCTTCTGTCGCCTGTGCGTGTGGGGCAGGTGATTTGCAGGCAGCAGCAACGTTTCCTTCCTTCCCCACCAGCCTCCCCACCCCTTGCACCGAGGATTATCCACCCACACGACGGTTATCGTAGCAAATCTTCAGCCTCGTCTCAACTTGTAACCACATCCAGGTTGTGTCCTCTGTTCTCTCAACAAGGGCCTGTGTGACTTTGACATCACCCTGCCATCTAAAAAAACCTCCGCTAATCGTCCCAGATTTCCGGGACCTACTGCGGCTGCTGCTGGTGCTCCTCCTCCTCGTGCTGCTGCTGCTGCACGGCCTCCTTGGCTTTGACCAGCTCCTCTCGGACAGGTCTCGAACGATCGCTGGCCAGCCACGTGCCCAGGATGTCTACTATCCTTCTTTGGCCAGCTGCGTCACATGCACCACTCTCTGCCATCGCTCTCAGACATCTGACACGTGACCGGCGCACGCTCTCGGAATAACGATCCTCCGCTGCCGACCCGAACAGCCCCGCCAAGACTTTGCCAGAAAACTCGTCAAATTCGAATTCGCTTGGGATCTCTCCTCCCGCCTTGGGCTGCTTAGCTGCCGCCGCTATCCTCGCAAACAAGGCAGCCACAGAGTCGAAGAGCACGGCTCCGACACTCGGGGCGTGTTCTGCCCACAGCCGTTGACTGATAGTCAAGGCTAGATTCTTGATCTCTGGCTTAGTCCCAGGCCTCAGCACTTGGAACGTGCATGCCGCTATGGCTTTGACCGTCGATTCCAGTGTCGTGGTCCTGCTATCCCGTTAACGGTAGGTCCAAGCAGGGGTTCTCCCTCGAGACAGCCACTACTTACGCTGCTTTTGTGTCTGCTGCATGCCCGATATCGACATCCATGCCATCGCCGCTGCTTAGCTCCTCGACCAGGGTGCTCAAATAGTCGATAATTTCGCCCGATAGATCCATATCCAGCCGAGCTGCTGCAAACTCACCCAAGGCATGGATAGCGTGGGGCCGGTAGACAGGGTTGTTTCGCTTGGCCTCGCGCACCATGAGCCTCTGCATCTGGGTCGAAATGCCCTGATCCGTCCAAAACACGTGGCTGTGCTTTACGAACTTCGGGAACATCAATACAACTCTCTCCTTGCCATCCCACGTTTTACCACCAAGCGCCTCCTGAACAAGGGACCAGAGCAGCTTGGCCTCCTTTTCGGAGAACTGCGCCTGCCCACCAACCAGTGTTTCAACAATGTCAGCTACGGCCAAACAACATGCGTGTTTGACTGGCCATAATGGAGATTTGATGTGCAAGGATATCAGCGCCGCGATCTCGGCCAGATACAGCTGCACTGCCCGCGCACCCCCGATGTTGTCCTTCCACACTGAATCAAACAGCTCTCTCACCTCTGGATCCGTGTCATTGCGCCCGATCAAGGCCAAGGGCAGCAAGATGGAAGCATGGTTCACAAACACATCGTTAGAAGTCTTCGATATGGCCTGCAGAATCTCCCCGGCAACAGACCGGTGCGACGCAGCTTGCGATTCGTCAAAGTACAGCTTGTGCGCGTATTGGGATGTTGCTTCAACTTCCTTGGGAGACACTAGTCGCATTAGGTAGCCCAGTGAGGTGGTAAATGCAACGCTGATAGTCGCGTTCCGATCCAGGACTGCCGCCCGGCTGAGCCGCGCAAACTTGTCCGCAAATGGCTGGAATGAATTGGGATATCGGATCACCAGGGTCACAATCACTCTGCTCAGCGCCACACGGGACGGCAGGCCAATAGCCGTCTTAAAACAGCCCTCCAACCGGCGCATACCCTCTCGCAGAGGCTCCACTGGCGATATATCGACTCCAGCCATCTCCACATCTTTGTCCCTTGCCGCAGATCCAGCCACAGGAAGGGCAGACCTTGTAGCTGTGGCTGAGGCCGTGTTGATGCTCAAAAGGCAGCTGTCGATTGCTTCAGTCACCGGCGACGCATTCACGCTCGACACCCGCATCTGATCCAGCTTCTCTGCAGTAAGGCCGTACTTGTCGGCGTTCAGGTGCAGGTAGTTGATCCCTTCGTGCTCGAGCGAGCTCAGAGAGTTGACAAGAGTCTCCAGCACCTCAGGTGCAAATCCTTGCAGAGAGCGCGGAGGGCTCTTCTTGACAATGTCCAGCAACGAGGCGGTCGCGTATTGCTGGACCTCTTGAGCAGCGCCTCCTTCCATTTGCTTGAGCAGAAAGGGCATGGCGTGTTGGAGCATGATGCTTGCCCGCTTCGTAGTCGTGTTGCCTTGGCCAACCTCCAGGTTGCGGATGAGCATGTTGACAAGGCTGCGACATAGTTTCATAGCTGCCAATCGCACTGTCTCCTTGACGTCGTCGAGCACCTTGAAGGCAACGTTCCAGATCTCATCAAGATAAGCCTCGTACTTTTCAACATCTCGCCCTTGCACAAGATCCGTGATGGCCGCACAGCTAGCCTCTCGCGCTCTCCACTCTCGACCAGACAACATGTTCTTTAGCAAATCGTCCATGATCAAGTCAAAGTTCTGGTCAATCACCGTGGTTGGGTCCTTGACCAGCGCGCGCCAGATGTCGTTCATCGACCGCTGCACGTTTGGATTCGGGTCGAATCGGTAGCGAAACAGCTTTGGGTAGAATTTCTTGTTCTCCGTCAGAAAGGAGGAATCGGCCAGGATATTGCTGAGCCCGAAGCGGCCAAAGGCTGCTCGACTGGTCCAGATCGCGTTGTTGGACGCCAGGTTCATGAACCGATACACCAGGCTTGGGTCGCCCATCTCGGTTGCCAGGCTGACAATGTCCTTGTACGTCGTGACTGACTGGCCGCCCTCGGTGGGCAGTGCGCCATCCTCAAACAGCTGCGTGTCCCCGTCAACCGTCCCAGACAGTTTCGCACTCGATCCGGTGAAGGACTGGACCAGGTCGCGAACCAGGTCATCGCGCAGGCTCTTATCGCCATGCTCATACACAATGCTCAACCCCCTGGAGCCCGTCTCCTGCACCACTTCGTCGCGGTCGTTCAGCAGTCTGGCAAACACCACCTGGCACTCTCTCAACCTGCCTTTCACTGGACCCAAGCCGCCACAGAATTGGATGAGACACAGCAGCCAGATGGCCGCGGCCTTGCGCAGCGATGGCTTCGTGTTCTTGCAGCTGTCAATTACTCGATCTAGCAGATCACCCAGTAGGTTTTCGTGGTAGCCCCAGCTGGGCAGCGATGCGTCGACATCAAACTCGGTCAAGAGCGACGTCGACTTGAAGCCCACTGCCGCAATGGCGAGTGCTTCACCTAGTGCAAAGTGGAATTCGGCCTTTTTAATCTCGTGCAGCTTGATCATGCGGTCGAGAACGCCAGATATACGTGAGGGCTCCCACCTTGTCTCAGCGTGATAGTTGACCGTGGCACCTAATGCCATGATTGCTCGCTCGTTCTCTCGCTTGCTCTCGGCTATTAGCTTGTCGATCAGCTTTTCCTCTCCTAGCTGAATATTCATGTCGTTGTTCGGGTTGAGACTCAAGCCCATCTGTGCAAGGCCCTGTAGCGCCGCATTCAGCAGTGCGAGATCATGCGATTCAAGGATAATATCCACCAGCCTCTTGCTGAGCGTTGCAGTTGTAGCATCAGATCTCTCTTCGCCTCGGAGACTCGACCGTGTCAGAGCGAATGTGGCAGCGAGCAGATGGCCTCGGGCAGCAACTGCGTCATTGCCGACTGCCGACTGCCATTGCGCACATTGCTCCAGCTCCTGGTTGATAAGACTCTCTCGTGTGGGACTCAGCGATGCCAGAATACCGAAGCAACGCGCTGCTGTACTTTGCACTGATGTTTGTGTAAGACCGGTTTGCACAAGAGTCAGCGGCTCAGAAGGCAACAGGCCGCCAATCAGACGATTATTCGTCAGACTGAGCAACCCAAGGGCAACGTCGGAAGACTCGTTGCTACCCAGGCTGAGCCCTACTATTGACTGATACAGCAGGGTGCCATATGCGGTTGCATCTTGGAACGTAGAGATATGCTGCTTCAGCAACGCCCGGGCATTCGTGTTGTTCCTCGTAACAGCACTGATTTTGGAAGCCCAGTCGGTGAAGTCGCTGATTGATTCGTCACTATCTGCCAGAGCTTGCGTGATTAGGACATTGTAGCAGAAAGAGATAGCTGCCCCGAAGAATGCCCTCGTGGATATCTGCGGTATACTCCCCGTCTGTGGAGAGAAGAAAGTCTGAGTTAGGCTTGCAAGACTGGGAAGAACAAGGCTGGGTTGCTGGTTGGCAGTATTGGCCAGAAGTCTCTGATTAGACTCGTGCCAATAAGGGTCAAGACCTCGGTGCCCCTCCTCGGACAGTTCGCGACGTTCTGACGAGGTGATTGCGAGCACATCTATCAGTCGAGCAACAGGGTCGTGGAAGGGGAGACTCTTATTGGCGAATCGCGTGGCCACGTACTTGGTGCTGTTGACAGTGGCGAAGTAGTAGATCGGGTCTTCGTCCCCTGCTTCTGCTCTAGCATTCCAGAGCAGGAACTGCCTGAGCTTTTGACTGAAGTCATCGTTCTCCGCTAGAGGAGGGAAGTTGATTAGACGCCCAAGCGACTCTTCAATCGACGACCTGATGTCGCTAGTGGTGTCGCAACGAAGGCTTGTGAAGAGCCAGACAATCAAATCGAAGTTGGGCACCGCTTGAGAGTGTTTGCCTGCCAGCAGACCGATAGCCTCGTATGCCTTGGAGCGTAGTGATGCTTCTGCTGACGATCGGTCGTGCATGTTCGGCCAGCCCTGGGACTCAACATACTCCTTGAGCACACGCTGAAGTTCAATGCTGATCTGATGGATATCCTCGTTAATACTGACGGCCCAGGCAAGGTAAGAGAAGAGCGAGCTGCGCAGTTTAGACACTTCAAGTGAATTCTCGGCAGAGTTGAGTTCCTTCTTGATCATAGAGAGAATTCTCTTACTCTGAGCAGTGGATGTCTTGCTCTTTGACAGCAACGAGAGGATTTTGATCTGCAATTTCGGTCTAGAGGTCTGGTATAGCGAAAACAACGCATCAACCGACTCTGGGCGTTCCAGATCGAACGTACACTGCTTAAACATGGTGTCACTCGTAATGCTGACAGAGGCATTGGGATCTACAGCCATGATCGTAGCTGGTATGAGCCGCTGGTCGTCCGTGAAGATTGCCGTGAACAGGAAGTCGGCAATACATGGAGCGACCTGTGAGCGTCGACGGAATTGTCTCTCAAAGACGGGCTTGAAGTCATCGTCCAACACATAAGCTGCAGGATTGAGAAGTTTGGGGTCGTAGAGAAGAAACTGCGAAAGCTTCTCTGCCAGAAGACATGTCTGCATTTCCGTCAAGGCAAACGTATCCTTGAGCTGGCCATCTGCTTTGCTGCCACGCTCTGGGAACTTCCAATTGGGGAGGGAATTAAGGAGGAAGTCAAATGCTATAGACCACATCTTTCGCGCGGTTGAATCAAAATCCGTCGACGATGGGATGGCAAACTGCAGCACCTCAGGCAGAAGACCCGTCGATGTCGACGGCTCCGTCCTATCAAAGGCCTGTTGGATGAAGACGAGAGTAAAGCGTCTGACAAACGCATTCGGGCTCTCCTTGAAGTTTTTCAGCAGTCCTGGGATAGGCAGCCGGATTGATGGACTGAGCTTGACCCGCTGGTTCACATGCTGGCAGACCTTGATGGTCAAGTTCCGGTTGCGTTCATTGTCGGAGGCAAGTTTGAGGATCAAGGCGGGTAAGAACTTTTGGATGATGTTTTCGAACTTGTCGTCAGTGTTGGCGCTGGCAATTCGGAGTTCGAGTTGTTCGATGAGACGGTACTCCCGCTCATAGTCTGGAGCAGGTACACTGGCCATCTTGGATGTCGTCGGTATAGTAGGTCGGGTGGTGCTGGAACAATCCAAGGACGACAGCACAGCTAGTATATACACTCGCAAAAACGTGAGAGATAGAGAAGCAGCAGTCAACTACAGAGCCCAGACACCTGCGCTATGCTAGAGACATCAAGAATCCTTTAAGAGAGCCTGTCAATCTGAGTAGAGGGGAGGCGTGTCACCTTGATGCCTGGGTAAGAATATTCACGTGATGCCAAGCGTTGGTCATCATTGCGCTATATCACGTGATTATCATTCAGGGGCATAACAAACATGCCAAGGCATTATGTGCAAACATAAACATCAACCGCTTGTCTTACCCTCTCCTGAGCTTCGTCCTCAATTTCTCTCAGGGCGCGTTGATAGGTGACTGGTCTTGCTTCGTCGTGAAATGCAACTGCTCTCCTGGCTTTAGGCCTGGGCGCTTCTGTCATCACAGCGTCCCCGTCCTGAGCGTCCTCCACGGTCGCCTTGCGGCTGTCACCATGTTGGATTTCTTCGGCCTCGTTGTCAGTGACCTCCACCACTCGCTCATACTGTCCCGGGCGAAGTGATTTAGCTGATGGGAGATCTTTCTCCCGTTCCGCCCTGGATTTGACGATTCTCCTGGCCTCGTCAAGGGTGGGGCCCACTGGGCCCCGCCTTCCTGCCTTCCCTCCACTAGAACGCAGCTCGAATCCTCCCTTCAGTGGTGATCATTATCTCAGGACAGGTCCTGGATATGATCAGGCCACTTATACCCAAGAGAGCAAGCACATCACTGGCATTAATCTAGACTAGCATCCCTTGTGCTTTCTTCTTGTTCTGGTTGTTGCAGTTGCAGTAAATTTAGGTAAGTCAGAGGGGTTGAGTTTGAATCCCTTGAAATGAGGTGGCGCTGGCGGGCAGTCCGAGTCCGGTTCGTCATCCTCATTGATCGTGCCAAGAGATTGTCTTGCGGTGGCGGGACAGTCTGATAAATGTAACAGAGTCCCTACAGCTGCTGATGAGGGAGGGCTGTTGCAGGATCTTCCGGGGCACTTGGTCAGTTGGACAGGGAAGGCGAGAGTGTGTATCGAAGGCGAGTCACTTGGGAGCAGCGGGATGGTTCTGGTACAACGTAGGTACAACCTGACTTCGGGATCTGGTGCGGGTACAGGTGAGCTAGGCAGCGTGTTGCCGTCGAAACCCAAGGCCTTGAAGGTGAGGTCCCGTTCTTTTAGGGCCTTGCGAAAATCTCCTTGGTCAGCTCCCAAGGTGGCTCCGGAGAGTTGGAACGTGCGGAGCTGTCGATTCGTGTAGGTGGATACACGAGCGAGGTCAAAGACAGGCGTCTCTGCAGCGGGCGCCGTTGCTGGGGGCTGGGAGCTCATGGTGCCAGAAGAGGTGTTTTGACCAGTGTGAGACATTGCGTTGTTGTTGCGAGTCTCGGGCGTGGTTGGCGTGAGGTGAGTACGTTTTCGACGAGGCTCCTTGTCCGTACGTTGCTGCGCACAGGTGAACTCTTCAGCCATCTTCAGGCAGCTGGCATCTCCACGCAAGACAGTGTCTTGTATCCAGCAACAGAACTTTCGCCAATGCAAGCGGAGCAGGGGCATCACTTGCGCCACACTGGTGAAGGTTGTGTGCAGCGTTATCTCAAGCGTTGCCTCAGCGAACACAATCTTATGCTTGTTGGTGGGGAACTTCGCTGGGTCCACATCAAAAGCGGACTTTAGGCGAGACAGCCAGCTCTGGTATTCCAGGAGAGTGGAGTCCAGCCTGAGCTTTGGCATGTCAGAGGGGTTGAATTTGATCCCCTTGAAATTTGCTGCCACTGTGGGGCAGTCAGAATCAGATTCCTGGCTATCCTAGAGCTGTCCGAGAGATTGTGTTGAGGGGGCAGGGCGCAGGCTAGGCATAGGTGAGTTCCTAGTGTTGCGCGTTACTGGTTCAACAGAGTGAGGTTGGGGGTCTGGTGTCGAAGTGGGAGACCCGGGTAGGGTGTTGCCGTTGAAACCAAGGGCCTCGAAGGTGAGCTTTCGTTCCTTGAGGGCGGTGAACTTTCGACTCTTGGAAGATTCGATGTGCAGGTGTAGACCCTACATCTGAAGGGCTTGATGTTCTTGTTGAGTGATGTGATGAGGCTTGCTGTGTAGAGGATCGGCTGGCTGAGTATGAAGGAGTTCTGCTTGATGACTCGGAGGGTACTCGTCTTGGGTGAAGAGTTGTCTAGACAATGTCAATGTCATCATATCATTTATAGAGGGATATGTATTATCACCCTTGCCACTGGGACTCTGCTTGGAGGAGATATGGTGAGTTGTTCCTCTTCCTCTGCGTTCGAGGCAAGGTCAAGGAGATCATCATGATTGGTAATCTGATCATGGGACTGTTGTGCAGCATGGTGGACTTGCTGTGAATGCATAGGGATACTGTCCTCTTCGTCAGGAAGTACCCTGCGTCGCTATGATATCTTTGTATGATATTCTCTCGAGCCACTGTCAGGAAGTACCCTGCGTCGCTATGATATATTTGTATGATATTCTCTCGAGCCAGCAGGAATAGGAACATACCTTCGAGTGCCTGGGCATGTTGGAATACTATTGTGGCCAATACTAGTTAGCAATACAGAGAGGAGACTTAGAGTATACCAAATCACTGACCTGGGTGGACCTCTTCTGGCTGTTGCTGAACATGTTGGACTTCTCAAGGTCGAAATCTACAGCAGTTCAGAGAGTAGGCAGATCCAGGAGGGCTTCCTGCCTTGCTTCAGGGCTTGCAGCAGGTCCTGTAGGGGCTTTGCAATGCCCGCAAAATTGAAGATGAAGCGGCGGTAAAAATTGCAGAATCCTAAGAAGACTTGGATATCGTGGTAGCTTCGCGGGCGAGGCCACTGCGAGATCGTTTCGACTCTCTTGGGATCCATATAGACTCCTTGGGTGTCGATGATGAATCCAAGGTATTCCATTTGTGACTTGTAGAATTCGTATTTGGCGGGATTGGCGTACAGTTCAGCGTCAGTGAGGCGTTCAATGACGAGTTCCAGGTGCTTCGCATGCTCCTCGGGGTGCGAGAAAAGATCAAAATATCGTCCAAGTAAACAATACAGAAATCATCCAAGTATCCCCTTAAAGCTTGCTGGATGTATGACTAGAACAAGGCGGGGCGTTGGTGAGTCCAAAGGGCAGTACCAGCCATTTGTAATGGCCATAGTGAGTCCGGAACGCGGTTTTCCACTCGTCGCCTTCTTGTATGCGTATCCTATGGTAGGCGTTGCGAAGGTCGACTTTCGAGAAAACGAAGGAGCCATTTAGGCGATCTAAAAGCTCGTTAATAAGGGGCAGGGGGTACCTATTCTTAACTGTAATGTCGTTGAGCTTTCGGAAGTCGACGTATAAGTGTAGCTCGCCACTCTTGCGTGGGACAAACAGTATTGGGGCGCCTGCAGGGCTCTCGAATCCTGCATTTCTTCAGGGCAGACATAAACCACCCTCACAAAGCCTAAAACACTGCAATCTTACAGTGGTTCTTAGCGATGAGTTAGCGCCTAAGCTAGACATATAGGATCCTATGCGTAAATTACCACAAATTGCAGTGAGGTTGCTACCAGCAGAGATCGAAAACGTTGCGTGGCTCTGTTCTTCCAACAGTGGTCCCAATTATCCCGGTCTGATAATTGTAACGGGGCCCCTATATGCTGGTCGTAACGTCCTGTTACTCCATGCCTCAGGGGATTGATCCTTTCGGAGCTCGAAGGTTACCTCCCAACTGGATAGGAAAGCCTGGAGCTCCTTCTGGTTTTTGCCTGAGAAGGTTAGGTTTAGACGGAGCTTGATGTTCTTTTTCCATTGCTCCATCTGGTCAGTTAGGGTACCAAATGTCGTGGGCAATTGGCCTGGAGATGCTCGGGGGAGGCACAGTAGTTGCAGAGGTGATTATCACGGCGATGTTTCTTCTCCGGCTCGGTGAGGCGGCCGTCGGCGGTTCTGGTGACAGCAATAGCACTGAGGTCCATGGGGTCCCCCATAGCTGGGGCCAGAGCAGCGGCGGGAGCAGCGGCGGGAGCAGCGGCGAAGACAGGGACATGGACAGGGGCGCGGGGGCCGGGGGCATGGGGACGGGAGGCATCGACATGGCTGCGAGCAAAGGGGGACAGGGTGGCCTTTGCAGCGCGTTGACGGCTGTCGAGACGCTGGCAGCACTTCACCAGGGGTTTCAGGTTGACCAGGTCAGGTTCCGGGGCGAAGGCAAGAGCAGATCGGCGAGGACAGTCTTCTGTTTTTGGCTCGATAGTCGATCAGATACGGTCTGCCAAACAAGTCCCCGGCGGCCGGGACGTGCCCAAGAAAGTCCGGGAACGGTGTGTCGCTGTAAGGTGCATCCCTTACGCCAGTCTTAGAGGATAGTGACGCGGAGATCGTACAAAGATAAGGCCGCATCCCTCTGTGGGTTTGTCCATTTTTTTCTTGTATGACACGCACCATATCTCGTTCGTACACGACCCTGTACTGCAGGTTTGGCCATCTTGTTGACATTTGTACGACAGATAACATCCTCGTACAGAAACTTGGAGACCTGTTTGCTGTTGTTCTTGCTGAGTGGGCGCAGTGGAACCGTCTGTCCGTCATGAATACTGACTGGACGTTGGCTGTTGCATATAAAGATATCGTTGCAGCGGGGACGATAATCCTCCCTGTCTCTTCTTCACCAATCCGAGGATGTACAAAAATAGGCTCTTGAACAGATCAATCCGGGGCTCCCACCCCGCGACAAGGGCTGCAATAGCCCTGTCTCCCAGGCGATGCTACCAGATGTGATAATTGCTAGAAGCGCAGCGTGCCTAGGGTGGGTTTGGGGATTTTTGTCGGTCTGTGATATCGCTCGTGGACCTATCGGCCCTCTCCGAATCTCCAGAATATCGTATGCGATGTATATATGTTTATATTCGTCGTAAGTCTATAGCTTCTCGTCCTTGTATTCATAGTCATATCGTGGAGAGCTAGCTGGTTGTAAACATTGAAGCTCCAGCTGGCGTAGATCTGGCTGTCTCCCATGCATGGCTACCTAGTAGGTGACCCATGCTGGTATCGCTCCGAAGCTGCTAGATCCATTGGTCTGTGTCCTCGGGCATTCTGGGGATGTGGGCTCCAGTGCTCGCCGCACGTTGAAGCACCGGGCTCATAACTGTCAGTGGGCGATAAATCGGATGGCGAACCAAAGTGGTAAAGCCTTGGCCGATTGTCAACCAATCGCGTATGTGACATTACCTGCCCCTGCCCATTGGTCGATAGCCATCCAATCAGAGAGGGATATGCTCCCAAAATGGTGTTATTGCATGTTTGAATACATTTGATTGGCCACGCTCAGTACACACAAGTACACGTACTTGGAAAATCTTCATAGATATAGAGAACAAGACCAATTCTGTGCTAAACTCGCTTGCTCTATCAAACTCCTGCAATGCACAGCATTGATTCCGAAAGAGTAACAAGTCCGTTTTTGATATTTCAGTCGCCCTCCCTTCAATAACACCATCATCTTCCATACTCCAGAGAGGGAATGACGACGGGGCCATACTTGACTACATGGCCATACGCTCCGTCGCCCTGTACCAAGAAGTCGGCGGCCAGACTCAAGCGGCCCGTGCCCCGATTTACATCCGTTTGGGCTCCAAAGGCGCCGTTGACGACTTCGGGATCGTAGCAGACGACAGCGACGTAGTTCCGGCGAGCGATAAGCCTTCTATTGTGGGAAGGCTGGCCGGTAACGTCGTGGGTGAAAATCTCCAGCATGTCTTCTTTCGTGTCTGTCGGCACAGACGGGGTGGAGCGGGTGCCATTTGCGGGAATGTAGAGAGGTTTGTTACTGTTGAGCAGTTTGAGCACATACGACGGCGGAGGAGTGTTGACGACGGAAGAGGAGATGAGCTGGTACATGGTTTTGTGGTCAGAGGGATGGGAGGGGTCGTGTACGAGACCGGCACCGCCAGTGTTGACGGCACCAGAGATGAAGGTGAAGCGGATGGAACGCTGGTGGGAAATGGCCTGGAGCGTGCGGATGAGGTAGGTACGTTCGAGATCCTGAGGCAAGAGTCAGTTGATGCGTGCGTTTGAAGGAATGGGGATCGGGCGTGCGTGTGAAGGAATAGGGATCGGGCATGCGCTTGAAGGAATGGGGATCGGGCGCGCGTTTAAGGAATGCGGCTCGGGAATTACCTTAGACTCATGAGTCCACTGATCCTTCAGCTCATCAAGCAAATCAATATCGCCAAAAGGCGACAAGACACTACCCATCAGACCTGACTTGCCAACCGCTCGCTTAACCGAATCGAAGCCAGATCCAACGGCAGCTTTGGCCCCAACAATTCCAGCAACAGACGAGGAAACCTTGCCGAGCATGTTATACGCTCCGGTCACAGCCTTCTTGCCAGTGGCCATCGTCTGGGCAATCTGTTCGGCCGAGTCCAGGCGCGGGTAGAGCAATGGAACAGCAATCATCAGGATACAGTGCTGGATGCTCTGAGGCAGCAGTGCAATTTTGGGAAATATGCCCTGATAAGTTTGACCAGCCATCACTTGATGTGGATTCCGCTCACTTCTGGTGTCGATTCCAACAACGGCGAGGGCAGGGCCAAGGTATTTGATAAAATGCCAGCCAGTGCCAGTGATGGTGAAGAGATCGGTGTCGTCAGACACATTCCGCAGGATTTCCAAGGTGGTGTGATGCTGGAAGAGCAGATACATCTCGATGCCGATGCGGCCGATGTTTTTGAACATATTACTGAATTGCATGTATTCCGGGTAGGAGCCAAAGCCGTCAAAGATGTCGTGGTCGTCAATCGTCAAAACGCAGGGAATCTGAGCGAAAGCCTCTCGAAGGTAGGGCTGGTCAAAGTGTGAGGTGTAGTAGTGAAAATAGGCATGGGTAACGTCTTCTTCGTGAGCGGCCGTCCAGACAGCAGTCTTGCGGTTCTCTTTGCCAGGCATGGCAAGCCACTGCTTCAGCGACGGTAGATCCTTCCAGAGCCTATCGGCCGAGATCTGACTGCCCAAGCCCAGCTGGCAGTGGAAACCGCCGCACTCGGCGTGTTTTTGCATGATGTCCTTCCACATGAAACCGACGCCCCCGATACGCGCTCGCTCGTTCGCGTTCACGTTGAGGCTAAAGTCATTGCCAGATGTAGCAACAAAACGCCAATTGGTGTCGTAGCGACCGGCGACAAGAAACTCGTATCGGGTGCAGCCGAGATGGGATGTGACTGCATATGTCCACTTTGCTGGTCCTTCGTCCATCTGCAGATCGATATCGTACCTGTAGAAGGTCCACCTTTGGTGGGTGGCGATGTTAAGAGCCTTGAGCTGCCTGGGATTTGGCGACAGGTCGGTGCTTTGATGGATGTGGATGGTGGGCGGTTGCGGAGCGTCAGTGACGAGCAGTATAGAGCCCAACCACAAGCCTCGTTCCAGATCCATATTAGCATACCTCAGGTAGGGCCCGAAATAGACCCCGTTCGTTGCTTGGACCTTGTACAACTCGACGCCACTGATTGGCGGCGGGCCGGCGAGCTGAGCAGGGTTCGAGAGGTGACCGGTCTGATCATAACCCGGTGTCATGGGCAGGCCTGGAGATGCAAGAGGCTTTCCACCAGCAAACAGCCCAGGGGAAGCCAAGGAGGGTTGGAAAGCACTGCCGGTAGGGGATAACGGAGTGTCATTGAGGTTGAGCGGAGTGGGACCCTTGGGAAATTCCCACTGAGTGGCCTGTGTGGGCAAGTGAATGTAGTAGTATTGGCCTGAGTTTGGATCCAGGTGGGCAATCCAGCCTTCTGGCAGTGGAGGGGGAGAGGCAGGTGGCAGCTGCGCAGCTGGCGTGGGTCGCGGTTGAGCCTGCTGCTGGGAATATTGGAGTTGCTGCTGAGGCTGTTGCTGAGGCTGATGTTGTTGTTGTTGCTGCTGCTGCTGCTGTTGTTGTTGCTGTGCCTGCTGCTGTTGTTGGACCTGTGGCTGGACCTGCTGTTGAACCTGCGGTTGCTGGTATGTCTGCTGATAGCCTTGGGCAGTTGAGCCATTGGTCAAGTTGGCCGGCGTTCCTTGCGTACCTTGAATGGATCTGCGATCGTTGGCGAAGGCCGGGTGATCTTGGTGATTCGGCACGGGTCCAGCGTTCACATGGACTGCAGCTCCTACAGTAGCAGCGGCCGCTGCAGATCCGGCGACAGCAGCAGCGACAGGAGCAGCAGCAGTAGCAGTTGCTCCTCCCGACAGTCTCACGCCAGTAGAGCTCTGTCTCGCCTTGTCGTTGGGATATCGCGAGCCTGGGACAGCGCCGGGTACTTGGGAGTATGCCGGAGGAGGCTCATCGTGGACCTGCAACCTTGCCATATCGTTCTCCAGCGCATTGGCTGGGCGACCAGTAGCAGAGGTCAGAGCCTGGTCCTGGCTTTGCGGGGACTGCTGTGCTGGTACGGCCGCTTGCTGAGGCGGCGAAGAAGTCTCGAGAGTGCCAGGGCCTTGGTAGATAGTGGGTGCAGGATGTTGACTGCTGCCGGGCAGCTCGGTGGGTGTCCATGGGCGCCTGGCCGGCTCAATGCTCTGGCTGGGCTGCACATTGGAATATTGAGCTGCCCTTTGCTGGGCAGCCAGACTCTGCGCTTGGAGCGAGTTCAGGGTGCCGGTGCCGGCAATGCCCGATGCCGCATATCTGGCCTCAATGTCTGTTGGTGGTCTTGCCGCCGGACCAACAATCGGCGTTTCCGGTGGTGGAGGAGAACCGCGCGTGGCTCGAGTGGTAGAGGTGGAGGCGGTCGAGCTAATGCGGTTGATCGTGCCAGGGTCTCGGTTAAGCAGCCTGTAAGGGTCTGCCCCGCCAGACGGAGGAGGGAAGTATTGCTGCGCCGCGGCAGGCAGAGGTGCGGTCAAGGGCCCTCTATCTCGCTGCGGCGGGCGCTGGAACAGACCTTCCTTGTCAGGTGCGTCCGGGCCAGGAGAGTCTGGCAGTGGCTTGGGAGCGGCGCCACGTCGCTCTGCAAGCGTCGTTGCTGTGCGCGTGGCCGGTTGATCTGACCCGTTGACGGGGCCGACCGAGCCGGCCGAACCAGCAGAGCCCAGTCGCTGCGTTGATCTGGCCGATGCTGCACTTCCTGTACGCAGTTCTGGAGACACGACTCGGCGCACGTCAGGATATGGATAGGCGGCCTGGTTGTCCGTCTGGGCCTGTGGCAGGTATGCGGCCCCGTTGGCTGTTGGCCGTCCACGATCTGGATAGGGCAACGAAGGCATTGGGTAGATGGTTTGCTGGTTGGCCACCTGACTCGACTGAGAGCTGGATGAGTAGCCCTTCTGGATGCGCAGCGGCTCGACGATGGTGGGCGAGTCACGGCCATGCGCGGGGTGGTCGATGAATATCTCATCGCCGGGCCGCGCAGTCTGCACCGGGGCGCTCATGACTGGTGGCAGTGGAGGCGGTGCAGGTGCAGGTGCAGGCGCAGGCGCGCAGGTACCTGCCTTTCTCGCCCTCGTGGCAGTACTTGAACCTGCCTTTGGGGGCCGGAGGCAGGGGCGGAACGAGGCGTGTGGAGTGGACTGACAGCGAGAAGATGGGGCGAAGGTGGCCGCAGATCAGGTCACTGCGTGATGGTGATTTGAGATGAAACAAACGGACGGCTCAGCGACACAGCGACATTGGGTCAATCGGCTGATATTAGGGAGCGGTGGTATGAGCTGGGCACTGCAGCGCCCAGCCCGCCACCGCCAATGATCTCTGATCTCGAAACAAGCGCCCAGCATTGATCATCCAGCCCTGGCATTCGCCTGGCATTCGGCAGCACGATGTGTTGGCTCTCGGCCTCTCAGCATCTTAGGCTGCTAAAGCCTGTGAGTGGCGGGCGAAGCGCGGGGCTGTGGCCCGTCCCTCTTTTCTGTTTCAGGTTTCACTCCTTCTGCTCCACACGTGGGCGGCCCCCACCTGAGCCCTCGGCGTCAACTACCTCCCCTACGGGTGTACCATACATGTCCAGCAAAGCAATTAATCTTGATCAGCGATGAAGCCATCGAGAGTCATCCTCCAGCCCAATATCTAAACACTGCACTGCAATGACAACACACTACGATAACCACGATCGATTGGGAGCACGCGTCCCTCCAGGTACAGGTTCGAGTGCTAGGCAGCGCTCATCTAGACCCCAAGTTGTGAACAGGGAACAGCTTGGCATGATCGGTTGTGAAACACTGTCAGCAAAAGCCTAAGTCAAACTCCAATTGGCCACTCGCTCGACATGCCTGGACTGCAAACAAGTGACTGATCAATCACAGGCAGCGTGCAAGCGCTGGACATGTGGTTTAAGGCAGCCAAGGGTGTAGCAACTGACAGTATGCATGTCAGAAGCTTTAGCTTGCTCTTCCTGATAAAAGAGGATGTATCCTATAAATCGACATTCCAAACTCATCGCCCTCACCAAAGAGGACCCAACGAGAGAGAAACTTCCTACAAGGATATAGATTTCATTCTGAGAGCCACTGGGCCCACGTGAGTGTGCCCATGGCAACGGCAACGCTGTAGAGAAGTTTAAACGACCGTCGTGGCATGGCTCTGTGTATTTTTTGATCTGAAGAAAAAAAGAAGAGAAACAGGAAGATGGAGTGAAAATTCAAAAAATAGCCCCTCGGACGCCAAGCCTGGCTTGAGGCTTGGCATCTCGGAAGGGATATCCGTTAGATATATGTACTTTTACCACAGCAGTGTCACAGTAGGCTGTTCAGGTTACCTACGACTCCACCAAAGGCACCTCGATGACAACAGCGCCGTTCCTACCCTTCTGGGACATAGGCGGCGTGAAGCGACCAAGCCTGGTTTCCTTGGCCGTGGCGGCAAGGATGCATAGACCAGTAGACTGGCCTTCCTTTTTCTCGCCAAACGCACCCTTGACTTGTTTGCGCCGCTCGAAGACGGCAAGCGATGTGATGACGCCCTTAATCGGGCCGGGGCCTTGGTCTGTGTTGCTGTCACCATTGATCGCGTGCTCCCTAGCAGTAGTGCCAACCACACCGAGGGGCACGATACTCCTCTTGTCGTCGCTCAGCTTCCAACAACGTACCCAGCCATCCCAACTGCCACTCACAATCACATCAGTACCGGGCACTACCGCCAAGGCGGTGATAGCTCTGGCCTGCTCCCGGCGCCGATCTGTCTGCTTCAACGCCTCAATCACCCGGGGATCGCTCTCGCTGCTTACTTCTTCGAGCGGAGGTGGCTGATCAACACCGTGGCTGGCCTGGATAGTGAACAAAGCCTTCTTCTTGTGGATGCTCCACAGTCGGAGGGCTCCCGCATCATCGCCGGTGACAAAGGCGGCCGGTGGTAGGGCGGCCACACAGTCGAGGCTGCCAGCATGATAGCGGTCCCTGGCAGAACTGTCGGCCAGGAATTTCAGCTGAGTTTCGTCGACGACTTTCCATAGCCGTGCGCTGCGATCGCGGCTCCCTGCACTGAGACATTGGTCGACCGTCATGCTGACAACTGAGCAAACGTGGTCTTGGTGGCCAAACAGCGTTTCCACATAGGCTAGGCTGTCAGTAGATGCCAAGTTGTACGTCTTGATGCTGCGGTCGGCCGAGGCTGAGAAAAGCTGTGCACCATAACCGCTTTGAGAGGTGGTGCTAGGGGCGAAGGCGAGCGATAGCACCGAGTCACGGTGAGTGTAGAATGTCTTGAGCGGCTGCAGAGATGCAGTAGACCAGATAATAAGCCTATTATCTGCACCGCCAGTGGCTACGAACTGGCCATCAGGCGAGGCAGCGACTGTGAGGATGGGACCAACATGGCCGTGGGAGGCGTTGTCGTCGACGGAAGTGACAATGCCCTTGACAAAGGCAAGCTGCTTTGGCCGCCGCTTGCCTGGGTGCGGTGCCTTTTGCGTAATGCTGCTGTTGCCGTTGCTGCTGCTGCCGTTTCCCTTGGTAGACGATGGGTTCGGCTGCACAGGTGGCTGAAGCTCCCACTTGATCAGCGTTCTGTCCTTGCTGACCGTATACGCATACGGCGGGCAGACAGCGATACCGGTCGTGCCCAGCGTGTCTGCTCTGAATGCACAAGCGGTTGCGCTGGCCCAGTCCAGCTTCTGGGCAATCGGCCTGAACTGGCGTCCGGCCGCTTCGTCAGCATCTTCCCGCAGCCGTTGCGCAATCAAGTCATTGTCGAGGTCGGCGGCATCGAAGCCTATCTCATCAATCTCCTCCCTGATATTGTTCAAGTACTTCTGCGCCAGCCTAATTCTGCGCTCCGCCGCTCCCTCCCCATCGGCCGAACTGGCGTCTGAGTCTGAGCCTGAGACGGTGGCAGACGAGGCCAAGTCTCCGTTGTTGTCATCATCCGTGTCGGAACCGGAGATTGACTCATCCTCTGCTTCCTGCTTGCGTGCCCGCTCACGACGCTGCTTCGCGGTCCCTCGTTCGGGCAGGTGAGACCGGTCATTGTCATGGTCCCCGTTGGTGTCTAGACCAACTCGCTTTCTAGGACGGCCGCTTGGGCCGCCTGGGCCACCGGCTCGTTTGCGTTTGCGCTGCGATGCGGGGAGGGTGAAGAAGGAAGAGGGCATGCTAGCATTGATTGCTGTCTCACAAACAGAGGGGAGTCGTCTGAGCACTGAGCAGCAATAATATTTTTTTAGTAGGGATCGGATAAGATCCCCGACAAGGTTTGCCGCCTTGCCATTTACAGTATGGTGCTGTAGTGTCGTAACTTACGGTAAGTTAATCGGTTTCCTAGGCAGGCACGCCGCGTCAAGGGAAGACGTCTATGATACTGTCTCTTCCAAACCCGTCAAGCTATAAAGAAGAGTCAAGGCGAGCGACAGAAAAGACCAGAGCAGTCCTAGCGAATAATCATGTACGCGATCGGGCGCCCCCCCCCCCCATCCTCTGGTTGTGCCATTCTAACACCACCGAACCAGGGAAGTGCTCATCGGCCTCACGGGGCGCGACTTCACGCTGCTGGCGGCCAGCAAGGCGGCGATGCGGGGAGCGACGATCCTCAAGTCGACCGACGACAAGACACGCATACTGAACAAGCACAATCTGCTTGCATTCAGCGGCGAGCCCGGCGACACGGTGCAGTTTGCCGAGTTCATCCAAGCCAACATTGCACTGTACAGCATGCGCAACGAGACCGATCTGGGCCCCAGTGCCGTGGCCAGCTTTGTGCGCAGCGAGCTGGCCTCTAGCCTGCGCAGCCGCAACCCCTACACCGTCAATCTGCTGCTGGCCGGTGTCGACCCCATCACCAAGGAGCCCAGTCTGTACTGGCTCGACTATCTGGCAAGCAGCGCCAAAGTGCCGTATGCGGCCCATGGCTATGCACAGTGAGCTCTCCTTCTAAAACCACATCTGTTGCCCCTCGTTCTTTCCACCGACTATGGCTAATACCCCATTCTTTCTAGATACTATTGTCTCTCCATCCTCGACAAGCACCACCACCCGGACATCAGCTTCGAGCAGGGCATGAAGATCCTGCGTATGTGCACAGATGAGCTGCAGCGGCGGTTGCCCATTGACTTCAAAGGCATGACTGTCAAGGTGGTCAAGAAGGACGGCATCCAAGATATCGAGTACGACACCAGCAAACAGGTGCTGAGTGCTTGAATCAATATATGTAGAATTAAAAAAAGGACGAAAGGACGTCCACCTGCATAGCGCTGGCGTTTTTCTTCTCAACCACTGTCAAAGGCGGTCAATGAAATCTATGAGCATGAGAGACCGGCCCTCTTATTGTGGCACAGATATCTGTGCGCGTGCCCTTGTCATCTCTCCGCCGCTCCTTCATCTGTTCATCCACGCCCACTCTGGCAAAAGAAGAAAATAAGAAAAGAGAGTTTATTCAGCGCACCCGCGCATGGTGGTGAACCCTCATTGCTCCCGCCCCCGCACCATTCTCTGGTCGCCGGCGCATGCCTCCCGTAGAGCTCCGTCCTCTCCTGGCCCAGTTGCCTGGTGGCAATGCATTTCGCCACGTGGCTTGTGGTGGCGAGCGCGAGCGGCTGGCAGATGATGCAAGGTATCGGTTCAAGCTGTTGTGTGCTCGGCGGGCTTGTAGTCTGCCAAGTCGATGGGCCGCAGACTGTGCAGTAGTGGTGGATTCAGAGGGGGGAGACTCGTACGTCGAAATGTTTCCGCCAATCTCGCCCTCACCTTCGCCCTCATAGTCATCCTCGTCGTCGTCGGATTCAATTACACGCCGGGTGCGGGCTCGTTTTGTTGCGCGTCCTACTGGCATTCTCTGTACGGATGGGTCGTCATCGTTATCATCATCCCCGTCCCCCTCCCCATCGAGGTCATTTTCGTCTTCCGACCAAGGGCCAGAAAACGACTGAATGGCCATGATACGGGGAGTGGCATCAGTGTCATTGTCGTAGTTTGTACCCTGTGATGCCTCTCCGCTCTCCGACTCGTCTTCCTCTTGCGACATATCTGTGTCTATGATTCGGGCCCTACGGTCTCGAGCCGAGACTGGTCGTTCATACAGGCCTTGAGCATCGTCAGAGCCAGTATCTGTAGAAAGGCCAGCGTCGACATGGCCACCATTCGTGGGCGGGTAGGTATCATATGTGTCTGTGGGCTCGCTTAGGCCGTCGTCGTGGTCAATTTCCGTTGGGTAGTCGTCGTGCTCGACTTCAGTCGGGTAGTCGTCATGATCGATCTCAGCCGGATAGTCGTCCTCGTCCTCATCCTCGTCGTCAATAAAGTCTTCCAGCTCGCTATCATGCTCATCTTCGTCGCCCGAGAAGTCGTCTGCTGACTGGTCGGTGCCAGCATCGGAATAGCCGTAAGTTCGGTGGCGAATCGCGCCATCCGGCCCAGCGTCCGGGGGGCCTCGGAATCCATCCATGGAATTCGGTTCTTCCAACTCTTCTGTGGAGTCGAAGTCGTCGTCGGAATAGTCGATGCGAGGCCAGCCGCATGAATTGCACTCGCCCTCTTCCATCTCCCACATGCACTTGGGGCAGCGATCAACGCCATCGGCTGCGTCGCGGAAGGCACGGTCAAAGCCAAACAGCGGCAACCGCGTTCTCTTGAACATGCCGCGGAACACACCATTGCCTTTCCGGTCATCAGCCAGCACTTTGGCCTCGGCATGCTTGCCGCGTTCGTGTTCTTCCACGCTCTCATCTTCCGGCAGCAGCTCGACACGGTTGACAAACATATGCACTAGGTCTCGCAGTGTGTAGTTTGGCGATGGCTCCGTCTCGATCTTCTGTCGGCAGTCCGGGCATCCCTTCTCCGCTCTCAGTTCACGAGGTCCGTGTAGCCAGTCGCGCAGGCACGAATAGCAATATGTGTGTCCACAGGCCAAGGTAAAGGGTTCGTAGAAGGGCCGCAGGCAGATCTTGCATAGGGTCAGGCCGCGCATCTCATCGATGTGCTTCTGGAAGGTGGTGAGCAGGGAATTGCCCGTGGCTGCTGCCATGATTGCTGCCACGAGCTGGTTGTCTTGAGTGCAGTCAATGAATGGAAAGTGGGGGAAAGGACAAGACTGCGTCTCAGGGTCTCAGGGACGCCAGAGGTGTGTTCCAAGGTGTCTAGAAAGCGTTGCCTACATTGACGTGCGTGAAGTGGAGGGGAGCCGCGTTGGGCCCGGGCAGACTACTCCTAATATAGTTAGAGCTCCTGAGGATAGTTGGCCTTACCTCCTATGGTTAGAGTCTCCGGCTTATCGATAGGCCACTGCGTTTGGCATGTTTGATTGATTTGCGAGATTCTGCCTAACTGAATCTTCCAACTCCCTCGCTCTTGACGCAGCCCAGCAACCAGCGCCGACCCTAATGTCGAAGCCTTTTACATTCGGCATAGGCAAGCCTAAACCAAAAACTCCTGGGCCCACCAAGTTTTCTCTAGGTTCTGCCGCGCCCAGGCAAAAGGCCAGCGCCAGATCGAGGCTTGACGACTCCGACCATGAAGACGAGGACGAGCCCAAACACGAATCGGTCACTGCTTTCTCGGCAGATGGGGCTGTTCTAAGCAAACCCTCAGCACATAGGCAAGAGCGCATCATTCAAAATGCCGGCAATGGAGACTGGCGCAAAAGAGGCAAGACAAAGACAGCAACTGCACCGAATGGCGATGCAGTCGTTGTGGTTGAGCGCAACGAGGTGAGCACGGCCAGTGGCCTGCAGCCTGCAGCATCAGATACCAAACAAGACCAAGTTGCCGCGGCCGAACAAGTCGACAAGCCACAGAAGGAGCCCACAGAGGACGAGGAGGCACTGGCTGCCCTGCTCGACGGCGGCTCGAGCCGCGCAAAGAGCAAAGCTGTAATTGTGCAAAAGGGCAATTCAACCCTTGGCCCACGCGATGAAATTGCCGACTTTCGAGCAGACGTTGCCAGCCGACCCGACTCAAGCACTCTCCAAGACTACGCCGCCATGCCTGTGGAAGAATTTGGCATGGCAATGTTGCGCGGAATGGGCAAGAAACGGCGCGCAAATGGCGAGGTAATTGACCTCAACGGCGGCAGCAGCAACAGCAGTAAAAACGAAGCGAAGCCGCGCAAACACGACGGTTTTCTCGGAATTGGCGCAAAACCAGCGCCAGGTTCGGATATTGAGCTAGGGGCGTGGGGAAAGGCAGACATGCGAAAGAATCACAAAGGCGATGGATTCTTCATCCCGCTGATGCGCGTGAACGAGAAGACTGGAGAGAAGCTTACGGAAGAAGAGCTCCAGCGGAGGATTAAAGAACAGAAGAGCGCGCAACCAGAGGAGGATTCGCGAGCAGACCGGCAGAGAAAGAAGGGCAGCAGTGATGAGGATGACGAGACCCATGACAGATCCAAGCATGATTCTCGCCGTCGGGACAGGCACGACCGGCGGGATCGGCACCATGACTCGAGCGCTGGTCAGCGAAGTCGCCATCGAGACAAGGAGAGAGGGAGGGATAGAGAGAGGGATAGAGAAAAAGACCGCGAAAGGGAACGGCACAAGAAATACCGTTGATGGATGAGCATGACTAGCATGTCAGAACTCTCGTAATCTGACAGCATCGTCCAACGTGCATTATAATGTCACAACCAAGCTGGGATATCATAGTCTGTATGTTTCAGCATGTCATAATCTGTGCATGCAATGTACCAGCACCGCCGTCTCGGCGTTGCCTACTTTTCGTTCTTGTCCCTGGCCGGTGCCCACAGGCTCCAGTCTCGCTTGGGCTTGTCGACCTTGTCCGCGGGCTCGGCACTCTTGGCTGCAAGACTAGCTTCTCGCTCAGCTTTCTCAATGCGCGCCCGCCACTGCCGGTCCTCTTCGTCTCGGAGCTCGAGCTCACGCAGCCACTGTTCCTTCTTCTGCCGCTGGCGCTGCTCCTCCAGTTTCTCCTCACCCGCCCGCCGCTTAAGTCGCTCATCCCGGTAGAAGAAGCCACCGATGACAACGGCCACCAGGGTGAAGCCCTGGGCGTAGATGCGGGCTCGGAACATCTTGTTCGTCTGCACCGGGTTGCCCAGCCGAATCGACTTGCTGGCTTGGTAGAGTGCATAGCTGGTGGCCAGGCAGCCAAACGGCACCAACGGCTCTTGCATGATTTTGCGTGTGAACTTCTGGAGCCGCGATTCCTCCAAGAAGTCGTCATCGAAGGACGAGCCAACTGGTGAAGCAGAGAGGGGAGACGGGCCTGCGTCGGACGAGTCGGCTGTGGCTGCGGCATTGGGTAGGCTGGCGGGTGCCATTGCGCTTTTTGGCAAAAGTGAACCACTGGATGGTTGATGGATGGTGGTGTAGATGAACGGGTCGTGGGTCGTGTGCCAGCACAATACAGTAAGTTACGTTTAACAGGGCGGGCAGTAGCCCGATTGCCCGATTTTAGAGTTAAGGTTTAATAACAAGCTTAATCTAATTCCCAGGTACAAAAAAATGCAGTCAGTGCGAGTACTACGAATTACTGCTGAGACAGGTCGAGAGCACCGCTGCAGCCATGCTTCCCTCGCTTCTTCCTTCGGCCATCCTGAATGGCAGTGGCTCGTCCACTAGCGGCACTTCGACACCAGAAACACCGAGAGTGAGCAGCCTGTCACTCACAGAATATGCAGCCAACCCGACACCGCCTGGAGAGCGTGTACCTGAGTTGGCCAAATACGACGTGCCTGACGACTTCCTCCTCCCCAGCGGCTTCCCCGACTATCTGCGACTCATCCTGACCTCGCGTGTCTACGATGTGATCACTCAATCTCCTCTCTCCCATGCCGTGAACTTGTCCAACCGATTAGAATGCCGAGTCCTGCTCAAGCGAGAGGACCTGCTGCCCGTCTTCTCCTTCAAGCTGCGAGGTGCCTACAACAAAATGGCCCACCTGCCGCCCGAGACCAGCTGGAAAGGCGTGATTGCCTGCTCTGCCGGTAACCACGCACAGGGGGTCGCCTTCTCCGCCCGGCATCTGAGGATCCCCGCCACCATTGTCATGCCTCAAGGAACGCCGGCGATCAAACACATGAACGTCAGCCGGCTAGGCGGGACCGTGGTTCTGCACGGGCCCGACTTTGACTCGGCCAAAGAGCATTGCCACCGGCTGGAAAAAGAGCATGGATTGGCAAACATTCCGCCTTTTGACGACCCGTATGTCATTGCCGGCCAGGGCACCATTGGCGCTGAGATATTGCGCCAGGCTTCCCTGAATAAGCTAGAAGCTATCTTCTGCTGTGTCGGCGGGGGCGGCTTGATTGCCGGGATAGGCGTCTACGTCAAGCGTATCGCTCCTCATGTCAAGATTATCGGTGTTGAAGCTACCGAGGCCAATGCTCTTGTTCAATCTCTGGCAGCTGGTAAGCGGGTCATCTTGAAGGAGGTTGGCTTGTTTGCAGACGGCGCAGCAGTCAAGACCGTCGGGGAGGAGACCTTCCGCATCTGCCAAGAAGTCGTTGACGAGGTTGTCCAGGTGAGCACCGACGAGATCTGTGCGGCCATCAAAGACGTCTTTGAAGATACTCGCTCTATTTTGGAACCTGCCGGTGCTTTGTCGCTGGCCGGCCTGAAGAAGTGGGTCAAACAGCACCCTTCGAGCAACACCAACCGTGAACTCGTGGCCGTTGCCAGCGGAGCCAACATGGACTTTGATCGATTGCGATTTGTGGCCGAACGTGCAGCGCTCGGTGAGCAGAAGGAGGCCTTGTTGACTGTTGCCATCCCGGAGAAGCCGGGCGCGTTTGCAGCCTTGGTCGAGGCTGTGCTGCCCCAAGCCGTCACCGAGTTCGTCTACCGGTACTCGACAGACACCAAGGCCAATGTGCTGATGGGCATTTCCGTCTCTTCAGCAAGCGCGCGTGCCACCGAAATCGGCTCTCTCTTTTCCCGCCTGGAGGCTGAAGGCATGCAGCCCAGGGACTTCTCAGACGACGAGCTGGCCAAAACTCATGTCCGATACCTGGTCGGTGGTCGAGCCAGCGTGCCCGACGAGCGTCTCTTCATGTTTGAGTTTCCTGAACGCCACGGTGCCTTGTACAACTTCTTGCGTACTCTCCGGCCCGGCCAGAACATCACGCTCTTCCAGTATCGCAATGTTGGCGGCGATGTTGGTCGCATCTTGGCTGGTATCCAGTGTCCTCATAGCGAACGAGGCAGCCTGGACGCTTTCCTGAAGGACATCGGATACCCTTACAAGGAGTGCACCGACAATCCTGTCTACAAGACTTTCTTGAGGGAGTGAAACTACCTATTCAGCCCATGCCTCTCTATTGAACCTCTGATGAACCATTTTTCATGAAAAGTAGACAGTGACCCCAAAAGCCCCTAATTCCCCGCGCCTTGCTGCCGCAATCATTCACTACTTTCATTGTCTTTCCCCTGGCACCTGACACGTTCTTCTTCGGCTTCCTAACATACACAAGAGACAAAACTGCGGTGGCCATGATCCTCAACCTGTGTACAGTCATCGACTTCAACTATGGCTATACAGTCAGAAACAGACGTGTTCATGTCACCTCCACCAGAGGAGCTGGCAAACATCTATCCTGCTCTCATTGATTCTAGCAAGGTTGAAACAGAGCAGAATGCTCAGGATCTAGAGCATGCTCAGCCCACAGCTGGTCTGGTTGGCCTGGAGGCACTGGACCTCTGGACTGAGCCAGGGGACAAAGGACTCGACCTGCCGAAGCCTGAACACGCCGCTGCTGATGATAACGCTCTGCCAGCGATTCCCAACTCCGTCACCCACCCCGAAGGCGAGAGGCGCTGCCTCTGCGGCAAAAGTCGATGGTCGAAAAAGGCAGGCAAATACCAGTGCCGAAAATGCAATGTCTCTCAGCACGGCTACATCCTCGTCTGCAAGGCCTGCGGGGTCCATGCATGTGGCCGCTGTCGCTGGCTAGACGCAAACGCTGGTTGCAAGTGTGGGAGCAAGAACTGGATCAGGAAGCCTAGCTTGCGTTCTCCCTGTGGCCGATGCAGACGCCGACAGACCCAATTTATCTGGGAGTGCGCCCATTGTCAGACACAGCGATGCACCAATTGTCGCAGGGGTGCCAGGACGACAGCCAATACAAAGCACACTCTTGAGAGCAAACAAGGGATAGACAAAGGGCACTCGTGACAAAGTCGATGAATGGTTTGGGGAAATAAATCAAGAGGGGGGCGCCAGTCGTTGTACAGAGGGGAAAGGGGTGGAGAGTAATGGACGGGACATCCTCGAATGTCTGTACTATTGCATGAGATTGTGGTCGAATGTCTGTACTATTGCATGAGATTGTGGTCGAATGTCCAGGTTTTGGTCAATGTCCAGGGCTTTTCTCGTGGTGTTGAGATCGCCAAGAAGATAGGGCAACTTTGCCGAAATACCCCACAATCCCCACCACAACACAAGGAAATTCTGCATTCACCTTTTACTGCCGCCTTCTGCTCTTGCCCTCCCACCGACCTCACGCTCCTCTTGAAAGACTCAGTATTAGAATTCTGTTAAGAGCCCCCCGAGTCTGTCACTTGGCTTCAACAAAACTGCCCTAAAGTCACTGCACAGAGAAGAGGCTGAAATGGCTCCGCCAAAGAAGTGGGGTGAGTTGCATTACTCAAACCATCCATGTGCTGACCACTGACTGTGAGTGTGCAGAAGAAGAAGAGGAGTCCTCGTCGGAGGAGGAAGAGACTTCTTCAGACGAGTCTGTCGATGTTCCCGTCGCTGCCCCGCGGAAAAAGTTCAACGATGAGGAGGACTCAGATGATGTGAGTTGTCATCCTCTCGTTCTGATTTAAACTGACAAGCTCTTGCAGGTTGCCGATAACTGGGACGAGGAAGAAGATTCTGACGAGGAGCGCGCAAAGACTGAAAAGGCCAAGCTGGAAGCCGCGGCCAAAGCCAAGGCGGACGCAGAGGCGGCAAAGAGCCACAAGACAAAGTCACAGCGCCGAGAAGAGCAGATAGAGGCACGAAGACGGGCTAAATTCGCCGCCGAGTATGCGGAGAGTGCCGAGGAAGACGAAGCCACCCGACGGGCTCGGCTGCGGCAGCAAGAGAAGGACGCCGATCTCCACAATGCTGCCGATCTGCTGGGCAGTGTCGGAGGCGTCAGCGACAAGCGAGCCGTCAAGCCCGTTGTTGTAGCCGACCCCAAGACCCAGGGCAAGGCAATCGACCTCTCGAGCATGCCACTCTTCAAGCCTGCCAACAAGACCCAGTTTGAGGCCCTCGGTGCCGCTCTCGTACCACTATTACGAGTGTCCGCGACCAAGCCCCACTATGCGCTTTGGCTGCCTACCTTTGTCAAGCAGATTGCTCAGGACCTGCCCTCTGCAGAGATCAAGAAGCTCGCGTCTGCAGTGACGGCCTTGAGCAACGAAAAGATGAAGGAGGAGAAGGCCCAGGACAAGTCGGGAAAGAAGACCAAGGCTCAGCAGACCAAGACGAGTTTGAACGCCGGCAGAGGAGGGGCTGTTGATACCGAGGCGTACGACGACGACGGACTCGATGACGGTGATTTTATGTGAAGAAACGGGGCGAGAACGACACTCCGTTTTGGGAATGACTTGCTGAGCTGACGAGTGACGACGGGACATGATTCGATGATTAGCACTGCTGTTTGGATTGTTTCATGCTGCGTCACATCAGCCTCTCCTCTCCGTTTGACCGCTTTCGAGGGCAGTCCACCAGGGTGTGCATTTGACTGCGAATGAAAGCACGGATATGAGCATGAACGAGACAATGGTAGATTGTCATAGACTAGGAATGCAATCCATCGAGAGCTCTGGTATTTTTTTAGAGGAGTATAGTATTGAGTTCTTGTGGCTTGACGGAGACGAAGGCGTAGTACTGTAGACTAAAGATTGGGTGGTCAGTAGAGATAATAAATAAGCGAAAGTCTGAGATGTTGGTGTATGATTGATCATTCGACTGGACGACGTGCCACATCGTTCCCCTTGACTTAGTTCTGTATGCAGCAGGTGCAAGTGAGGACAGATTGTAATCATCGAGGAATACCAGGACCCGAGAGCTGTTAAAAACAACACTGCGAGATGGCCATGATGACCACCCCTCCATCAACACGAGGCCACAGAAAGAGACAACCACAACAGCTTGTCGCCTGGAATTGAGAGCGATACCGAAGTTCTATTCTCATCTAGCACCTGGCACCAACATCACAACCAGCATTCCCCTACCTGTTCGCAGTATAACCGGATCTAGCCATGTCCTCAACACCCCCCGCACCACCACCCTCGTCACTCGACCTCCCTCGCCAAACGGCCTTCTTCCTCCGCTCTACCAGCATCCTGCCACAGCCGTACACCTCAGGCGATGCCAATATGCTCTCACTCGCCTTTTTCATCCTCGCTGGACTGGACCTCCTCGGCCTTCTCGAGGAGCAAGAGGGCAGTCATCCTCCTGCTGCTGCTGCGGCTGACAGCGCTATCGAATCCAAACAGATCTCGCCTGCACAGAAGCAGGGCTGGATACAGTGGATATACAGTTTCCAAGCCCCTGACCCGGCCGGTGGATTCACCGGGAGCCGGTTTTGGGACCTTGGCGACCACGGACGGCTGCTGTGGGAGCAAGGATGGGGCCGGGCAAGCCTGGCCAACACATTCATGGGGCTCTTGATGCTGCTCATGCTGGGCGATGATCTGGGAGCGCTCAGGAAGGCCGCGCTGGCGGACTGGGTGCGGGGCCTGCAGTCGCAGTCTGGAGGCTTTGCTGAGGAGGTGCCTGGTGACAACAGGCGGCAGGAGCAGCAGCAGCAGCAGCAGCAGCAGCAGCACAGGAAGAGGAAGAGACAGGGAGAGGAACTAAGGAGAGATGATATGAGAATGTGCTACTGCGCAGCTGGTATTGCCTGCATCCTGGGGCCGCGGTATGAGTGTGTGGATGTTGCCAGGCTGCGAGCGTTTGTCGTCAATGCGCAGGAGTACGAGGGCGGTGTCGGCCAGAGCTGGGCTATGGAGGGCCACAGTGGGCTCAACTACTGCGCTATCGGATGTTTGACTCTGCTGGACAGGCTGGACCAAGCAGGAAAGAAGCTACCAAGCCGAGGCGTTGCCAGTGACCATCAGAGGAGGATGCGCCGTCTTGGCGAACATGGGTTCGACGTGCCCGAGTGTGTCAGGTACATGCTGATGAGACAGACGAGCTGGATAGAAGACCGGGACGAGGACGAGGACGAGGACGAGGAAGAAGAGGTGGATCCCAAACGCCAGCACCACGACGGCACTTCTCCGCACGAGTACTTTGGCCTACCCCCTTTTCTGCCCAGGGAAGAAGCCCTCTCCCTCGTGGCAGGGTTCAGCGGTCGCACCAACAAGATGGCCGACACCTGCTACGGCTTCTGGAATCTCAGCGCGCTGGACATTCTGGGCATGTCGGACCTGGCCAATCACCCTGCTCTCCGGCGCTATCTCCTCGACAAGACGCAACATAGGATCGGAGGATTCAGCAAAGCGCCCGGTGAGTTCCCGGATCTCATGCACAGCTATCTGGGGCTGGCTGCCCTGGCCGTCATGAGGGAAGAGGGCCTGAAACCACTCGATCCCGCTCTGTGCGTGAGTCGGGGTGTTTGGACGCGGATCGAACGATTCCATGGGGCTGTTGCCAACGCAGAAGAAAGGAGACGATGAGAATGGCCACGACAAAAGATAAAAAAAGAAAAAAAAAACATGGTAAACCATCAAGCGATGCATCTTCTTTTCAACGACCTATACAGAGTCGCTGCTTTATGCTACCACATGCCTCCCAACTACCACCGCGCGCGCTCCTCAAAATGCCAACTGAGCACATCCATAACCCCCCACCTACTTGGAGCCAAACTCCTTGACGGCCTCGTAGTAAACATCCGCCAAGGCGTAGCAGAGCGACTCCAAGCTCTCGGTGGCGCACTGGTTATCGAGGTCGTTCTTGAAGTTGAGATCGATCCTGGCCTTGTTGGCCTCGGTGAAGCGGTCCTGGGCCTTGTAGTTGCGGTAGCCAAAGTCGTGGCGGTGGCACGACGGCACAAAGTCGAAGCCGAGCGGGTTGTCCGGCGACGACGAGCAGCCGTCGGAGCTCCAGTCCAGCTCGGCCGGGTCCTGCGCGTTGCGGCGCGACTCAAACTCGCTGATCGAGATCGAGAACAGGTCCTCGTCCGTGATGGCCTCCAGCTCGGCCTCGGTCAGGCGGCGCACCAGCTTGGAGGCTGGGATTGTTGGGAGCGCGAGCGCGTTGGTGAGCGGGAGGATGGCTAGGCCGAGGAAGAGCAGGATGTTCTTCATTGTTGCTGTGTTTTCTTTTGTGTGTGTGTTTTCTTTTGTGTGTGTGTTTTCTTTTGTGTGTGTGTGTGTGTGTGTGTGTCCTTTGTCGTTGATCTTGTTGATATTGGCCCGATGAGCACGAGCGCCGCGGGGTCCTTGATATATATACCTTTTCCCTACCTCTCTCTCTCTGTGTGTGTGTTTGTTCCCCAGCTTTCATCACGACGGGGACAGCCCTTTCTGGGCCATGGTTCGGCCCCCCCCTCGCCGCGTGTTCGACATGAACGACGACAGCTGCATGTGTGCTGCAGCACTTTCGTCTATTGGCCCAGCATATCCAGTCACGTTGTGTTATGTACTCACTGCCATTGGTGAGCGGCAGTTCTTCCAAGACCTACTAATCAATTAACACTGCAACGTTTGTCGATCATCGGATCATCGATCATCATAGATAGACGGAGAGAGAACAAGAAGGGAAAGGAAAGCACCAAATCCGGTCTGCTTCCCCGTCTTTCTCCCCTAGGGCCGCCTCTCCAGCCGAGCTTTGTCGATTATGCTGCTCACGAGGACAGATCTGACTGACAGCAAACGGAAGAAAGCGTCACGGATACCAATCCTCGCCATCACGTGTATCGGACACATACATGCCAAGCTTGGCTACTTGCAGGGGCGCCCTTCTAGTAGTCTTCTAGTGACCTTCTACCTTGTTCAACTCCAGTAGCGATATGGCATTTTATCGCTTCCATCTCCTGTTTGCTAAGCTGTACATGTAGTGGTACCACCGACACAGGGGGGCTTGCTCGAAACCCCTCGACCTTCAGGGCAAGGAGAGGCATCGGTGACGAGGATCAAGGGTATTTGAGGTCCCTCTGCAGCGTTCCAATTGCCTTGTCCATCTGAGGTGGACTAGTGAGATGTTGCCGGTCTCTCCAGTGTGTCCACGTTCCTGAGGAGGCTAGTCCATAAGTTTGCATGGCTAATGGCATGTGAGAGTCGTTGAACTTCTGGTTACATCAGGCCGCGTGCTGCATGGGCCTGTCAGTCCTGCAGAGAGTT
The DNA here is from genome assembly GCA_003693665.1 of Chaetothyriales sp. CBS 134920. Taxonomy (NCBI): domain Eukaryota; kingdom Fungi; phylum Ascomycota; class Eurotiomycetes; order Chaetothyriales; family Domatiomycetaceae; genus Domatiomyces; species Domatiomyces catenatus. The sequence continues at coordinate 333,479 of QQSL01000005.1, forward strand.
CATCTCCGGGAATAGGGGAGGAGAAGGAGAATGTGAGTGATGTTAGACCCGGTACACCAGGAGGCTGAGGGAGCCCCAAATCCCTCAAAAAGATGTATATATATATATATGTCATTCATGACAAGTGGACTCAAGATAGCAATCAATAAGAGCAGTGTGGGCGACTGGTGATCTTGGCTATCGAGGCGAGGCTCTGAGACTGGGAAATAGCAGTGAGATATGGCCATACGCCAATCCTTGTCGAAGCTCCTGCTGCAACCGCTTTTCATATAACTAAACGTCTGTACAAAGAAGAGAGCTTCCCAAGATCCCAAAGCTCATTTTGAGATTGAAAGATCTTAAGAGTCTCTGCTTCTTCGGACGGTCCAGGCTTATATAGCTTGCGTCTATCAATTAAGAATGATATTAACGCCCTGTGTGTGTTGATTCTGAATAATGCTGCTTAGAACTTGGTTAGTATTCCTTCTATTGAACATAGCCATATTGGCTCTGTCACAAGCTGCGTCTTCCTATCATTTAAAATCCCATTTACGATGTTGACCTGGCGAGATGGGGCCCTAAGTGTGAGTTGACTGAGCAAGATTAAAGAGGACTGAACGGGGAGTGCAGAGTGGGGTGATGAGCTGCAGCATATCGTCAAGATAAAGCAGTCGTGCAAAGACTCCAGACACACCCTTCGTCGGGGGGAGGATGGGAGAGAAAGTGGGAAGTTGAGGACAACAACACGTGCCAGCAAGGTCTTGGCAAACCTTGTCCTCACAATACCAACTTCCTATTCAAGGACATCTTCCAACCAATAGAATCAGTGTCGCCTGCAAATTAGCCACCATCTTAATGGCTCACATACCCAGTCTCGCGTAAGATGAAGCAGGTATGAGAGGCCATGGTCGATAGCATTCTACTTTCATCTCGCAGTGGAGCAGCCATCAGAATACATCTTCAATCGAGCCTAGGCACGCGATGCAACCATCCAGACCGCGTCAAGGGTTTGCCAATTTCAGTCACAGCCAGCATGAGAGGGGATCCGCATCTGGATCCGCATCGGGATCGAGAGAGAGGAGCCAGGCGGGCAGTCAAAACAACAGGCTGGCCAATTCTGCCGTTATTGTCACTATTGCGGACGATTCTGAGAGTGAAGCAGAAGCGGTCCGCCGTCCGACGCGGATAGCCCGACCACGAAAACCAACAGAGCCGCATTACTTAGGTGCTGCTCCTGCAGTGAATTCAAGCAGGGATGATCAGAGCGATCAAGACGATGAAGTTTCTTTCATTAGAGAAGCAAAGGTCGAGCAACCACCAAAGTCTATGATGAATGGGCACGCTCCATCACGTTCGACAGGGATATCCCGGGCAGCCACACCAGTCACGCTTAAAAGACGTGCGTCTCAGACAAACAACCCGAAGACTGTGAAGACGAGGATTGTCCACCGGGAGAAAGTGAAGCCTGTGTCTTCTACGGCCAAAATACTGAATAATCAGTCGGGCGTGAGTAGCGAGACGCAATCGTATGAGCGGGATAGTTCTGCAACATTGCCAGAGCACCGTGGTAACTCCATGGATGAGAACTGTGGTAAGTCCATGGATGGGAACCGTGGTAAGTCCATGGATGGGAACCGTGGTAAGTCCATGGATGGGAACCGTGGTAACTCCATGGATGGGAACCGTGGTAACTCCATGGATGGGATACAGAATTCAACGACCGAGGATGCAGATTCGGAAATACCGACGATCCCACTGACGGAGGATTACTTTGAACAACTTGTTCTCACTGCAGAGAAGGAGCTGCGCGAGTGCCAGGAATACATGGTACAAGCAATACTCAATCAAGAACGGACCGCGTGTAGACATGCCCCTGGACCCGAGCTCATCAAGCAATCGGCATCGCCATTCGAGGCAATCAAAGTCCAGACGACTGGCGAGCAAACTTGTGAACTGGTAATAAGAGATCCGCCTGTGGGAGGGGCAAGCAACAAGCCAGGCACGACGAGGTCAATCACTACGGCAATCAGTAAAGTGGCGACCGAAGTCAAGAGCCTGCCCCGATACAAGAGCATTGGGCGACTGGGTCAGATGCCGATGGCGAGAAACGTGACGATTGGCAAGTACACGCCTTATTTCCCAGAGGACGAAGGCTTGCCGGAAGAGGTGCGGGAGAGCAAGTATCAAGAGCTTCGAGATCGATACAAGGCTTTTCAAGACTTTTATCCGGCAATTCAGGCCCAGCGGGATTGTGTTGAACGCTGTGCCATGTGGCGACCGTTCATTCTCGACTTGATGAACCAGCTGAGAATTGACCGGGTGGCAATTGTGTCATTTTTCAAAGCAGGAGAGATTCTGGGAGACAACTTCTCGGGTATTGGCGACAGTGCGCTGGCTGTTTGTCTTGGGGCGCAGAGTGGTGAGTGCGCCAAGTGTGGCCTTGACTCGAGGTCGCGATGGGAGTTTGAAGAGCTGTGGGAACGAGCACAGGGCGGGCAAATCACTCAACCTCAGTCGCTTCTTACCGCCGGGCTTTTAGCGGCTGCTTTTCTCAAAACCACGGGACTGCTCTTGTGGCATGTGTTTTATGAAGATGGTGCATTGATAGAGGATCTCTTACGCCTCGGCCAGGAGAGGTATCAAAGGATAAGGCGGAGTCAAGGGGATGCCAGGGCAACATCCGAGAGCTTGCAGTCGAAAGACCAGCCTAGTGAGCCCGCCGCTGGGATTCCGTTTTGTCTTGTGTGTGTTCTTGGGCATTGCCCCAGCCATGGACACTTCTTGGAAGAGGAAGAAGAGGAGTATGATGATGATGATGACGACGATGACGATGACAAGAGGATAGTGTTGCTAAACGATCCAGAAGACCGTCAGAACATTCATGCCATGGTCACCCAACCAAAGGCAAGGTTGTATGGGCAGAATAAGCATGTGTGTGGAGTATACTGTGTCGAGGATGCAGACGAGCATGGAGTTGATCTGCGCGGACTACGAGAGAATGGCCAAGTTACGGGCAAGTTCAGGACCGAGATGGAACGGTCGCGATCTTCATTTGACCCCAAGGAGGCCTGTGGGGAGGATTGCTTCTGGGATGTACGGCAGCGAAGCCGTGAATACAGAAAGGCAGCGAGACTGCCATCCAAATCCGGGTTGTGGCCTGATCAGCTTCTAGCTTACGAGAAGTGCCTCGAGATGTGTCTGGGCAACGAAAGAGGAGCGTGTATGATGAAAAGCTTTGTTGATGGCGTGAGCTGTGTGGATCTTTTCCACATCATGCTCCAAGATATTCGAGCAGTCAAACACCAAGGAGCAGATCAACCACAGCGAAAACTGAGCGCGAAGAACTCAAATGGGCCGCGCAAGTGGAAGGGCAAGCGCAAAGGGCGCGAGGAGACGACGAAATTGGAGGACCGACCAGTGTTTGTGCCATGCTACCATCCTGGGCCGTGCCAGGACAACCCCAGGTGCAGTTGCTTCCGGGCCAAGATCGAGTGTGAATGGATGTGTGGATGCGACACTGGCTGTGAACGCCGGTTTCCGGGATGCAGCTGCCACACGGGGACACAGCAGGTGTGCATTGAAGGGTCTTGTGAGTGCTGGATGAAATCACGAGAGTGCGATCCATGGCTGTGTGGAAGCTGTGGAGTGGCCGTGGTGCTTGACCAGGCCAATAAGTACAGGGAAGACATTCGCAAGCATCGGTGCATGAACAACCGCATTCAACTCGGGCTACCAGCGCGAACAATCAAGGCGCCCAGCGAGGTGCAAGGCTTTGGGCTCTTTGCCGGCGAAGACATACCGCGGAACGGCTTCATTGGCGAATACAAGGGCGAGGTGACGAGCAGGGGAGAGTGCGACCGGCGAGGCAGTGCGTATCATCTGTCGGGGATGGAGTATCTCTTCAACCTGAACCAGGACCAGGAAGTGGATGCATCGAGCTTTGGCAACAAAACACGGTTCCTGAACAATTCATCGAATGAGCAGAACATCAACGTGGTGGGCAGCACAATGCTGTGCAATGGAGTGCAGCGAGTGATGCTGTGTGCCAAGCGAGACATCAAGGCAGGCGAGGAGCTTCTATTTGACTACAAGTACCCTGAGCATGTACGGGAGAATTTCTGGGAGCGTGGCGAAGGGGATGCGAGCAAGAATGCAATGGCTCTGGCTCCGGGTGGACAGAGATCGACGAGCAAGAGCGAGACAGCGCAGGCAGTGAACGGTAAGGGAAAGGGCCGAGCGAGCAAGGGGAGCGGGAGTGGCCAGAGTGGCAGCGACAGCGACAGCGACAGCGGCGGTGGAATAACGGGGCTGGGGCGACGGAGGCCACAAACGAGGGCGAGGGTGGTGGGGACGGGCGAGGCCGCCAGCAGCGACAGCGAGTTTGACCCGACGGCCAAGCCAGTAGTGATGTCTTCCTCTTCCGACGAGGAAGATTGGCAGGGGCACGGCAGAGACAGTATTGCCGAGTCGGTGTCTGATAGGTGAGGAGAAAACTGAGTTGTACAGTACTGCCGAGTCGGGGCCTGATAGGTGAGGACAGAACCGAGTTGGGGGGTGATAGGTGAGGGCAGAACAGAGTTGGGGGTGATAGGTGAGGATAGAAACCTGATAGGTGAGGAGCGAACTGAGTTGTGGTCTGATAGGTGAGGATAGAACTGAGTTGCGGTCTGCTAGGTGAGGATAGAAACCTGATAGGCGAGGAGCGAACTGAGTTGTCGACAATTTCCGGACTTAAGCTCCCGTCACTTGGGAGACAGAGGGGTGGCAGTGACGTCACCAGGCGGGCCACTCTGGGCCGATGACGCGGTGGCTGGTGCCGCCCTCGCATGGCGGTGCCCAGTTCCAGACCTCAGCTTGAACGCTCCGCATTCAGATATCCTTCGTGTGATCGCGAGCGGGAGGGGGGAAGCGAACACGAATGAGGTGAGGGGAGAGCAGCAAATCCTGCACTGCACGGCACCTAGCATGCAGTAGGCACACACACCCTCAGCTTAGCTTTCAGGGGAATACGCACATTATTAAGCTTGAGACAGAGCTGGGAACTTAGGTTGGGAGCTCCAGACCCCAGAGCTCTTTTTTTTGATTGCAGCTGGCCCTTCTACCAGTTTTCCAATTTCTGAAAAGACGACAACACACAGTGTTTGGCAGTTAGGTTCGAGAGGGAGATTGGCTAAGGTCAGGAATGACAGAGACTGTGTTGTCCGCGACAACCCGGTGGGCCTGGTGACGTCAGATCGACGGCCCGGAAACCGCGGGCAGCTCCTTCTTGTCTCAAGCACCTTCCCAGCCAATGCTTCAGAGCTGACTTTCGAACCTACAGATCACACCCTGAGCACAGAGGGAGACCGATCACAAATACGCGGCAAACAGTCATCCACACCGACAGCGACCCTATCGCACACACTGCTCCTGCCCTCTGACCTGTGGTTGACTACCTCAGCAGCGTGCCAAGGTGAGCCGAGTCTATCGCTGCTGCTGCTTATCACCAGGAGCTGACCTGTTGCCAAGATGCATCGCACATATTCCATGCGGCAGTCGCGAGCGCCCACGGCCTCGCAGCTGGAGAACCCGCCGCCACCGCCATCGTCTACCAAGACAGGGCGTCTGTTTGGCCGTAGCAACATCGGCCATGCCTTCCGCAAGGGCACTGCCGGTGCCTTTGGGCCCGACTTGGCCAAGAAGCTGTCCCAGCTGGTCAAGATGGAGAAGAACGTGATGAGGAGCATGGAGCTCGTGGGCCGCGAGCGCATGGAAGTGGCTGTAAGTAGCGACACGTGCTGATGGGGTGGCGACGACAGGATTGGTGCGATCAACCGGCTGACCACGTGCTCTAGCAACAACTGTCTCTGTGGGGTGAGGGCTGTGACGACGACGTGTCGGATGTGACCGACAAGCTGGGTGTTCTGATCTACGAGATCGGCGAGCTGGAGGACCAGTTCGTCGACCGCTACGACCAGTACCGCGTCACGATCAAGTCAATCCGCAACATCGAGGCGTCGGTGCAGCCGTCGCGCGACCGCAAGCAGAAGATCACCGACCAGATTGCCCAGCTCAAGTACAAGGAGCCCAACTCGCCGCGCATTGTCGTGCTCGAGCAGGAGCTTGTGCGAGCAGAGGCCGAGTCGCTGGTGGCCGAGGCCCAGCTGTCCAACATCACGCGCGAGAAGCTCAAGGCGGCGTTCACCTACCACTTTGATGCGCTGCGAGAGCACTGCGAGAAGATGGCAGTCATCGCCGGCTACGGCAAGCACCTGCTTGAGCTGATTGACGACACCCCTGTCACTCCCGGCGAGACCCGCGCGGCCTACGATGGCTACGAGGCGTCCAAGGCCATCATCCAGGACTGCGAGGATGCGCTGACCAACTGGGTCCAGGGCAAGGCCGCCGTCAAGAGCTCGCTCTCGACCCGATCCCGCACGCTCAGCCAGCGCCGGAAGAACGGGATCAAGCGCAACGCCGATGGCGGTGTTGATTTGAGCACACAGGACCAGCCGCTCAAGAGCGACCGCGACTCCTGGGTCCCCGCTGGCGAGCACGGCGAGTATGAGGGCGACGAGGTGGATGAGGAGGATGAAGAAGACGAGGAGGAGGAGGAGCTCAATGGCGACGGCCGTGGACGCGAGCAGCCACAGGCAGCCTAAGCCCCACTAGCCGCGGGCAAACATTGCTTGAAGACCGACAGAGACCAAACATGCGGGGGAGACCGACAGCGGAGATGGATCTAGAGCTGGGGCCGGCATGTGCGATGGAAGATGAGTGATGGGGGGGCAGTTGGATGCTTTGGACTGATGCCTTGGTGATTTCTACGAGCAGTCATACCATCGGATAATTGCAAGCACGTACAACGCCTAGCAGGAACCTGCCGGGGACAGGAGAGAGGACAACAGCAGGACAGGATGGGCGCACACGACAGGGGCAGTAGATGATTTGTAGCTGCTGAATGCCATTTGGGAAATATGGTATGGTAATTAACTTGGTTAGTCATAGTTACTCGTATCTGCGGGCATTGTGCCTTCCTCGACTGCTTGACTTCTGCACCTGCTCTTGGTGCTGGACTTCTGCACCTGCTTCTGGTTCCTGGAAAGAGGGGTTGGGTTAGGCGCATTCGCAATTGCCGTATTCAAAAATAGCGACCCGAGTTTAATTCATTAGTTCGTCTTGGCACCAGCGGGCGTTGAGCGGGCGTTGCTACGCCACACTGGCGGGGGTTACACGTGTCCAGCACGCACTCTGACTCGATCTCAAGGATGAGCCCGGCTTATTATTATCCTCGAATGCCCTCCACGAGGCGACCGTTGGACCAGCCAATGCAGTATGCCTGGGGGCTGGGCGTCCCTGATTAGTCTAGTCGATGGCAGGACCGCCTCGCCCACTGGTGCTGGTGTCGACGATGGCGTGGCAAGTCGCAGTCGTCGTAGTCGCTGCGCCTCAAGGAGGCTGTACAGAAGGAGTGTAATACCTCAGGTTTGTTGTTTATTATTTTGCTCCTTCTGCTGCTGCTTGCTCAAACTCACTCCCTCACTCACAACCTCGACTATCTCTATCAATTCTATCCATTAACTACCATCCATCACACAAAAAATGGGCAGCGGCGGCCGAGTGGTATGCATCGCCACCCCATTCCTCCTCTCTCTGGGCGCGCTCGTCACCCTCGTGCTCATCTTCCTGGCCGGGACGATGGACAAGAACAGCACAGTCGACGACTTTTACTTTCTCAAGATCGACCTGACCAACCTAAGTGTGGCCGACTCGAGCAGCAGTAGCAGCAGCCTGGGCACCGCCCTCGAGACAGCCAAGAATTCTCTGGGCGTGCAGGACTACTACACTCTGTACCTGCGGTCATCATGCTCGTGGGATGCGGACGCGAACAGCACATATACCAACTGCACCGCGCCCAAGGCGTTCTGGTACTTTGACCCCGTGGCCGAATGGAGCCTGAACGAGACGGGCTCGGCCGAGGTCGACGAGCTGCTCTCGACATCGCTCCGCGCCAGCCTGTCGACGTACCGCACCGCGTCCAAGGCGCTCTTCGTGCTCTACACGGCCGCGCTGGCCGCCGTTGCTGCCTCCCTGCTGCTCGGCTTGTTCGCCGTCTTCTCCCGCTGGGGCAGCTTCTTCACCACCCTGTTTGCCAGCGTCGCCGCCGCCCTGTCCATCGGCGCCAGTGGCCTGGCCACCGCCCTCTTTGGCATCCTGCGCACCGCCCTCAATCACAACTTGCGCGATGACTACGGCGTCGTGGCCTCGCTTGGCTCCCGCTGGCTCGCCTTGTCCTGGATTGGCACTGCCTTTGCTATTGCCGCCAGCTTCTTCTGGCTGCTCTCCGTCTGCTTCTGCAGCGGCCGCAGCAGCAGTAGCAGTGGCTCATACGGGAATGGGCGCAAGGGGTTCGCCACCAGGGCGGAGAAGACCCCCTACACATATGAGCGAGTCGGCAGCCCGTCTTTCCCCATCAGAGACCCCCACCCCCAGTCGTTTGACGGCCAGAATGTACCGCTGTACCCTCAGTACCCGCAGTACAGCTCGGGCACGGCCACGACCACACACTATCCGCATCAAAATCACTCAGGCACTGCGTACGAGCCGTTTAGGCCGCAGCAGGTGTAATGCATTACCTAGGTAGACATGGATAAAATAGACCATCTATTATGCACACAGTACATACGCACTCTCTCCTGTCAATCGCAAGCCTTTGCCTTTCTTCCTGCTCCCCTCGCCCTCGAGCTGCCGCACCCTGGGCCGCTTCTTGTTGGATTTCACCGCCGCCACTCCGAGTTGCTGTTGTTGCTGGTTTGGTTCTGCCGCTACGTGCGCTAGGCGGAAGTGGCTGGTCACCTCGAGCAGGTCGTCGATCTCGTGGGGAGTTATGATGCTCATATCATCCGTCGTCGTCGGTTGAGCAAAAGTGTAATTCGTCCATAGAAAGCGCAGGATGCGACCGAGCATGGCGGTGCTGGCGGCTTGATGCTGCTGGTGCTGGTGCTGGTGCTGGTGCTGGTGCTGGTGCTGGTGCTGGTGCTGTTGCTGATAACCACCCTTCTTCAAGAAGCCCACGTCAAGAGCAAGGGAGATGACAAAGTTAGCCTGCGGCGATGCGGGCGAGGCTGTAACAATGTGCTCGATTCTGTGGGCAATGCTTGAATGATGGGCGCCGCAGCGAACCAGGATCTTTGCAAGCAGGATGGCTTCGGTTTGGTTGCGCACACAAGGGTAGCCATGGAGCAGGGTGGTGGCCCAGAGGTCGCGTTCCAAAGGCGTCGAATTGGTGCTGCTTCTTGTCCGCTGATCTGGTCGGTCTGTTGTCGGCGCTAGCTTGCATGGCTGCCGTAGATGGCCTCAAAGCTCCCCTCTCAGTCATACACCTGGTCGCCATAGCCCTCGCCATAATACGTGATCCGCTTCACGAACATGCCCAGATAGAAGCTGTAATCCAGGCCCTGGGAGTCGGCCAGCAGGCGGTTGAGCACGGCTCGGTCGTTGCCCTGCAGACTGTGCATCCCGATACTCTCCTGCGTGTGAGGGAGCTCGAGTCTATGCATCAGGTACGCGGGCAGGTCTGACCTATACGTCCCCTCCACCAGGGATTCATTGAATCGGGTCAGCGCCATGGCAAGCCGACTGGACATGCCGCAACCAGCGGCCTGCGGCAACGGCAGCGTGGGCGGCCCCTTCAGCACCAGACGATAGCCCTGCGTAACGTCCTTGACCTCGTGAAACACATCCGAGTACCACGCCGCAAACGAAGTGGAAAACCGCGACGTCTTGCCACTCTGATACACCACATTGTTGCCATCATGCTCAAGCACCACATCCCCGCCTTGATGCGCCGACCCCAACGCCACCACCAGAGTGCCAAACACATCGCCCTTTACCCTGTCCCTCTCCTGGGGGCGGCGTGCAAGACGCAGGCCCTGGCCGGTACAGCAGCAGCTTGGACAACTGTGGCTTGACATTGGACCGGCCGCAGATGAGCCCGAGCTCGGCGTAGACAGCGTTACGCACGGTGGCGGCGATACATTCGTTCCAAGCGTCGGCATTCTTCAGCTCGAACTGCGCCGGGTCGAGCTCGAAGCCATTACGCACCGACGCGTCGACGGCTGTCTCCCGCTCGCTGCCCTTGCCAAACGGGCTCTGGCGGCACTGCGCGATGATGGCTTTGGCGTCGCGCGACCGCAGTGGCAGGCTGATGTCGCCGACGCCCCTGACGAACAGGCCTGGGTTGGGCGCGGTCGAGATTTCACCAGCGTATGCGATTGGGCTGGTGGCGGCGGCATTGTCCTAGCTTTTTGCACATCTAACTGGGGTTATTATACGTACAAGGACCGTGTCCCAGGCTCAAGCGCGTGGGCAATGACCTTTTGGGCTTCGATGAAGTGCGCGTCTAGGAGAGATCAGGTTTCATCAATCGGTCTGGGAATTGGTAGCAGAGCAAGAGTAGCAAAGTGGAGAGTCTGGGAGTTGGTAGGGCAAGAGGAGCAAAGTGCAGAGTCCGTTTTCATTGTAGATACTCTGAGGCCTTTGTATATAATATCTATAGATCGGTCCTCGTTAGTACGTGTGTTAATGACATCACGCGTTTCTGGTAACTTTTGGACAAACATGCCAATCTCAAGGCAAACATGCCAATCTCAAGGCCAACATGCCAATCTCAAGGCAAACATGCCAAGCTCTGTAATAATTGTAATGACTACCCAAGTGTATTTGTCACTTTTCTATATACATTCTGTAGCTGATTACCCAAGGCATTCTACAACACCACCAGCATTACTCGGTGCTGAAAATGATGTCTTCCAGCTCCTTCCGCTCTCCAGACTCTGCCACCAGGTTCTTGAAGACACCCACGGCCGTGTCCTGCATCAGATTGGCAGGCCTGTCATACTCGACCACTTTGCCCTCGCCCATGACCAGGATCTTGTCAAAGTCGGCAATCGTACTCAGGCGGTGGGCGATGACTATCAGTGTGCTGCCCTGGAATTCTTCTCGGATCGATCGCTGGATCAGGGCGTCGGTCTCCATGTCAACGGCAGAGGTGGCCTCGTCCAGCACCATGACCTTGGGCCGGGAGACAATGGCGCGTGCCAGACACAGCAGTTGTCGCTGGCCCTGGCTCAAGTTGAGGCCGCCCTCGCTGATCTTGGAGTTGAGCGACTTGAAGATGTTCTTATTCGCGCTGCCGCCCCGTGAGTCATCCGATCGTACTGATGCTTGGATTGGTGTCGCCGACCCGCTCGCCCCGGTGCCCCAGGACGAGGGCACGAGGTGGACTCTGACCAGGGCCTCGCGTAGCTCAGAGTCGCTGTGTTGATCAAATGGGTCCAGGTTGCTGCGCAGCGTACCAGAGAAGAGCACGGGATCCTGGGGGATGATGGCCAGCCTGGATCGCAGGTCGTGCAGCCTGATCTTCGAAATGTCGACGCCGTCAATGTAGATTGAGCCCGATGTGGCCTCGAGGAAGCGGAAGATGGCCAGCGTCAATGACGATTTGCCAGCCCCAGTCCGGCCCACCACGCCGACGCGCTCGTTCTCAGCGACAGTAAAGGTCAACCCCCTTAGGACTGCGGGCAGATCTGGAGCATACGAGACAACAAGGTCCTTGACCTCGACCTCGCCTTTGGTTGGCCATGCAGCAGGCACATCGTCGCCGCCTTGCTTCTCCGTAGCGATGTTTGAATACTCCAAGATGCGCTCTGTCGCGTTGGAGTCGAGCTCGACGTTGCTATAGTCTCGCACCAACCAGATAACAGAGTCGGCCAGGCCGAGGGCAAACGAGAGGGCAAAGCCTGCCAGGGAGGCATCGATAGAAGGGATGCTGACAATCAACGCGCCTGTGATGATGACGAACAGAGTGCCCACGAGATTGAGGCGGAAGTTCATCCACCGGTTGAAGAGCCAGATGTCGCGATAGGCCCGGCAGTGGAGGTCGATCCGCTGATACATGCGGTCGACGTACTTTCGTGGCTTGTCGAACGCCCGAATGGTCGCAATGCCGTTCAGAACGGAGCCAAACTGCTCAAAGACCGGGCTCTTCGCATTGCTCTCCAGCCTCTTCACCTCCCTGGCCCCGGCTAGATAGCGACGGGCATAGTAGACGGCGGCGCCAATGAGCAGAACAGCCAAGACGATCATCAATGGCGACACGAATACTCCGGCAATGATGACGGACACGACCTGCATAAAGTTGTGCAAGGTGAATGAGATGTCCAGCGAGATCCTCGAGTCGAGCATGTTAAAGTCGGACGTGAACCTGTTCAGGATACGGCCAGTGGGCGTGGTGTCGACCCATCGCAGAGGCGCCCGGAGGACGGTAGATGCCAGGTTCTCAAACATGGTCTTCGAGGCCTGGATCGAGGCAACAAAGACGAGCAGATACCTCACGCTGCTCACCAGCCAGCTGAGCAATGACAGGCCGAGGTAGACGCCCAGGTAGTATCTCAGGTCCGGGTCGATCTCGACAGCACCGAATTCTGCCTGGAGCCGATACACCAGGCTTCCCGCTTGCTGCAGCAGCAGTCTCGCCGCAGCCCTGCCTTCGGATTGATAGGCCCTCGTCCACACCGTGACCCAGTAGGACCGGGAAAGGGTCATGACGATCCAGAAGGCGAACACAAAGATAATGAGAGCCCAATAGCTGAAGCCTCCCGCTGCTCGGATGTACCGCGCGTACACATCCCACTTGACCGCTCCGGTCTCTCTGCCCTCCTCCTCGGTGAACTTCTTGGGCTGGATCTGGTCGCCGTTTTCATCCAGCTTGCCATGGCTTCTCTTGCGTCCAGGCCCAACCGAATTGATGGACAATGCCGACTCACGCCGGGAGCGAATCGACTTGTTGGTGGCCAGTTTATGGAGCTCACCAACCTCGTCAATGACGTCCGACTCTAGCTTATCAGCCTCCATCTCTTCTTTCTTCTGTTCCTCCGCGTCGGCAGCGAGGAGCGACTGGAACTTGCCCGAGCGCCGGAGCTCCTCTGTCGGTCCTGCTGCCTCGATTTCACCATTGGCCAGCAGCACACTGTACGACGTCCTGGGCAGGCACAGAGCCGCATGATGCGTTACCAGGATCCTGGTCCTCCCTTGCCCCAGCGAGCCCGTCAGAGCTTGCTCATACAGCTGTCGGCCAACATTGGCGTCGACTGCCGAGAAGATGTCATCCAGCACAAGGATGCCAGCGCGCGAGTACAGTGCCCGCGCAAAGGAGATGCGCCACTTCTGACCTCCGCTGAGATTGATCCCATTGGCACCAATGTCAGTCTCCTCGCCATCCTCCAGCATCTCGAGATCCTTTTCCAGCGCGCACACCCTGATAATCTCCTTGTATCTGTCCGAGTCCAGGGGCAAGCCAAAGAGGATGTTGTCACGGATGGTGGCATTCTCGATCCACGGAATTTGCGCAACATAGGCAATGGAACTAGGAATGATCCAATCTCTCGCCGTCGCCTTGGAGTCATATCTCTCGGCCTCGCGCGGAGCCTCCGGGACCGACACGGTTCCCTCGAGCACCTCAGCCTCGCCAATGATTGAGGACAGAAGCAGCGACTTGCCCGAGCCCGTCGGTCCAGAAATGACGCTCAGTTTGCCCTGGGGGAAGTCCAAGTTGAGATTCTTCAGTTTGAACACATCTGAATCGCCATCAATGTCCTCCGATGGCCAGGCAATCGTGGCATTCTTGAATGCGACAACTCGGCCAGGCTTCAAGTAGTTGTCTCGCTCGGGAGAATCCAAGAATTTCTGCACTCTGTTGGCACTGATTATCGCGTCAAGCATATCCGTGGCCAACTCGGGAACAATTGCCAGAGTCATTTCAATCGCCTCAAAGATGGAGATTGTGGTGAAGGCGATTGAGGCACTCAGCGTCTTGTTGATGTAGGCATATGTCGACAGAGAGATGGCCGAGAGCATGACAGGACCAAAGATCCAGATGGAGATCATACAGGTATCGTAGGCAAAGACAGACCACTGTGTCTTCAGTTCCTTGCGCCTCGTTTCCAGGATCTTCTCGTACCAGTCCTTTTCGAGTGCGCTGAACTTGATCTGTCGGATCCCTTGGAGGGCTTCAGCCACCACCGCCATCTTCTGGTCTCTGTACTTCATCAAGTCGTCCTGCGCTGCCGCATACTTCCTCGACACATACACATTGAGAGGAGCGATCAGGACAGGGGCGGCCAAGCCAGCCAGCATCGGTCTCCAGCCGATCAGCTTGACCAGGAAGCCAATGGCAAAGATGAGTTTGATGGCACAGCCCAGGAAGAGATAGGTGAACATGGCAAACTCGGAGATGCGCTTGCTGTCCACTCCTACAAGATTGATCGTTGACTGGCTGCTCTTCTGAACCTCATCCTCGTCTTCTTCCGCCTCGGCATCGTCCTCGTTCTTCTTCTGGCCAACACCATTGCTCAGGCTTGCTTTCCCATTTGCAGTGGCCTTCTCGGCTGGTTTGCCGATACCTTTGATATCCTTTCGTCGGATGGTCTTGCCAAAGATGACAGCCGACAACTGCTCGTAGATGGGCACTCCGATCTTCAGGAAGCTGATGAAAAACATGATATTCTCAACCCAGGTAGACAGGATCACAGACAGGCCTAGGGACCCAATCAGCAGCCAGGCCTTGAGCGGATCGTTGTGTCCAGCGTCTCGAGCCTCGAGCCAGCGGAGGATATAGAACAGGCTGATCTGAGGCAGAAAGTTCAAAACGGATGCAATCGCCTCCAGAATCCATTGCTTGATGAAGTAGCCCTTTCGCGAGAGAAAGAGGGTCTTCCATAGCTTGTCCTGCTTGCCCACCGAGTCAAATCCCTCGCGCAGGGTGTGAGATCGGATCTCATGGTTGATTTCAGGCAGATCATCATAACCAAGTCCGTTGTTAGCAATGGCATAGTTTAGAACTGTCGATGGCCAGGAAAAGGTCAGTCTGCCCAGGACGGAAGTTGTATGTTCTCGATCGACCACGAGTCCGTTGTGGAACACGTCAGGTCGGCGCGGGATCAGAGCGCTTGTGGCTGTCAAAACGAGGGCAGGGAACCATTGGAGGAGGACAAGGGCAACAAAGAGGGCGCGGGAGAGATGCAAATCATGGATGGAATTCAGCAAGAGAGCTTCAGCGGCTAGAGCAGTTACAAGCAAAAGGGACGACAGGGACGACAGTATGCCAAGCCGATATCTCGAGACCGACGAGGGCGTGATGAAGATGATGACAGCCTGAAGCAGGACCGGAATCCACACAGCAAACTGGACCCATTGTCCGACCAGCACGGTGGCCGCCGTCGCGTTCACGCTCGCGAGAACAGCCAGAACCAAGGCAGCCAGAAGACCGAGGACGGAGAAGGAGAGCAGGATGACTCGCTGGATCAAGTCGGAATAGGCCGATTGGCTCTCAGCAGTGGCCACGCCGTCGTCGTCCTCATACCGGTCCGAATACTGGAAAAAGGAAGTACTCTTGCCCAAGGTGCGCTTGACGGCTAGGATCAGGGCCGGGTGGCATAGAAGGCTGACAACAGAGAGGGTAGCGACTGCTATGGCCAGCGCGGCCTGGGTGTTGTCGACCGGCATCCCAGCGTAAGAGACGACGGTCTAATGGTGGCGAATGCAAGGAAAACAAGGCAACATCATCGCACAACTAGCCTGGGACGGTGTAAAGTGAGATTAATAACCTGCTGAGAGAAACGGAGATTTTATTCTTCTCCAGCCCGCGCTACAGTCGATCTCTGAGAGAGGACAATACCTTTTTGACGTTGCCACTGACTGGGGAGGGAATGTTGAAATCCTCGTGAAGTGGAGTTCGTCAGCGGCGGCCACCATTAAGCGCGCTCTGATTGGCTGGGTTGGGCCCACACCTGCGTTGCTTGTGTTGCTTGTGTGACTCATAGTAAGCAATCACGACATTGCTGTTATGAGTATCTGCTCCAGAACTGGCAACAAGCGCCGCTTCTGACTCAATTCATGAAGCGTGGCTCAGTGTCAATCGTTTCCAGGAAGGGCACAATGCAAGCTTAAAGAAGATTAAGGAAGATTTCTGGACGAAACGGCCGAGCTCGTGGTTCAGAGTCCAGACCACCCCTCGTTCTTGCCAGTTACCAAACTTTGCACTAACTCGTATATGGAATAGACCGGGGTGGCGTTAAGCTCAGTTGGGTAATTATTAGGCTAACCTTAACCAACTTTATCTTTTTTAGCAGTTACACTGTAAGTACTGAGTAGCCTTATGATTGACCGGGTCACACCAACTGCGACTTCGTCTCTGCCAGAGAGACAGGAGACAGCTGCAATCAGCGTCAGCGTCGGTCAATGATTCTGTCATCATGCGACACAACACTCAAGGTCGATGACCGCCAGCCGCCAGCCGCCCTCACTCCCTTCCCGCACTCTCCCCTCTCTCTCTCTGGCCCTGCCGGCTGCGGTGACCAAATGTCCCACAGGTTCAGGACAAAATACCCCCCGCCGTCCCAGCCATGGCCTTGTTCGTTGCAGCGGGGCGCCTCGCAACAACAAGGGCACAACTAGGAGGACGAGCGTCTGATGGCCTCAAGCTGCGCCACATTCTTCGCCGCAGCTGCCAGGGCAAACACGAGAGGAGAGAGAGAGTGGGGAATGATAGAGCGCGCCCGAGGGCTGGTCAGCATCAACGTCGCCTCAACCATCCTTTGGCCGGAGAATAATCGGGGCTGTCTCTCCTACGCCCGCATGCTTGTTCTTCATGTGCCGTCGAAAGTTGGAGGCGGTGGAAAACGTGTTGTTGTCGCATGGTTTTGGGATTACAATTGGGCACTGCCAACGAGCCCGTTGGTCGGGCTTCATGTGCGTGGCAAGGTGCCTGCTAATGTTCCGCTCTCGGGAGAAGCACTTTCCGCATCCTTCAAATGGGCAAAAGGTGCGCGCTGTTGAGCTGGTATTATTGGCACCATCTGCTGATGTTTGCGGCGAGGTTGACTTGCCAGATGATGAGACAGTGTCGGAGCCTTGGTCGGTGGGTGAGGATGTCGTTGACTGACGCTGCTCCTTTCTGGAAGTGGTGATTGAATTCTGCGCATTTTGATCTTGGGAAGATCTCGGGCATTTGGAAACAGGCCTTAGATGACCAGTTGCCTCCCTTCGATCGTCTGACCTGGTTTCCCCTCCAAGGTGCAGAGGGCCTGGATTCTGACTGGGCGACGGTTGATGACTGCTTGCCCATGAATCCCGACAGGCCCCCGGCCACGGCCTTGGCTTTTCCAGATCGGAGAGACAGACGAATGGGTATGGTGGCTGGTCATGTTCAGGTACGAGGCATCTGCCCTGCCCGGCGATCTGTGAAACGCGCGCCCCCGCCTACGGTAAGCACCGTGAGCGGGGCCTGGGAAACGGTTGTCAAGAATTCAGCACTGGAAGTAGCTTCTGAAAGTTGTGGAGGAAAGTCCAAAGCGTTCCAGGAGAGAGATAAGACCATATATATTGTAAGAACGGCCGCATTTTTTGGCCGGCTGACTGATGTGCTGGTCCGGCTTGTCTGGTTCGCTGGCTGGCCCTGGCCCCTGTTGCTTCTGAATGATTGGATGAGCGAGAGGAGCGGGCGACGAGTAACAGGGACTGGCCGAAGAAGGGTGCAGGACTGCCAGCTGAAGGCACCCCTGGTCAGTACACTGGGGGAAAATCATTCTGCATGCTGGTGACAAAGCAACGCAATAGAGTGTGTATCTTTGAGTTAAGCGCAAAAGTCTGTGTGATAGTCGCATTAACGAGCCGAGAGGAGAACAAATAGGACGGTTGCATTGCCCATCACTCATAGCGAGGTGCAGCTGCCAATCCTTTAATCCTCGCAGAACCCGATCACAACGCATCGGGCGTTAACTTAGCAAGGCTAGTGGTGTCCGGGGGTCAAAGTTTCGAGACAACACACTCTATTCCGCCTCCTCTATACCAACTCATTTTGGTATTGCAGAGTCGTCACTCCGCATGTAGGTGTGGTGGCCGACGTTGTGACTGGGCGTTGATCACGCGGGCAAAATCTCTATCCTAAGAGGTGCTGGATGTGGTGTGGCATACCTGTGACCAAAGGCCCAGGTACGATCAAGGACTTTTCGAGCGAGCAGATGTCTCAGCCTCGGATGCATAGTGCCCGACTTGGCCACTGGAATCCCATAGTGAGAGCCTTGGTCTTGGTCAATTGTGCAAAAAGCAGTGAAAGGGTGCCGCTTCAATTAGGAGCCAGGCAGTTTGATAGGAATGCTCTTTCGTACAGGGCACCAGGCAGTTTGATGCTCTTTCGTACAGGGCACCAGGCAGTTTGATGCTCTTTCGTACAGGGCACCAGGCAACAGGTGCCCATGTTGGACATGGGCCCATATGAACAGACTCGGCCCTCGGCGCGTGGACTTCCCACCCGGGAGCTGTCATTGTCATAATTCAGTTCTCCTCGAGGTCGCACCCAACTCTCTGCGCGCCTGGGCCGGATCGAAGAAGCTGCCAAGCTCCAAGTATTCTGCAGCAAAGGCAGAGGTCAGCAATGCCCAGTCTAGGACGACGTCTCCGTCCAGGTGTTGGCCATCGTCGTTGATAGTGTGCCAAACGGATGGAAAGCGGCCAGGAATCAGATGCAGGCACTGCACACCGCGTGCCATGAAGGGAAGATGGTCGTCCTGCATCACATAGCTGGCAAATGGGTCTGTCTGTTTTTTGCTACCTTCGTTCAGCCAGAGCCGGTCATGGCTGCTCTTGAAAAGGCCCAGGTCACGGAGCGTTTCCTCCAACGTTGCCATTCGCACATAGGACCAATGAGAGCCGTGTTGCCAGGACGGGATGTTGTGGTACTCGCCGGAACCCAGCAGGTCCAGCAGAACAAAGAGCTCAATCGAGTCGAGCTGCGTCTTGTAGATGCTGGTGGCTGGGTTGAAGGTGTGCTCCCACTCTTCCGCAAGCGAGCGGGCTCCGTAGATGCTGTCTTGCGCGTTCCAGCTTAGAAATGCTTCTTCTCCATCCAGGAAGATGATCTGGATGCCTGTCTGCTCCTCAAAGTCAATGTCAAAGTCGTCCGTCTGGATGGATTCCCATTTCTTGGTCAGAGCAGCGTCGATTGCCTGTGCAGCCTGCATGATCATCGCACACGGCGCCGCGGAATCGATTGCACCGACAAAGCCTTCTGGGCGGATGAGAGTGTCATAGTGGGCAACCAGCGTCAAACGCCCGACATTGCCTGATGCCGACCAAGGCGGGTCTCTTCTGGCTATGAAATTGACAAACGGCACTTCCTCGTCGCCGTGGATCGGGGTCTTGGACGTCGAATTCTGGAAGGAGATCTCCCATGCGGGGAGAGAGGTTCGGAAGAAGTCTACGAAATGATTGAGCACTTGGGTACTGCCCGGAGTGCCTGGCACGCGCGGGATGAGGATGGGAGACAGCAGCGAGCCGGTCGAGACATCGAAGTCAGCTGGGTCAGGCTTGGGCAGGCGCGATCGGAGCGTGTCGTTGGACAGGGGCTGGTAGGCGAACGCGGGGAGGCTACAGAACAGAGCAAGCCAGGCCAGCAGCTTGCAGAGTGGACGACCCATAGCCTCAGGTTTAAGACCCGGAGCGGGTGTACGGAGGGGTGTTCTGCATAGGTGGCAAGGGGAAAACCTGGCAGGAACGATCGCATGGTGTTGCCGTGTTTCGGCCCAGATGCTCCATTTGGCAGGTGCCGACGAAATTGTGTTTGGAAAGCGCGACAGGATGCATATGTGCGTTGACCTCAGCCCATCACGACGGCCGGCGATGGCTCTCCCTCCCTTCCTGCTGATCGAGGTCCGTGCCGCGTTCCAGGCCTGTGCTCGACAGAATGCTGTCCAGACCTGTGCCCGACAGCATGCCTTCCAGAAAGCATCGCGCCACTCATTCACGCTGGCAAAAGTGCGATTCCTGCACACTAGACCTGCCCATCGATTACCAGCTGGTCGACCGACGACGAATGTGCCAGAGGCCCAGCGGTCCAATGGGCGGAACACAAACGCAGCACAGAATGGGGAGTCCTCCACGCAGCTGACGCCGAGGAAGGAGAAGAACAATGCGCTGGATACGGACCGCAGCGTCGACGTGCCGTTGCGAGTCATCCCACCGGCCAAGCTCAGTCCATCGACAAAACTGCTACCGCAGGAAAGACTGCATATCGAACATCTGACAAGGCATCCTCCAACAAAGAAGAAGATGCCAGGTATGGCTGCCTCATGCCCAGGTGCGGTGGCTCTGCTGACTGTGCCTAGGCTTTCGTGAGAGTCTGCTCGTCTACCATCTGGGTAATTTCAGGATATGGTGGATTATCTTCCTCCGCATCTTTACAACCACGACCGCCTGTACGATGGCCACAATCTGGATGCCTGCCTACTACCAATGGGGAGCACCGTGGTGGGTCTTGGCCGGAGGAGGCCTGGTCGCCCTTCTCCCGCCGTGGATGGTCTTCTACTGGTTCAGAGGCTTTGTCACTGAGATCCGGCTGAAGCTGCCGCCGTCAGCACGCGAGTCGGCGAAGACGGCAATGAATTATGCGCGGAATCTGCCTCGGGATGCCACAATCGAGGCACGCTTTCACTACTGGACATCTCTTCCCGGGGTTGCCAAAATGAAGATTGGAGACACGGTGCCGGTGTCGAACAAGTTCAACATACCGCCGGTCACCTTTAGGTGGGTAGGGCCTCGTGTTGATCGAGGTTCGTGGCTCTTCCCGATCCCCACTGATTTCTGGATTGATTCGACCACATCTCGGGGAATGGCAGCCAGAACAACGGTGCCTGGGATCTGGGAGACCCTGTATAAGCGGCTGGCCGGGCTTGATACGGCTGCAGGACGGAAATGGAAGAGTTGAATGTGGAATGACAGTGGGGGGGGCAGGCAACACTGGCTTCATTCACCCAAACACCGACCATACTCGTGTTGTCCAACAATTCTGCCTTCGTCTGTGTTCTAAGCACACTTCACTCTGACTTGAGTTTCTCAATTGATCTCTCACGGGTGTGTCTCTTGATCATCACCCTCCCTCTCTCACTCTCCTCGTCATATTCAACCCTGTCCCCCGGCTCTGTGCTTGCCTTGCCCATCATTCTCTGCAATTCTCTCGTCTGGTCACGCCTCTTGTAAGTGCACAGCTTCCATGGCTCATGCTCGTCGCCTCTGAAGCTGAATGAAGGTGCCACAGAAACGTCGATTGCAATCACAGCCCCAGCCATGTCTGACGACTCGCCTCAAGATGCTGATGCCCCTGCATCCACGTCCACGGGTGCGCCTACGCTGACTCGTCGTGACATCGAAGTCCTCATCGCCGGCTTTCGCGCGTTCAAGGGTAGTCCAGAGGTAAATGATGCCTAGTATCTCCAGACTCATTGCCGCTCATGCTCCGTGTAGGTCGACAATGCTCAGCTCACTACCGCCCTGGGCTTGTCAAATCCGCGATCCGGCACCAATGCCTGGCGCAATCTCACCAAGAAGATCCTGGGCGATCAGGTCCCCAGCCTGCCTCCACTCTCCAAGGATGGCAGTCCGCGGGCGCGAGCAACCAAAGCACCGAAGAAGTCGACCAGCCTGACCACAGCTCCTCCGTCTACTGGGGCAAGCGAGAACGTTGCATCCCCTGAGCCTGTCACCCCTGCCAATCCTGGCATCGGCAGCAGCTTTCAGTCAAAGTGCAAGGAAGCCTCTTCCGCGGCCACCCCAGCCACTCCAGCCATGAGTGACGATGCTGCCAAAGCCCCCACCATCAGCGAGCCCAGCACTCCAACCCCTGCTCCCCGTGCCGCTGCTGCAGGAGGCATGATAAAGAGCGGTAGCGGTAGCGGTAGCGACGAAGACACCACCAGCCCTGCCATTGCCCTCGCCGGCCAGGAAGCAAAACCTGCAAAGAAGGCACGCAAGACCCCCGCCACCAAGCAGGCGAAAGGCAAGCAGGCCAACTCCGAGACTGGCGGCGGCGGCTCAGGCCCGGACGACAACAAGCCTGCACCCTCAAAGAAACGCAAGGCACCAGCCAAGAAAGCCGCAAAGGCGGCGGCGACGACGACGACGACGAGCGACAACAATGATGGTAACAATGCACCTGCACCAGTCAACGAAGAAGGAGCCGCACCGCCAGAGCCCAAGCGCCAGCGCAAGACCGCAACCAAGAAATCTGCTGCTGCTGCTGCCGCTGCTGCTGAGCAGCCCAAAGCCGAAGCCACTACCGCCGCCGTCACTACTGTTGGTGCTTCTGCTGCTACGACAGCCTTCTCTCTCGAAAAGGCCAAGGCGGAGGCAAGAAAGGAGCAAATCGACAGAGCGGTCGAAGAGGCCAATGCTGTGCTCATGGGCGAAGCACCCACCGCCACCGCCACCATCGCCGGCGCCGGCGCCGCCAATGTCGATGAGGAGAATGGAGCGTAAGTCAGACTGTCCTTTTTTCCTTGGAACGCACTGATGAGTTCAACAGTACTGCTCTTCCTACTACTACTGCTGCTGCTGCAGTCGCCGTGTCTGGTGGTGCCGCCACTGCTGCATACGATAGCGCCGTCGAGGCCCTTCTCGATCTCAACTCTGTTAACCACCGCAACGACATTTGAGAAATGCAGCGATTGAATTGAACCTGGCCCGGGCGCTACTCTACTGGTGCTGCTGGTGATGATGAAGATGAGGAACTGGACTGAACTGAACTGAACTGGGCTGTGGAAACTGAAATCTGAACAAAGGGGCAGTAAGTAGCCTGCCTGCAGAAAGCAGACGGCCAGTCAAGTTGACTCAACTCGAGAGAATTAATACCATCAAAGATCAATAATGCGTCCTGAATCGTATCATGCATGCCATCTGTCCTCGAGTGAATCATTCGTTGTCGTATTACACCATGTGTCCCCGAGTGAATCGTTCGTTCTAGGTCAATAGTTGGCTGCTAGAATTTGTCGATATCTAGATAGATGTACACCCAAATGCCAACGCCCATCCCCATGCTCACTGCCGCATATCATATCTTGCTGGCCGCCTGGAGGCAACTGAAGATGCGATGCGAGCGATAGAGTCTCTCTTTGTCACCGCAGCCCGTAATATATATTGCTTTCTTCGGGCAGCCCTTTCACAGCCGTTCAATCGCGCCCATCAACTCCTGTACAGCTCTGTCTCCCACACTTCCCTCTGTCAGAATCGAGGCAACATCACTCAACACCCCCAGCGGCAACTCAGCGCCACTCTCCACTCCCTCGGCAGCCTTGCCGAGCTTCTTGCCCACCTTGGAGGTATGCTCCCAGGCTTCGGCCGCCGCTTCCGCCCGGATGATGACCTCCTTGCGGATGCCACACATGCTGGCACAATGCATGCCAAAGCTCCCCTCGGCCACCCCATTTTCCAGCCGGTAGAGAAAAGTCACCCGGCGTTCCTCGTCGTCAACCAAGATGGCCATCCTCTTCATCTCCACCTCCGGGTGGTACCTGAACTCGGCGCCCAGGGAATGGTAATGTGTGGCGAAGAAGCCCAGACATCCCACATGGCTTGCCAAATGGTGTAGCACCGCTTGCGCAACGGCTACACCGTCATGACTACTGGTGCCTCGACCCAGCTCGTCCAGGATCACGAGACTCCTTGGGCTGGCTTCTGTCAAGATCTTCTTTGTCTCGGCCAACTCGACGAAGAAGGTGCTCTGGGCAGCAAATATGTGGTCTTGCGCACCCAGTCGGCTCATTATCCTGTCGACGGGGGTGAGCCTGGCAGAGCTGCAGGGCAGATAGCAACCGATCTGTGCCATGATGACTGCGATACAAGTCATGCGCAGGACAGTAGATTTACCAGCTGCATTTGCACCAGTCAGGAGGGTGAGGTTTGGGTTGTGGCCACCAAGTTGGATGTCATTTGGAATAAAGTCATCCACGTTCTCCATAAGACAAGGGTGGCGGAGGTCAACCAGGTCTAAAACAGAGCGTTCATCGTCGATGAACTCCGGCCGGCACGAAGGCTGACCGAGTGATGCTGATGCTTTGGCCAGGGAGATAAGGCAGTCGAGTTGTGCCATGATCTTGACTGCAGCAAGCCAAATGTCGTAGTTCTCGTCAAAGCGCTTGTAAAAGCGTACGGCCACGTCTTTGACGATCTGCGAGTGAGTCTCCTGTGCTTCCTGCAGCTCTCGCACCTTGGCTCGCAGTTCGGCAAAGTACCACCGTTTGGCACCTGAGATGGCTGAGACCTGGTCCCAATTCTTGGGCACCTTGATCCTGGCTGGCACCTCGAGCTGGTATACCTCCTTGCCGACATCGACAAACTTGATCGCGTTAGAACCCAGACTCTTTCGCTGTTCCTGCAAGATGGACTGAAGATCAGACTCCAGTTGCTCAATCACATCTTGACTATCGTCAAAGTCAGACTCGATGCCACGCTCAGGTACAAGGATGTTGCCATCCTTGGCCTTTGCTCGATCAAATGCCGTTTCCCAGAACTTGAGCCTAGACTCAAGCTCCGGCATGCCATGGATGAGCTGGCCAATCACACTGTCTTGATCAGGCGCCTGGCTAGACCCGTCTCGAAGCAGCGAAATTGTGTAGTCGATCTGCTCAAATCCTTCCAGCACACGGACAAATTCTGCAGCTCTGCAAGTGGTGGCGTGCACCCGAGAGATCAGTCGTTCAAGATCAGGCATCTTTGACATTTGGGAAGTGAATCTGTCCCGGACTTTGCTGTCGGCATTCAGCGAGTCAACCGCATCGAGACGGGCATTGATCTTCTTGGTGTCCATCAGAGGATGGCACACCCACTGCTTAAACATGCGTTTCCCAAAGGGAGTGATGCACCGATTGAGCAGCTGGAACAATGTGCCATCGACGCCGCCATCAAAGGTATTCGCAAAAACCTCCAGGTTGATGAGGGTTTGCCCATCGAGAACAAGACTGCTTGCTTTGCGGATCGGGTCGAACCAAGTGAAGTTGCCCAGGGTGATGAGTTCCCGTTCAATCTTAAGAGTCCTTAGATACTGGATCAGAGCGCCCAGCGCAGACATCAGGTTGTCCTTTTCCTTTGCTTCTTCAAGCACTTGAGGCCACGAGGACGGGAAGTAGTCCGAGGCCTGGATCTCCTTCACCGTCACATGGCCATCCCAGAATTCTTTGCCCGGCTTCAGGTAGTTCCAGATCGTAGTTGGACCAGTGTTGTTCTTGAGGATCCGCAGAGTCAGGGGACTCAGTCCGCCCTTTTCAAGGAGCAATTCTTGAGGTCTCGTCTGAGCAACAAAAGTCTCGAATCTGGTGAGATCTGCATCATCGATGAACTCGGTCACGTAGAATTGGCTGGTGGCCGTGTCGACGAATGCGACTCCAAAAGCAGGCAGGCCGTCGACTTCGGACTCTTTGATGGCCACGCAGTACGTTGCCATGTCGTCCTGGAGCATCGAACCATCGACAAGAGTGCCAGCAGTGAGCACACATGCCAGCTCCCGCTTGATCACCTTGTCGTCCTTGGACTTCTTTCTAGGTGCCTCCTCACGCTCTCGCATGTCTTTGCCCAGGGCCGTCTCATTTTGGTCGACACGGGCAATCTTGAAGCCCTTGGCCAGAAATTCCGAAGCCCAGTGGCTCAAACTGCTCTCTGGCACTCCAACCATGCGCATATTAACCCGGTCAGTCAGCTTGAGATCGAAGAGCTGGTGGCCAATGGTTGCATCGTTTTCATACAGCTCGTAGAACTTGCCCTTCTTGAAGAAGACAATGGTGTTCCAGAATTTCTGCTTGATTTCCCAATACTGCTTCTCAAAGGGCGAGAATTTGGTCCAGGCCATGGGAGGAATATAGATAGTTCGTGGGTCGTAATCTGCATCATCTGGCGTCCGCCGGTCCATATCCCGCACATCAGCCAACCAAGTATATCGTTGCTCTGGCTCCGTCATATGCGCCTTCTTCTTGGTATTGCCCTGGGTATTATGTTTTGAGGGAATGTTTGCCGATCGTGGTTGCAACGGCAGACCATTCTCTGGATCGTAACTCCACTGCTGAGCTGTTGATGACTCTGGCAGATCGTCAAGCTTCACAGTTTCGTCCTCGTGCACCTGAGGGGATGAACGGCCGGAGTGCTGACGGCAGGTCTTTTGAGACGGCTTCACTGACGACTTCTTGCGTTTGGCCGGTTTCACATCTTCATCAGAGTCGTCTGGAACGATAAAGTCGTCCATATCTAGAGTTGTAAGCATCGCTTCAGGCGAGGGAACAGCGACAGCTTACCATCATCCTCGTCCACCCCATTGCCTTGTTCATAGGCATCTTCATCGTCGCTGTCAGATATCCTACGTCGCTTGCTGGGCCGGCCACGGATTGCTTTCCTGGGCTGAGGCTCGAAGATATCGTCGCCATCGGTGCCCTCGCTGTCAGACTCCTGGTAACTGGTATGTTTCTGTTTGGTTCTCCTTGATGGCGTGCCTTGTCTTGCAGCTGCGGCATCGACTACGCCTCCCGTCTGCCCTCCGTCCCCGGAGGCTGGCGAAGGGAGGCCATTGCCAGCAAGAGCACTCGCCTCCAACAGTCCAGGTTCGTCTTCTGGCTCCACGGCATCGCTGCTTGGAAGCGGCGTCAACGCTGCTTTTCTGGCTGGGGCTGAGAATTTGTCCTGCAGTGTCGTCGGCTTTCGAGGAGAGCTCCGATCGGGCAGCTTCGCTGGAGGGGCCGGCGTCGGGGTCTTGGTGAAGAAGCCGTGGAGGGAAGTCTGCTTCTTAGCGGTGGAGGGCGTGGTTGCCACGCCAGCCTTCTTTGCCATTGTGCAGGTCAATGACCACCAGTAAAATACTCGCCAGGTGGCTTTGCCTGGATGAATAGTGGTATGGCTGTGTAGGAAGTGCGGACGAACTGACTGTGATGCTAATGGGCGCTCTTGCCCAATTAATTAAAGGGCACGCGTCGCGCGTCACGCGTTTTGTGCCTGCTCGAAATGGCAAGCACCGAACGTTACTTCCCTACTAACATTAGTCTCATGTCGTCGAATCACCGTCGAGCCTTTCCACCATCGTCGACCAGGCCCGGCAAGATCGCATCGACGCCAGTGTTATAACAAACTAATGCCTTCTCCTCTGCGGTTCGCATTTCAACCTTGGCATCGAGATGTCTGTGCCGACCCAGTCCGACTCAGACTACCGACATGACTCGGAACTGGACGAGAAGCTTCCAGATGGCCAGGGCATTGGCTACAATGGCGATGATGTGATCAACCAGGACGGTGATGATTTCAAACTGCGCTCGACCTCTCTCCTGCAAAGCCCAGGTCCAAACGATGAGACTTACCAGCCGCCTTTTGACTGGGCCGAATCCAAATCGGACATCGATTCAGCGCAGGATAGCGACTATCACGGCGACGAGAATACCCGCTACACTCGTCCGAACCGATGGTATGGAGCAGACTCGACTTGGCTCTCATGGACAGAGGACGAGCGCTTGGTTGCTCAGTCTTTAGACCGAGTTCGATCGCAGGATCTCAGCATTCATTTGTACAATGCATTTGCCCTCAATTCCAGTGTCAATTCGTCTCAACAGAGCAGAAGGACGCGCTCAAAGGGCAAGGCTCCGATCAGACCGAATCAAACAGGGCAGGACGATCATTCTGGCTTTCTTATTACACCGCCAGGATGGACTGCCTGGCCCTTGCCACCGGAACAAGTCCCGCGAGAGCCTTTGCTGCCCCAGACCAGCCATGACAGTCTCTATCGCTTGCGGGATGATTACAGACTATCAGCCCCACTGGAAGAATGCATCATCGCTACAGCCACGCGTATTGCCCGTCAGCGCTGGAGTGCCCGCACGAGTTTGCCTGAGTTTTCGACTAAGAGGGACTGGGGAGTCAAGGGCGAGGATGAGGCGGCGGACCCGTCAGTGGATGCCGACATTCCTCAGGCCAACGATGATGAAGACTCTACTGCAGAATCAGAGCTGCGGGAGATAGGAGTATCTGGCCCTGGCTCGTCTGCATCTGAAAGTGCAGAGGAGCCGATGTTTACAAGCCAGGCCTACGATCTTGCACTCGACATCGATGAAGAGGCAAAGGATGAGAAGGCTCTCACAGGTGAAGCGGACAGTTCTGGAGACCTACAACCAGCCCCGATTGTTGATGATGAGAAAGCAAGGACACTCCTCCTCCCGGGCGCTCGGCACATGCTCAGCAAGATTGACGATCTCCTCATGGGGCTACACGAGGCTCGACAAACATACGCGACTGTGCCACTAAGAAGAAAACTGCCCCTCCGTCCCCATGAAACAGACGTGTCAGAAGTCTCTTCTGACGCCTATCATGGGCGTGGACGCAAACGAAAGAGAACGCCGGGGCGGTCCGGATCAACTAGAAGTAAATCCACTGATTCTGGTAGTGGCAACGAGAGAAAGGACCGGTGGAGGACACTCCAAGCTCGAGGATGGAGTGATGTCGTGGGAATGGCGGCCCTGACTGGATGGAACCCGGTTGTGATTGAGCGAGCTAGCCAACGATGTGCCAGCCTGTTTGGACAAAATATGCTCTTCCGAACATTCCACGAAGGAGACAGAGCCAAAAACCAAGACTCGTACTTTTCAGAGTTCAAGGCTTTGGACAGTGGTGAGGACGAGGAGGACAAAGACGACGCGTCTGGACCAGAGTCTCACCATGACCTTACGACAGGGATAATCAGAACCTCTCGACCGTGCGATGAATGCGTTGAGCAGCAGGAGACGTGCAGGCCACAAGACACTATCCAAGGGCAGACTGCGTGTCGACGATGCCAGGAGCGTGGAAGCCAATGCTCTGGCATTGTCACACAATCCCTCCTGCTCAGTCGCACATGCCCCTATGCTGATTGCCCAAGGCACGACCTGCCTTTCCGAAACGTCTGGTATATTCAGCGACATATTGACAGTGTCCATCGCGACGACCCGCTCCCTCCCCATCGCGACGATGCCTCTTTTGCTCTGCCCTCGGTCGAGTCCCAACTCCTGACACAGTCTCAGTTGTTCTCCTCTCAGCCCTCGCACGAGATCATCTGTCCGGTCACGACCTGTCCACGGCATAAGCAGCCTTTTGTTCGCGGTGCAAGGCTGTACCTGCACATTAGGAATGCACATCCCGAGGTTGACGTTGAGGCCCTGAAAAAGCTGGAAAGCAAGCGGCGCGGTGAGAAGAGGGGGCAATACCGCGATGAGAGCCGCAGAAGCCAGGTCGGCAGGGCAAATCGATCGAGGTCGAAAAGCGTGGCGGCACGACCGGCAGAGAGTTCAAGTGACAGCGATAGAGAATAGGATAGAAAGGAAAGGAAAGGAGAGAACAGGATAGAAAAGAAAGGAAAGGAGAGAACAGGATAGAAAAGAAAGGAAAGGAGAGAACAGGATAGAAAAGAAAGGAAAGGATGTCAAAGAGAAGTTGGTAATATTGTTTGTTGTACACAGAATGTTACACTTTTTGGCCTCGCTCACCGTCTCCCTTTGCTCCCGACTCGGCTGGTTTCGTCCGTCCTGACAGCATCCTCAGCCGGCTTCCCTTGGACCGGGTCCCAGCCAGGCGCGGTCAAGCCTCTGCTGACAAACTCCTCATCGGGGATGACTCTGACAATCTTGACACGCCACTTACCCGTTCTCAGAATGAGCAACTCTTCATTTCCACCTCGATATCCATCTTCTTCTCCTTCTCCCTCCTCACTCCCAATGAGCCAGGTCTTCAGGACGTCCCACTTGGCTTTGTTCATATCCGCAGGGATATAACTAACGTTGTCGCCCATTTGCCTCTTGCCGTCGGCGGTGCTGCCAATGTACGCGCCGCCCTTGATGATCAGGCGGCTGCCCTCGGAGCGGGAGCTGACAAGCCCGGCGTGGTGCAGGATGCGGGACAGGTGCTGGTTGTGGACGAGGCTGCGCGGCAGGGTGCACGAGTTGGACGAGTGTGTGTGGATGGACTGTGACTCGCTTGACTTTGTGACGCCGGGATGAGAGGGTGGCGGGGTCTGAACATGGCTGTCGTTGAGGGAAGCGCGGAGCTCACCAAGGGTTGTGTTCTTGCTGAACACCGCCCGGTGCTGCTTCTCGGCCGTTTCGGCGGCGCCCAGGCCGTGGATGAGTTCGACAAAGTCGCGTGCGAGCGCGTGCTGGGCTACGCGCTTCGACGGGTCCTTGGCGTGCTCGTCCATGATCGTCCTGATTTCACTCAGCGGCAGGAAGGTGAGCAGTTTGAGGTACTTTTCAACGTCGGCGTCAGATGAACGGAGGAAGAATTGGTACAGCTCGAAGGGAGGGGTCAGATCGGGGTCGAGCCAGACGGCGTTGCCTGCCGATTTGCCGAATTTCTCGCCAGACTCTGTCGTCAGGAGAGGAACGGTAAAGCCGAGAGGGTCTTCTGTCACCGTCGGTGCCGGCTCGGTGTCCAGTGATTCAGATGCATTCTCCCTCTTCTTTTGTGCCTGCCGTTTGAGATCCGCCGCTATCTGCTCCTGCTTCAACTTCTCCTGAAAGGGAACGTCGATCGAGGCCGTATACTTGACTGCTTCTGTGCCCTGCAGGATGTTGCCGAACTGGTCCGCTCCGCCTATCTGCACCTGAACACCCTTCTGAAAGAGTTCCCACCAATCCCAGGCCTGGACGAGGGGATAGCAGAATTCGGCGAGGGACATGCCGTCGCCCTTTTCAAGACGGTTCTTGACCGAGTCGCGGCCGAGCATCGGCCCGACGCGGACACCAGTCAGCATGAGTCGCATCCATTCGCTGATGGGCCTTTTCCCGTGCCAGATTGAATTGTTTGTAAGCGCCCTTCGCCAGGCCCATTCTCTCTCGTAGCCACGGCGGCCGGCATAGCGTTCCATGGTATCGCCGAAGCGTTTGAGCTGCATGTGCATGGCGGCCATGTTTGCCCTGCGTAATTTGCCGTTTTGCGCAGCCCTTGCCTTCAGCCGGTCCGTTGGATCTCCGATCACGGCGGTGGCGCCTCCAAGAAGAAAATGAACGGGATAGCCGTGGATGAAGAGCCAAGACAAGGCCATAAACGGGACCATGTGTCCCACGTGCAGGCTGGGTGCTGTCGGATCAACACCAGCATACACACCGACCCGGCGGTTGTCGAGGAGGGTCTTGAGGTCATCACGCTTGCCAACGATTTGGTTGACGTAGCCTCGCTCCTCCAGAACATCCAGCACGCTCTTCTTCACTCCATTACGAATATCCTGGGCTCGACTGTTGAACGCATCTTCCGCGATGATCATCCGTTTGATGAAGTTGCGGCCAACCCCTCGACGTTGTTGGCGCCATGGCAGCGAATTCAGCCCAGGGCGAGTCTGAGTTGGCACAAATGCTGACTTCCCAATACAGCTTGGGCGTATATACTGGGCCCGCTGAGATGCTGCAGAAATATGAGAAGTCAGCATTGATGCGCGTGATTAAATGAGCGACTGGAAGAGATGTGCGATCTTTTTCTGTCGTTGTGACAGATATTTGGAAGAAGTGAATTAGGATTAGCGCGGTTATCTTGGTCTAGTCGTTTTAGGCTTAGTTCAGTTACCAACCGCATCTCACTCAAGGCGACTCAACGGCCTGCGAGCGATGCCACCCCCCAAGGGTAGATAGATCATGCGCTCGATGTAAGTAAGGTCGGCAGGTCTATTCACAAAGTCAGGAGAAGTCAGATCGGTGTCTTGCAAACTCTGCCCCGGTGTGCCGGGTGCGTATTCTCTCCACTGTCCGATGGGTGTATGCTAACTTCTACAGTTACAGTATCGTGAAGAGATAGGGGTTGCCCACAAGAGCTAGTCCGAAATCGATGTGCCTCATAAGACAGGTACCGCGGTGATCTTGTCCAAGGTCGAGATTCGATGTCTGTCACCTCGAGCACTTGAACCCCCCGGCTTTCCGCCCCTATACCTCTTCCGGAGTTACACAGTGCAACAATAATGTTATATCGACCACGTTGCCAAACTGTTAGGCCGCATGGCTTGACAGGGTCCGGCACATCCGGCTCTTTGCCGCTGCTGTGCGATTCACCGTCATTGGATTCATGGCGGGTAGCATCATAACGGACATGATGGACGTACAAGCGCAGGCTGACTGTTAAAAGTTTGTCCGCGGAACACCAACAGAGCTGCTGCAAAGATTGAGCCAACATTAACATAAGGTGAGCGGGGACTTGCCAACTATATTCCAGAATTTGCAGTAAAGAGACTATCATCAATCTGGAGGTCTTTTGTCATCAACACACAAGCACTTGTGGCTGCCTGTCAACCATACGAGCAAATATCCCGCGATGAATTCTCCTGTTCCGAGCGAATCTCGAATACGAAGATGGCTGTCTCCGAGTTTGCTACCTCTCTACAGTGTATACGAGTAGTCAGAGGACTAATCTACGCGCGTACAGAATTCTAGATCTCTTCGAAGCTACTACAGCTGGTCTTTACTGCACAAATTCGTATGACAAATGGACCAAGGGCAACGGACCCATATGTGTCAAATGTGACACTTCCTAGCGAGCCCGGGCCCAGCCATGCTGCTACTGGCAAAGCTGGGCCCGAAATCCGCAGTCAAGCCTCTGCGCCGCCACACTTGGCCTAAGTGGCCAGGCCGAAAATAGGACAGTGTCTGGTGGCGATTCCCCACTGAACTGATGAGGCAGCGATAGGCTGCTGACTCGGAAATTGGTGTCTCAGCAAAAAAGCCAAGCCGGGCTCTGGAACAACAACCAAAAGCAAAGTGCATGCATCGTGGCTGGCGTCAATGGAGAAGCAACCTCTCCCCCCAAGTGGAGATTTCTTTTCGCCAAACCACGTGCCAAATTCGGATTCAACAAGGGTATTTTATTGCTAACCAGACGAGGAAGTGCGAGGAAGTGCCCGCTGGCCCCGGACTTTATTTCAAGCCCTATTTTTAAGCTATTAATTAAAGGAAGAGGGAGAAAAAAAAAAGAAGCGAGATTCCAGGACGGCGGCGCCCTGCAAAGTCTTCCGTGACTAATACTGATAGTACAATTAACTTGTTAGGATCAGGTGAAACTAGGCCATGATTACACAGGATGACGGCAAATCCCCCACTCCCAAAAAGGGCGACATTGTTGCATTGTGCTGCACAAGAGAGATGGTTAAGCGATGCGACAACCTGCACGTATAATTAGCGCAGAGTAATTAAGTTAGTTGGCAAAATAGTGGGGGAGGAAGAGGGAGGAGAGATCGACTTTTTCTCTCCCATCCAGCAGCCTTGCACATGAAAGCCTGGTCTTTATGGAAATTGATAGGGAAAAAAAGGGAGTCAAAAAACAATGAACACCCCCCCCCCTTGAAGACACACCACACACTACGATGATGTGCATGGAGCATGGAACAGGGGGGTTTTGCAGTTTGTATCATGTACATGGGAAGAAAAGACGCAGGAACGGCCGCCGATTTCCCGCTCCCGCCCCCAGCCCCAGGGGGGAGACCCCTGAAAATCGACCTGAGTAAGAAAAGAGAAGAGAAAAAGAAAGAAAAAATATGCTTCTGCAGCTGATTACTGGGTGATGCATAGCACACAGTAGTATGCATCATGGCATGGCATTTGTATTTGGGGGAGGCACTCACCACTCGCAGTCGCAGGCAGTGAATAGTCAATCACAAGCGAGTCTTGCCCACCGTTCCCCTCCCTTCTTCGGAAGCACAAGGAAGGGGGGGAGGGAAAAAAAAAAAAACAGATGATCGTGCATGGCATTCATTGCCTGCATGGATGGGCTTGATTTGCATGGCTGGCTGCAGTGATTAATTACGGTAAGTTACAGTAATAGGAGGTGTCAAGGACCCCTGTTTTCGTTTTTCTTTTTTTTTTCCATTCCAGACCCTGCATTGGAGTTTAATTGTGATACTGTACGAGTACGCACTTTGTACTGGAATGATTAATCTGCTGCCAGGGTTTTTTGGCTTTCGATCCTGATAACTTACTGGATACTGCATTCTATTATCAATACGTGCAAGGATGGTCCACACTGCGTGATGTGATGTGATAGATGAACAGAAAAAGACCAGAAACAGAGCTGTTGTTACAGTACAGCATTCTCACAAGGTGGCTAATCAAGCTGTCATGTCATGAATTGGCTTCTCGGCTATGGACGCAACATGAAAAGGACATCAGTAAAACAAACAACAGGCTTTTTGCTTTTGGTCGTAGTCAAAAGTGTGCTCAGTCTTTAAATCCGCAGCGAGACCTGGCAAAACTGCGTGTAGGTGTCGAGATTGGCATTTTTGATGATGGTGGAGAAGCCGCCACAAGAAGGAGAGTCGCAGATGCTGTCGAAGATGTTGGTAGACACCTCCTTGTTATTGGCTTTGCTGTCGCCTTTGGGATATTCCACATGGAAGACCGGCTTCTGTTGGTCAATGAACGAGGCCAGACGATCACACTCATCGTACTCCAGGCACTGTTCGTTGATCGTCCATTGCATGCGGTGGATGACATAGTCAACAATCTCAAGTGCGTTCTTCAGTCCGATCGACAGGTTGCGGGCCGCTGCCTCGTCTGCCAGGAATTCTATGTAGTCGATGGCGTCCTCCGGAGTCAGACCAAGACCGTTGTCATTGTTGTATCCGTCGACGTTGTCAGGATCAACCCCGTTGCAGCCCTTCTCCACTGCTAGGTCGAATCGTGCAGCCATGATCTGACGCACATTCTCGCTGTTGGTGTCGAGCCAGTACTCTCCGGGCCAGCCGTCCAATGCGTTGCCGTAGTCGGCTTCAGTGAAGCTGTCCTTGTCTGGTCGCCAATCCTCGTAGCTGCCCCCAGATAGATAGCAGATGACCTTGCTTCCCTTGCTTTGGATGTCGGCGATCACAGAGGCCTCGTTGTCGAAGAGGTCCAAGTCCCAGACATCGATGCCATCGGTCAAGGGATCAGTGACCGGGGTTGCAAGTTGATATTGCCACGTCGTCCCATTCTCCGGCTGCCAAATCCCGTTGATGACGGTCCCGTTGCCAGCCGCCGGGGCAGGAGTTGGTTCAGGCACACCAGAAGATGTAGAAGAAGGGCAATGGCCATAGTAACACTGCGGGCTTTGGGCACGAGTAAGGCCGACGCCCAGGCCGACGGCGAGCCCAATAACGATGAGAAGCATGATGACGCCTCCAAGAATGAAATATCGTCGGCGCCGGCGCCAAAGCGATTGAGGTTGCGGTGAGCCCGAAGGCTCCTTCTCGCCCTCCATGGCCTTGTTATATGACAGAAGATGCATCTCCTTCAGTCTGATCTCCTGAATTGCAGGGTTGGAATGAAGCAGAGGTCCTGGTTTCAGCCTTCTGCTGGGAATCCAGAGTGTGACCTGTAAGGCCCTCGATGTCATCTGCTGGGAATGCAGGCAGGGGCCCGTGAGGCCCTGGCAAGGAGTCGGCGACCTGAAGGGGGTGTGATAGTTGCAAGCCCAGGCTTTTTCATCACAGATTCTCGAATCTACAGAGCATGGCAGAGAGTCGACCTAAAATCTTTCGAGGTGCGCTGGATTGGGTACGGCCTTACCATTTATGCGGGGAGGGGTTGTGCTTATGATTGGGCTGTGCTTACTGCTTAATGAGGCAAGAAGGGTCTTTCTCTTATTAGCATACAACTGAGACAACAAGGCATCATGTGCACCGATGGTACAGTCCACAGCCTTTTCCAACACTGCCAAGCGACACGCGCCTGTGGTGCCTAAAATAAGAATTATCACGAAGCAGACAAGAAGGAGACGGGAAGAGGGAGACAAGAAGGAGACCAGGCCAGCGCTAACCCCTGGGCATGCCTTCCCTGGGATCTCCATAGGCGCTGTAGGTCGCGCTCCTTAACCGTGCGCTTGCAAATTAGCAAATTAGCAGGTGCAAAACCAGGCCTGGGGCTCTGGTTGGCTGCAGCCCTCTTGGCTGTGGGTATTCCTGGGTAAGCAGGAGCGGCCGTCTACAGAAAATTGAAATTTTCAAAAAATCCTGCACCTGCTTCGGAATGAAAAACCGGATGATGAAACGATCGGTCGGATCTTATTCTGCTTGACAACTTGACAGATTGACAGCTATACCGCTACACTATTGCCAGTCTTAATTTTGGTAGCAATAGCGGAGACGACTTGTGTGATCATCTTATCTCCTACTGCCCAAAAGGAGGCGGGCAGAACCTTTTAGACCCTTTCGCCCTGGCAAGCGCCAAAGAATGCAGGTGGGGGGTGTCCCACTTGAGGGGGCGCGCGGTGTAATGACGCCACTTGGCGTGTCAGGCTGTCAGCAAAATACTGCCAAGGCCGAAACCCAGCTTGGCGCCCGAGTTTTAGCTTTTCTCTATACGAATAACTCCCGTGGTCGAGACATCAGATTTGCACTCCATCGTCGAATGCGCGCCACCAACACACCTAGCGGAGCCGTCGATGGGCACCAACCGAGGGCCTATCATCAAGGTTGTCAAATTGACTTCCGGCGTTGGATATGCTTTTTCGACGCGCCTGTCTCAGCCTCAGCACCCCCCCCCTCCCCTCGCTTTCCTCAGCGGTACGGTAAGTGTATTGCAAGTATTGCAAGCCTGGTGGTCTGCGCAAAGCCCTCCTCCTCCGCGGCCATGGTAAATCCAATATAGATAGGTAGGTCTGCTCCCCTCTGCATTGGTGCTTCCATATTGTTCTTCAGTGGCCCGCTTGGTTGGTCCTTTCCATCGTTTCTTGCCGACCTTTCTACGTTTCTTAATCCCCAGTCACTCTTTTGATATATCACATTCGCTCAATTTTCATCATGGGAATCTCCCAGCTTCTTACCACCCTTCTCTGGGTGGTGACCCTTGCAACCACCGCCCTGGCCCAAAACACCACCAACACCACCTTGACTGTGAAGTCAACTATACTTATCTTTGCCCGGGATGCGGAATCCGGTGCTTCTGCCATCTCGGGCTTCAATGGCTACGGCATTCCCTTCGAGCTGATCTTGGTCCCCAAGGCCGGCATTACTCTTCCAACCTTGGAGAACTCTGCAGGAGGTCTCTATGGCGGCATCATTGCCGAAGGTCAACTCTCGTATGACTATGGCTCCAACGGCACCGAGAACTGGCAGAGTGCTATCACCGCTGACCAGTGGACTTCTCTTTTCACCTACCAGTCCACTTATGGCGTGCGCATGGTCCAATACAACGTCTACCCACAACCCATCTTTGGCACCACAGTCGTCAACGGGGGCGGTTGCTGCGCTGCTGGAGAGGAGCAGCTCTTCACCTTCACCGATACCAGTGCCTTCTCCCAAGCAGGTATCCGCACAGGCCAGGGAGTGACCACCAAAGGGCTCTGGCACTATAATGCGCAAATCACGGATGCCAATACCACGACCGAGATTGCACAGTTCGGCCCAGGCGGCGGATATCCCACTTCAACCGCTGCCGTTATCAACAACTTCGACGGTAGAGAGCAGATGGTTTTCTTCATTTCTTGGGCCACCAACTGGTCACCCACTTCCAACTTCCTGCAGCATGCATACATTACCTGGTTGACCCGCGGCCTCTACTCGGGCTATCGTCGAGTCAACTTTGTCACCCAGATCGACGACATGTTCCTCGAGACCCAGAGCTACCTGAATGAAAATCAGTCTTACATTGTCACTCCCACCGACATGAATGTGGTCAAGGACTGGATCCCAACCATCCTCGCAAAGATGAACCCGGGCTCGGTTTACTTTCCCGAGGTCGGCTTCAATGGCAACGGCAACATCAACGAGGCTTCTGAACTTGACTGGGACATCTGCCTTCCGGGACCAATCTGGTACGATCCTGGCCCAGCTACAACTCCATTGGAATGGGAGAAGCCTTTGGGCACCGGCATCGACTACTGGCCTGAGGATCCTACTACCTACCAGATTGCCGACAGCTGTATTGTCCTCCATGACCTGGAACAGTGGTGGTCTACGCCTGCGAATCGCGATGCTTTCCTCCACATCTCTCACACCTTCACCCATCTCAGCCTCAACAACGCGACCTATGATGACGCCCTCAAAGAAATCCAATTCAACCAAGCATGGTTCAAGCAGACTGGTATTGGCGGTAATCCAGACACCTTCTCCCCTGGTGGCCTCATCCCCCCCGCCATCACCGGTCTGCATAACGGCGATGTGCTGCGCGCCTGGCGTGACGCCGGCCTCAACCACTGCGTTGGAGACAACTCTCGCCCTGTCTTGCTTAACCAGGAGAACCGCATGTGGCCCTACACCACCAACGTGGAGGACAATGGCTTTGACGGTTTCACCGTGCTCCCTCGCTGGCCTACCAGGATTTACTACAACTGCGACACTCCCGAGTGCACACTGGCTGAATGGATCGATACTTCAGCCGGCTCTGGTGACTTCCAAAACCTGATGGATGCCGAGAGAGCCGACACCATGCGCTTCCTCTTCGCCCTCGACCACGCCGGATTCATGTTCCACCAGCTCAATCTCCGATCCCAAGGTATCGACCCCATCACCTGGGACGGTATCACAGCCAACGTCTCCCTCTTCCAAGCATGGGTCGAGCTTGTTGTGGCGGAATTTACCAGACTGGTTGACTGGCCCCTGGTCACCGTCAAGCAAGACGACCTGGCCACCTCTTTCCGCGCCAGACAGGCCAGAGATGCTTGCTCTCCCCAGCTCAGCTACACCATCACCAACGAACAGATCACCGCCGTCACCGTGTCTGCAAACGGAAACATATGTGCCGAGGCAATTCCCTTCACGCTCCCCACCACAGTCACAGATCCGACAGGCCTGAGAAGCGAGCAGATCGGCAGTGATCCTCAGACATATTGGGTTACCCTGGCAGGCTGTCCCCGGACATTCACCTTGACTACCCCAATTCCGCTATAGTTCATCCCCTGCCTGAACTCGCTATCCATATAATATATGGTACACAGTACTCACACGGTCCAGCCACCAGGCGCAATGAAAACAGGCATTGATTCTAGTCTTCTTTCCCCTTTTTTGAGTGCAGATTTCGCATGTACGGCTGGGTGTCCTTTTGGCTGGCTGGTTGGTTGGTTGGTTGGTTGGTTGGTCGCATGATTTTGCTTGCTTTGCAAGCACATAAAAAGTAGCAAGGGAGAGAAGTTGATAAAGCATTGGATTTATCACTGTCACTAGTAAATATATACAATTAATACGCTCTGGAAGTTATTATCATTGCATACTTGTAAGTGTACATATATCTATTTTTCATTTTATTTTTTGCTACACTTGTATACTTTGTGTATACTTTGCGACGCGGGGGAAGGAACAAACGTCTTTCTTCCAATGACGGCAACGGCAACGGCAGCGGCAGCGGCAGCGGCAGGCACAAGGAACATAACCTAAGTTAATGTTTCCCCCTCCCCCATCAGGTAAACCCTCGCTTTGGGCTTCATGATTGGTCAGGCGAGGAAATTCTTGAGGAGGGTTAGGTTAGAGAAACGAAATCTCGCATTAGGTGGGTGGGTTGAGGAATGCCCTGATTCAAAAACTGTTCCTGCACCGCACCTGATACCTGGACTTTGTTCCCTTTCTGTGTTATTTTCTGTTCGGGCCGAGTTGCATCGTGCCCCGAATCGCTCCGTCCTCGGCGATAATTCCTCGGACTGACACTCTTAGACAAGAATACAAACATATGGCAACGTGTAACCAGCGGCTCGACTGGGTGTGGTTTATTTTCAATATCGCTATGTCTCTGCTACTAGGCTAGGCGACGAGTCTCTTCAAAGCGGTACCATCTGTACCTGGCCCCTTATTATTTTCTTCTGTCCAGTGACAAAAACGATGGTCTCTGAATTGCTGAATTGCTTCGCTTAGAGAGTGGAAGATGTGCGGAACTTGGTGCCGGGATAGATGGCGTTGCTGCCGAGCTCCTCCTCGATGCGCAGGATCTGGTTGAGCTTGGCCAGACGCTCAGATCGAGCTGGGGCACCAGTCTTGATCTCACCAGCACGCAGACCAACCGCAATGTCGGCAATTGTCACGTCTTCGGTCTCGCCTGAGCGGTGAGACACCATGACACCCCAGCCTGCAGCATACGAGTCCTTGGCCGCTTGAATAGACTCGGTGAGCGTACCGATCTGGTTGACCTTGAGGAGAAGAGCATTGCAAGCCTTCGACTCAATGGCTTGCTTGATGCGCTTGGGGTTGGTGACCGTCAGATCATCACTGTCAATGTTAGTCTTGTGCACCCAAGTCTGAAGTCTACCTGGTTTCACTTACCCAACAATCTGGAAGTCAGAAGTCTTGTAGAAGTAGGACCAGGCCTCCCAGTCATCCTCGGCAAACGGATCCTCGATGCTGACGATCGGGTACTTCTTCGACAGGCGCTTGTACTCATCGGCGAGCTGCTCGTATGTGATCCACTTGCTGGGGTCGCTGTCTGGGTTCTTGAAGTCAAGGTCATACTTCTTTGCATCCGCCTTGTAGAATTCACTGGAGGCAACATCCATCGCAATGCTGACCTTGCCCTCGTATCCAGTCTCCTTGATGGCGCCTGAAATCAGCTCCAAGGCCTCCTCGGCGGTCTGGATATCAGGGGCAACACCACCCTCGTCACCGACGTTGCCAGCAGACTGGCCATACTTCTTCTTCGCATCCGACTTCAGCTTCTGGTAGACCTCGGAGCCCCATCGGAGAGCCTCGGAGAATGTCGGAGCATGCCTGCGGAAGCGGTCAGTGCAATTCAACGTGCAAACAAACGAATCGCTTACTCGGGCACAATCATGAACTCCTGGAAGGCGAGGCGTCCACCAGCATGGGAACCTCCGTTGAGGACGTTCATGAACGGAACAGGGAGCACATAGGGCTTCTTGGTGCCAGCCAGGTCTGACACATGGGCGTAGAGCGGGACACCC
This sequence comes from Chaetothyriales sp. CBS 134920, assembly GCA_003693665.1. NCBI lineage: Eukaryota > Fungi > Ascomycota > Eurotiomycetes > Chaetothyriales > Domatiomycetaceae > Domatiomyces > Domatiomyces catenatus. The sequence continues at coordinate 374,147 of QQSL01000005.1, forward strand.
TTCTGAGCAGCACCGGCCTTGGCAAAGGCCAGACTGACACCGAGGATGGCGTTGGCACCCAGGTTGGTCTTGTTCTCCGTGCCATCAAGCTCGATGAGGAAGTTGTCAAGAGCAGTCTGGTCTGTAGGGTCGATGTTCTTCTCAATCACCTTGGGGCCGATGATCTTGTTGACGTTGTCAACGGCCTTGGTAACACCTTTGCCGCCCCATTTGGTCTTGTCTCCATCTCGCAGCTCGCATGCCTCGTGCTGGCCGGTAGAAGCTCCGGAGGGGACAATGGCACGATGAAGACCAGTCTCGGTGACCAGGTCAACCTCAACAGTGGGGTTACCTCTGCTGTCATAGACAGAGCGGGCGTGGATCTTGATGACGGGCATTTCTAGCAGCTCAGTCAGTGATGGGTGCAAGGGGCAGGGAGGAAGAAGAGCTTGCAATGCAGCTGGTAGCACATACTGGAGGCCTTGTTGTCTGTTATTGTGGTAATGAGATGGTCTTATAAAGCCAGTGGGTTACTTTCAGGAGGGAGAGAGGGGTACAGAGAGGACAGTGAATGGTTGAGTCTTTTATGAAAATCAACGCAATGCTTTTTGTTGGTGGGGCAATTGGAAGCGGAAAATAGCAGGCGCGATTGGTGAGGCGGGGCAGTTGCCATCACATCCATTTCCTTTCCCAGGCGGAGTCCGGTACCAACGCCAAGAGTTCGCTGCTGCTGGTGGTCGTTGCCAGTGGTATGGACAGAAGTCGTCTGGATCAATGTATACATGTCCAACGAGGAACACAGTCAAGGTGTAGAGCCACTGGAAGACGATGATTTGGTCGAAATGGCCAAATACTCTCCTATCAGGAGCTGGCATCCATCCTATCCATGAAGCGTTCTGTGGTGTACTTACATCGTCAGTATAGCATTATCAGAGCTCTAGCTCCCGGTTGGGCCCGTCATTAAGATCGCGTCTTGTGGCCTGACCCGTGTGTGTGCGGAATCACGGCGAAGTTTCCAAGCATGTGTGGTGGGAGAGTCACATCGCGAGTGGCAGAGGGAGAAGGGGTGCAACGTCCATGGCTGTTTGTGCCGAGGACGACAACGGGTGCAGGGCAGTTTGACTTGGCCAACGAATAGCAACGCTCGGCGAACATGGACTTACTAGATAAAGAGCACGAGCAGTGATGGATGGGAGGAGGCGCCTCAGACAAGAAGGACTGGGCCGCACCGATGGCGGTCGGCACTAATGGCCAGTTCAGGCCACCGTATGTCAGTACGACGGGCCGACGTGTCCACTCGCGCAGTTACTGTTGTCCGCGTACACCGTTGTGCCTGTCTCCTGCGCCTTCACTTCTCACACCCCATCCACCACGCTTTGAGCCTACTCGGTCACCTGTCTTGATCTGCCCCATCCTCTTTCCATATCTCCGATTCTGACTGCACACACGGCCCGCTCTTTTCTCTCATGGACGGCGGTGGCGACCCAGAGAGGCAACAAGCCCTCGAGTTATACAAAAACAAACTGTTAGAGTCGCGAGAATGGGAGGCAAAGCTGAAGGATCTGCGGATGGGCATCAAAGGGCTACAGAAGGAGTTTGAGACGACAGAGGAGAACATCAAGGCTCTTCAGAGCGTCGGCCAGATCATCGGCGAAGTTCTGAAGCAGCTGGATGAAGAGAGATGTATGCAGCTCGTGCCCCCATGAACGATGCAAGGTCTATGCTAATCTGCTCCATCTCAGTTATCGTCAAGGCATCCTCAGGCCCGAGATATGTCGTCGGCTGCCGGTCCAAGGTGGACAAGGCCAAGCTGAAGCAAGGCACACGTGTTGCTCTGGACATGACCACGCTCACGATCATGCGCATGCTACCTCGAGAAGTCGATCCCCTTGTCTACAACATGTCTCTCGAAGACCCCGGCCAGATCTCGTTCGCGGGCATTGGCGGCTTGAACGATCAGATCCGCGAACTGCGAGAGGTGATCGAGCTACCGTTGAAGAACCCCGAGCTGTTCATGCGCGTCGGCATCAAACCGCCCAAAGGCGTGCTGCTATACGGACCGCCTGGTACGGGGAAGACGCTACTAGCCAGGGCAGTGGCAAGCAGCCTAGACACCAACTTTCTCAAAGTGGTCTCGTCAGCCATCGTGGACAAGTACATTGGTGAATCGGCGCGGCTGATTCGAGAAATGTTTGGCTATGCCAGAGAGCACGAGCCCTGCATTATCTTTATGGACGAGATCGACGCCATTGGTGGCAGAAGATTCAGCCAAGGCACATCGGCGGATCGAGAAATCCAGAGAACACTGATGGAGCTGCTCAACCAGTTGGACGGCTTTGACTATCTGGGCAAGACCAAGATCATCATGGCCACAAACCGACCCGACACCCTGGATCCGGCATTGCTGCGTGCTGGTCGCCTTGACCGCAAGATCGAAATCCCGCTCCCCAACGAAGTGGGCCGCTTGGAGATTCTCAAGATCCATGCCGCCGGAGTGGCCATCGAGGGTGATATCGACTTTGAAAGCGTCGTCAAGATGAGTGATGGCCTAAATGGTGCAGATCTGCGCAACGTCGTCACAGAAGCCGGTCTGCTTGCGATCAAGGAATACCGAGAAGCGGTCACTCAGGACGACTTTAACAAAGCCGTGCGCAAGGTGGCCGAGGCGAAGAAGCTCGAGGGCAAACTGGAGTATCAGAAGCTGTAAAAGGGTGAGGGCCACATGACAACCAAGACGGGCCGCGTCAGATACGGCCAAACCTCATACATCTGCATAGCATAGCGAGGGGCGTCGTCGGTGTAATTGTGTGGGTGGAAGCGCGCGCAGAGCCGAGAGAGCCTCGGCCTGCTGGCGACAAAGAAAGCTGGATAGAAGACGAGATGAGAGGAAAAAGATGCCATCCGCCTTTGTGTCTTCAAGAAACAAATCCCATTGCCCTCCTCCACCACTCCGTCATCTTGGGATCACCATGCTCCATAATCCTCAGCGCCATATCCTTGACCCTCTCGACTTCCTCGACCACGCCCGCTTCGCCCAACATGTGCTTGGCCCCCTCACTTGAGGACTCCACGCCGCCGGCCTCGCTCACTGGCGCCACTAGCTGGTAATCCTTGTAGCGCAAGCGATGCACGGTGTCAACCCAGCTCTGCACCGCAGCCTTGCTCTCCCCTTGCACATACATGACACCCGGCACGCCTCCTCCTCCTCCCGACGAGCGCAACAGGGCGAAGCACTGCAACTTCTTGGCCGCCGCCTTGAGAACGGCGACTTTCTTGCGCGAGCTGATATGGTGCGTGCGTATCAGGGCATGATACATTCTTTTCTTTTTCTTTTTTTTTTTTATATTTGTTGGCTGTACTACAGAGTCGTCGTTGTTGTTGGTGAAATTACGCACGATACGCACGATACGCGTAACTTACTAATGGACAATGGAGTATCCAATGACAATGCGCTCGAATAAAAGCACTAGACCCCATTTGGCGGTGGCAGGTGGAATCACGGAATTGTCCGCAACTCTGACGTCAAGGATTGGTATTGGTTTCTCCAACAGCTTCTCTGAGCTTTGCTGGGTTGAAAAACCACCTGGGCAGAACGGAGAGTACACTGTAATTAGCCTAAATAGTGTACTTCTGGGCCGCTCTGGACTCGGTTACTCGGCATCGTATTATATTATTAAGCGGGTTGTTTGTTCCCCAGCGAACCTTGGCTGGCAGTATACCCCTACCTACGGCCTCGGCTATGGGTCGAGTTCTCCCTCCTTATCCTTGTAGGTAATAAGAATTATAACAATGTCGGTGTGTGTGTGTAGGATATCCTGACGTACAACTTTTGTTCGACTGCTTGCGATTTGATGGGTCGAGGCGAGACGACGACGACGACGACGACTACTACTGCTCCTACCACCATCTGCCCCAAACATGGCGCACGACGACGACGGTTCTGTTAGCAGAGGAGGAGACAAAAACCTAGCGACTTTCGAAACTTCCTCAAGGACCGAAAGGCTGGATGACGATGAAAAGGACAGCGTGAGGCAGGTTGTGATGGGATTACCCCCCGAGCCCAGTGTGGACGGAGGTGCGCGAGCCTGGCTTCAGATTGTGGGCTCCTTTCTCGTCTTCTCAAACCTGTGGGGGTTCATCTTCGCGTTTGGATCGTTTCAGTCTTACTATGAGATCACATACTTCCCGGACGAGTCGTCCTCGGCCATCTCGTGGATCGGCACGGTCGCCAGCTTCCTGCTCATCTTGATCGGAGTCATCAGCGGGCCTCTGTTCGACATGGGGTACTTCAAGACCATGCTGTTTGTCGGGGCGGGCGGCGAGACCCTGGCTGTGTTTATGATGTCGTTTTGTAAGAAATACTGGCAGATGCTGCTGGCGCAGGGCGTCCTCATCGGTCTTGCCAACGGCTTGCTCTACCTCCCTGGTCTGGCTCTGGTGGGCCGATCGTTCAAGAAGCACCGTGCCGTGGCGATGGGCATCGCAACATGCGGTGCGCCCACGGGAGGCGTCATCTACACCCTCGTCTTTGAGCAGCTGATCAGCAGGCTGGGCTGGAGCTGGATGATCCGGGTAATGGGCTTCATCATGCTCGGCTCGTACTTGATTGCTTTCCCATTGATCCTCTGGGGCGCTGACAATCTGGGCGACATTTCCGCAGGCACGAAACGGAAGCTGGTCGATGTAACAGCGTTTCGCGATCTGCCCTTCTGGGCGTATACCATCAGCAACTTCCTCATCTTTTGCGGCTACATGACGCCCTTTATATTCATCGCCAGCTACGGCCAGCGAGCCCTGGGCCTGAGTCGAAGTCTGTCGCTGCACGTCATCATGATCACCCAGGCAGCCTCTGTCTTGGGCCGTCTCGTCTCCGCATACGTTGCCACGAAGATGGGCGTCATGCTGCCGTGGTTCGTTTGCGTACTGGTATCAGCTGTCATGTGCATTGCCTGGATTGGCGCCAAAACAACCGCTTCCTATATTGCCGTCGCCGGCCTTTACGGCGGGTTTTCCGGCGCCCTGATTCCGCTCCCGCCCAGCCTCTTCCCGATTGTATGCCCGGACAAACGAGTGCTTGGAGCACGCCTGGGGATGGCCCAGGGAATTGGTTCGCTCGCATCCCTGGTCGGTCCCCCGATCGCGGCCGCCCTGGCCGATATGGGTAAGCATGAAAACGGCACGGTCGACTATCTCGGTCTTCAGCTCTTCGCCGGTCTGGTCATGCTTTGCGGGGCCATCAACCTGATCGGCCTGTGGATTCTGTTGATTAAGAAGCGAGACGTCAAACTGCTGGTTTGATTTCGATTTAGGAGTAGAGGAGATAGTTGCTCAGCATTCCTGTCAAATATCAGCACGATTCCTACTGTGACTTCTGTGTCTGGCTTTGCTGCTCAAGAACTGGATTCATCAATAGATTTTGCAGAGGCCGCTGTTGGAGTTGGAGCCCAAAATCGCAGGATGGAGGTGCATGTGGTGCCTTGCTCTGCCGTTAGGGAGTCACCAGATGATGGAGGCTTGTCTCCGAGAGGGAGAGGCGGCCCATCGACGAGGCACAGCCGATGAGGTCAAGCAGCAGATGCTCCTGTACTGTGTAGACAAAAAAATTGCTGTTGTGAGTGTTGGACAGGATTATTCACCTTTTGGGACTAGTCACCTAACTAACGATATTACCAGAGTAGTATTGCTATCAAGTTCACCACAATGGGTTAGCTCATTCCCAGGCAGCTTGTGACTGGCTAGATCTTACTCGAACGCGGTTCTTATAATGCATCATTTATATTCATATTCACCAGTATCTACTGTTTTGTTTGCTCAATGTGCTGTAGCCCAGTTCGTGCTACTCCAAACTAGAACTAGCCAGTAGTGCCTAGCGCATGTCAAGGGACTAATACGACGAGCCTGAGACAGCCCAATTCGCCTGAGTCTGCGCCTCTTCCAATGCAGAAAGTACGCAAACACACCATATACCCTATGATACCGACAATTCACCCAACTCAGGCTTTTAGGACACGAGAAAGACAGTGATTGGACCAGAAAATTACGAACTTTACCAGGATTAAAAACAGAGTTGGCCTTGGCAACGGCACTACCAACACTGACCAACTTAAAAGTTACTTGACTTACTGCAACACCGACTCTTAAGACTCTGCAAATCCAAAATTGTGGTTGAACGAAGCAGCCCATCGCACGACTACCTTATCCTGGCCCTGCCCTGCCCTGCTATACCTCTACCATACTTCTACACCAACCCACCCCCAGAAATGCAGATGTTCGCCTGCTCGCTTCTGCCCCTCCTTCTCGCACTCAGCACACTGGCCAGCTCGGCCAACCTGGAAATCGACAAGCTGAAGGTGGTCGAGTGCAACCGCAAGAGCCGTGAGGGCGACCAGATCTCAGTGCACTATGTTGGCACGCTGCACGAAACGGGGGAGCAGTTTGATGCGTCGTACAACCGTGGGCAGCCGCTCAAGTTCCAGCTGGGCGCGGGGCGGGTGATCAAGGGCTGGGACCAGGGTCTGCTGGACATGTGTATCGGCGAGAAGCGGAAGCTGACGATTGCGCCCGAGTTGGGCTACGGCGCACGGGCCGTGGGGCCGATTCCTGCCAACAGTATTCTCATCTTCGAGACCGAGTTGGTGGGCATCGACGGCGTCAAGAGCGAGCTGTAAAGTGGTAGCACCAGTATTCTCATCTCCGAGACCGAGTTGGTGGGCATCGATGGCGTCAAAAGTAGCAGTAGCAGTGGTCTCTATCCATTCCTTGCCGCCCGTCGACTGTAAAGTGCTCTATCCATTCCTTGCCGCCCGTCGACTGTACAGTGCTCTATCCATTCCTTGCCGCCCGTCGACTGTACAGTGCTCTATCCATTCCTTGCCACCCGTCGACTGGACAGTGCCCAGGTCACTCTGTAGGGCCGGCTGGCTTCTATCGTCAAGATCATATCGTCACATCATGTCACGTCATATGCACTCTAGCCATCTGTGTATGACATATATCAATCCATCTCATCAAGCGTGTTCGTCTCTGCCTCAGCATCGTCCTCGGCCACCAGAATTCCCACCAGACACTCGGACAGCATGCCGTCCCAGTTCACCCACGGATGGACTTCCATGAACAGAGCGCCTGCGTCTCTGCCCGCGCCCCTCATCAGCTCCGGCACTCCGCCTGGGTGAAAGGGGAGATAGGGCGTGATATTGTACACTCTGCCTTGGTAAACCGTCCACGCATCTTTGCCTTTCCGGCCCGTCTGCTTTTTCAGCCGTGATGGCGTCACGCGGGCCAGTTGGGGAGGAGCGTCCTTGCCTCGCAGGCCACTATTTGGGTTGGAGGTCAAGGCAGCCCAGTTGAGCGGCGAATAGCCAGGCCCCAGCATCACCTGCCTCGACCGTTTCTTAGGCACCCCAAGCGTTGACGAGGCTGGCTGCATGTGTGTGTTCGACAGTGTTTTCGTCTGGGGCACTCGGAGAGAGGCAGCGCTGGACGGCGGAGGGCGCAAGGAGGAACTGGCTGGCCGTGGTGGGGCCGACATGGTTGGGGGCTTCAACCGGGGCGGGCTGGTGCGGACAGAAGGTGGTGGTGCCATTTTTGGCAGTGTCTGCGCTGACTGCTGAAGCGGAGCTGCCATGAGTACTGGTATGGGTGGATCTCTCGCAGGCTGAATCTTCGGTGGTACTGGTACTGGTTCTGGCGGCGGTGGCGTTGGTGTTAGTGTTGGGGTTGGTATTGTTTGCAGCGACCGGGCGGGGCCGCCAGCTGCCGAGGACGTGTTCGGTTCGTCAGCAATTGACGGCACCATTGGCTCTGCTCCGATGGCATCGGCCTTGGCCGCCTGCTTCGCTTCAGTCTGCCGCGCTACAAGGCGAACAGTTGCTACGTAGATGAGATAGGCCACAACCAGCGTGCCCGTGCCTGCCGATAACCAGCCCATTCTTTAACGAGAGTCAGAAATACCGACGCACACAGTTCGTCCGTAATTCGGCGTCGGTGCTAAGAACATACATCATCATGCTTTGTTGCGAGTCAGGGCATCGATGGCATCGACAGTGTTGGATATCCGGCCGGAGGAGCAGAGGCGGCGGGGCGGCAAAAGTCAAATGACACGGACATTTGAAGGCCGATGACCGGTATTGGCAGTAATATAACCATGGGCTGGTGTCAAAACCTGGAAAGATAAGTTATTCCTTGAAACAAGAACCAGTCCATTCTCTTCTCGTTCTCGGGCCTTCTTCGCCCTTGCCACATTCAACACTTTGTACTTGCCCGAAACGACCATTCTAAGCTGGGAAATGGGCTGTTGCGGAAAGAGCGAGACAACTTGAAACCTAAGCCGCTGCCGGATGAAAAAAGTTCGCTGGGCAGTTGCCTTGGGCACTCGGTCCTTCCCATCTTCGGCCTCTTATCGACGCCCATACGGCCTGATACCCTGACACCCTTACACCCTCTCGGCCGTCTCGGCTTGACGGCGACGTGGCAACTAGTTACTCAAGGCTTTCGAGCCCTAGGCCACTTGTTGACGCCTTCCTTGGGGAGGAAGGCGAGCGAGTGGGCAACTGACTTTGCTCAAATCATGGTTGGTGACTGGTTCCAGGCCCGGAGCGTTTCATTCAGGTGCTCAGTTTTGGAGCGCCGCCGCTCAAGTAATAATTAGTTAGGCACGATAAGTTACAGTTGTTACAGTCGCCCTCCTGCCGCCGCTGGTCTTCGGTCTTCGGTCTTTCTTCTAGGCCCCCAACCAGCCGATCGATCTCTGAAGAGGGCGATCAGTAGCCTTTTAAGTCTGTCTGTCTTTGTCTGCCGTACTCTGCTCTGCTCCCAGGTCCATCTTGTCTCTGTCGTAGTGTGATCCTCTCGCCGCTGTTCTGCCACCCCTCTTCCCCCCCCCGCATCCGTCTCTGTTTCACACTCGGAACCTGCAGCGTGGGTTCGGCTGCTGAACGCCAGCAAGCGGCGAGCTCGATCGAGTCACCTGCCTTTCCACCGCCGCCCGACGCCACGGCCCAGGCTCCACACAAAGCCGCCACTGGTGATGAGCGGCCGCTGGGCACCGGCCAGCAAAAACATCATTGAGCCCATCCCACCTGCCTATCGACTAGGCAGGTACTTCACCTCCCACCACGTCAGCCTCCAACTCTTGGGTCTTTTGTCATCTCCGTCCTCTCCATCCTCCCATCCTCCTCATCCTCCTCATCCTCCCTCTCTGTCATCAACACCACCACCACCACCACCACCACCACCACCACCACCCTCTCTCCCGCATCTGCACCCAATCAGCAGTTGCCCATCCCTGTGCTCTAAGCCTGCTCCTAACCCCACCATCCGGCACGCTCGACCTCCAGGCCCTCGCTTGTCTTGACCAAGCCCCGAAACTTAATGACAACCTCACTGGCCTGAGACCTGACTCTCTCACTCTCGCTCAAACACCCACCAGCTGATTGCCATCCATTAGCTTGCCCGTGGTCGACCCAGCTGACCTAGCATTCGTTTCTCCTCAATCACAGGCCCTGTAGAGGCCCTCGTCCACACGTGCTCCGCTCACCACTCGGCTGAGCAGGAATGAGTTATCATGGAGGGCCAGCCTCCCCTCCGACTTGCAATGCTGATGTGATGTCCCCTGCACCACCCAACCAGCGTACTCCAAAGCGGCGACGACTAGGATCTGAACACTCCAGTGACATGGATTCCTTCCACAGCCCGGCGAGATACTCTCCGGTCCATGAGCTCTTTGACGACGAGAGTGTCTTCTCCCCCGCCCAGGAACGAGACACCCCCTCGTCCCTCCCGATGAACAGCATCAGTGGCTCCTTTACCCTGCCTCACTGGGATCCTGACTTGCTGTGGGACCCAGTCCCCCTTTCAAACGCCACTCTACCACTGCCTCAGAGCCAGCCCTATCACCACCCTCAACAGCAGCTCCAGCAACAGCAACAGCAACAACAACATCAATACCAGCACTACCAATACCAACACCAACACCAGCAACAGCACCACCAGCAACCACAGCCCCAGCCCCAGCCCCAGCAGCTGCCCCAGTTCCCATCAGAGCCACCTCGTTATTACGGCCATAATGACTTCTCTAGCTACCTTCCGATATCTCAGTCAAATCTACAGCATTTCTATCCACAGCCAAGCGCACACAGTGGTGCCTACTGGCAGACACCCGTGGCCGCTCCCTTGAGCTACCATTCGATTCCTCCAAACCACTACCCTGTCGTGCCAGGGCAAGCTGGAGCACAGAACCCACCCAGTCAGCGGCAAAATGAAGGTCTGGGATGGACAGCTTCACGACCTGTGGATGCCCCGCGTCTGCTCGAGCTTCATACCATTCCACTCTCGCGTGGTCCACCTTCCGTGATGGCTCGGCCTCGTGCAACGCCGGCACCGCCCACGCCTGCCCAGCGTTCTGGCATCTCCCTGGTCTTGAGCCGGGCCAATGCCAACAGCATTGAGCAGTTGGCTGAGCACAAACGAGAATGCCCAGCATGTCAACTCGAGTTCGAGGCAAACGACTATCTGGCCGTCATCTCGTGCTGTGGTACGGCCATGCATGCCGTCTGCATCTCTGCCTGGGTCAACAGCCAGACATATGCCAAGACCAAGGTGTGTATGAAGTGTCGCAAGCCGATCGATGCACGTCGTCCTTTGAACAATGTCGTGCCACCAGTTACAGACAAGTCATGGGACCGAGGCCAGGAGTTCACTGCGCCCGATTCGGTTGGTGATGACACCAAGCTCGAACTCGATGTCAGCGGCCGGCCCGACTCAGCGGCTCGACGGCAATACCGGCGACAGATGGCCAGTTATCTTGCTAGACAACGCAACACGGCATCAGTGGCTATAATCCCCGAGACTGATGTGCCTGCCCGCTCGCGAACTGCCTACCGGGAGCTGCTACAGAGCCAGCGAGCTGAGATGGACGAACTCGAGCTCCGCTACCGAAGTTCGCGGGCTCAGTGGCGGAACGCGTTTGAGGCAGAGGCTCAGTCGGCTTCGGCGGTCAGCGATGCGCGAGAACGAGAGAGATACCAGGTTAGCAGTGGTGGTCAGGGTGTGAACAGCCACGTGAACGAGATCAATGCGCTGTCAGATGCAGTCAAAGCGGCCCGGAAGACCCAAGAGCAGCGCCACTCCGAGTTTCGCGCCCTGTCGAAGGAGTATGACGAGGCCAAAAAGCGGCACCAGTCGGCTCAACTTGGCTTTCTCCAGCGCGTCATGCGAGACATGGTCACGGCCGAGACAGCCGACAGTAGTTCGCAGTCATCTGACTGATTGGGGGCAAAAGACATGAGAGTGGTGCGATGTAAGTACATCGGCCTATGACCGAGGCAGATGGATTGACCGGCCTGTAAAGCAGGTAGACCGAGCATTCTGATGACCTCAGCACCTGCAGCTGGGACTGCTTCAGCAGGAATTTGAGGTGGAATCAGAAGCATGGCGCAATCAGAGCATACCATGGGGGGGAGCATAGCTTATGAACGGTACGACAACGACGGTATGGACGGACGGTGGCGTCTTATTTCCCGGGCTTTCGGCGTTACGGATGGTAGTTAGACTCGGCCCTACGAAGAGTGAGGGTTGGATAGGCCAACAAGGCATAATAAGTCGGTAACGAGAAGAATGGAACCCGAGCACTGCAGAATCAGACATGGTAGTTACTCGAATGCTTGACTTGGTGTATGAGGGCATTAAGACGACGATGGCACGACAGCAAAGAAATCGTGAAGAGTCCGCTGTCCCCGTTCCACCTTGGCCATGTCAATATCAACACCAACATCCAAGTCCATCTCCATTCCCGATTGCGACTGCATCGCGCAACAACTATTACCGAGATCCCCACTGGCATCCTGGTCCATCATCATATTCTCCTGCTGCTGCTGCTGCAGTTGTTGTTGTTGATTCGCAGCAGCATAAAACAGCTTGGCCACAGTCTCTTGCCACACAACCTCGTCGCTGGGCCGGTTGCTGCGCCAGCGTTTGCGCGTGCGGAGGAATGTACTTGAGTCACCGTCGTCGTCGTCGTCGTCGTATTCTGCCGCCATTGGCGTTGGCGTTTGTTGTATAGGCACGATGCTCTGCTGCTGCTGCGGCTGCTGCCGTTGCTGTCGTCGGTCAAAGTACAGCGGCAGACTATTATTATTATTATTATTATTATTATTCTTATTACTCGCCGTGCTGCTGGTGTACGTATAGGTATAGGTAGACCCGCCCAAGCCCGCAGCAAACGGATGCGTAGGCGTGGAAAACACCGTCGTTGTTGTCGTTGTCGTTTTCGTTGTTTTTGTTGTTGTTGTCGGCAACGCAAATCGCTCTCGTTCTCGTTCTAGCGGAGGAGGAGGAGGAGGAGGAGGAGGAGGTGTGTGGTCGGTGTACAGTTGGTGTGCTTTGCGTTTGATGCCCATTTTTTTTGCCCTCCTTTTTTGATCCTCTCCTCTTGTCTTCTTTGTGTGTGTGTGTGTGTGTGTGTGTGTCTGCTGTATATAGTTTGCTGTCGAATACAAACAAATCAATACAGCAGTGGGGGAGGAGAAAGAACGCAGGTGCGCGTTGTGGTGTGGGTTGGCGTGACACGTGAACACGACACGACACGACGATGACGCACGGGCCACACACACACTTAAGACGCGTTGGGAATGATGTCATAATTTCATGCATGCACTTTCAAAGTAAAATCTGTATATACTGTCCGGAACCGTGTACTGTGTACGACCGGAAAATAGATTTTAACTTGGGGAGACAAAGGAGAAAAGAATCTTGTTTTGCAACTCTAAAATACACGTGTAGATAATATGATTTTCTGTAGATTTCAGACTTTGTATCTCAATTTGTTACACCTCTGATTGGTATTTTGAGCAGAGCTGATAGACGCTAAATCGCTGACTAGGAAAATGGTACAAAAAATAATAGAATCATGTCTTTCAAACACCCGCTCAGGCCGTGTGTTCGGTCTTGGTGGGTTGCGCTGCCTGTCCTTGGGCTGACCAGGGGAAGTGCAGCACAGGAAAGACAATGAAGCTATTGGACGAGTCGGCGAGACCTGCAAGAGCACTAGATCGAAGGTTAGTCAGAAAAGGGAAAGCAGAGGGACAAAACAGAAAGTTTGAGCTTACTTGTACCATGAAATAAATGCTGCCATGATGCCAAACGCTCCTCCTGCTCGCAGACAGGCCGTGTTTGGTCCAGAAGAGTCATGTTGGAGGTAGGCAATGCCGAGCAGGAGGAATGCCAGGTCGAGGGTAAAGAAGAGAGAGAAGAAGGCGACAGTCGATCTCAAGGTGCAAACCAACAGGATTGTTGTGAAGATGAACCAGCCCTATGCCGGGGGTTTTAGTCTCGCAAGAGGGAGAGCGGCGTGCATGTAACAAAAGGCCGACTTACCATGAGATACAGACCGAGGAGGTTGAGCAGGCCGCCTTCGCCGTCGGCCGCTTTGGTGGTGGCCTCAACTGCGAAGCCGCCAGGGGTGAGGATGATGGCAAACGAGATCCAGAAGCCACCGTACGACGAGAGCGCGGTAGCACCAAAGGTGTTGCCAACGGCCATCTCCCTTTATTTGTCGCGCGCATGTCAGCATTGCGAATGCAACCGCAGGGCATAGTTGGTGTGCACCTACCACATGCCAGCAAGCAGCTGCACAAGACCGCCATAGCCAAAGGCCAGGGAGATGATAATGGCCGGAGAGGTGACGTCGAGCGTGCCCAGGTTGATCAGGGACAGCAGGAAGGTGGTCAGGGCAAATGCACACAGTCCCAAGGGGCCTGGGTTGGCAAACTTGCGGTTCTCAACCGGCTTGTAGAGACCGGGTTGCATTTCACCACCAAAGGCTATACACACTTTAGCTCAGCTTTGGCCGCGGTTTAACGGATCGGTTGACCTGGAAGCATATTCTGGGCTCGGGCCCCCAGATGCGCCAGCGGGCCGTAGCCGAACTTTGCAGCGCGCATGGCCGTGTGCCTCTCCTCATAGCTCATGTTGGAGGTCGCCTTGTAAAAGTCGTCGCGCACTGACTCGTCGCTGTGGCGCAAATTGGGGTCTGATGTAGCAGCCATCGTGCCGAGTAGTGACGGCGGTAGTGGTGATTATGTCACCCGTTGTCGGTTGGTTCGGGGGCAAGGAGATGAAAATCCGGTCGCTCTTTGGGCCTTCCGATAACCGCAGCAGAAAGGGATGGTGAGGAGGAAAAGGGCGCCCGACCAGGTCGGCACACAGGTGAGGACCAGCATATATCCATTGAAACCTGTTTCCCATGTTTCTCATGTTACCCCGACCTGACCTCCCCTCCCTCCCCATGGTGACTTCGGGGTTTTTGGTTTTGACAGCCAAATGCAACCCCGACTATATCCCTGTCTGCCACCTCGTCTCCACTGGTTAATTACTTATTCGGCCTTTGCACGATGGCCCGACGTCATCCCGATAGGCACGCGCCCAGATTCGGTGGTCTTTCCCGCTTCGGCATTTCAGTAGGGCGGAGATCGTGCTTACCGAAGCTTTGTCGGAGGGTGTAAGCCCGCGCCAGTGAAGCATCTTGTTGATTCTTCGCGCTGTGCTGGTGGACAAAGAAATGCAGTTGGGCGTCGTTTAAAGTGGAGATTGTCTTGGCAATGTGACTAATCCAGACTAGCGCTCAACTTAACGCAACCTTACGTGACCTTATCCACTCCGCACAACAATAGTCAGTTTTACTCTCGTCGACGAGAAGGGCACAAACGAGAGACAAAACCAGCTGCCGCCTCTCGCTCTCGAGTTACATCCAATCTCATTGATCCGCCGGAAATATCATCGTAGCACCATGGTATAAGAATGTTATACCACCATAGCAGCCGTTCAGCGGCCGTAGGCGTCCTTGTGTAGTAAACGCACAGAAATCACTCAAGTGCGGCCCCATTATTACGGTCTGTGTGTGCTGTTTTTTTTTTCTCTCACTCAATTTTGCAGCCGCCGGCCAGCCATGTTTTGCCATTCAGAACCTTTCTAAACGGCCAAGGAGATTTCTTCCCTTTGCTTGCTGAGTTGCCAAGAAGGCTGTCCCTTGCTTGTACTACTGCGCTCACACGGCGACAACGCTCGGGTCAACTGACTGTCTACCACGGACTTCTCATCGCTTGCACCCATCCTCGCCACGCGAACTCTCCCCATCCGCATTAGCCTCTGCCTTCTCTTCCTCTCGTCCGTCGAAAGTCAACCCTTTCGTCCAGTCTTGCGGTCATATGCACCAGTCTCGTGCCAGGGTTCCCCACGTTTGCTGGCAAACACTCGTGGCCGCTTATGCAGTCAGCAGGCTGGAATCGAGATTCGCTTCTGGCATGGTTTTGTATGTCAACCCCTAGCCGAGGTAGACTGTAGGAGTCAAGTGGTCACAGAAGCCAGCGCGACTTTAATAGTGCCGAAGAAAACAGACTGCAGTGTATGAGGACAGGCTGCAGTGTATGAGAAGGACAGGCTGCAGTGTATGAGAAGGACAGGCTGCAGTGTATGAGAGGGACAGACTGCAGTGTATGAGAAGGACAGGCTGCAGTGTATGAGAAGGACAGGCTGCAGTGTATCAGAAGGACAGGCTGCAGTGTATCAGAAGGACAGGCTGCAGTGTATCAGAAGGACAGGCTGCAGTGTATGAGAAGGACAGGCTGCAGTGTATCAGAAGGACAGACTGCAGTGCATGAGAGGGACAGACTGCCCCCTCGTTCATGTTGATACAGACAAAATTGCCATCAGAGGGATATATACAGACCAATGTCTCAATGCATACTCAAGGCATCCTGACCTTGGGGAATTGCTCCTTCTTGAAGCCTCTGCCATGGCCTCTTGCCTGCCATTCTCTAACCAATGCCGGCATGTTGACGATTGCCTTGTATCTCTCCTCCATCTTCTCATCGTGCTGTCTCTCCCACTTGTGACCCTTGACCTTCTGGCCCTCGCCAGTGCCCCTGACTCGCAAGCCGTGCAGTAGCAACCGTTGCTGTTTGAATTCGGTCGATTTCCGACTGACCGGCAGCAGGGCCTCGACTCCCGACTGCTTGGCCAGCTTGAAGAGCTCTGCTTGTCGACGCAGGCCAATGCGTGGGCTCAGCCATCGCTTGCCACTCGTTTTGATGGGAAGAAAAGGGTTTGGAGGGAACTTTTGCTGTGGTGGCGATGAAGCCAAGGCATCCTGATCTGCGGGAGAGGTCTGCGCCGCCCGTTGCTGTTGTTCTTCGGCCGGGGGGTTGTGAAGCTGTTGCCCCTCTGCTTGAGCCTGTCTCAGGGCCTTTTGCTCCTCCTCTTCCGCCGCCTGCGATATCCGTCGTAGTTTGGCCTCTTTCTTCGTCAGCGGGATCGTCTGCTGTGTGAATTTGGCGCCATAGAGCTGCGGAGGATACTTGGCAAAGAATCGGAGGAGTCGAGCAGGAAGCTGCGGCGGTGTGGCTGCCGCAATCGCTTCCATTGGCGCGAACGAAGCAATGCAGGACGCGCAGTCGTGACCAATGATTGGGAATTAGTGGTGGCAGCGATGTGTGAGACAACTGACCATCTGATCGATGAGAAGATGTGATGGCTGCAATGGGCAAATACAGAGGTCTTGGCAGGGCCTTGCCGCTTACATAATATAAGATACGATACAGTCACAAATACTCCAACAGGCAATCGACGACCTTGATTCGCAAAAGTCATAATAAGAATGCTGTTCAAGTCATGATAAGAATGCTGATTCAAGTCACAATAAGAAGGCTGATTTCCGTCAAGTGAGTCCTTCGGGTCATCTCGATACACTGAGCTACCGTCCTGGCATTCTCTTTGGAGGCTTCGAAGCATTCGGCATTACTCGGAGGGGGCTGTGCATGACAAGGGCCATGGACAAACAGCCCAGCCGCTGCCAGGCCGAGGACAGATGCATAAGATCAGAAAATACTGATTGTTGGAAGACGGAAGAGCAGAAGTAAAATGTGACGTGCTTTTCCGCACCTTCCAATTTGGTTGACAGGGCCTAGCGCAATACGGGTTCGTACGGCTTGTCTGTAACTTAATTGTCTTTGCAGCTGGGCCAACACTGCTTTTCCTACCCCTCTACCCAACTTGCGCCCGCAGCTCCCGATCGGTGTGGGCTTCATCCTCGATCCTCGCGCTGTCCTCAGGCCCAGGGTTGCTGTTTCGTTGATTCCACCTGATCCCAACTGCGGCGGTTGAATCACAGCAACGACAAGGCTGCGTCCAGATGGACGCCTTTGGCGGAAACGATGAAGAGAGCGCGGAGCTGAGAAAGCTGCTGGCCGAAGTGGTGTGTACCTTGCCATTCACTTTGTTTGCGATCGATCGGCTGCTGACCCGAGCCAGGCCGAGGATCCGGACAGCTTCGAAGTCTGGGAAAAGCTGGTGCGCACAGCCGAGGCGCTCGAGGGCGGCATCAATCGCAACTCCAGCTCACAGGCCATCACGACCGTCCGCGACGTCTATGATCGGTTCCTGGCCAAGTTTCCGCTCTTCTTTGGCTACTGGAAGAAGTATGCCGATCTCGAGTTCTCAATCGCAGGCACCGAGGCCGCCGAGATGGTAAGCCGTTCGACGACGAGGATTGGCGCACAGCAGCCCGGGCTGACAGGGGCCAGGTCTATGAGCGCGGAGTCGCCAGCATCACCAACTCAGTCGATCTGTGGACCAACTACTGCTCCTTCAAGACCGAGACAAGCCACGACGTCGAGATCATCCGAGAGTAAGTCGCCAGTGGGCCATTCCCTTCCTCAGCCTCGAGTCCACCGCGCGCGGCATTTCAGGTTTCGATGAGCCACACCGAACTGGTGAGACCGTCGCCAAAGCCCCCTGATGATTTGCTTCTCACAGACTCAATTCAGGCGCTCTCCGCTATCTGCTTTTTTGGCGCCACCACCCGTCCAAGTTGCGAGCCTGGCAAGCCCTTGACTGCTTTGACATTGTTGGAAATCTCAAATCACATTCAGCACTGATCACCTAAGTCTCCTGCTCCATGTTTGCGCTCTCCTTGCCCCTCCTCCATCTTTCCTGCACATCCAGCAAGCACTGACTCGGCCCCCAGATTGTTTGAGCGCGGTTCGACCTCGGTCGGGCTCGACTTCCTCTCGCATCCCTTCTGGGACAAATACATCGAGTTTGAGGAACGGAACGAACAACCGGATCGGATCTTCGCCATCCTGGCGCGCATCATTCTCATTCCCATGCATCAATACGCACGCTACTTCGAACGCTATCGACAATTGGCCCAGACCAAACCGATCGCTCTGCTCGTCCCCCCGCAGACGCTCACCCAGATCCAGATGGAAGTGGAGAACGAGGGGCTGGGCTACAAGGCCGGCCACAGCCAAGCCGAGGTTGAGCGCGAGCTGCGCCTGAGGATAGACGAAGTTCACCTGGAAGGCTTCCGCAAGACACAGGCCGAGACAACTAAGAGGTGGACGTACGAGTCCGAGATAAAGCGGCCATATTTCCACGTCACCGACCTGGACGAGGGCCAAACGGCAAACTGGCGCAAGTACCTCGACTTTGAAGAGGCTGAAGGAGACTACAGCCGAATCCAGTTCCTCTATGAACGATGCCTGGTCACCTGCGCCCAGCACGAAGAATTCTGGCTGAGATATGCGCGATGGATGCTGGCGCAGCCGGGCAAGGATGAAGAAGTTAGGAACATCTACCAGCGAGCCAGTTGCATCTTTGTTCCGATTGCGTTGCCGCGCACGCGACTGCAGTATGCCTACTTTGAAGAAATGAGCGGCCGGGTCGACGTGGCCAAGGACATCCACGAGGCCATCCTGGCACAGCTACCTGACCATGTGGAAACCATTATCTCTCTGGCAAACACCAGCCGCCGCCACGGAACGATCGACGACGCACTCGCCGTCTACCAAAACCAACTCCAGATCCCGACGCTTGAGCCGGCGACCAAGGCAGTCATCCTTGCGGAATGGGCGAGGTTGGTGTGGAAGGTCAAAGGCAACCCCGACGAGGCCCGCAAGCTGTTTGTGCAGAACACGGCACTCCTGGCCGATAGCGAGGCCTACTGGCGCGCCTATCTGAAGTTCGAGATCGACCAACCGACGAGCGCAGAAACGGAAAAGGCGCACTACGACCTGATCAAGAAGGTCGTCACCGAGATCCTGCAGCACAAGTCTACATTGCCTGAGCCCGTGACCCGGTCGCTGGTTACCGTCTACATGGACTATCTGCTCGAACGAGGCACCAAGGATGCTGCCAAGGAGTACCTTGACCTCGATCGCGAAATAAACGGACCCGCAAGTGTGCAAGGTCTGAAGGGAAAATAAGGAGGTTAGACTAGACGCTGTGGTGCCGACAAGGCCCCCGCTTCAAAGGGACGTTTTTTCCCGTTTCGCCCTTGTGTACATGGAATGAGAGCTAGTTCTTTTGACTCTTACATACTTGGTTGGACACCAGAGGACAGTGGCAGGAAGCAAGAAGCTGGGTGTATCGCTTTTGTACTGCAACGCCATGCTCCAATGTACTATCTCCAATGCTTCTTTCAACCCGATTCAATCCCTTTCAGTCACTCGACCCTCTCTATGAACCTGGTTGACCTCTGACAGTGATTGTTCAAGTTCGCCAACGGGTCTCCTCGTGGGCTGTTACTAACGACAACCAACGATATCTTGGGTGAATGCTGAACGAGCTTCGTTTGTTGTATCCATTTGATTTCACTACTTATTCACTGGATTCAACTGTCTGTAGTTGTGAAGAAAGTGAGTGACTTGGATATGAAACCACTGTCACTGTCTGTTCTTTGTTCACTTGATGACTAATAATCCCCAAATAGGCAGTGGTTCGGTTAGTCCTCCATATCGTTGTACAGACCCGCGATGCCTCGTTCCTGACATTTGCAGATGTGTGCCTGGCATTATGTATTATCCTGCGATTTTTCATCCTCTTTCCTTCCTCTCTCTACTTTTTTGAATGTATATACTAATAGGTGGCCTCTGATTGGATCTTGGCGTTGCATTTTCGTCCAAAAGAGGGAATAACTGCCTGCCGCTCAGCGACAGGAAGGCACGAGATACGACGGAAAGCGGTCGGTGCCTGCCCTGTGTAGATATACTTTGCGACTAGCTTTTATGGGACACTTTCTATAGAATAGCACCATTAATTCCCGATTGGGAAATACAGCTGATGCCACGCCCACACTCTTGCATCAAGCAGAAAGTATTCTTCAGCTGCTCAAGGCGCATGGCCCTCTACCCAGAACAGCCTATGTCTGTCTCATCTATCCCATGTGAAGGCAGTCAATAGTTCGCAACTGAATAATGCAGGTTCTGCTAATCCGTTTCCCAGAAATCAACCGTCGAATGTCTTTCATGCAGCCACCCAGCTGCCGTACCACCGACGAACGACCTAACGGCAGGGGACAATCGAGAAAGCTAGCACGGCAGTTCGACTTGGATAATGCAGGTAGCACCGATACTGTTCCCAGAGTTCGACCGTGAATATGTCTCCTGCAGCGTTCTCCTTCGCTCCTTCCCGTCGCCCCCACCCATTGAATACAATGGAAGGGTGTCCAACGGCGCACCCCACAAGAGAGAGAGTAAACGAAGCATATCCAATAGACCATGTCTGGTTCTCTCACTGTGTCCAGGGAGCCCCCCGGCTCCGCCTCCATCTCGAATGAAGACAATGAAAGGGATGCATAACGGTGCTCCACAGAAGAGATGGTAAACGAAGTAGTTCCAATTGACAATGCCTGGTTCTCTCACTGCGTCCACCAAGGTCGTTGGCCTATCGAGGGGGGGGAGGGAATACTTAAACCAGCCCAGGTCCTCACATTCTCCATCAGATCTATCCTGACAAGATAACCATTCCTCTTCAAGGGCTCCCAAGCATACAAGATCGATCGAAAAACACAGTCATCTTACTACCTCCAGGCAACAAGTTGGCTTGGCTCATACCCCTTGCTATAGGAGACAAAAAGCTAATCAAATTACTACAGGAAGCCCTCCCATCAACAAGACAAAGCTACCAAACACAAAATATAGAACTGGGCCATACGAAGAAAAAATGGCCAACAACACCATTGTCCCCGTCCTCGACGAGGAAGCCAAGAGACAGACAACCCGGGTCAAGTACCATGTCCCGGCCTTCACCCACTACCAGCCATCAGAGGAGCTCAGGGCGATGGTCCAGCGAGCGGGCCCAAAACAGTTCCCTCACCTGACGGAGCTCATGCGGATGAACAAGCAGGGCCTGTCCAAGTTCGCCTGGCCGGCACAGAAGCCAACGGAACCGCCGCCAGAGGGCCACACCTGGGTGGAGGACGTGGCGAATAATGCGTGGTTCACGCGGGAGAAGAAACCGCTCAGGGAGATGCTCCCTTCTCCTGCTCCAGCTACTGCTGCCTCCACCTCCACACTGGCCACCATCACATCCTCCTCTTCCTCCTCCACCCCCCCCACTGCTGCCTCTACTGCTGCCTCTCCCGCCAAGGCAGCAATAACAGTCCTGGGCAAGCGCAAGGCCAGTGACGCCGAGATCTCAAGTCCGCCCGCCCTCCAAGCAACGGATGGCACCAAAAAGATAGTCCGCCGCCGCCGGGCCAAGGTCAGCCTCTTCGTCAAGCCCAAGCACATGGGCTTGCACGAAGATAACAACAACTGCATGGCGGGCAAACGGCCAGCAGGATTCTCCCAGCTGACTGGCCCACGGGCCGAAGAGTCCGGCGCCGTCGTGCACAATGACACGATCAGAGTCCGCGGAGCTGACGGGGCCATGAAAGTCCTGAAGAAGGAGTTCCAGGTACGGGAGCTGTACGAGACGACGCCTGTGACGGGTGGGGGAATGAAGGAGAAGCTGGAGGAGTTGATAAGGCAGCAGGGGCAGTTGACGGAGCGGGAAGAGGAGTAGGGGAGTGGAAGAGAAAGGGGAAGGGGAGGAGAATGGATGAAATTTGCTGGGGGGCCCCAAGGGCAATATCATCATCATGGCCATGATCACAAGGAGGGAGGGACGGGAGCTTTTTCGGGTTTAATGTGCCGCCCATAGAAAGGTCAGTGCACTGGAGCTAACAATGAAATTGATTTTGAAATTCTGATGACTCCCGATCAATAGTATTCCACTGCATAGGCGGTAGTTCCTTGCGTAGGTGGGATCCATGGGGGCTTCCACAAGAATCAGGGCAGAGATCGGCCATGGTAATGTCGAGTTCAAGTTTCTCGTTGTTGCCAAACAGATCTCATCACGTCGGCTGTCATCGCGAAGAGGGCGGTGGCTGAATCAGGGTATTTGCATTCGTCGGAGGTTAGATCAGAGTCACTCGAATGGATTTGCTGGCGTGTAGCAGGGAGTGGAAGCAGATTCATGACTGATTTGCTATGGAGGAGCAGTTTTGCTTGGATATGGGCCGTGGATTCTCGCGTCAAGATTGTAGGATGTCTGTCCCTGCGTCAATTATCAGGCATCTTCATTCTGGCGTATCGCCCCACCATCTGCTCTCAACCGCATAACGCTGCTCTGGACTGGATCATGACTCGGCGATGCCTACCCGCTTGGTATAGGCAGACCAGCCGGCAGCTCGATACTCGCGAGCAGTGGCAGCAGGATCCTGCGCACCGTAGATGCCGCGTCCGACCACGAGGAAGTCGGCGCCGCCAGCAACAGCCGATGTCGGCGTCTGGTACTGCTGTCCCAGGCTGTCTCCCTTGGAGGCAATGTTGACGCCGGTGGTGAAGACGATGAAGTCCTCTGACGTCTCCGAGGCCGGGCCGAAACTGGAGAGCTCTCTGGTGGCGACAAAGCCAATGACACTGTTGGGGAACTGGCGTGCAATCTCCACCGATGCTCTGGTGTAGTCGCCCGTCGCCAGAGAACCCCTCGACGTCATTTCGGCGAGGATAAGCAGCGCCCGGTCGGCGATCCCACCGGCGGCGATCGTGTCCGTCAGCGCCTGGATCACGCCTGGGCCGGGCAGCACGCTGGCATTGACAATGTGTGCCCACTCATGGATCCTGAGCGCGCCTCCACGATACTGCTTCTGCACGGTCGAGCCAATGTCGATGAACTTGCGGTCCTCCCAGAGGACGAAGTCGTGTTTCTCCGCCAGCTGGATGAGCCCGGTGACGGTGTCGTTGCCAAAGTCTGAGATTATGTCGATGTGCGTCTTCAGCACGGCAATGTACGGCCCAAGGTCGTTGGCAATTGTGAGCAGCTCGTCGGTAGTCGTCACGTCGGCTGAGAGGACGAGATTTGTCTGCTTCCGGTCTGCAGTCTCAAACAGCTTCTTGGCTACCGGGTGGGGGTGCTCCTGGGCCCGTTGGGTGTATGTAGCCGTCTTTTTGTTCGACATGATGGTGGTGGGATGAGTCTTTTGTTGGACTCCAGAGAGCGACAGCGAGATTGAAAGTGGAAGGAAAAGAAATAAATTGCTGAGTCATCACGGGTGAGATATTAATACCAAGTATCACAGTATCACAGAGACAGACACCTTCTTCGAGTTCATTGCTCATTGCAAAATGGGCTGATTTGAAAGATCGAGTCTATGAGCTCTGAATACTAGGTATCATTACTGATCATGTATCATGCTGACCATCTTCCTCACCACCACCACTGTAGTCCAGCAAGGGCAGGTCCATGCCAATCTGGACATATTGACGATAAGGCTAGCACAGGACATTCTGATGAGGCCATCATTATTTCTATCCTTGTCTCTGCCCATCAAGTCCAACTCCACCATTCACCAATACCAGAGGTCACCTCACTGCCACTGTTGACGCCCAAACAGGATTAGAGTGTCTTGGCTTGGCATCTTGGCATCTTGGCATCTCCCATGTGTCCTGACGTAATCAACTCAACCCTAATTGTCAACTTAATTCCTTCTTGTCTTGAACACGTATCAGAATTGGGTGATTCACAAATTACTCTGGCACACACGCATCCCTCTTACGCGGCCATGGATCAGATCCAGAGCATCGTGCTCGACCCGCTGAAACCGTACCTCCTGCCCATCACGACGAACCTCCCCTCGCCCCTCCCAGACGCGATCGTCAGTCTCCTGGGCGAGACATGCTACAGCCGACTCGTGCTCAATCTTGACATCACCTCGCAGCCAGAATGCCTGTCGCTGGCCATCTCCAAGGCACTGGGCATCGCGATCATCACGGCATCCTCGATCGTCAAAGTGCCCCAGATCATCAAACTGGTGCGGTCGCAGTCGGCCGAGGGCGTGTCCTTCTCCAGCTATGCCCTTGAGACGGCCAGTTTCCTCATCACCCTGGCGTACAACGCGCGGCAGGGGAATCCGTTCAGCACGTACGGCGAGGTGGCCTTGATCCTGACCCAGGACGTCATCATCAGCATCCTCATCCTGGTCTACTCACACAAGGTGCCGCTCGCAGGAGCCTTCCTCGCCGCCATCGCAGCCTCGGTGTACGCGCTCCTCGGCACCGACTCGCTCGTCACGGCAGCGCAGATGACGCAGCTGCAGGCCGGTGCCGGTGCACTGGGCATTGCCAGCAAGGTGCCGCAGATCCTGGCCATCTACCAGCAGGGTGGCACCGGCCAGTTGTCTGCCTTTGCAGTCTTCAACTACCTCTTTGGTAGCCTGAGCAGGATCTTTACTACATTGCAGGAGGTGGACGACAACTTGATCCTTTATGGATATGTGGCAGGCTTCGTCCTGAACCTGGTCTTGGCTGCGCAAGTACTGTATTACTGGAACAGTCCATCCACAAGGGTCAATGCCAAACCTGCTATTACCCTCACCAGGCCGGTAGTAAAAGGGGGACTATTGCCGCAGGGAGGTGCGTCGCCTGGCACGCCTGTGATTGGAAAGGAGACCTTATTAGAGAAGAGATCGATAAGCAGCAGTGGCCGGAGGAGAGGTTAGACATGCCATGCCTGCCGAGGCCCTTTTTTCATACTTTTTCAAAATCCAGGCACCTGCTCCCAATCGGTACCTGATCTTCAGGGCCAAGATCGTTAATGCCCCAGACAAGAGTTTTGAAGAAAGTTGAAAGAGCCGAAGGAATAACAGACCGCCACCACCGCCACCGCCACCAACAAGAAGCATGCACTCCCCAACCACTCCCAAAGGTGTCTGCGAAACGTGTCTTATTCTGGTCGAATGAAGCGAGTGCAACGAATGAAGCGAAATGCCGCGCAAACATGTGCTTGCTTTTTGAAACACTTGGCAACAAACAATGCACATAACCCTGGTCATTACTCCATATATATCCCCTCACTAATTTTCCAGATAGGAAGTTGGCTAGGAAGAGCCGGGAGGGCCGGCCGGGGGGTAGCCCAACAGGGCTGAAAGGGCCAAATCAATTGCAGCCACATCAGATAGCAGCAGGCAGCCACATCGGGGGGTTCCACTCTGTGGCTAGTGATTCCACCAGGTTTATTCCCTATTTGGAAGGCGTTGCCGGATCTGCACTTGGGCTTTTTTATTATCTCCTACTGGTAAAAAGAGAAGATCGATCTCGGGGGGGCAGAAGGAGGCCCCTGAAAAGATACGATTATACTCTCGAAGCTCATGCATACTCACATCCACCCCTTTTAATCACCCAACGGTCCTGTTAAAGGGGAGCCTTCCTTTCGTCCACCAGACGATTACTAAGTGGGACTAACGAGTGTTCGTGCAGATGACGAATCAATGTTTGACACCCACCCCAGTCATGCCTTCCCTGTTTAACAAGTTCGCACAACGAGGCCCCTTTTGGGAACAGTTGCCTGTTCCGCCCAGGCACCATCGATTCTGGACATGGCCATTGGCCAAGAGACCAGCATACGTGGCCCTAGGACCGCACAGGCTTCGCTTTTAGCTTGGCGCCAGGTGGCCGCGAATCTCTGGCTTTCGTTTCGTTTCGTTGGGGCCTTGGGCTAGTCCTCCTCCTCTGTGCAAATAGTAATTCTAATAAGTCAGCCACCAGCAAGTAGCTGCAGCTTACATATACCTTTACCATCAGGCAGCAGGATTTTGGTAAGTGATCCCCCTGTATACATATCTCTTGCTGGAGTCGTCACCTGTCAAGTTGTTTGTTCTGGCACACCTACTCCCAACCACACACATAATTTATTCTGGAATGCAAATGCTGGACCACCATCAACGATTCGATTCTTGCACCTTGTTACACCCATACCACCCATCCTGAACACACCCAGCCCTGCCCC
Source organism: Chaetothyriales sp. CBS 134920 (assembly GCA_003693665.1). NCBI lineage: Eukaryota > Fungi > Ascomycota > Eurotiomycetes > Chaetothyriales > Domatiomycetaceae > Domatiomyces > Domatiomyces catenatus. The sequence continues at coordinate 400,226 of QQSL01000005.1, forward strand.
AGACCTGTCACACAGTCAAGTGAAATCAAACCAGAGTCTTCGACAGCAAGAATGGAAGATTAGTCCAAGAAAGTACTGGACCAGAAGAGACCACACAAACACAATAACAGATCTCTCTGACGCATTTTGTCGCCTCCCTCTGTTCACAGTTGCCATCACCACAGTCATCCTCGTCATCTACTTTGATTTGACTGCGAGCAATGGCACAGTCACAGACCGCCATATCGAGCCATGAGTCTGCATGCAGAGGCTTGAACGTCTTGATCAACTTGACCCCATACCATCTGGTCACGCCTTGAAATTGATTTTTGAAACATTGAAGAGGGAGAAGTCGCCTCACTCGGTGTGAGGGCCTCTGGCTTCAATTTGTTTCTTTGGTATATCATTTCGAGGGACCGGTTCTCGTCAATAGCGAGATTCCCCTTTTTGTTCACCCACTCAGTCTGTCTCACAGGACCAGAACCAACACACACCCACACTCACACATCTCTTGCAAGCCATCGAGTGTAGCCAACCATGCTCACTGATGCTGACTATGATGATGATGATGATGCGTCAGTTAATCGCAACATTCGTCACGGCGAAGCGAAACGAAAGAAAGGGAATGAGAAACAACAAAGGAAGGATCCCAATGAGGAAAGTAATGGATGTCTTTCATGGATGATTGCCCATCGTCAATGGATTCACCGGGTAGTCGCAGTCTCAGAACTGGCACTGGTGTATTCTTGACGTTGTGGCTTGTTCACATGAGATAGGCCGCAAGTTTCCTCGGCACCGTCGAGCAAAAAACAACCAGGGGAAGAAAGGAGAGACATGTCGGGGCTCTCCTTGCAGGAGTCCAAAGTGGTGGAAAGCCATCACATCAGCTCCAGATAGAATAGGCAAGATTGCAATGCAGCTGTTTTCTTTCCATCTCTCCATCCACTCCCAGGAAGGAGGACTTATTTAATTGCCTTGGAGACGATGGGGCCAAGAAGGTTGTTACCCCTTTTCAGAGGCGGTGGTGGGACCTGGACCTGTAGTCAGTTCGGGTTTTTTTTTTTCTCTTTTACGGGCGACGAATAACCCTATGTGACCACAGCCACCAGCACCGGACGACAGTAGTAGTAAGCTGTCAGCAAAGTAAGCTGTCATTTTGCTGACACAGAGCCTTTTTTTTTCTCCCCTCCTTCCACTCTCCTCTAAGGGTTGTTGAAATTGAATGGCTTGGGAATGTTTGTTATGCTTTTGAAGAGTGAGAAGGGATGAGCAAAGCAATATAGGGCAATAATCTCCTGTGCCAAAAAAAAAGCCTGGAGGCGGCAGGGGGTATTACTCAGCCCGACAGTATAAGTGAGATTTGATGAGATTGGGATCTGAACTACACCACACTACTACCACAGTTGTGCTTGTCCTACCTTGGGTGACGTGTGTCATGTCGTAGTAGTAGTAATAGCAGCAGCAGTAGGAGTAGTAACTTGGTGACAATACACGGGTATGGTATCCTTTTTTTTTTTTTTTAAAAAAAAAAAATAACCTACTACCATACATACTCATTCATTGTATGTACGGTATATATACTCGTACATAATAAGCCATTGTCTTGCTTGGCTGCACAAACAAAAAAAACAAAAAAACACATGCAGTTGTCCCCGCCTGGCCCGACCGAATCGCGGCGTGCGTCCAGGCAGGGGCCCCCCGCTCCCCTTGCAGCCCGCCCAGCATAATGTTGTCGATCAGTCGCGCGGCGCGACAGGGGACGACGATGAGCAGCAGCATATGGGCACGACGCCGCCCAGGTGCATAGAAAGGGAAAAAAAAAAAAGAGCTCAGGTCTGAAGTGACATATTATTTTTTTTTTGATCGTAGTCGCGTCCGTCTGTCTGTCGTGTCGTGTCGTAGACAGAGCTTGCAGGATGGTAACTAGTGCGATTGCCAGAGGCCCAGAGCCAGTGTGGGGGGTGGGTTGCAGTATTAGTTAGTCCCTTTCGCGTACTGGATCATCGTGCCCCCCCCCTCCCCCCGCCACCAACTCCCAGGCGAGGCCGGAACACACAAGTCAACACATACAAGTATGTTGCTAGAAGAGAAGCGAATACCTAGATAGGCTGAAATTTGGGAATCCTCAGCACCACTGGTCTTTCTCGTCCTTGTCAGATTCAAATTGCTTTGTACCAAACAGCAACAACAGGCGCGCCGGCCGCCGTTAACTTATTTGATTTATTGGGGATCTGCGGCGGCGTGTCGTGTCTCCGCAGACCAGCACCTGTTTGAATTTTTGCCCTCTCTCTCGTAGACCAGATAGAGCATGGAGATTGGTCTGGGGAGGCCTTACCAAGGTTGTTTGCTGACTAGTCTGGGGGGTGATGGCGTGCTGAGTCGTCGCCCTCGTCGCTCCTCGGGGCCTCAGCCCCCCAAATACAGTACGGGTGCCAGGTAATTTCAGCTACAAAACATGGCTCGCGTGCAGACGCGTTTTGCAGCTGGCTATTGATTGGCTGGCGTCGCCCCTCTGAATCTGCACCAGACCGTGGCTATTGTGGGGAGCAGTAGCTAGCGTTTGCTTGCCCAGATCTGAAATGGATTTGTGGAACACGCGTTGGACCCGGGTTACTCAGAAACAGCATGTTCGGTGGACAGTACAGTAACTGACCTCGATACCGGCAATCTCGAGGTTGAACGCGGCGGGTATCTGGTCGGTGCCGACAGTGTAATGGTGTCGTGAGATAATATGATTTGTCTTGACTGGGAAATGCCCATGACTTGGGTCGGACTAACGGTGATCTTAGGTTGTGTGTCTCAGGATTATCTCCGACACGGTGACGAACCCCGCTGCCAATTGCCTGCCAAAAGGCGTCATAGGCCCATACAAAGTACTTTTCACTTTGCGCCAAACTGGTTTCTTTCCCATCATCCTGGAATACCGTATTTTTGATGCTCCTGTCTTATCTTCTTAATAATTCTTGGTAACTGATATTTTCCCGCTGAAGACGGCCAGCCGCCAGGCAACCGACAGAAAAGGATTGAGTTAGTGCGTCAGCATTGCACACTGCACCTGCCGCTAATACTGAAAAAAGCTGAGATATCTCCCTAGTAGTGGTCCCGGGATTCTTTTTCTTCCAGAAATACATTCCATGCATTCGATTTGTGGCACGTTGTTAGCCTGCAATTTGCTCGGCATGCATGTCTTCAAGTGCCAAAATTAACTAGCCCTTTAACTCGGCGAGTGAGAAGGGCGCTCCCCCTGTCCTGGACAAGGCTCCTGAGGGGGCCGAGACGTCGTCTTGTATGGTACTGTGCTACTCTGCCTAGGGTAGATTTGACATAGCAAAGTAAAATTTGAGCTGAGCAACCTGGCCTGCCACACGCACCGTTATTCCTGGCTCTGAATCTTGTCACTGGGCACAACGAATCGACGCCAAGGCAGCAGCCGGAGGGCTGCCAGCTAGGCTCGCCAACACGCCTGGAAACGGGAGTCCAGGGCCGCGAGCCAATTGACGCGAAAAACGCGCTTCACGTAGTTGCAAGATGTCAACCAGGAACACGGCCACCCTGGTGTGCTGTACAAAAGGCTAAACGCAAAACAAGACCTGAGGGTGGTAACGTGTACAGTCTCGTATGTCAGGTCACCCAGCCCTCAGTGCGAGGTGCGGGGAGTGGAGGGTGTCGATGAATGCAGGTACGGTGCAGGACCACTTACGTCTGGTTGACGACGGATGAATAATACTTGGCTTGACAGCTCGAGGGCGCGAAGCCGTTAGCAAGCACCAGCCAAAGGCAATGGATGATTGACAATGCCCTCCGAAGATGGCTGTGGCAGAGACAGCAAGCTCGAGAGCGCCAGACAGGCGGTGACAGGCCCTTCTCCAGCAGCAACTTAGGCATTATCCAGTTAGTGCTCCTGGTAATAAGCAATACTGTCACAAAAAGACGTGGTTTCGGGTTGACCTGCAGCTAACAGGCAAAGCCGACAGTTTGCCTTTTGGATAATCAAGTGGGCCGTCTTCGCGGGTTAATCTGTGGTGGGCACTGGGCGGGCACTGGGCGCTGGGCACCCACACAACGAAACAAAGAACGGCGGGATTGCCCCCCCTGTAAACTGCGCTCAGCCTCCTGTAGCCAATTACTTCACTGCATCCCGCTACCTCATCAGACTCCACTGGCCCTCAGTCTCCTCTTCTCCTGCTTTCTTCATCCTCCCACGACCTTTTTCCCAACCTTCAGAGGAACTGCTCTCAGTCCTCATAACCTCACCGCCCCCTCTTGTCGTTGGACATCAGAAAGCCCAATCACGGAAGTCTGCTGACCGTCCTCGACCACCTCCATCCTCCCTCTTCCAACCTCGTCCTGCTGAGCTCGATTGGCATCTTCTTCCTTGCCTCTGACAATACCTTCGTTTCCCTGCAGAAGTTCTGGATAGCTTCCTGCTCTCGAACCTGTGCTTTACGATTGTCCCTTGCCAGAGCGGCTTTGGTAAGCATGATCCTCAGTCAACAGACTCTGCCTGGCCCTTTCCCCTTGCACGTGCCCGAGTCCTCCATCATCGACCCAATTGCATGACGACGACTTGAATCCAACTGGGCTACCTGCTGGTTTGGCCTTGGTCCATAAGGGTGTGGCAAGGCATATCCACAGAATGGTGAAGAGCTGGAAGAAGAAGAGAGTTGCAGTCTGAAAGAGCAAGGAGACTATGACATTCCATTCCCAGAGAATGCCCATGACGGGATTGGCATATGTGCATTGCCTGTCTGGCCTGGCCTACACCCCCCCTGGCCTCTGCTGCTTCCATGCTGGGATGATGCAGATTGACCAAGGAATTTGGATGGCTTCATATTGATGTTGCCTTGCCCACTGTGATCACCTACCCAGTGACTGTACCTCTTGATGGCTTGGCAAGACTCTTCAACACACTGTTGAGCTATATCTTGTCTCTCCGCTGTCGACAACTGTTGCTTCACTCTGGCTGACACATGTCTTGATCTAGATCTTAGGTTGCTTGTCTCTTGGCCTTCAGCTTCAGCTCCGCGAGTCACCGACACAAGAACACAAGTAAGGTGGCAGCGCTTGTCCATGTCAAGTTGCTAACAGCTCTTGTTAGGACTCCATTTCCCAGAGTCAATACCAGTGTCCTTGCCACCCACATTCTTATCTCGCCTGAGATTGACCATTTCCTGGAGGCGTTCATTCGACCTTCACTCCCCCCTTGGCTGATTCTTCTCTTCTGGCCCATTCCAATCCCCGCCAGATGAGCATTTTCGCTTGCGAATCACCTTGACATCACTCCATTCCTCACCTTATCCTTGAGAGCTGCGAATCTCCAAGGACCGTCAAGCCAACGGTCAACCAGACCTCGAACACTTGACTTATCTTTATTTCAGGTCCTGGCCACCTCCAGGGTTGCGACACCTATTGTCCCACACACTCATTCACCATATTCTTTTAATCAGCAAACGCTGACGACAGTCACTCTTTAATCCTCGTCGTACCCTCCCAGCCCAACACTTGCTCAGTCGCATCCCCCTCTTCATCTGCAACCCATCCCTCTCTCACCATGGCTTACAACCGAGTTTCCTCCTTTGGCTCAACCGATAGCGGCTACGAGAGCGGAGGAGCTGCCGACATGTTCGATCAGCAGGCTCGCCTCAAGCGTCAGGAGCATGACAAGGAAGTCGCTCGTCACCGCCAACAACTCCTCGCCCAAGAACTTTCCAGAATGGACGCGGACGACTACGCCCAGGACATGCTTGAACACATGCTTCGAATGGATGTATGTGCAATTTCTGTCCTGGCTAATCGACTCTCTGCTGACTCTCTAGGCTGAAACCCTCCCTGACGTCGACGCTATCGATATCCAGACCGAAATTCAGTGGTGCATGCGGCCCTATCTGCTTGACTTCTTGATTGAAGCTCACTCCGCCTTCCAGCTGCTGCCAGAGACCCTGTTCCTCTCCATCAATCTGCTTGATCGATACTGCTCCAAGCGTGTGGTGTACAAGCGTCACTACCAACTTGTTGGCTGTGCCGCTTTGCTCATCGCTTCCAAGTACGGAGACAAGAAAGAGAAGGTTCCAACCATCAAAGAGCTCAAGTCAATGTGCTGCTCTCTCTACGACGATGATATGTTCTTGCAAATGGAGTGGCACGTCCTCTCGACCCTCGGCTGGGTAATTGGTCACCCCACAGCTGATGCCTTTTTGAAAATGGCCACCAAGGCGAGCCTCGTCGATCCCGAGGTCGAGAATCTGACTCTGTGCATTCTTGAGATTGCACTCTACCATCGAGAGTTTGTCTCGCAGAAGTCGTCGACGCTCGCCCTGGCAGCGCTTGCCTTGGCACGCCATATTCTCGGTCGGCCTCCAGCTCGTCAGACGGAGTGGGCCTCGCAGTTCAGCAGCAGTGTCTTCATGGATCTATCCGACCGGATGTCGAGCCCATCGCTGATTGTGTCGCGCAAATATGCATCTGCCCGTCACTATGGCGTCTCGAAGTTTTTGTCAAGCTGGTTCGAGCGCAGAGCGATGCTGGCCAGCCGAGCACCCTTGACACCCACGCAGGAGCAGACACCACCATCAGCTACCGCCCACCACGGCAACTCGTTCCAGACGGTTGGCACCCCACAGAAAGGTCACTTCGGCGCCGTCTCGCTGCATGGGCTTTACACACCACCTATCACTCCTGATGTTGCGGTCCCCAAGACTGGTTTCAACTTTGCCGCTGCAACCCCAACCTCGAATAGCCATTTCCAGTTCACAGGCCAGACCCACGTCTCGTCAGCAGCACCCTCTTGGACATTTGAGACATACTGAGCAACATCAGTGGTCGCATTGCCACCATCACGACGGGTGGGGTTCATCCTCGCCCTCGTTGTCACACAAGACCATCTACCTGATGGATGATACCCCTGTATCACCGCTGCTTTCCTTATTTGTGACATTGCATCGCAAGCGATTCGGTTGGTCCAACTTTTTAGCAATAGCAAAAAATAATCTTTCAGATTGAGGAGAGGATGCCATACCAAGGATGGTCAAGAGGGAAAAGCAAGTCTTTTCGACCGTGCCATCGTCCTCGGGCATCTTCCCAAAGCACCACCCTAGTGTGGTCAGGGCGAGCCAGGCTTCTGAGATGCTGGGAATAATACAAGCGAGGATATCGTTTCTATTCCAAATGAAGATATTGTCCAGCTAGACAGGTGAGGCCGAGTTGGCCAAGAAATCGTTGACAACAATGCCGGACATCTTTCGGAGAGAGATTGTTTGTGCTGTCCATACTGTACCTGCTGCGTATTCTAGCTCGCGCTAGAGATAGTCATGTTAATCAAAGAGATCGACTATCGCTGTCTTCTAAGTTCTGACCCATTGAACTGGTCCCGTAGTCTCGGTGCAAATGCCACACAGAAACATCACGCATAACGTCACGCGGGAACGCCACGCCAGGAACGCCACGTGTGGAGTAAAAGTAAACAAATGACGTCACGGGCTCGGCGCCCCTCTCACACACACTAGCGCAAATTATTAATTCCTTTCTCATTGCCTCCAATTAGTTACCCATTGTCCACATTGTCGTCAGTCTTCGTATTGTCTGCGGAGTCTGGCGTGGCAGTCGGACACTACGGGACTCATAGTAGGTGCTAGCAAGCCCCATTTTGCGTTGCTACACCCCCAATTTTTGCAAGCCCTTTCATTACTACGGTATCGTGAATCCAATGTACGTTGTGACCTTTGAAACAGACTACCTCAGACTATTGATCGACGTTTTCCCACCACAGACCCGTTTCTCTCAAAGAATGACTTATAGGACTGCTCGACCAGGGCCGAAATGTTCCACTAGGAGAGAAGAAAACTACGAAAGACGAGCCCAAATACTGGTAGTTCCGGTGCTGGAGAAAAAAAAAATTTGTAACAACGACGTGAGAGTGATTTAGAAATAAGGTCTTACGACGAGAAAAGAGCGTCGAGCCCCATTCCGCGCTGTGGCTCAGACAGTTACCTCGGATTGCCTTTACCTAGGGAACGGTCATGCTTACTCTTCTTTCTCGATCTCTCAGGCGTCGGCGGCGTCGGTAGCGTTAGCAGCATCAGCAGCGGGCCTCTCTACGAAGTACGTTACGTTCTCTGACACGCGCAAATGTGTTCAGATTCGCGTGTGTGCAGAATTGGCGCGATATATTACATTAACCTGCAAATTCCTTCTCAGTTCCCCACCACTTCGGGGAGTTCTCCACCAGTGCGTGCAGTTGAGTTTTGATCGAGTCATTTATTCAGACTTTTCTCAACCTGCCCAGGCCTGCCGGGAGTCATGCTTTCCCAGCAGGGCTATGAAGGGGTCGTCTTGCATGATGGGAAGGGGGGATGTACTTGGACTGGATGCTGAGCCTTCTGTCTCTCTTCGGGTCTTGGCGTGCCTATTGTTGAAATATCAAGGCTGGGACGGCCTCGTGTTGGAGGGAATAGCGGGAAGTTTCTGCTTCTCCAGAGGATCCCTGTCGACGGCAACAAGTCAGTATTTTCGTTCTGGAGGGGACGTAAAATTACAACTCCGAGTAAAATGCCACTCCACGAGATTTCGGTAATTGTCACCGAGAACTAGTATCTGTAGTAAAGTACAGTAAGATACAGTAAGATACAGTAAGATACAGTACGGGTATCTTACCGCAAAGTTTCAAGACAGCTCACCCTTTGATGCACAACCACATCTTGCCTTCATGACCTTGACCACAGTAAAGAAGAGAGCTCTATGATCATACATGCAGATCAACAGCCTTTTTGCCACTCAGACACAGTCTTTCCTCAAAACTGCCTGTGAACAAGGCCCCTGTCTATGTTGTCTCATGTCTCTTTCATCCACTGACTCCTGGGACACTGCAGAACATCATTCAATGATATTCAGATGATAGACATATCAGTTCATGTCTATGCACTGGTTACTGTGATGCCAGGAATTGGGAATCTGGTCTGGTACTGGTGCTGGTAGTGGTAAGGACAGCTGACCATGTCTCTAGGCAACCACAGTGGTATCTCTCACTGTCTCCTAGGCAGCGCCAGTGTTGCCAGTGTTGCCAGTGTTATGATGGACAAACCCCCAGAGGCCGTTGCTATGCAGCTACAATGTGCCCCTCTGAAGCCCTTCCTCCTTCAAGAGCCCCTCTGCCTCTTCATATCATCCATCACCAACCATCAACCATCAGGCACACAATGGTCAAACCACCAAGATACTGCTGGAGTGTTGGCTCTGAAGGCCAAATCATTCTCTTCATCCTTCCAGACTCCATCAGTCTTTGCTTGCCTTCCCCCAGAGACTCAGTCTCTAGGATCTCAATTGCCCTGCTGCCCAAAGACGCGCTGCACCTGATCATTGATCAACTCCACCCAGTTGACCGTGTCTGTCTGGCACTTGCCTGCAAGGCACTCTGTGCCGCAGTCCTCACCAGCCCGGCCCTGACACAGCCAAAGTGGACGAGGTTTGCCGAGCCCAACGTCACCCACCCGAGCATCTCTCACATCCGCTTCCCGCGAGTGTACGCCTCGATGCCAGACGTGCGCACCCTCGTCCTCCGCCTGGCCCACGGCTGGATCGACAAATCGCGGTACCTGTACTGCTGGAAGTGCCACCGAATCCTGTCGCGAGACGAAAAGATGTGGCGCGAGCGTCTGCCGGAATCCGTTGCCAGCCCGCTCCTGCGACGCCTGAATCGCAATATCCATACAGAGTGGAGCTGGTTCGTCGACAAGTCCAGCATCATGACTGGCTCGAAGAAACAAGCTGCGGCCGAACCCCTCCCTGACGTGCTGCGCAAGCCTGCTGACGAGGATGACGACCAACACCACCGCCCAGCGCCGCAGTGGTCGCTCAAAACACTGACCGACAAAGCTACGTGGGACTCGTGGACGCGTACGCAGCGCTACGATCATCTCGTCAAGACCTGGTGCTACACTCACACCGATGACTCCTCTGCCCTGGCGTGCGAGATCTGTGCCGCCAAGGGGTCGGTCGGTACGGCCGAATGGCAGGGCATCCTCGACGGGGCAAATGGAAGCGTGCTGCGGGAAACACGTAGTCAGGTCGAGATGGTCCATCCAGTGGAGTGCCCGAGCTGCCTGCAGAAGGAGTTGACATGGCGTCCAAAGAGACCAGGCATGTACGAGTCCTGGAGGATGGGCAGGAGGTATAGGAGGTCTGTCTGGGCCAACTTTACCCAGGCCGTGAAGGACTTTATTTAGTCACGGCCGAGGGGGGGGGAAGAATGTTCGGTGACAGTAGGGTATTCCACCAACCGTTGGCGTTGGGACAGAACGGTTGGCTGTGCTGAAGTTAACGGCAACATAATGGCATGAGGAGGCCTCCAGGGGCATGAAATTAATTACCACGCATAGCGTCCGTCGTCTGCAATTGAACTGAACTTAGTTCCCAAGGCCTACAGCGCCGAGAGGAGGAGCATTATCTTAAGATGCTTTTGATTCATTCATTCTGCTATGGCGGCGCTCAGTCATCTTGATACACACAACACGACAACTTCATCATCATCAAACCGTTACGTGATCCCCCCCCCTCCTCCGCCCCTCCCCCCCCCATCCCCGAAGCCATCATCATCATCATCTTCTTCTTCTTCTTCTTCTTCACACCAGACCCGACCCCCCCACCCCCTTGTCATTAGCAGCAGCAGCAGCGCCAGGAGCAGCCATCGATCTGGGCCGGCCGGCGCGGCGCGCACACTCTGGGCAGAAGTGATTCCAGCAGACAACGCCCTCGACCGCGACAGTCAGGTCACGGCTCCATTCGCAGTTGCGACGCGTGAATTCCGGCACTTTTTCCGTCGGCACTACCGATGTCATGACCGCCATGTTCGCAGCGCGACGACGACGACAACCGCCGCCGCCGCTCTCTATCATTGCTGATGGATACCATATATCCCGGGTGGCAAGCGGAAAGGGGCGAAAGGCACGGCAATTGTCGCACCAATGCATCGCGGGCGGACACCAGCCCTTGGACAGCAGCTGCATCAGATCGCGGAACACGCGAGTCCGGGGGATTTCGGTCGGGGTTGTGAGGAAGAGTGGTGGGGGGCCGCCGCCGCCACCGCCGCCGCGTTGTCGACGCTGCTGCTGCTGTTGTCGGCGCTGCTGTCGTCGTTCCAATGCTGATGGACGGAGTTCCAGTATTGGTGCCCCGCTTTTCTTGCTGGCCCAGGACGTGGATTCCGATGCAAAGGCGAGAAAGTCGGGCGGCGAGGAGTATGCGTACTGGGCAAACTGCTTGCAGGCCAGCGCGAATGAGTACCGGTCGGCCAGGCAGAGATAGGCGAAGATTTCGTCGAGCAGTTCGCTGGGGAGGGAGAGGATGATGCTGCAGGTGGGGAGGCTGTTGGTGTTGTTGGTGTTGTTGTTGGTGTTGTTGATGTCGTCGTCGTTTGATGGCATGGTACCCAGGCTGGGTGTCGTTGTGGTATTCTGGTCGAGATTGGTGGTGTTGGTGTTGTTGAGGATGTTGAACGGTATCTTCATCAGCAAATAGTCAACTGGAGGCGGCGGTGATGGTGCCGAAGATGGCGAGGATGATGATGATGGCGACGACGACGAGGATGAGGATGACGGCGCCATCGCGGCTGCCATCCTCGATGGAGGAGCTGCTCCGTCCTTCTGTCCTGTCTTCTCGCTTGCTGTCGTTGCCTGATTCTGCTCCGTCTCTCCTGAGATTGGAGATGATGATGATGGAGATGGAGCTGATGGAGCTGATGGAGCTGATGGAGATGATGATGAAGCAGAGACTGAGACTGAGGCAGAGATGGATGATGAGGAGCAACACCTCTGAGTCTTCTTCCGGCGACGGATTGAAAGACTCCTGAAAATACTTTTCATAATCATCACAAAGGAGAAAGTCAAAAACAGGGAGAAGATATTGGCAACTTCCTCTGGGTCGTCATTAACCTAACCTTGTACACTTGGCTATGAAGTTACTGGGATCACGTATATGTATGGCCTGGGATAAGTGAGGCAGGGCAAGGAATTGATTGCTGCATCAGGCTGATTGATTATTGTGATGTAAATTTAGAGAGTTGCGGCCCCACTCAATCAAGTCAGCTCTTACGTAACTCGGGCTCCACTGGATTGAGTCAGCACTTACGTAACTCAGAGTTCAATTAACCAAAACTCTTTTCCTTCTGTCTTAACACACTCTCTATAATTATACCTGCAAATCCAACAGCAACAAATGCCACGATCCCACTATGATGTGTTGCAACTACCGCAGTCAGCAAGCTTGCATCCCGACGCTGTCAAGGCTGCGTACCGTGCCGCCCTCTTGACCTGTCACCCGGATCGGAAGGCGGCGACGGCGACGGCGACAGCGACGGCAACAGATCAGCAGCAGCTGCCCACCGTCGATGACATCGTGTTGGCATACAAGGTGCTCTCTGATGATACGCTGCGTGCTGAATATGACCGTGCCCAGGCTCTGGCTGCGGCACGACAACACCAGGAACACAGACTTGGATTGTCCGGCGTCGAGCATGCCGGGATTGAATCGTACGACCTTGAGGATTTGAGTTATGATAGTGGTGGTGAAGACGGCGATGGTAGTGGTGGCTGTGGCGGCTCATGGCTCCTCAGTTGTCGATGTGGCAAGGAGAGAGGCTATGTTGTTACTGAGGCTGACCTAGAGGCTGCTGACCAGCAACAGCAACAGCAGCAGGGACAAGGACAGGAACTCCTCCGAGATAGGAGTATTCAAGAGAGGGAATTGTTGGTGGGCTGTCAAGGATGCAGTCTGGTGATACGGGTGACCTTTGCTACTGAGCCAGGCTAAGAGAAGGGATTTGAAAGCAGTGTCTATTCATCCTGTCATCTGCTCGATTCATCACAATCAGCCCTCGACCGACTCTGCTCGATTCATCACAATCAGCCCTCGACCGACTCTGCTCGATTCATCATCAGCCCTCGACCGACTTCAGCCCCTTGTCATCAGTCTCCATCTTGGCCTGGTTGAACTTGTCCGACGTCGGCAGCTCGATGTGAATATTATTCAGAGTGGAAACGGCCAGACGAACATCAGCGTCGGAAAAGTCGAGCACGTGGCCACCACTCTTCCTATCCGCGTCGATAAAGTGCATATGCTCTCCGGCCACGAAGAAGCCCTGCCAGGCCGCGGGCGACCTGAAGCCAATAATGGTTCCCTGGATGTTCTGGTAGTCCTTGACATACTGCCGCTTTCCCAGCTCAGCCAGCGACTCGCCCTCGTGCTCCTGGCCCTTGACCGTGCGGCACTTGAGCCGGCCAAAGGTGCCCTCGAGACGATAGGACATGAACAAGTTGGCACTATGATGAGCGTCCAGCCTGTCCAGCTCCGCCTCCACCGAGTCCTTGCTGTCCAGCCGGACCTGGGCCGTGTGCTGCGCTTCAAAATGCGTCGCCACCGCGTACGGAATCTGATCCTTCGCTTCCGCCACCCGGATCTTGCCCTCGGCCTGCAGCTGGTAGACCGTGCCATCCAGCAGCAGCAGTTCCCCGTCCATGCGCACAAAGGTGCCCAGTCCCTGGTTCCCCTTGGTGAGCAGCTCTTCCACCGTGATGCCCGAGTCCGACACCCCGGCCATCAGGGCATTGACGAGCGAGTACTGATAGATTTCGTTCTTCTTCGCCATGCTATCGATCCCTTGTTGGTAAGACAGGTGCTCTTGCCGGAAAGAGAAGAAACGACGTGTAAATTCTAACTGAAAGCGTGGGAAGGAACGAAACAGTAATAATCCATGATTCTTTCCCTTTTTACGCAAATACGTCTACAAAAAGGCTTAATTACATCACCACGACAGTTATCTACTAGTTTCCCACATGGCAGGCGTGTTGAATGACGGCACTTGTCGGAAACAACAAGTCCCGCACCGCCAAACAAGGAAAGAGAGAAAAAGACTCAACTATCAGACCATGAGCAAAAAAGCGATGAGAGGAGCCAAGTCCTGTTGTTCACTTGTTGGGCCCGTTTTCGGTCATATCTGTTCGGTCCCAACTATTACTTCGCTTACTCACCCAAACAATCATAGTATTGTTCCTGTTCTGGGCCACCCACGCGCCCCTCCCTCTGAGAAAATAAAGTAATGATGACGCCAGCTGAAAGGACGCGGGGGGGGAAAGAGCGACAGAGGGAAGTATATATTGCAAGTTCCAACCACCGGTACCGGTCCTACGTCATCTTCAAAACATACATACAAATACTGTGGTACTCACTCACCACTAAACACCAACAGCGCTTTTAATGGCGGAAGACACAGAAGCAGCAGCGACGGTAGCACAGATCATAGTCGACTCGATCGATGCGGCGGGGGTGCGAGTGCTGTTTGGCGTTCCCGGCGCCAAGATCGATGCCATCTTCGACACGTTGACGGACCACCCGGAGATCAAGCTGATTGTGGCGCGCCATGAGCAGAACGCGGCCATGATGGCGGCGGGCGTGGGGCGGATCACGGGGATCCCCGGCGTGTGCGTGGCCACGAGCGGGCCGGGCGCGTCGAATCTGGCGACGGGCCTGGCGACGGCCAACACGGAGGGCGACCCAGTCGTCGCCATCATCGGCTCCGTGCCGCGGCTGATGAACACCAAGCGCACGCACCAGAGCATGAAGGCGCTCGAGATCCTGGGGCCGACTACCAAGTCGGCCACCAACATCGATGTCGAGGACCAGGCGGCCGAGGTCATCCTGGCCGCCTTCCGCACCGCCACCGCGAGCCCCAAGGGCGCGACCGTGATATCGGTCCCCGCCGATGTGGCCAAGGGCAAGTCCAAGATCCTCGCCTTTCCCGGCTCCGCCTTTGCCTCGCCCGCCCTCGGCCCCGCCCCGCTCAACCGCCTCGACGAGGTGGCCAGGAAGATCGAGGCCGCCAGGCTGCCCGTGCTCTTCCTGGGCGCGCGCGCCTCGTCGCCCAAGGTCGTCGCGGCCGTGCGCCAGCTGCTCACCAAATTCGCCCTGCCCACCGTCGAGACCTTCCAGGCCGCGGGCGCCGTCAGCCAGGAGCTCAAGCACCTCTTCTTCGGCCGCGTCGGCCTGTTCCGCAACCAGGTCGGCGACCGCCTGCTGGCCAGGTCCGACCTCGTCCTCACGGTCGGCTACGACCCGATTGAATACGACGCCAACTCGTGGAATCCCAAGGGCGAGGCCGACATCGTCCACATCGACTACAGCTCCAGCGACTACGGCAAATACTACCACCCGTCCACAGAGCTGCTAGGCAGCATCGTCGAGAACCTGACCTACCTCGCGCACAACCTCCGCTCCGAGCCGCTCTCGTCCTCGTCCAACGCGGGGGTCGACTCGCCCTTCTGCACCGACCTCCGCAAGGAGTTCTACGCCTGGCAGCAGCTGCCCCAGGTCACACGCACATCCGGCCTCGTGCACCCGCTCTTCTTCATCACCAAGCTGCAGCAGCGCGTCGCCAAGGACACCACCGTTACTGTCGACGTGGGCACCGTCTACATCTACATGATGCGCTTCTTCTTCGCGTACGAGCCGCGCCGCCTGCTCTGCAGCGACGGCCAGCAGACCCTCGGCGTCGGCCTGCCCTGGGCCATTGCCGCCTCGCTGACCCAGGACCCGCCCTGCTCGGAAAAGGTCGTCTCGCTCAGCGGCGACGGCGGCTTCATGTTCTCCTCGCAGGAACTCTCCACCGCCGTCCAGCAGGGCTGCAACATCACCCATTTCATCTGGAACGACGGCGCCTACAACATGGTCCAGTTCCAGGAGGAGCTCAAATACGGTCGCAGCAGCGGCGTCAAGCTCGGCGGCGTCGACTTTGTCAAGTTTGCCGAGGCCTTTGGCGCCAAGGGCTTCAGGGTCAACGATGCCAGTGAGCTGGAAAAGGTCATGGACGAGGCCCTGGCCTACCGCGGTGTCAGTCTGGTCGATATTGCCATCGATTATAGCTCGAATCGGGACTTGGCCCAGCATGTGATTGAGGATGAATGGAATTAGACAACCAGGACAGCTATTTAAATAGACACACAGCTAGAGTGATAGAATGGATGATGACTGCTTATTGCTTGTGCAAATAAATCTAACTCACATCTAACATGGCGCAATCACTCCCCCCAGAGCTCTTTGCCCTCACTGTCGCAGCCAGATTTGTGCCAGAGGAAGCCAGTCATCATGGTGCTGACCGACGACCAGGCAGGGAACATGTCTTTGAGGCCCAAGCTGTTCAAATGCTCAACGTACCAGGACCGTATGTCGAGTGCTTTGGCCATGATGCCACCCAACACGACGGCCCAGACGAGAAAGGGCAAGTGAGTCTGCCACATGCCGGAGCGGGACGCATGTCTGAGAAGGCCCTGGATCCGTTGTGCCACTTCCTCGTGCGGTCCATTCCCGGGTGAGATGGGATACAGGAAGACGAGCATATAAGCGAGGCTGCCTAGGCGGGAGAGCTCGTAGATGATCGAGTCAGGTGGACCGGCCTCGTCTCCGACTGAGTCTGGCAAGGAGAGCAGATCGTGGATGACGGCGCTCCTCGCATGCAGGATGTGATACAGAATAGGAGCATCCGGACTGCTGCGCTCGTAGCGGTCATAGCCCAGTGTAATTTGGACCAGATGTTCAATCACTGCACATAGTCGTCCGTATGTTGCCTCGTCAGACAGGCCACTGAAGCCAGATCCGAGATAGGTGGACAGCCCCGTTCTGCTCTCCACCCGCGGCCAGGTACCAAGAAGGCTCTCTGTTGATTGCAGGAGTGGAAACGTCGGCACTGCTAATCTCTGGCACGATATCATTATGTCGTAGAGACTTGTGACCAGGGCAAATCCCGGCCTCGCAATCGTTGGCAGACCGCCTCGCTCTTTGATGAGATGAAACATTGCGCGCAGATGCGCCCACTCGATCGGCATCCGACTATAGAATAGCAGCTGGTGGGCAGTGGCAAGAACAGACTGGTTGGGTTCGTAGGGAGGCGGCTTCAGCTTCTCGCCAGACCTGCCGTACGCTGCCAGCGCCATCATGTTGTAGAGCGTCTGCATCGGCATATTTGGGCCAGCATTCTCCACCTCGGCCCCCAATTGCTTCAGGGCAGCGTGCTTGAAGTTCAGGCGCAGCATGGCATTCTCTTGTGGCACATCTCGTCCGTATTGGGAGATGGCCCAGTGCGTAGCACCCACAAAGACGACGACGTAGAATGAGGTTGCCGAGAACATGATCCGGCTCATGATGTGGTGCTTCATGTCTTCGACAGACGCACCCGGATTGGCAAAGGAAAAGATAGGCCACTGGTAGGTCAGCGAGTAGTCAAGCATCTGATGCGCATGAGGTGTCAGGTCCTTGACTGTGTAACAATTGAACGGATCCGCGCTGCTGCCTCCCGGCTCTCTCTTCAGCGGCAGAACTGGCGCCTGCGAGCGTGCTGATCGAGGCAGGATGGCCTTGTGTGTAGGGCGCGCCGGGGGGCCAGCCTGGCCAGGGTCTCCATCATTGGCAGCTTTGGCAGCTTTTGTCGCAATTGCAGCATTCACCACTGGTCTGGTCGACTGTCTCTTCGCCTTGGCCTTCCTGTGGTACTCGCGGGCAGCATGCCTCTGTTGAGAGATTTCGCCGTTGGTCGAGTGTGAGCTCGACCGGCCTGGTTCATAGCGGACAAAGAGCACGCGGGTCTTCTGCTTGCCGTCCATGGGCAGTCATTAGTAATGAGCTGGAACTCCCAGATGGTTATCTGGCTATACACAGCAGACGAGTCTGGACAGAGGGTATTATTAGCACTTCTCGCACCTCGGGGCCAAAAGGCCAGCTATCCAAATACGAGTACGGAACATGATGCAGTGCAACGGAACTGAGCAGCCACCGACCGACTCTTCTGACGAGAGATGCTGATTCGGCGTGAGAAGGGCTGTAGGGCAAACCGTGGTGGGTGGTCAACACTCGGTGTGGTGTCCTGTTGGTCCCGTTCCTGCACTGGTGTGCCCCGCATTGCATCAGGCGCCTCGCGCCTTCCCATTCTCATTCTTACCATTCTCACGGTGAGGCAATTTCTCCTCTGGCAACCAAACATCCTTATTACATCCTGCCATCCTGCCATCCTGCCATCCTAACAACCAGTCTCTTGTGCTCAACAGACAGCCTCAGGCTCATCCTTCCTCCACTCCGGTTGGCCTGGCCTGTTGGTGCGCCGCCGATCTTGCCCAGCATGTCGCAGACAGTGCATATTCAGTCAACCTCGCAGTTCTCTGCCCTGTTGTCCTCATCCGCCATCGTGGTCGCCGACTTCCATGCTGACTGGTGTGGCCCATGTAAGCAAATAGCGCCCATCTATGAGCAGCTGTCGCTCCAGCTCTCCCGCCCGGGCAAAATAACCTTCACCAAGATCAACACCGATCAGCAGGAGGAGTTGGCCCGAGCTTACGGCGTCACCGCGTTGCCCACGTTTATGATATTTAAGAATGCCCGCCGCATGGAGCTGATCCAAGGTGCCGATCCTCGAAAGCTATCTGACGCAGTTAAGAAACTCGCACTCGAGGCCAACCGCCTGGGTGGAGACGATGGAGGCGAGGGGGACAGCGCAGGAAATGGCTGGCTTGGCGCCAGCATCCCCCGCGGCTACAACGACGTCTCGTCCGAGGTAGATGTGACTGGGCTGGAACTGCTCAACTGGGACTCGTCTTACGGCAACGCCAAAACTCTGCTGGATGGCAACAAACCCAAAGGTGAGGGCGAGGCACCGCCCAGGCGCAACATGGCGACGCTGACCAAGCATGCAGGCGACCGATCAGACGCTGTCGAGAGCGACACAGATGAGCAGCTGTTGCTGTATCTGCCGTTCCAGTCGACCCTCAAGGTCCACTCGATCCATCTCACATCCCCGCCAGCTCCCTCAGATGACGACGACGATGTGCCATCTCGGCCCAAGGTGATCAAGCTCTACACCAACCGACCGCAGATCCTGAGCTTCGACGAGGCGGAAGCCACGCAGCCCGTACAAGAGATTACTCTATCTGAGAAAGACTGGGACCCAGAGACCAACACTGCAAAGCTAGAGTTGAGGTTTGTCAAGTTCCAGAACATCACCAGTCTGATCTTGTTCGTCGTGGCAAGCGAAGGCAGCAATGAGAAGGTCAGAATCGACAGGATACGGATAATCGGCGAGTCGGGCGAGAAGCGAGATGGAAAGATCGAGAAGATCGCCTCTGATGATGACTGAGAGCGGACTAACTCGATAGCATTTGGCACGGGAGATATGTGGGTGTAGAGAACCATGCAGTAGAATTGCATTGCAATGATAGCTCCATCATGCTTATATTTTTCAAACGCCCAAGACATATGCCCGTTTGACTGCGCATGCAACGCAGAGGCGGCCAGTTGTGCATTTTGCCGTTTCCAGCAAATAAATCGGTTTGTCCGACCCCACACATGATCCAGTGCAGGAAACTCGACGAGGGAGACGGACGAGGAGAGTGGAAATCCAAAGATTTCCCATCTGCTCACTGCAGTCGAGGAGATCGGCGTGCAATTTCATTCATCTGAGTTACCACTGACACTTGCATCCGCCATGACGATTTTATTCGGTTAGAAATAAAAAGGAGGTCGGTCAAGCAACACAGGGGTAGTTGATAGTGGTAACGCTGCACATATAGAAAGGAAAGAAAAGAAAGGGAAAAAAAAATATTATTTTATATGGAACTTTGGTACTACTCTTGGCACGCAGGTGGCGGGCGGTGAAAAGTGGGGCGGAACCCATTTGTCGTGTCACGTACTGAGATTCTGCAAACTCATCGACCGTCCGCTCTCAATGTCAGACCGCGCCTTTATCTCGCTTACACCTGCTAATGCCCTTGCGCGGCTGGCATTCAGCGATGCCTACGACTCCCTCATGACTCGGTGCCAGAACAGCCAGGCAGATGGCGTTCAGGCAGCCTTTCGCCGTATGCGTGTCAAGCCTGAGCAGATATATGACAAGGAGATCATCCGCCTTCGTTGTGAGATGGATAAAACTTATGTCCCCGACGACGGAGAGACTGAGTCCCTTACAGAGCTAGATACCGACACCGAGAGCATGCTTAAGGAGACCGGCAAGATCTGGAGCGGCTGTTATGTGCTGGAGCTACACAATCTACCATCCATGCCAGAGAGAGGATGGATAGCAGGGAAAGGCCCATTGGTTAACACGTCAGTCGGCCTAATTCTCTGCACTAGGCCTTTCGCACAGTCACACAACATCAGCCTCCGGAATCCTCATGCACGGTTCAGTTTCTTTCGTGGAAACATGGGCTTCTACGTTATGGGCTGCTCTAGGTCTCATTTAGCACAGGTCTCAGTCAATGGCAACTCGGTTACACAGCCGTATCATTTGAACCAGCACACTATGAACATTATCTTCGACAAACTCGAATACCGCTTCGAGTGGATGGAGTTCGCTACTAAAGACCAGTTCAAGCAAGAGCGCAGATACTATGTAGATAGTGCCTTCGGCGGGGCAGTGTCTACCAACGTCGATGTCGAGATGCCGACCCCGCTCCCAAGCAAGAGAACAATAGGTAGGTGGACCCTAGGAAATGCATTAGGGGCAGGAGGTTTTGGCAGAGTATTCTTTGCCTCAGATCAGTCAGCCAATATAGCCGCTGTCAAATTGATGGAGCGGACCTCCCGAAATTATCACCGAGTGGATAAAGAGATCGAGATTCTTCAGCAAGTGACGGATCTTGCACAGAAGTCAGATGATAACCAGCGAATTTTACAAATGACAGAGGTGATCTACTCTGACCAGAAGGAGTTCTCCTCTGAGACAGTCTTTGACAATGTTACTATTGTCCTGAATCCAATGACACCACAGACTTTCAGAGACTTGCTCCTTCAAAGTTCAGGGTACACATCTTGTTTTATTGGAACCATAGGTTTAAACGAGACCACTGACACTATACAGGGGAGGGTGTAAGGGCATGACAATAGAAGCAGCCTCTGCATTTCGCAATGCACTACTTGGTGTGAAGGTCATGCATGATGGATGCTGGGTCCACTGTGACCTGAAGCCAACCAACATTGGCCTTATCGGAAAGACACATTCTGTCTTGTTAGATATTGGCACATCCAGGCACATCCAGGCACATCCAGGCACATCCAGGCACATCCAGGCACATCCAGGCACATCCAGGCACATCCAGGCGGGTCAGACATTGGAGCCTCGACCGGGTACAGCTGGGACAATTGGCTATCTTGCTCCTGAGTTTGAGCTGGAAAATTATGACCACTCCATTGACATTTGGTCTATGGCTATCATCCTGTTCGAACTAACGTACAATTGTCATCCATGGAAGTTCTCGATCAACCCGTGGCGTAATGGCGACGATAACGAGAAACTCCGCCCGACCTTCCTGAAGAGCTATCAGAGTGCCATTGACACAATGGGCATGGATTCCAAGAGTGCGCACGCTTCGCCGGCCAAAGGCTACGTCCATCGTGAGTATTGTTGCAATGGCTTATGGCATCACGTTCACTGATCCAAACCCTCTTTGCAGTCGGCGATCTCTTTATTGAGATGGTGAGACACAAATGGGCTCCGAATAATCATGCACCGCGCCCTAACATCGACCGAGTGCTTCGGCACCCAGCTTGGGGCCCATTGCTACCTGAATCACCACCGGCGAAGATGAGGAGGCTGGAATAGACGTGTTTTCATTGCGTATCTCTCTTTGTTCATCGGCCAAACAGTCAGGTTTATATTCATCAATAGACAATCAATCTCAACAAGATTAGAGCTCGTCACAAACCAGGCGAGTGATATCTGCAGATCTACAGATCTGCCTGAACACGTGTTTGTACAGTTTGTACAGTTTGTACATCTGTCACGTGATCTCAACTGTCACGTGGCTGCTTTCCCAGAAGTCATGTGATGCTCTGAACTTCTAAATAAGAGCAATTGGTAAGAGCAATTGGTCGACTAGAAGCCATCACAAACCATGACCCCGCCGCCAGAGAGTCCACCAACTATACACAGTCAAGATCCGCTCATTGTAAGCACTTCTTTCTGATCGTATTGCCGCCCACTGACTTACGACCCGAATTTGCAGGACCCCCAAGATATTGTTGCTACCCAAGGCGCCTACCTCGTTTCCCCGCCAGGTACACCAGTATGGCGACGAGGCATCGATGAGGACTTTGCAGCTCTACTTGAAGCGTGCCTTCAAGGAGTTATTATCGGACAAAATTGTAGAAGAGCGATGTACCGTGAAGCCGCAGATGAATGGCGAATGGGGCACACGCCACCAGAGATTAAAGAGAGGCGCAAGGCCGAGCTTAAGGCATACGACGAACTCGAAGGCGTCACCTCTGAAGATGACAGTGATAACGAGGATAAAGACAGAGTCAAAGTTAACCCTGACGACAAGTTCCCAACACCACCACGGTCGGCCGATGGCGCCCTCGTTACTCCGCACAGGAGGAAACGCCGGAAACTCAGAGAAGGAACTGAAGAGGAGCATATGCCGACCAAGAAGAATATCAGCACTATACAAGAAGTCTCAATCGGTGCAGAAGATACTCTGTCCAACACAGCACGACCGAGCAGCCGGAAGCGGCAACGGACTCTTGACAAAGGCGATGAAGAGCATGGATACAAACAGCGCCCAAGCAAGGTGCGAGCTACTATGGCTCGCTCTCGCGGTATATGGTTGCGGAGATTGCGACCACGGCCAATCAGACCAAATGGTTGACGATGCGGTTGTTGCAATACTGTTAGTTTCAGAAAGACTGCTCAAGGTCACTCCCATCGATCCAGTGGACGGGAAGCTGGACACCCAGATGATATCGAAAGTGCTCCACTATGCCAGTGGCTGGCTTCATATTACCTGTGCGAGTGACAGACATACGGACGTCGTATGAAATCTTTGGAAGTCCATGATCCTTACTTGCCCAGGTGATGCGATGCACTAGACTGGACCGCCGTTGACGAGGGCAGCTCTGCTTGAACATTAAATGTAACCATAGATATTAAAAGATTATAATAAGTTTAATGACCAGACACAATGAGATCATTGTGTTGCTAATCTGGTTGTCGCTGACCTTGCGCCATGCTACAGATCACATTTCTCTGTTCAAGAACTTTTGGCTGCAGATTGTTCCAAGTCAGTCTGTATTGATGGTGGTGATGACATCATCCCATGCATTTGGTCGAACTAACAAAAACTTTCGGTGGGTCAGTAAAATTTATAGAGATGTCAGCCCATCAGGCTGAAGAAAAGTCATTGGCCCAGCCCCAGCCACACTGTGCAGCCACACTGTGGGGCATAATTCAGTCTTCTTGCCTGCAAGCTTGGCGGGATTTCCAGGTTTTCACCGCCCCCTCGTATACATTATCCAAAGTACACATGGTGGATGGTGGAATGCAACCCATAAGCATTCTAATAGGAGGAGGAGGAGGAGGGAATTACAATTTCGGCCAGGGCCTTGCGTATACTCCCTATACTGACCACACACACTGATTTGAGAGACCACAATGGGCAAGAATGGATATGTGTTTGTAGTAGGTCGTAGTCCAAAAAAAGAAAAAGAAAGAAAAGAGAGTAATTATTAAAAAAAATATATTAAACAAAAAAATTTACTTGCAATTAATCTATTTTCACCAGGACTTATGGAGAGAGCAATCAGGCAGAACAGACAACATGGTGTGTTTTTTTGTTTTTTGTTTTTGTTTTTTTGGTGCTGGAGAAGCCAGAAGACCTGATAGAAGATCCAGTACTGGTCTCAGAATGACCAAGGTAAAAAGCTCTTGTTTTATGCCCTATCCAAGCAGATTAAAGTTTGGCAGAGTGGAGAGGACAAAAACTGTGGAAGGGGAAGATGGTAGCCCATGAGGTTATCTATGCAGCACTGTGCTGCTACTATTGCTATCGCAGTCTCTTACTGAAGGCCATGTCATGATATGCCTCTGAATACACAGAACATGGGATGTTGTCCGCAGTTGAAACATGCGAGAGGCTTCTTGATTTGGGTCAAGTCCTTTGTGTTGTAACCAAAGTGGCCACACCTGTCTGGTGAGGTATGGGGCGGCAGCCTGTGAATGAAGACCTTGAGAATATTTCCCTCCATCTTGATTGCACCATTCCTGGCTCTTCCAGCCCCATGCGTTCTTGCTCGCAACAGTGTGTTTTTGGCCCCCCCTGCTACTCCTCGTTCCAATTGAGGGATCTTCAACGACTGACAAGCCTCTTTCGGGCAAATCTTGGCGCAATGCAACGTCGACCAACGTCGACCACCTACCTACCTTTCGGATTCGAGCATCGGATCGTGTTCGCTTCGCTTCAGTCCTGGAATAATGGGCACCGTGCAGGGGGAGGGCGCACCGTCTTCTATACTATCTCCATAGCACTGAGGTCCAGCGGGATGGATCGCTTGTGGGTCTCACCAGGATCAAGTCCGCCTGGCGGGATTGCGGGAAGTTTCTCACTCATACTAGTTAGTGTATGTGCGGGGAACGCGGCGGCTTAGACCAGTGCCCAAGAGGACAGGCGGTTATGTGGTGCTTCATGAGAGATTTGCTCGGCGGGGCGGGGGGGTGATCAATTGGTTTAATTAGGTCCGTTGGCAACGTCGCCTCGCCTCGTCAATCGCTTTCAATGAGAGGGGCCGGGCTCACTGAGGTAAGGGCGAGAAGGGTATGAAGGTCCTTGAAATTAATGTGCACCAGTGTGAGGGCTCTCTGCAGGAGTGCTAATAACGCATTTGGCTGTAACTTCACTTCGCTTGTTGGAGGGTGATCCCCTAAGCCTAAAGCAGTTTTTACGTCCCTTGGCAGGCAGTGGAAAAGCTTGGCACAGATTTCGTGGTTTTCTTCCCACAAGCTTGTCGAAAATTTTCCCCATCTTGTTGGAAAAATGATATAAACAATGATGAATGAGGCTGATGATGAATTAGGTGCAGCAAAAGTCATTTGCTGCATCGAATAACAAAGATAGGAAGAGAATGACTTGTCTGATGTTGTCAGATGAGCATGATCTCAATCGACTGAAATTCTGAAGCCTCGAGAAAAAAACAGATGGATGTGAATCATGATTGGCATTCCATGTGGCGATTCATACCGTTGTTGATGATGGTGGTGGTGGTGGTGGTGGTGGCGGTGGCGGCGGCAACGGCGATAAAGATCAGCCCCGTCGCTGCTGGTGGCTTTGGACGTGTCACCAGTCTTCGTATTCATGTTGATGAAACCGCTAATAGGGTAGTTGGATGATTTGAGGCACTGCTAAGGTGTGACCGACCACAAGGTGGCAATTAGTCCTGTCCAATAGAGCAGCCACCCAGGTAGGAAGACTGCGAGTATTGTGCAACTGCCAGACTATTGGTATATTGATATCTCAGATCACTTTACTGGAGGACAACGGCACAGCATTGGTGGCGATAAAACTACAAGTAGTAAGTCCTCCGGGCGGTGGGGCGCAGTGGGTTACAGGCAAATACGTGCACCGGTGGTTTTGCAGGTGGCCGGCAGCTCTTCCCACTGGAAGGTGTTTGATCAACAGGATTGCAACCCTGGTGTAGAAGACAGACGGAATGATGTGACTGTTGAGCGAGATGGCTGGAGGAGCAAAGGAGTCAAAGGCGTCAAAAGTACAGCATGACGACAGGCTGGTCTGTCATGGAGCTGTCTCGGTTGTAGTGCAGTTCTTCTCGTCTAAGGATAAACTGTCATTTTGAAAGATGAACTGACAGATGCTGAGTGATCATCATGCCCAGGTAATGATTAGGTGCTGATAACCAACATGTCATCAGCGACAACCAAGCCTATTATAGTAGTAGCATTTTGGCGTTTAGGGCACCGGTTGCTTGGTTTACGATGGGCACAACCATTCCATAAGCTGGGGCTAAACGACGTGCCCCAAGGGTGGGTGGTTCAGAGATCGTCTTCTGATCGTCCTAGATCACTCATCATCCTGCCAGCTGACGACTTTTCCAGAAAGCTAGAGCTCACAGCAGAACAACGTTGCTCTTGACGACAGTAGAACAGTGTTACTAGATGCCTCATCCAAGCTCAAGCTCGACCTCGTCCGGGTTACGCACGCACGCACTGATTTCGGAAGCCGCGAGGAAGCGAGTCTGGGCTGTGGTATTCGGCTCTTGGCCACTTGGGAATTCTCACACTTGCCCCGGGGCCAATAAACGTGCAGTTCCCCAGGTCATGGGTCGGGGTGCCAAGTGGCAGAAGGAGCAAGGGCTGGCGAAGGGTCAAGCACAGACTTCCCCGAACGCCATTCATTGATAACCTGATAACATAGTGGAGTCCAATTTCCCGGAAGCAGGACAAAAGTCTCCGATGACAGACTTTCTGAGAGCCAAAAGTAAAAGTTGCCACCACCAGAAAGTTCCCTCAGACCGGCGGCCGGTCGGCCTAGGACCTGGGTAGCAGCTGGACTGAGGAGCGAGGGAAAGCCGGGCGCCGCCGAGGGAACTAAATTAGCTGATGGTGGAGAGGCAACGGTCTTGTACAGACAGATATGTAATAAAGACAGGATGGCAAATTGAAAATCGATAGTTGAGCAAGGTCGGTAGCGGGGTGCGATGTGTAATAGGAAATGCAAGCTTCCGAAGGTGCTGCTCTCGTGGGAAGTGGGAGAAGGGAAAGGTGTACCTGCATTGGCTTTATGTGGGCGGACGAGAGAGCCGGGCTGTGTTCCTGCGTTAGAGGCAGCAGGAGCAGCACAGCGAGCGAGCCTGCATCCGCGGTGGGAAGAAAAAATTCTGGCCTGCATTGGCAGACTCGTGCCTGAGACGGAGCGAAAAGGGAAAACTGAGAGATCGAATCAGAGCGGCGCCTTCTGGAAAGTCTGTCCAACGGAATACCGGCTCGCACCGTTAGTCCAGCCGCTAAGGCGCGCCCTGGTGAGCCGGATCTTACACTGTACGAGAAAGAGTTAAAGAGCAGCCGGGCCAGTGCGCTTACCGGAAGTGTGGGTGGCGGCACAGCCCAGCTATCGCAGGCCGATGACCAGGTATGATAGATAGTGCTGTAGTGCCCGTGGCCGTGGTGGTGGTGGTGGTGGCTTGGACTGCAATAAAAGCAGCCTGCTCTGTGGCCGTGTAGAGTAGTTACAGTCCGAGAGAAAACGGTCGGGATTTATGTTTGGGTTATGTCTGGGCGATGTTTGGGTGCGAGAATTACGGCAGAATTACGGCTTTGAGTGCCAGAATTACGGCTTTGAGTGCCAGAATTACGGCTTTGAGTGCCAGAATTACGGCTTTGAGTGCCAGAATTACGGTCCTGGGTGCCAAATTACCCAAGTTGGGCCAGAGGGAAAAGGCTCAACATTCAACATTACTACAGCTTGTGACGGGTGGTGTGCTGTCGTGCTGCTGCAGCGCCAGAGATTAGATGCCCTTGGCTTGATGGTTAAAGACGCAATTATTACTTATTACATACAGACGTACAGTAGTAATTAGCAGTAGCTATTGCATACGGATGGCCTGGGTGCGATACCGCTGTCATGTTTCGCATACCACAGGACCGAGAAAGTTGAAGGCGAAGGCGATCCTATCGATACACAGCCTGCACCCTGCTGCAGCCTGCACCTCCATTGGGCTTTTTGTCTTTTGTTGGGTGGGCGAAGCGAAGCCTTTCTTTTTTCAGGGTCTGCCTGGCCGCTGTGGTTGGCTGAGTGTGAAACACCGTCTTGATGGGCCACTGTGGCGGGGAAGAGACGGAGCACTAAAGCGACCGATGAGATCTCGCTTGGACCGAGAATGCATAGGCATTGACTTATCGAACAGCAGCAACTGCGCACGCCCATGCCCATGCCCATGCTTGCTTATGCCTTATGCACATGCAATGTTATTAACCTCCTACCGTGTATTATGTATTATTATTATCCTTATTGTTATTGTTCTCATGATTGTGCGTCGGAGCACCAGAAACAGACAGATCGCACTCTTGGGCGCGCTGTAGCCATCTTGCGTCAACCAGCGGATCTCGGTGGTACCTGCAGCCACTGGCTGCATGTCTTGGTAGTCCATTCAGATGACAGCAATCCAGCGCCGCGAAATGGCCGGTGTGAAAGAGGCAGGAGAGACAGACAAGAGACAGAGACAGTAGGCGGCAGAGGCGCGACCGCAGACCAACAGACCAACTCCAACAGGCCAACAGCGATCGCGAAAAGGAAAACAAGGACAAGCTCGAGTCAGCGAGCAATGGCCGTGATGATGGCTATCGCCTTGGTCTACACGTACTAAGCTTGGTGCTTGGTGATGGCAGGAATGTGAGCTGAAGGCAACGCGCTCTAGCCAAGGTGTCACACCAGCGTCGCTGCCGCCTATTCGATATGTACTGCGTTGTGGGCTGCAAAGGCGCATCACGCGCATGCATGTCTGAGCGAGCCTTAACGGCCATTGGCCTGACGCGGCCGCCAGTCGCCGTTCAGGCGCGTCTTTCTGGAGTCACATTCTGCAGCTTTGCCCTCCACGCACCGCGCGGATTGGCTGATTCGAGGGGATTCGAGGCCCGATAGAGGCGTGCCACCAATCAGCAGCACGCCTGGCCGTGGCTGAGCTGTCCTTTTTATGTCACTTTTGCCTCAGCAAGAGACTTTCGGCCCGCCAACACGACTCACGGCAGCCTTGAACCTTCTTGCACGCGTGGTGCGCCAATGGCCGGGCGTCGAGCTCTGGCACGCCAGAATGGCTGTTGGCTGTCAGGACCCTCTCGCAGTGGTGAGCAAACTGCGGTAGCTGTCATTGTCAGCACCGCACCAGTTCGTAACTTTCTTGATTAGGAGTCGGATAACGAATTGTGCGGCATGCAGGGCCGATGATCGCTTGTCGGTCCTCGCCATCGTCCGCCAATCTCCCACCGACGTCATGCCCAGGCACGAGCACACGAGGACGAGGGACAGAAGGATGCACAGTCGAGGGCGAGAGCACGAGCACGAGCACGAGCACACGCACACGCACGCACACGCACACCCTCGCGGACAGACAGTACTACTGTAGCCCAAGCGCTCACTGCTGCGTGCCGCCTCTAGCCTCTAACCAGGGTTGACGAGTGCCGGTCGCTTAATGCCCAAGAGGGTCGGTGGGCGCCGCTCTTGCAACAGGCACAGCCTTTCGGTGGACAGGACAGGCCGGGGCCCTGGTGGGGATGTGGCTCTCCTCAGCACACTACGGTAGTGAGACTTTGATCTCCACAATACCTTAGCGGCCTGCATGGGGTGCGACGACGGTCCCAAGCGTCGGCCCCATGCCGTGCCTGGCTGGTGCTTCTGTCCTGCCCACTGACAGGCCACGTCGGACAGAGGCCCAGGTGAGTGGTTGGAAGCCGCCTCAGCCGGCACATGTATCGACTTTCTTCTTATGCCTCGCCTCAGTCCCAATAGTCAGAGTCCCTCTTTTTGTTTCCCTCATCAGCACTGTCATCATTGCGGTTGTCCTTCATTCTTTTCATCCCGTTTCTTCGTGTCTTTCCCCAGGCCCTCTCGGATCCCGTTCACTGCCTGTACCACCACCATCACACGCCCAGTGAACACCATCCAGTCCTTCCTTTCAGCCTGTAAAAACCGTGTACTCTTAACCTGTAATTGCTCCTGCGACGACCCCCATCAGACATCATCGACGCCCTCACCTGTACCGCTACAAACGACCAAACCCTCCAATCCAGCCACCACCACACCAAAGCGCCATCGACCTGACGCCCTTTTCTTTGTTGCCATCCGACCAGCGACACATCCATCGTTGGCCTGCCCCTTCTGTCTTGCTCTGACACTTGCCTATCGATAGCCTGCCTGGACAGTGCGGTTGATGCGCATTGCAGCATAAGCCATGGCCTCCGGACAGATCCAGTTCTACCAGTACCGGCCTGACTCGGATGCCCGACACAACGCTGTCTTCACCCCAATGCCGGTCGAGCAGCAGTTGTACAGCCCCATGCCTGGCTATCCACCACACCCCCAGTATCCGCCGCAATTCTGGCATCACCCACAGCATTATGCTCCTCATTTCATGCCTCAGCGTGTCATGAGCCAGGTACCAACGCCGCCCTTGACACTGACGATGCCCATGCCCAAGATGATGGTTGAGCAAGCTGGCATGATGGAGCCGCTGATGGACCACCACCACCAGCGCCTCTCGTCACCGCCAACCCCGAGCCTGTCTGCCTGTCCGAGCACGGCCAGCAGTCCGCCTGCAAGCACGGGCAACCCGACGCCGATCCACCACCCGGCTGGCTACTTCGGCCTGTCCCTGCCTCTGGAGGCCTCCAAGGACGAAATGCCGGCGTTCCCGCTGACGGACGAATGGACCGAGGCAACAGGTAAGAGAGAGAGTCACAGACAGTGCCTGGACAGGCAGCCTTACCCAGCACGAAGCTGACTATGAGTGTTGCGCAGAACTGCACATCTTCCCGCATCCTGGCGATGCCAAGCTGCGTGCCGTGGTAGAGCCCTTCACTAGCGGCTGCCCCTCGCCCACTTCACTGGCGCCCGCAACGCCCGTCTCTGTGCACCCAGCGGCCGAGTTTGTCAACCTGCGTGACCTCACTGCCGACACGTTTTCACCTGCATCAGCTGCATCTGTACAACATTTCCCTCCATTGCCTACTCTGGCTTCTGACGACGAAAACGAAAAGTTTGCGCTCACAGCGACCACCCTTCCTGCCACACCCGAAGCTGACTCGGCCGCATCCTTCTCGTCCTGTGTCTCTGACGAGCCCTCGTTTGAGTCGTCCTTCACCACCGAGCTTGACTCGGACGACGAGTTCTCCTTTGTCAACTTTGGCGCCACCGAGGTTGCCTACCACTGCGAGAAGCGCCAGCGCCTCGGACCAGTTGAAGAGGAAGATTTCCTGAGCGTTGACGGCTTCGGCGGCTTCTCCGACGACGAGTCCATTGCACACGCCGGCCTGCCATCGCCGCCTTGCTCATCCTTCTCTGAAGACTGCTGCGCACACACGACTGCTGCTGCCTGCAAGATGTCTGGGTGCCGCAGCTCCCAGGAATTGGACTTTGACACCAGCAGCACTGCCGACCGCCACATCCACTCGCGCAGTGACGCGTCCACTCACTCCCAGACCGGTGCCGCCGCCCAGTCCCATGGCCCAACCGATGGAAGCACCGTTGGCTCTGCTGACCGAAACACACCCGCCGGCAACGCGTCCAGTGGCACGCCGACAACCAACCGCCGTGGCCGCAAGCAGTCTCTGACAGAAGACCCATCCAAGACCTTTGTCTGCACCCTGTGCTCTCGCCGCTTCCGTCGCCAGGAACATCTCAAGCGCCACTACCGCAGCCTGCACACCCAAGACAAGCCATTCGAGTGCAACGAGTGTGGAAAGAAGTTTTCTCGTAGCGATAACCTCGCCCAGCACAGCCGTACCCACGGCAGCGGGGCCATCGTCATGGGCATCCTGGAGAAGGGCGAGATGCAACCTGCACCGTACGAGGAAGACCTTGGTCATGTACTGTACGAGGCTGCACAACGCGCTGCTCTTGCCACATCTTCCAGCGGCAGCTCCAGCAGTGGCAGCGAGAGTGGATTCAGCAATGATGGCACTAAGCGTGCTGTCAAGAAGAGGAAGAGAGACGAGTCTGCCTAGTGTATGAGTGACCAAAGAAGCAACGAATCCTCCCTCTTTGATGCCGCCGCCACCGCCAAAGAAGCAACGAATCCTCCCTCTTTGATGCCGCCGCCACCGCCATCGCTAGGAGAGCAAGAGACATGACAGCGCCCACCAGATGCCATTCACACGAAGAGACGATATACTACGCGAACAAGACCCCTTTTTTCGATTCATGAGAACGATGGGAGCAGCAACCTTGAGATTGTATTTTTTTTTTGTTTGGAAGGCCTCCGCAAGCCCCAGAGACGGACAAGACTTCCTCCCCTCTTCCTCACCTCATGTTGCCAAACGGAAGTTGCGCATGACGACACAGCAAGAAGTGGTTGGAAGGTTTGGGGGGGGGGACCAAAGAAGCAAGGAAACTCGAGGAACCAAATTGCCAGATTGTGACAACCAACTGCTGTCGTTTTGTTTAAACACACCAACAACCTTGAAACTTATCCATTGACTGATTACCTCGTTGACACCAAAAAAAGCTCCCGCTGTACTTTTACACTGTCTGAAAAAAAACTTTTTTTTATCGCCAAATCTTCATCTCTTACCACACGTCTTTCTCCGCCGTCAATCCACCCCCCACCGGTTTCACCATCACAATCGCCTGTTCACTCCACCAGGTCACGTCTGAGGTGTGGCTTGGCTGGGACTGGGCGGACCGGCGGACCGAGAGAGACGACAGGCCATGCTCTCCACAAAGTACCTGTCACGCCGAACTCAATGTTGTCAAGCAAGCAGTGAGAGAAGGGGATGGAGGTGCACTGACAGGTGCCATAGAGTGGGACCACGACACACACACACACACGCCCCTTTTTTCTTTTTCTTTTTCCCATTTTTTCTCCGAGGGACGGAAGGGAAGGAGGGCACGCAACAGATGGACTTTTTTTTCTTCTCTTTTTTTTCTTTTTCTGGCCTTTTTTATTTCTACTTGGGGAAATTTCTCATTCGAAATCAATGAATGCGGCTTGGTGGTCGGGACGTTTTTAGTCCTGGACCCCAGACTTGATATTTGTTTTTTCACATCACGCAACAGAGCGAGTGTGTGTGTGTGTTTCCTGTTCCAGGTTGCAAGGAATCACACAGTACGCGGGCGCACCACCACGGCACCACACACAATAACAAATCTCAAGAAAGTGATGGCAGCAACGCGTCATGGGCAAACAGCAGAGAGAGGGATGCAAGAACCTCTGTATAACACCACACCAAGCACACACACACACACACACACAAGGGAAAAACATCATTGGTGTTTTTGGACAAAACTCGGGATGTATCAATGTACCACTAGAAATTTGTACCTTTTTTCTATTCGTTGTCACGGTATTTTTCACACACACACACACAGAGAGAGAGAGAGAGAAATTTCGGTCGAATCTGAATCATCCTCATTCACCATGGTCTGTCTGTCTGTCTGTCTGGTGACTGTCTGTCCCGGTACAGGATAATTTAATAATAGTAATTATTTATTGAGTAACAAAAGGAAGCAAGATCCAGGGGCTGGCTGTTTCCACACTGACGCGCTGTTGTTGTATGTAGCCAAGCTTGCTTGCATTGAAATTGAGAAAAGAGAAAAAAAAAGAGCAAAGAAAAAAAGAGACCCGACAGACTGGGCCCGAAACCCGTATTGCTTTTTGTGATTTTAATTTTTTTCTTTTTTTTTCCCCCCCCCCGATTCGAACGATGGGGAGACCAAGCGAGGGACCCAAGCGACCAAGCAACCAAGCGACCAAGCGACCAAGCGAGCCCGAGAGAGAGAGATATTACCGAGATCGAGATCTGATTCTGATGATGATGATGATGAATCATAGTCTCGGCCAGAAAGAAGGAATAACCATAACCATTTAGACATGTGTGTGTGTGCTCATAGACACACAAAATAGGAACAAGGGCTTGACCTACGAAGCTGGGTGCGTATTATTATCCTACGTAGTTTGATGTTTCTAGTCTTAACAACAGGGCCGCTTTGAGCGGGGAGAGAGAGGTGGAGGGGGAGGAGGAGGGGGAGGAGCATTCAGAAGATGCAGATGGATGGGGTGGTGCCGACGGTGCCGACGGTGCCGACGGTGCCGAGGATGAGGATGAGAGTGAGGATGATGATCCCCAGAGAGACATGCAGGGCACACAGGCCACACCATTGGGAACGACAAGACCAGGGCTGTTGGTGCTGGTGCTGGTGCTGGTGCTGGGACTATTGCTACTGGTACTGCTACTCTGCAAAGAAGCAATAAATGCAGTGCCGTCCAGGATGATTAGGCGGCGACTGTTTGTGGCATGTTCAAGCGAGCGGATTGCAGAATCGATAATGTCCTGTATTGTGGGGCCGCTGGTGGTCGTGTTCGTAGGGATAAAGATGGCTGTGAAGATGGTTCT
The DNA here is from genome assembly GCA_003693665.1 of Chaetothyriales sp. CBS 134920. Lineage (NCBI taxonomy): Eukaryota > Fungi > Ascomycota > Eurotiomycetes > Chaetothyriales > Domatiomycetaceae > Domatiomyces > Domatiomyces catenatus. The sequence continues at coordinate 434,112 of QQSL01000005.1, forward strand.
TTGTATGCTTGGGTCGTCGATGGTGTGGGTATGGGCCACGCCCACACCTGGATTGCTGCTGCTGCGATACTCGTCATTGTCATTGTCATCGTCATCGTCACCGTAATCGTCATCGTCGTCATCATCTTCTGTAGTGCTCAACAAGACAGTCGCATGCTGTGCGTAGGCTGTCTCTGAGCAGGTGATCACCTCAATCTGCACCCTCTCCTTCTCCTGCTCGGCAGTGGCGAGATGGGCCAGCCCGGTGCTCCACCACTCAATCGGTGCCCCAAGCGGGAGGGTTGCGACATTGGCGATAAGCAAGGGCGGGGGATGGCTGTGGTTGTTGCCATGCTGGTGTTGGTGGTTTGTCTCGGCTGCGGCTTGGCCTTGCTGCGCTGCGGTGGATTCGCTTTCGGTTGGGAGAGTATTTGCGGGGAACGTGTGCGAAGACCCGACCTTGGCATTGACTTGGCGCACAGCAAATGACGCCGCCGGGAGGGAATGGAGGTGCCGTCGACCTGCAGATGACGATGCAGCTGCTTCTGTGCCTGTTCCCGTGCCTGTTCCTGCGTCTGCATATGCTCCTGCCCTTGTGCCTGTGCCTGCAGTAGGATCACGCACGCCGCCGCCGCGGCCCCCGATGCAGGATGCATATTTGCCGAAAGTTCGGTCCCACACATCAATAATCTCTTCGCCTGCTGCTTCTTCTTCTGGATCTTCTTGTTCTTGGTGAGCCCTGTGAGCCTCTCGCCAAACCCACTCGGCCACCCTTGCACGCGAGTTCGCGCCGCCGCCGTGGGTGAGAAATGCAACCCCCCAGGGCCACATATCAACCTCGCGTTCTTGACCCACCCGCCACAGGTGCTGCAGACCGAGCACGGCGTGGAAGTGGAAGGATTGACTGGACGGCGGCAGCTGCATCGTCCGAGCGACCAGAGGGATCTGGCCGGCCAGGTGGATGAGCTCAGCTGACCAGGGCCGCCGCTGCTGTTGCTGTTGCTGACGACGAGTAGGAGAAAGGGGTACTGCAGATGTGTGCAGGCCTTCATTGACTGCTTGGCTGTAGGGACCAATATTGGCAGGAGCCCAGTAGCTACGGCTTTGAACGTGCAGCGCCCTTCGCCTGGCCCTGTCTCGCGCGTCCACAATCACGGAGAGACTGACTCTGGCCTTGGGCGGCAAATTGTTCACCGCGATGGTAACGCGAGCCGGCGGGTTGGGCTGGCCCCTGGGGAACATTCTCGCATAGACAGCATTCACGGCAGCAAAGTCGTCCATGTTGGACAGCAGAAGGAGGCAGAAGATCGCGTTGGACATTGTCAATGCACATGATGAATCTGACCCAGATTGAGCCTCCAACTTGCGCTTCAAGTTGGCGTATATACCCTCTATCTGGCTTGCAGCATCGTCCCCAGCATCAGGAGCTGTCTCGTTTGCCAGGACAACGTGAGTGCCATGAGTTAACATGGAGGCGCCACCAAGAGGCGCCAGTGGTTCGAGCAGCACCGCTGGCTGCTCCTGCTGCTGCATACCCGCACCAGCCAGGTCGGTAAGCAGCGGTGCCTGAGGCCGATCAGTGTCCAGTAGATGTCTAAACTGGGCGTCAAACATGCCAGGACGTCGGACAAGATCGCCTGTAGTTGCAGCATCCACGTCGCCGTTGGGGGAAAGGGTTGCAGGTGGGAGAATAGCATAGCATGCTCCTCCTGCCTCCGAGATGGTCTTGATCTGGTCAGGGTCAATCTCGATCTTCTTCTTCCATACCGCTGGCGGTCCACAGACGGCGAGCGTCTCGTACTCGCCTCCCTCGCCGAGGACAGCGCATCGTAGGCCGGCTTCCTGGTCGGGGTAGAAACGAGCCATTCTGGAGACTAGCTGGGTGCGGGCTCGAGAGTCGGCAACGTTGGACCAGAGCATGCGCTCAGGAATGCCTGCACTGGCCGTTTTGATGATCCTGGCGTCGCACATGGCCGCGGCCATGTCATCCAACAGGCCTGTGAGCGAGTCTGGCCGGATGTCGTGTCCACTGCCGTCCTGTGGAGGCGGCAAGAGGGGATACTGCCACAGATAGGCGAGCGGAGTCAGACCAAGACGCAGAGCAACAGACTCGACTCTGGTGCGCTGGTACGTGGACAGAATGGCACCAGAACAGAGCGCATTTGCCGTGGGCTGGTCTTTCTTGACCTCCTGGAGAAGAGCAAAGAGGTCTTCAATTTCGTCTTCAATCCCATCATCAGCACCTGCTCCCTCTCTGGTGTCATAGTCTTGCCCAGTCTGAACTGCGGTCCCCTTGGTTACTCGTCGATAGAGCGGCAGTCCCAATGCTTCGGCATACAGCGGAATGACCTGATGCCCCACGGTCTGGTACATCATGCTGTCCAGCTCTCCCGTCTCTTCTTCTTCTTGGACCCGTTCAGGCGGAGGTCTGAGGTTAGCAAGAGCGACAACTTTGTGGCCATTCTGGATGCAGTGAAGAATCGAGTACAGCGAGTCTTTGCCGCCCGAGATCAAGGCAATCACATTCAGCGACACGGCCATGGCTGGTGGTGGACAGGATGGAATGGAGACTTGTGTGCATGTTAATCTCTTAGCCGATAGGACAGGTGGTTGATACTTGACACCCAGCGACATAGAACATCAGATGAGAGTTCGATGTTTCAAAAATAGGTTCATATGGATTGACTTGTAATATTAACGCCGGCTGAGCTGCAGCTGAGCTGAGAGCGTTTCGATCCCAACGGACTGGCGGTTGCAGGATGAGAGATGAATGAGACTGTTGGGCGTCGGGTCAGGTACATTGCCGTTGCCAGTGCCATTGCTGGTACACTCCTCAGCAACAGCGAATGGGGCTCTGACACCATCCCCAAGTCTTCTATGCCCCCTAATCAGGATGAGGCGGCGCTCTGCACGAGCAGGAGGACGACTGAGCGAGGGACGCGGTCGCGCTCGCCTCATCCATACCACCGCCGGGGCACAGGTGCAAACAGCCTAGGTGGGGGCGCCCCCAATGCCCCCAATGCCCCCAATGCCCCCAATGCCCCCAATGCCCCCAATGCCCCGGAGCCCAGCAGCCCCAGGCAGAGCCCCAGGCAGTCGACCGCCCCGACGCCGCTGTCGACAGAGAGCGGCACCGAGGCCGACGATGAGAAGGACAGCATCCTGAAGCGCCTCCCTGCACCGCCGCCGCGCCTGCACAAGGGCCTTCGGGGCTCCACGCCGCCCAAGACGCTGACGCCGGCGAGGAGCCCGCTGCCGACGCCGCCGGCCGTGTTCCAGCAGGAGCTGACCGGCTTCTTCGACACCATCAAGCACCACAAACCCAAGGACAGGTCCGAGTCGGAGGACCGCCGCCGAGTGCGCGAGTACGTCCAGCGCAAGACGCGTGAGCTTGTCCGTCGCAGCGCTGAGACGGCCCTGCTCGCCGCCATCACCGCCCTGACGCTCTTCTCAGCCCAGCCCGCCGTCATCCAGCCGTGGTCGCTTGAACTCATCACCGCTCTCTGTCTGCCCTTGCTGCTCTACCTGGCCTACCCGGTCCGCAAGACGGCTTTGGCCTATGCCTCCGGCAGCAAGACACCGCTCCAGGCCGCCTGGCTGGGATTCCATGTGCCCTCGAGGTTCGACCCAGGCCCGCTGCTCTATCCTGTTGTCCTGCCAGTCATCATTGCCGTCTCCCTGCTCCATTCCAGGCCAGCATATCTCCCGGTCAACTTGGTCTGCGCCCTGTCGACGATCCCAGATCGCGTGACAGCGATCTGGCACCGACCGGCCCTGCTCTGGCATCTCCAATGGATCATCACCATTCTGCCCTTGCACATCCCACGCATGCAGCTGTTCAGCGCGCAATGGACACCCATAGGCTTGAAGTGGATGGACACTGCCACACCAGAGGACTGTGTCCTTGTCTTTCCACTGCATCAAAACCTCAAAGCCGTCCTCGGCTTCCTGACGACCACCAGCCTGGACCCATGCGAGCTCGAACTGCTGACCACAGCACTGGTCAACCTGTGGCTGTTCGCGAGCTCCCCTCAGGCACACATCCTCCGGGCCATCATCTGGGTCGGCGGCCTGAGTGTGCTCATCACCTGCCGCCATCTGCTCTCGTGGGAAGTGACGCTGGCCAGAATCCCCAAATGGCGGTTCGCCAAAAAACCGCAGGCCGTATCACTCAGTCAGCAGTTGAAACAAACCTTCCAGGCTTGGTCCAGCTCCAAGACGCAGCCTGCGCCTGACTCGTCGGACGACGAGGTCGATGAACGAGTCTCTGCTCGGCCACCGCCACGTCTCAATCTGGCCAACAGGTCTCGCACCGAGGCCGGACCGTTGCCTGTAGCAATATCGGCGAACGGATCAGCAGACTACCATACCGAGCTCCGTCAGCGCGGCCGGCGCAGTACATTCTCAGCGCCGGATCCCAAGACAGTGTATCCATCACCGGGCGGACGCGGTTTGCGACAGCTCCGCTCGCTGAAATCCTCCTCCTTCCTCAGCCTGACCGCCCAGCAGGCAGCCGTGCGCAAGTATGCTTTCGCCGGTCTGGTCTATGCCCTCATCTTGACCATCCTCTTGGGGCCCGTCTGGTACTATGTGGCAACGCGAGCACTCTCGGGAGCAGAGCCTCTTGGATGGGCACTGGGCTACGCATTTGGCAACGTGCCCTACTTCCGAGGCCTTGTCTACGACTGGCACCTTGACCACTGGATCAAGCTGCCTGCCATGCCAGACTACCACCCGCTAGGCCGCGGCGCAGGCGCAGCAATCGCCGCGCTCCTAACCACGGCCTACATGGGCAACATCCGGCTGCTCATCACATTCTACTGCCTGGCCATCCTGGCCATTGGCATCGCCACAGTGCTCAGCCTGACGGCGTACGTCCAAGTCGACACGCGGCGCAAAGTCTTCCACGGCGTCATGGTGGCCATGCTCCTGCCCACCATCTTCCCAGACCCGTGCTTCCTCGCCCTCGCGCTCGCCATCATCCTCGCCGTCTTCCTGCTGCTCGACCTGGTGCGCGCGTCGCAAATGCCGCCGCTCTCGCGCCCGCTGACCAACTTCCTGGCCCCCTACACCGACGGCCGCGACCACCGCGGGCCCGTGATCGTGTCGCACATCTTCCTCCTGATTGGCTGTGCCATCCCGCTCTGGCTCGCCCTCGCCGCCGCCCCGCGCAATTCCGCCGTCCCCGGCCCCTGGGCGGGTTGGGACCTTGCGCCCTTGCACCGCTCGCGCGACCTCAGCATGGTCGCGGGCGTCGTCTGCGTCGGCATGGGCGACGCCGCCGCCAGCCTCGTCGGCCGCCGCTTCGGCCGCACCAAGTGGTTCTGGGCCGGCGGCAAGAGCCTCGAGGGCAGTCTGGCCTTTGCCCTCGCTGTCACTCTCGGCTTGCTCGTGAGTTATCTCTGGTTGCGGCTTGGACAGTGGGGCTCTACTGCTACTGCTGCTGCTACTTCTGCTACTACTGCTGCTGCTACTTCTGCGACTACTGCTGCTGCTACTTCTGCTACTACTGCTGCTGCTACTTCTGCTACTACTGCTGCTGCTACTTCTGCTACTACTGCTGAACGGTGGCGGGGTTACATCGCCCTTGCCCGTGCCCTACTCTCCCCCACGGTCCTGGCCAAGTGTGTGCTTGCCGGCTGTGGCGCCAGTCTGCTGGAGAGCGTGCTCACCGCTGCCAATGACAACGTTGTCGTCCCCGTCGTGCTCTGGTTGCTTGTCCGGGGTTTACAAGTGTGAAGAAACAAAAGAAGAAGAAGAAGAAAAAAAACATATAGGAATAGAAGTAGGAATTTGAACTGGAACTGGAACTGGAAAATGGAAGGGGGATTAATTTTTCAATCACATATACATGTATATATCAAGATCTACAACTCTTTTTTTTCTGATGGTAACTAATTGCTCGAGGAGATTAGATTAGATTGGATTGGATTAAATTGTATAGAACTATTATTTACTTCCCCGAGTCTTTGTCTAGATTTGATTTGACACTCTCATTTGCCCTCTCCGTCCTGCAACTTTGACTCGACTCGAAAGTGAGTGTGCGTGCGTGCGTGCGTGTGTGGCATTCGTTCGTTATTGGTGGTGTCGCTGTCAACATACAAAAAAAAAGTTCAGTACTCTTAAAGGGAAAGTCTCTTGGTAGGTAACTCGGCACACTTTGCTCATGTGGGGGTTGGGCTGGCTGGCTGGCTGGCTGGGTTAAGTGTGTGCGTGCTCTAGTCCTCGTCGCCACCGATGCGGATGGTGCCCTGGATGCCGAGACCATAGGCCCAGAAGCCGTTGACGGACGGGTTACTAGAGAGGTGGTTATTAGTATTTTGATGGTTTTTGTTTTTCCTTGCCGTTTTTTCTTTTCTTTGCAAAAAGGAATAAAGATAAGAGTCAAACACGTACGTGGCGGAGAGGCTGTCATAGGTGAAAAGGAGCCAGAAGCCAAAGAAGGGGAGGGCGAGGAGGTCGAGGACGGCGTAGAGGATGGTCTCGTTGTCGACGCTGAGCCAGTTGGTGTTGGCGGTCACTATCCAGATGCTGTTGTTTGTCAGTTGAATGAGAACTCACGATAATAATAATAATAATAAAAGAAAAAAAGGGGGCTGTTCATACACGGGATAGAAGATCCAGATGGCCGAGACAAAGGCGACAATGACATTGTAAAAGGCCCTGGTCTTGATATCCTTGGCGAAGACGGCAATACGGCCGTTGATGGCGAACTGGTAGCCGAGGATGAGGAAGGCGATGGTGAACCAGGCGAACCATCCCCACTTCTGGATCTTGGTCTCGGCAAAGGCGTAGATGAGGCCGGAGATGACAAAGACGAGGTCGGCGACGATGGCAACGAGCGTGTCGGAGCCGTTGAGGCCGGCGATCAGGGTGATGTCCAGGATGGCCAGGGGCCCGGCCAGCGCCCAGCCGAGGTAGTGTGCCCAGAAGACCTGGCGGTACACGGTGCGCTCCGTGTCCGGGACGTGCTTGTGCCGCTCGACCTGCAGCTCCTTGTGGAAGGCAAAGCCGTCACCGGTAGCGATGGCAAAGTAGACGAGGAAGGTGACAGTCGTGTAGATGGCGGTGATGACGTGCAGCAGCCGTTTTTGCTGGTTGATGGTTGTTTAGCCCAGGCCAGAGGGTTTTGCAGAGGGCCGTCTTACCACTGGCACTCGCCATGCGAGATAGATGAAGCCCAAGGTGGACAGACCGAGGATGACGACGGCGATCCTGCGCAAAAGCTGTGTGAGAAGACTTGCGCGTGCATGAATCAGCCAGTCTGTGACAAGCTCACCATAGACCCGTTTCGCCTGGCCTCCCAATCGTGAGGTAGACGGGCGGGTCAGGGACGACGCTGGGGACGGCAGGGGTATGGGTAGGCTCAGGTGCGGCGTTGGAGGTCTTGATCAAGTCCTGGTGGATATGCATGATGGGCTAAAGAGATACAAACACAGGTGAGAGTGTTGGGTCGGGGAGGAAAGACAAGGAACAGCAGGCAGCAGGCAGCAGCGACATTAAAAGGGAAAGCTAGAAAAGCAATGAGGTCAGGGGATGCTGTCCCGCCTGCATATGACATTGGCGAATGCGGTTGTTTTGCAATCGAAGGATATGTCATATATTGATCTGTCAGCCCATCCTCGCCAATGACCAACCTCCCTGTCGCTCCAGGATTGGGTCAACTCCCAACTAGCAGCTTCCCCCGCAAACTAACTCTGCTGAGAGATCGTTGCCAGGCAGGCAGTAGTCAATTCAGTCAATTCGGCCACTGGGATGCGGACGGGGGGACCATGTGGTGTTATGATGTATGGAATGGCACAATCCAGACTGCGTCATGTCCAAGGGTCAGTGACGTAATGGTGTGACAAGAATGACTTTTCTTCCAAATTCAGTTGGCCTCGCTTAGGTAATGCAATTTTGAGTTAGTAATACACGTGATTCCTTAAGTCCGGTTAATTCTTAAACTCCGCCACAGCATCTGTACATCTTGTACACAGCGCCAGCTCGGTCGCAGGCGCTGGCTCAGCAACGTACCGCCAGCACCGGGCACACTTGTCCTTGGCCGGACTTGTCACCACAACCTTGGCAAGCAAAGCTTGAGCAGGACTCCGAACCTCAGCAATGCGGTGCCAGTCACGATCTTGTAGACCGAAGTGCTTGATCGTGGCGTCGTGCTTGATCGTGGCGTCGTGCTTGATCGTGGCGTCGTGCTTGATCGTGGCGTCGTGCTTGATCACGGCGTCGTGCTCTGCCACGTTGTCGCCTTCGTCAATGGCGCAGTCCGACACCACAAAGATTTCCTTCCAGGTGTTGGCCGGCAACTTGGACAGGCCCAGACTGGGGTTGGCATAGATGAATACATCCGAGGCCAGTGACTGACCCAGCAGCTTCTCTCCACGGGCTTCCTCCTGGGCCTGCTTCACCCTCGAATTGACAGCCATAATGCTAGGCAACAGCTGTTGGTAGTCTGCCCTCGTCCACTCCGATGGTATGTCAGCGAGGAGCCGCTTGCCTGGCTCGAGACCACGGCTCTGCTCGTTGCTGTGCTCCCAGACCTCCTGCACCAACAGCGGCGTGATAGGGGCCAGCATAGCCTGCAGATGTGTGAGAATATGGTGCAGCGTGATACACAAGCTGATGCGGCGTGGGTCCGAAGGTGCGTCGCAGTACGAGCTGTCTTTGATGGCCTCGAAATAGAAGCCAGACAGATCGGCCACGACATAGCGATTGACGGTGGTAACGACCTTGTGGAACTCGAATGCGGCGTACGCTTCCCGGCTTGCCTTGGCTGCTTGTGCAAGTTGATGCAGGGCAATCTGGTCCAGTGGACTCAGCTCACTGTACGCGACAGTGGTCGAGGCATCAAAGTCCTTCAGCATCCCGAGGAGCATCTTGAACGTGATCCGGTACTTGTCGAGAGCGGCGTGCACTGTCTTGACCACCGTTTCGCCAATCACCACATCCGTCGTCCAGTCACCACTCGCCACCCACAGTCTCAGCGCGTCCGGTCCCAGTGAATGCTTCTGGAACTTTTTGCTCTTGTTCGATTGTGGTGCCTCCTTGGTGTCACAAAGGCCTTTGATGATCTCGTCTGGACTGATCACATTTCCAATCGACTTGGACATCTTCTTGCCATTGGCATCAAGCGTGAAGCCATGAGTGAGCAGCGTAGCGAATGGCGCCCTGATTTTGTCAGAAAAGTCGGATGATTCCTGGTAGGCGATGTGGGTGAGCAGGCTGGACTGGAACCAGCCACGGTGCTGATCGGTGCCTTCGATATAGACATCGGCCAAGGGCTTCCCCGTCGGCCCACCGTCGGCTGCCACCATACCAGTCCAACTTGTCCCGCTGTCAAACCACACATCCATCGTATCCATGCCTCGTCTATACTCGGAGCTGTTCAGACTCGACGGGATCCAGACAGGGTCATCCGGCGCATCTGACCACCAAGCATCGATGCCACGCTTCTCGATGATGCGAATGAGGTGCTGCACGCTCGCTTCGGTGAGCACGGCTTCTCCAGTATCCACGTGGTAGAGAGCAGGAATAGGGACGCCCCAGGCACGCTGTCTGGATATGCACCATTCCGTTCTTCCTTGCACAAAGCTCCGCAAGCGTGCCTTGCCAGTCTCTGGCACGAACTTGACGCTTTCAATGGCTTCCAGCGCATGTGGCCGAATGCTTGACAGATCTGCAAACCACTGAGCCGTTGCCCTGATAATCAGCGGCTCTTTCGTTCTCCAATCGATGGGATATTTGTGGGTGTAGATATGAGAATGAACCAGACGACTGTTCTCGGACAGCAGAGCCAAGATGGCCTGGTTGCCCTCGCCAAAGACCGGCTTTCCCTTGAGACGATCAGGATCTGAGGGGAAAGCTTCACCATCGAAACAGCCGAGTGCATCCACAGGAGCGCGGATGTTGACACGGCCCGATCGAATCAGCGGCTGCAAGGCCAGATAGTCCTCCATACCATGGCCAGGAGAGCAGTGAACAAGGCCACTACCATTGCTGGTCGACACAAAGTCGGCGTGTACAAAGGGCCGGTCCAGTGCCTGCTGTCCAAACTCCGGCAGGCCATCATAAGTCGCCTCAAGCAGGGCCGACACGTCAATCTCTTCGTCCACGACTTCAAGGGCCTCATCCAAGACAGCACCGAGAGCGTCGAGTCTTGAGCGGGCCACAATCAAGAGACCGTGATTCGCAGACTTGACGACGGCGTACTGCAGCGTCCGATTGATGGCAATCGCTTGATTTGCCGGGAGCGTCCAGGGCGTGGTTGTCCAGATCAGGGCGTAGACCGGGGCTGAGTAGGCACCAAAACCACGCACCGGGAACTTGACATAGGCCGAGTGCGACTGATGGTCCTCGTCATACTCCAGTTCGGCCTCGGCCAGCGCAGTTGCAGACGAAGGGGACCAGAAGACGGGCTTGTTCTTGCGATAGATCAGGCCCTTCTTGGCCATTGCCTGGAACAGATGCAGCTGGCGAATCTCAAAGGCCGTGTCCATCGTCTTCCAGTGGTTCTGCCAGTCCGACATGACCGCCCACGAGCGGAAGCCGGCCATCTGCTTGTCGACCGTCTTCGTGGCAAACGCGCGAGCAGCCTTGCGGATGGCCGTGGGGTCGACATCGTGGCCGCGCTTCCACCCATGCTTCTCCAGGGCCTTGAGCTCAATCGGCAGGCCGTGGCAGTCCCAGCCAGGCACGTAGTCGACTCGCCGGCCCTGGGCAAGCTGCGACCGGCAGATCACGTCCTTGAGGATCTTGTTGAGCGCGTGCCCAACGTGCAGCTCTCCATTGGCGTACGGCGGGCCATCGTGGAGACGGAAGGGGTTGTCGGCAGGCCGGTGCTGGCGCTGCCACGCATACACCTCGTCACTGCATCGGGGCAGGTATTTGCCAAGGTCGGCGGGCGCAGGCCGCGGTGGGAAGGTCGAGGCGGGGAGCCGAAGCGTGCTCTTTAGAAACTTGGCCGCATCTTTGGCGGCCTGGCTCATGTCACTCGGCAGTCTATTTGGTAGACGCGTTGCAAGCTTGAGTGTGCTGTGCTGCAAATCGGGGAACAAAGAATGGGACACGAGTCAGCAAGAGCCTATTTCTCTCCACGCCCGAGTCATGGCTCTTCCAATACGAGTCAGCAAGAGTGGATGTCTCTCCAAGTCCGAGTCATAGCCCTTCCAATACGAGTCAGCAAGAGTGTATATCTCTATTCGCCCGAGTCATGGCTCATCACACAACACTATTCCGTGCATCAGTAGACGGTCAAACAACTGATGGCATCATTCTTCAAGACCTCGAATAACATGCCTGGAAAGCCATAGAGGTCGGTGTTGTTCAGCTCTGTTGAAATCTCGTTGGACATGCGCACAGTCTGTGTCGCCGCCTCATAGCCGTCTTCGAAGCCGCCGAGCAGTTCGACAGAGCTGTCGGGAGACTCGTCCCAGCCGCGATTCAACACCATAGCTCGCTGCATCTTCTTCTGCTCTTCCTCGTCCTCATACAACTCCTGCCAGAGGTGGCCTAGTCGAAGCCTCAGATCGGAAAACGGTGTTTCCGAGTTGAGCCGATCAGAGTTCGGGTTGGACGGGTGTATTATCTTCCACCGGCAGCGTCGGTGCCTGTTGAACACATACGAGCCTGGCACATTGCCGTGCAGAAAGAGCTTTGTGACCACAGGCTGCACACTATGATTGTCTGAGGATGCTGCCAGTTCCTGCCCAGGGAAGGCCGGAGAGCGGGACTTGGGCGGCGACACAAGGGCATCGAATCCGTGATGAAAGTAGTTGTAGAAACACGCCGTCTGCACGTCGTTCTGCTTTCCCACCGAGATGATGTCCGCATCGGACGAGTCTGTATAGCTCTGGCTAGATCTATGATCAGTTTCGACAGTGTGCGGGTCGAGGCCTGGCGATACGCTCGGGCGCCGTCTCCCAGACGATGCAGCCGCAGCATGGATCGACAGTCTGTTGTCGTGTTTGCGGTACACGGCGTCCGGAGGGCCAAATTCAGCCACCAGGTCCTGTGCTGTGCTTTCGCCGAGCTGAACAAGGACTGCCGGAGAGGCACGCCGTATAAATTCGACCTTGCCAGCACTATACAGCCTCACCTCGTCCACCTCGTCTGGCGCGTTCTCCGCCAACTTGCCTATCAAGGCTGTTGACCGCGGATATGGAGGTGTGGCTGTGAACAAGCCTGGTCGCGCTTCTGGCCACGACGGGCCCGAGAAGATGGCCAGGGACTTGGCAGGGCCGGCAGCACTCGAGTCCAACATGCGGACAAAGTCGGCCCTGGCAGACCAGGACTTGTGCTGGATGGGGAAGGAGAAGGCTAGTCCCGGGTAGGAGAGCACGTATGTTCCGGTGGCATGGCCCGGGCTCGGCGCAATGTACTCGCCCTCGTACGCTGGGCCAACCAAGCGCTGGTAGACGTGTCGAAAGGAAGGGCCGAGCGCGGGCGTCTCTGGCACTGCCGGGTCATTGCTGACCTTGGGCTTTCTTACCACTTCGATATTGTGGTAGGTCATTGTCGCTTTGGAAAAGTCATAGACCTCAATCAGACGGAGCCGTTGGTCTGGTCCATCGAACCGGAGGCGTAGTCCAGTGGAAGGCACGGTGACAATGACGGCTTCAGACAGCGGCTGGGCCGAGGAGTAGGCCAGATCGAGGTTGGGATACAAGTCTGGCTGAGCCTTGAGCCGGCAGATGACACTGTAGAGCGATGAGCCGAGCGCTAGAGAGAGTCAGACTGGTGGATCCGCGTTCGAGCGAGTCGGAGCGGGTCACTCGCATACTTATCCAGCCCAGTGATCTGCCGGGCTGTATCACGAGAGGCTGCGGAGTTGCTGACATGGCAGGCCTCGACTGACGGGCGACTGGCGGGCGACTGACTATTGGAGGTATTGATGGGCGACTGACGGGCGGTATTATGGGCGACTGACTGGCGGTATTATGGGCGACCGACTGGCGGCATTATGGGCCGCCGACTATTGATGAACGGGCGACTATACATGTATAATACCCCTCCAGAGTGTACAAGTGTAGACAGGCTGCAGCCAATCAGCAGCAGCCTCGGCAGCTAGCCGCATTAGGCACTTTGTTTGTCTTGGCATTTCGGTACTCCGCAGCAAGTAACTTGGCTAATGCTGGTCCTTGCCAATGCTGGTCCCTGCGTGCTACCAGCCTAGGCAGATGGCATAGTACACAAGCACCTTGCTGGATCCGTCGCCATCGCATTTCTGCCTCAATGGGCATCTCCCAGCGACCAGTGCCTGCGCCGATGCGCAACTCGATGCGCCCACCGCCGCGCCCCCCGACGGCGACGACAGGACGAGCGCCATCGCCCGCAAGCAGCCTCACCTCGGGCACCAAGCGGAAGGAGCGCGACTTCGACCAAGACGAGAGTGAAGAGACCAACATCCGTGTTGTGGTGCGATGCCGTGGTCGAAGCGCCCGAGAAGTCAAGGAAAACAGCGGCGTCGTCGTGTCGACCAGCGGCGTCAAGGGCACAAACGTCGAGCTGTCGATGGGCCCCAATGCCCTCAGCAACAAGACCTACCACTTTGACCGCGTCTTCTCGCCCGCTGCCGACCAGGCCATCCTCTTTGACGACGTGGTTGCGCCCATTCTCAACGAGATGCTCTCGGGCTTCAACTGCACCATCTTTGCCTACGGCCAGACGGGAACCGGCAAGACCTACACCATGTCCGGAGACATGACCGACACGCTTGGGCTGCTGTCCGACGAGGCCGGCATCATCCCGCGCACGCTGTATTCGCTCTTTCAGAGGCTGGACGCCGACGGAGTGGAATGCGCCGTCAAGTGCTCCTTCATCGAGCTCTACAATGAGGAGCTGCGCGACTTGCTCGCTGCGGACGACGGCGTGAAGCTGAAGATCTTTGACGACGCCAGCCGCAAAAGCCACGCGGCCACCCTTGTCCAGGGCATGGAGGAGTCGCATATCAACAGCGCCGCGGCAGGAATCAAACTGCTGCAGCAGGGCAGCCATCGGCGCCAGGTGGCGGCGACCAAGTGCAACGACCTGAGCTCGCGCAGTCACACCGTCTTCACCATCACCGCCTACACCAAGAAAGCCAACGAGAGCGAGGATTTCATCTGCGCCGGGAAGCTGAATCTGGTTGATCTTGCCGGCAGTGAGAACATCCAACGCAGCGGCGCAGAGAACAAGCGAGCGGCCGAGGCCGGGCTCATCAACAAGAGCTTGCTGACGCTCGGCCGGGTGATCAACGCGCTCGTCGACAAGAGCTCCCACATTCCCTACCGCGAGTCGAAGCTGACCAGGCTGTTGCAAGACTCGCTGGGCGGGCGCACCAAAACATGCATCATCGCCACCGTCTCGCCGGCCAGGAGTAACTTGGAGGAGACCATCTCGACCCTGGACTACGCCTTCAGGGCCAAGAACATCCGCAACAAGCCGCAGGTCAACTCGGTCATCTCCAAGAAGACGCTGCTGAGGGAGTTCACTGCCGAGATCGAGAAGCTCAAGTCGGAGCTGATTGCCACGCGCCAACGGAACGGGGTGTATCTGTCCAACGAGCAGTATGAGGAGATCACGGTCGAGAGCGAGTCCCGGCGAATCCTGACCGAGGAGCAAAAGGCGCGGATCGAGACGATGGAGGCCCATTTGCGGAACAAGGTCCAGGAGCTGTTCAACCTGACTAACAGTCTGGCCACCTTGAAACGAGACAGCGAGTCGACCCGGGCAACGCTCGCAAGCACCAGCGGTGTTCTCTCCAAGACCGAGATTGTGCTCAAGCACACCGAGGAGCTGCTGGAGGACGAGAAGGTCTTGCGCCAGGCGCACCAAGAGACCGAGGGAGCGCTGCGAAACTTGGGCAATGAGCTCATTCACACCGTCTCTGCGTCCGTCAGAGACTTGACCGCTGCCCATGAGAAGCTACGGAGACGGTCAAATCTTCACCATCAGAATCAGCAGATATGGCAGACTTCGGCCGAGCAGATCAGCCAGACATCGGCCCAGGTCGAGCTAAAAGTGGCATCCTTTCAGGAGACGCATGCTGCTTTGCTCGCCAGATCCTCTCGCCGACTGCAAGAGTATGTGTCGGAGGAGACGGCCAAGCTGGATGACTGCCGACAAATGCTGATGGACAAGGCCTCGGAGCTGGAGACATGCCAGGCTGCGGTCGAGAGTCAGTCTACTTCTGCCCATGATACCATGAACGATCTTCTCGGAGAGATTGAACTTCTCCGAGAAGAGGTCAAGGACCGGGTGGGCCAAGGTCTGAAGGGCCTCAACGAGGCAGCAGCGAAGATCTCGGGCGAAGTCATCGCCGAACTCGATCGCTTCCACGAACAGCTTCACTCGTCATACAGCTCGCTGGGCAAGGAGATCAAGTCCTTGTTCGAGGAGATGGCCAAGCGGCTGTCGTCTCAAAGAAAGGAGAACGACCGTTTGCGGACCGAGCTGCTCGTGGCTCAGCGGAAACAGATCGAGGCCACGCGGGATGCGTCGCGACAGCTGCACGACTGCTTGGAGGAAGAGAGGCGAGTGTCCCAGCAGGAGCGACAGCAGCTGAAGGAGCAGATCTTTGCCTTGATTGATGCCTCAGCCTCGAGACAGGAACAGCGCATCAGCACCAAGCTCGAGCAGGCACAGGCACAGCTGGACTCATCCACAGATATGTTTGAGCAAGCAGAAGGGCTGTATTCATCTGGCATGGACACCTGGGCGGAGAAGGACCAGGGCCTCATGGACAGAATGGCCCAGTCGAAAGAGGATCTGAAGGGACGCATGAAGCGCGACTGGACGGTACGTCGAGCTGAAGCAAGCCCAAGCGTTGAGATTGCTGTGAACATTCTGCTAACCTGCCTTTCTTCTCCAGGCCATCGATACCAAGAACACCGCTATCCAGTCGTCGACCGAAGCCGTGCACCAGGAAACAATGCGCGTTGTCGACGCCCAGCTCGGCCAGATGGCTACGCAGATGTCGGCCCTCGACGGCTTCGTCACGCGCGCCCGCGCTCACAACAACCGCATGCGCGAAGACCACAAGTCCGGCTTCCTGCAGCTGTCCCTGCAGGCCGCCCAGCTGCAGGCCGCCGTGTCGGAGAGCCTGGATGGGCGACAGTCGGGTCTGGATCAAGTCGAGGAGGAAGCCCAAGCCACCCACGACGAGGTCGAAGCTGCAGCCGCTGCCATGGTGCATACCATCCCCGAGCTGCTTGCCTCGCTCAGAGAGGGCGTCGATGAGATGCAAGACTACATCCCCACGGGCCAAACCCCCCAGAAACGCGACTGGACCTACCCACTGCGTCTGCCGGAAACGGCCAGGCACGAGTCCATCATCGCCAGACGACGCGGTCTTCCGGATCCGACGATAACAACAAAGTCGCCGTCAAAAGCACGCACCCCAACCGGCCGCTGCTCGCCTGGTAAGAAGCAGAACCACACATCGCCGCGCAAGGCTGGTGCTGGTGCTGGTGCTGGTGCTGGTGCTGGTGGTGCTGGCTCGGCCACAAAGATCGCAACGGCGTCGAGTCCGTCCAAGACTAAAGTCTTCACTGATGAGAAGGTGCTTACGCCGAGCATGATCCCGATGCCGAAGCTGCCAGCCGGTGAGAGCGTCGGCCCAGTCAAGGCCGTCGCAGCAGCAGCAGCAGCAGCAGCAACGACAGGAGGAGGGCTGAAGGAGATGGACGTCAATGTCATTCCACGCCCTCTCGTTGACGACAACAAGAGCAGCAGCCAACAACAACAACCACCCCTTAAGAGGCATGCTACAGCGCCGGCGGTGGCGGTAGTAGGAGGAGGGATTACCCGCGCCTCAGTGGTCCTGGCACAGGCCGCCGCAGCCGAGAATCTCGTGCAGCCTGGTGTGGGAGGGCGGAGACTGAGGAGTTCGTACAAGGGATGAAATAGGCTGGCAATAGCAGGGAAGCGGGAGTAAACAGTCTGTTATTAATACATTGTTGAGACCATGGCCTTTTCCGTGTCTATGCCACAAAGATGTAGAGGAGAGGAGAGAGGAGAGAAGAGAGGAGAGGAGAGAGGAGAAAAAGAGACATTCAAGAGAGAGAAAAGGAGATATTCAAGAGAGAGAAAAGGAGATATTCAAGAGAGAGAAAAGGAGACATTCATTGTATGGGACTGCTGCTCTAGGCGCTTCATGGACTTCGTCTGCGAGCCCGACTGCGGGCGCGGCTGTAATGTCTATGGTCGTCATCATCATCGTCGTTGTCGTCATTATCATCATCATCATCATCGTAATCGTCACGGCGGCCCCGGTTTCTGCTTCTGGCGCGGTCGTCTGTTTTATACTCAATGGCCTTGAGGCGGCGAGTGGACGAGGAGCCATGCTGACTACTACCGCCGCGCTGACTGTCACCGCCGCTGCTCAGCGACTGCGGGCCGGCCCCGTCAAAGTACCACCTGCCGTCGCGGCCCTTGTAGAAGCCGGTCTGCTGCTCGCGGGCGCGCTTGCGGCGCTCGTGCTCGAGGCGGCGCTTGTGGTGCTCCTCGCGCTCCTCCATCAGCTCGCGGTGGCGGGTGTGCTCCTCCGAGACTTCGCGCCATTCGGAGATGGCGCCGTGGATGCCCAGTGCCGCGATGCCCAGCGCTGCCGCGTCCTGCCAGTGGGCGGACCGCTGCTTCTTCTTGGCTTCTTGCGGGGACAGCTCGCCGCGCTCGACTTCGCGGATGCGCTTGTCATGGTTTTCGATCGACGAGTACACCTTCTGCGCCGCGTGGATGGTGGCAACGGAGGCGAGTGCGGCAGTGACCCATTTCTTGCGTTTCATTTTGCGGATTTGTTTGGCCTCGTCCGTGGAGGAGCCCAGGCTGGAGGTGGACGACGACGACGACGGCGAGGTGCTACGGCGGGCGCGGGTGCGGTCGTGGTCGTGGTCCTGGCGATAGGACGTTGACTTGGCGCGGACGCGGGACCGAGACGGCACAGAAGCTTCGGAATCGCTGGCATCGTCTTGCTGTCGTCGTTGTCGGTATCGCACAAGCGCACCCGCCTCTGATCCTCCACCGCCAAGGTCGTCAGCCGACGATCGTCGAGCTGGCCCTGGACGACTGCCCGGCCGACGAGGAAGCAGCTCGCCCCGGTGCCGCACAGTTTCAACAATTTCCTCGTCGGGAGCTACATCGCGGCGCCGGCGCAGCACATAGCCCTGCTCCTCCATCGTTCGTCTAGTGGCGACTGCCCGGTCCTCACGGCCACGACTTTTCTGCCACTTGCCCTTGGCGGGGTCCCAGACGGAATCAAAGTGCTCGGCTCCCCAGTTGATGCCGCGGCCTGAAGTGCGAGGTTGGCCATTGTGAGGCCAAGCCGCTAATTATTAGCCTAGCCTTTCTAGGCCCGGCCCGGTAATCCTTGCACCACACTGACGTACGGCGTACGGCCACCACTGATCGGGTGAGTGAGTCTAGACTTAATACAAGATGTGATGTGACGGTAGGATTATAGGCAAGCTACAGGTTTCATCAGGTAGTGAAGCAAGAATCAACGAAGCTGCAACCACGCACATAGACAAATTATACCTCATCATAGGCTCAGATCGTCAGACACCCACATCGACTCGGGTCGATCGAGTAATTAATCATTTTGATCAGGGCAGCCAGTTCGTCGTACGTCATGGCAGGCGACGAGACAGATCGAAGCCTCAGTCGACGAATGGGAACGACCCGAGGTGGGGATCAGAACAAGGACACGCTCATCGAGCTCCACTTTTTGGAAGTGTCAATCTCATCGGCAGTATCGGAGGGCGACACTGTGGCAGGACAAGGTTCAGTGGTGATGAAAACCAGAATCTGTATACTGTGTGCTGTGTACTGTGTACTGACTTTGTCTGTTAACAAAGTTGATACTGCGCTAATAATGCTTGTCTTGACTTGGCACCTGCCCACGTGCTGGTATTTGCTTGGTATATTTGCTATGTTTGGTTGACGTGGAGTATTGCTGGCGAGTTTGCACTGTTTGCACTGTTTGCACTGTTTGCACCGTTTACCCGTCCCGCAACATCGCTCAGCCATAGCCACGCCACATCAGGCAGAAGATGAGGTAGCACCCCCGCCTCTTTCTCCTCCTCACACACATTTACACCATGGCAGAGGCTCCAATTGGTAGGCGCCCAGCCGGTTTCGAGCAGGCAACTATACTGACAGTCGCGCAGTGCTCGATGGAGGTACAGGATTCCTCAAAGTCGGCTATGCTGGCCAGGTAAGGACATGCCAGCCTGCTGGTGGTGCTACCCCATGCTGATGGACTCGCCTCTTCTGTGTATAGAACTTCCCCGAGCACCAGTTCCCTTCGATCGTGGGGCGACCGATCCTGCGAACGGAAGAGCAGGCAGGTGACATTGTGGTCAAGGATATAATGTGCGGTGATGAGGCCGCTGCCGCCAGATCACAATTGCAAATCAGCTACCCAGTACGGGCCACCTGTTCCCTGCTCCCACGGCTGCCCCAGCATGCTCTCTGACAGACAGGCAGATGGAAAACGGGATTGTTAAGAAATGGGAGGACATGATACATCTATGGGACTTCACCTTTAACGAGAAACTACGCATCGACCCGACTGGGCGCAAGATCCTGCTGACAGAACCGCCGATGAACCCGCTAAAGAACCGCGAGCAAATGGCCGAGGTCATGTTCGAGCGGTACAACTTTGGCGGCGTGTACGTTGCCATCCAGGCCGTCCTGTCGCTGTATGCGCAGGGCCTGTCCTCCGGCGTCGTGGTCGACTCTGGAGACGGCGTGACGCACATTGTGCCCGTGTATGAATCCACAGTGCTGAACCACCTAACACGGCGCCTGGACGTTGCCGGGCGCGACGTCACGCGCAACTTGATCGCGCTGCTGCTCCGC
This sequence comes from Chaetothyriales sp. CBS 134920, assembly GCA_003693665.1. Classification (NCBI taxonomy): domain Eukaryota; kingdom Fungi; phylum Ascomycota; class Eurotiomycetes; order Chaetothyriales; family Domatiomycetaceae; genus Domatiomyces; species Domatiomyces catenatus. The sequence goes on from QQSL01000005.1 coordinate 453,924, forward strand.
CGCGGCTACGCCCTCAACCGGACCGCCGACTTTGAAACGGTGCGGCAGATCAAGGAGAAGCTGTGCTACGTGTCATACGATCTGGCCCTGGACCAGCAGCTGTCGGAAGACACCACCGTGCTCGTCGAGTCATACACCCTGCCCGACGGGCGCGTGATCAGAGTGGGCAGCGAACGCTTCGAAGCACCCGAGTGCCTGTTCCAGCCCCACCTGGTCGACGTTGAGCAACCGGGCATTGCCGAGTTCCTGTTCAACACGATCCAGGCAGCCGACGTCGACATCCGCTCCTCGCTCTACAAGGCCATCGTCCTCTCCGGTGGCTCCTCCATGTACCCCGGCCTACCGTCGCGGCTAGAAAAGGAACTGAAGCAGCTGTGGCTGACCCGCGTGCTCGGCGGCAATCCCGAACGACTCAGCAAGTTCAAGGTACGGATCGAGGACCCGCCCAGGCGGCGCCACATGGTCTTCCTCGGTGGCGCCGTGCTCGCCAACATCATGGCGGACAAGGACAACCTGTGGGTCTCCAAGCAGGAGTGGCAGGAGCAGGGCGTCCGCGCACTACACAAGCTGGGTGCCCGGTAGCTTTAGAAGGACGAATTCAAAACGAATCTTATGCGTGCGTGTAATTCAACACGAATCTTATGCGTGTGTTGGCTCAAAGTACCCAGACCGACTGTCCTTTCAAAAAAGAAGTAACGCCTACAGAGGCAGACGGGCAGACAGACGGACCAGCTAGAGCAAAATCCCCAAAAAGAGATTACACATTGATATCAGCACTTCTACGGCACAACTGCAGTCATGGAAAAAGGTAAGACCTGAGTTGCAATTTGACATCCGTGCTTTTTTTCGTTCTCTTCTTCTTTTTGAAATGATTGTGCGATTGCTTGAAAACCAGTCATGAGGCATGGGTTGGGTGGGCTACATAGTCGTACGTGGATGGATGACACAGTATGGACATCTATACATAACAAGCAGCTCGAGGCAAGAAAGAGAAAGGAAATGCGCACTTTCGAAGGTTGTTAAGGTCGACAAATCGCTTTTGGGTGTGGTGGTTTGTGCCAAGGCGAGCTTATTAATATACAGCCCACAGTGCCAACCTCCATTAATCCACTTTTGGTTAGAGCAAATCATTGAAATCGACAGGAACAAAAAAAAAGGGGGGGAGGGAAAAGGAGAAAGAGACAGCGCGTGCACGCGCGCGCTCAGAGCTCGGATTTCTGGGTCTGAGCTAGGGTCTCAGCAGCATCTGCCAGGGCTTTGGCTGAGCCGTTGTTGTGGTTGAAGAGGACGCTGAAGGCTTCGATAAGGTCGGCCTTGAGCGTGTTGTAGGCGACGTCAAAGCGCGCACCAAACAGGTAGGCCACACCGCACTGGCGCAGAGCGAGTCAGCACATTATGGAGCGGTAGTAGGAGGGGGTTAACACTTACCATGAGGATGGCAATAACGACAAAGGTGCCAAAGGAGACAATGTACAACCACAAGGGGCTGTCAGTCAGGTCTTCGGGTTCGGAAACGGTGGGGGGCTGCTTAGCAGCTGCGAGCTGGGCTTTGGGCGAGGGGAAGATGGATTCGATGAATTGCTCGACCTTGGCACAGGCCAGGCTGATCTTGAGATAGCTCGGGTCCTGTGGCCGGTTCTTCTTGCGGATGAGTGCGATGTGCCGCTTGAAGACGCCACAGACCAGCTCCAGGTTCTGCGTGGACTGGATCATGATCTGGCACGCCTGGCCCTTGGTGATCTTGACGTTGCGCTCAAACATGCTGTAGTTCTGGAAGCACAGCTCAAGTGTCGCAATCGCCATGGCCTGGGGGATGGCACAGAAGTTGAACACGCTCTGCTCGCGTAGGCCGGCTAGGTAGAAAAGACACTCCTCCGCGTGATTGAGTGCATTCAGGACCATCTCCGATTGGCAGTTGAGCGCCAACTGCCGGTTCTCGGGCTTGAACAGGTCCTCAAACTGGTCGACGTGCTTGGACCATATTTCTCGCGGCCAGAAGGAGCGCTTGTCGTCAAAGTCTTCTCGCACGTCGCGGATAATGTTGGTCTTCTGCAGGAACCGGCCCATGGATTCGGCCAGGTTGGGCCGGCTGAGCAAGGCTGGATTGCCCAGCTTCGCTTCAACAAACATCCGCGTGAGGCCGTGGCCGACGAGGCCGGCAACATAGTGGCAGTATAGGTCGTAATCGGCAATCTTGTCCACCCCGTTGTTGTTGAAGTCGGCGTTGGCGCAGTAGTCGGCCATGCCGTTGCCCATCTTGTCGCAAATATCCGCAATCACATCACGGTAGGCCTCCTTCTGCTTCTTGAATTCCGTCACCACATATCTGAAGTTGACCAGCAGCGCGCGGTCCTTCTCTTCGGGCCGGTTGCCATCAAAGTGCCAACCATCGACGTCTAGGTTCTTGTGAAAGTTGCGCAGAATGGGCTCCTTGGTTGCCAGTGGGATCGAGGTGTCATCCTCGACGGTGTCAAGGCCTCGCAGCACCAGGTAGAAGACACAGACCGGCATCAACAGCTCTGGATGCAGCTCCTGTATGACCGCGCTGAAGCTGCGGCTGGTCAGGTCGAGGTACCTGAAGCACTCGCGCTCCGACTCCGTCTCCTGCCCTGCATTGCGCTCGTGCACGGGATTGTGCCACAACTTCCACTGGACGATTGACCGCAGCTCGCTAATGTGGAGGATATAGTAGATCACGGAGGCGGTGGAGGGCATTGTCGCGGTCTGGACGGAGGGCAGTCGTGGGTGGCTGCAACGGCCGTGGTGGGGCAGCAGAGGGGGGAGACAAAGGAGCGGCGTGCCTTTGGCAGCGGAACGTCCAGCACGGAAGACGTCTACTTAGTAATTAACGAGCGAGTGAGCTATTGTAGGAGGGTAGCCGCATGACGGGCTCCCAAAGAAAAGATTCCGTGGTCGTGCCATTTAGAGTTTGGCCAAGCCGGCTACAGGCCCACTTTGCCGATCTGCTTTTTTCCCTTTTTTGGCTTTTTGATTTTTTGAGTGGCGCGGGCGGCGGATGACGCACTGGCCAACGACAAGCCACAGAACACCGCCGCACCGCCGCACTTCGGGATGTCAGCACAATTAATTGTTCGCTGCCTGGAGATAACAGGTACAAAAAGAAGTGCAGGCACCTAGAAATTTGCTGGGCCGTCTGAACTTGCTGGTTCTACCCAGTCAGCTGCCTTGATCGCTGTAGCTGCTCGACTTCGCCGCGCCCAACCGGAGCACTGCGCCAGCATCGTTGCCCCGCCAAAATGGTGGCCGACACAGCGTATTATGATGTGCTCGGCGTCAAGCCCGACGCTACTGAGCTGGAGATCAAGAAGGCGTACCGCAAGCTGGCCATCACTACCCACCCAGACAAGAACCCGGGCGACGCCAGCGCCCACGAGCGCTTCCAGGCCGTCGGCGAGGCCTATCAGATTCTGTCCAACAAGGAGCTGCGCGCCGCCTACGACAAGTATGGCAAGGAGCAGGCAATGCCCAATGCCGGCTTTGAAGACCCATCCGAGTTCTTCTCCATGATATTTGGCGGCGAGGCCTTCGTCGACCTGATTGGCGAGCTGACTCTGCTAAAGGACCTCACGCACACCATGGAAGTCACAATGGAAGAGGAGCAGGAGCAGGCACAGGCACAGGCACAGGCGCAGGCACAGGCGCAGGAGCATGACATTTCTGCCCAGGCCCAGGAAAAGCTGAACATCCACGACGAGAAGACGCCGAAGACGAGCGCGGATGCAACCGCAACGGCGGCGACAGCAGCAACTGCAGCGACAACAGCCCACTCCGTCCCAGCCCATGCGCCGCCGCCTCCGAATGTGTCGACGGTTGAGTCAGATGCTGTTAATGGCGAGACCACTGCTGCCGCCTCTTCCGGCACAAGCACGCCGCGGCCCCGCTACGGACAGGCAGCCATCATGGACAAATCAGAGGAAGACGCGCGCCTGGATGCGGCCGGCCTGACCGAGGAGGAGAAGGAACTGCACAAGAAGAAGAAGCGTGGTGGCCTGACCAAGGAGCAGCGCGACAAGCTGGAGGCCTACGAGCGGGAGCGCCGGAGGAAGCGTGAAGAGCGAGTTGACACTTTGGCCCGTAAACTGGTCGACCGGCTCAGCGTGTGGACGGAGACTGACAAGGGCCCCGAAGTGACATACGCCTTCCAGGAGAAGACCCGGCTGGAGGTGGAAAACCTGAAGATGGAGTCTTTTGGCCTGGAAATCCTGCACGCCGTCGGCGCCACCTACGTGCAAAAGGCCACCTCCTTTCTCAAATCGCAGAAATTCCTCGGCATCTCCGGCTTCTTCTCGCGGCTAAAGGACAAGGGCACGCTGGCAAAGGAGACCTGGACCACCATCTCCACCGCCATCGACGCCCAGCAGACCATGGAGGAAATGGCCAAGCTGGAAGAGCGCGGAGGCGAGGACTGGACGGACGAGAAGAAGGCCGAGTACGAGAGAAAGGTAACGGGCAAGATCCTGGCGGCAGCCTGGCGCGGCTCCAAGTTCGAGATCCAGGGTGTCTTGCGCGATGTCTGCGACAAGATCCTGCACGACAAGACTGTCAGACTCGAGAAGCGCGTCGAGCGCGCACACGCCTTGGTGCTGTGTGGAAATATCTTCCAAAAGGTACTACCCTCTTCCCTCCTGATCTTTCCTTTCCAGTGCTGACCAATCTCCCAATCCAGGCTGAACGGGACGCCGAAGAAGAAGGCGACTATATGGCATTTGAGCAGCTGATGGCTGAATCAATGAAGAAGAAGGATGACAAGAAGAAGAGCAAGGACTTCACCCCCCATATTCCCCACCCCCATCTTCATCATAACGCCTCACCCAAGAGTGCCACCGCCGCCGATACCGCCGATGCCACCGATGCAAAGGCCAACAAGTCGTCTTTCGGTTAGCAGCCAGCGGACGATGATTGATGAGGAACTCCCTTTCTGATCGGATTCGAGTTCTCCTTTTCCCCCCGACGTTTCGGCTTCCTTTCTCCATCATACCCACCATCACCATCGCCACCACCACCACCATCGACGCCCTTTCTTCTCTTTCTTGCATATCCAGCGACTGGCGTTTGTCATTTGTGAAAACCCAATCAATGAATGATAGATAGTACAGGCCTGCTAGAGCGAGACAGGCAGACGGATCAGATAGGAAGACGAGGAGGGGGGACATTTAGGAAGAGAAAGAAAGGGAGACAGAAAGCATCCTCGGATGAGAAACCGAGGGTGGTATTCAGTAGCTTGTTACTCTTGGACCACCCACTGACTTTCCGCTTTCCGTCCTTGTCCTTGTCCTTGTCCTTGGCTCGTCTGGCCTTTCTTTCCGGCTTCTCTTATGCAAAGAACAGCTTCTTCTGTCTAGGCGGACGTGTTGCTGTATCCACATCTGGACCTGCGGTATGGCCTCCTTTTCTCTTCTGCCCAGCACTCGGTTGTATACGACCCGATCCGGCCGCCGCGCCGTTGTAACCGACAGCTGCAGCAATAGGAGGAAGGGACTCGGCCACAGTCTCTTTAATGGTCTGTCGCGACAAGCACAAGTCAAGGTGCATGTTGAAGTCACGATCGTTTGCTGGCTGGGAGAATCCACAGACGGGGCAGTCCCAGAACAGGCTCGGGCTTGTCGTAGAGGTGTTTTGCTCGTCTATCCTACTCTTGTTCGGGCTTGTCGTAGAGGTGTTTTGCTCGTCTATCCTACTCTTGTTCTGTTGTTGTTGTTGCTGCTCCTCTTCCAGGGCACACTCCTGACTCAGCCGTTCCATCTGGTCCATTTCCTCTTGCTGTTCCTGTCGCGCGGCTTTCTCAAACTCTTCATCCGGCCACACCTCCCACTCGCCATCTTGGCCTGCCGCCGTCTGGACTGGCCGGCGTTTGAAAAAGTTGCCGCCCTCTTTCTTCGTGCTGACCAGGTGTGTGCATCGTAGGCCCATCAGTCGGATCCTCAGATCTGGTGTCTCCTTCTCCAGCTTGGCTAGGAGAGGGAGCGAGTAGCTGTACAAGTCATCGGCCTGGTTGACTGCCTTGGGTGGCTGTATCTGGCGCGTCAAGACCTCGTAGGTGTGCAGTTTAATCTTCAAGCAGAGCGTGCGGCCCTTGACCTGGGCCTCGCGCATGTCTTTCTCCAGCTCCTCGGCAGTGTGTCGGAGTTTGTCCCGCAGGTCTTGTTTGCTGCTGATGTCTGCAAACGTGCTTTCCGTGCCCACGCTCTTGCGTTCAGAGTCTTCGGCCGGCTGGATGTCTGTCCTGCCCAGGCCAAGATAGGTTTGGAGCAGGAACTGAAACGTCTTCTCGCCAAACAGGCGGTGGAGATAGGCGCGGTACTCGTACATGTCGCCGCATGTTTTGATTCCGATCGCGTCCAGCTCTCGTTCAAGCACGCGCCCGATGCCATTGACTTTGCGCACCGGGAGGTCCTTCATGAACGACATGACTGCGGCGCGGTCACTGGCCAGCCGATATTGGCCGTTGGGCTTGTTCTTGTTCGAGCAGATCTTGGCCAGCTTCGCATTGGGCGCGATTCCAGCAGAAATGGTGACTCTGCACTGCTCATGCACCTCTCTCCGCATCTGTTCCATCACACTCTCAGGGTCCATTTGATGGTCTCGACAGTATTGCGTGATGTTCATGTACGCCTCGTCGATGCTCGCACTCTCAAAGTTACCGTCATACTCGGCCAAGATGGCACGCACTTCCTTGGCCTTAGCTGTGTACGTGTCGAAGTTGGGGGCCAGGCATACCAGCTGTGGGCACAGCTTCTTCGCCACAAAGCTTGCCATCGCACTGCGGCAGCCGAACTTCCGTGCCTCGTAGTTGCACGTCGTCAACACCCCAACCCCCACTGCCATGGGCACATTTTTCAGCTCCGGTCTACCGATTTCCTCCACAGCAGCATAGAAGGCATCGCAGTCAATGTGAACTATGTGTTGCGACAGGTCCCTGGACAGCTCCAGCTGGGCGAGGTAGTCGTCTGCCCTGCGGAGATCGTGCTTGAGGTCGATCTTGTCCAGCTGTGCCTTGAGTTTGAGGATGCTGTCGATCTTGACCGTCAAATTCTTGTCCTTTGCCTGCTCATTGTTGAAGAATTTGGAGCCCTTTGAGGCCTGATAGATGATCTCAGATACCTTTTTCAAGTCTACGCCATCTTGCCCGGACTTGGTGAGCGAAGGCCCGAGTAAATGATGCTTCAAGGACGTGTGCTGCGAGGGGTCAGGCGACAACTGCTCAGCCGTTACGGTTACAGCCTTGCCGTTTTCTGGGTCCTTGGCTTGCTCCTTGTCGCCTGTCTCTGTCATAGCAGCAGACACGTCACCGCCACCATTGCTGAGCCACGCTGGTGACAGCAGAACGATGAGCGAGTCACAAGAGGGATAATTAGAGGCAAATAATTACCCGCACCTGCCAGTTCAGACACGCGTATTCAGAAGGCGCGAGTGGTTTTCTTTTTTCCGGTTAGCGTGGCCTTGGTGGGGCTGGTGGCGTTATCCGAGCACTCTAACCGCTTCGGGAAGTATGCATCATGCCATCACAACGCCTTCTCCAGGAAACCCCTGATGTACAGGGCCTTCTTCCCTGCCTTTCTCATTATCGGCTGGATCGATAACCCAAGTCAACCTGGGACGGCTTCAATGACGACCTCCGCTATCCAAGGATGCCTTCTTCGTACTAGAACATCCACCGCCCCCCGGCGCCAAAGCGACAGCAACAACGGTCCATGGCACCCGACAGCAAACAACCGAGTGCAAAGCCCTTCACGCCATCGCTGAGCTCCAAATTCCGAAGCACGAAGAGCCCGCTGACACCCCGTCTTGCTGGCTCAGCTCCCCACTCGCCTGCCTCTGCTCCCAAACGCGATGCCGTGGTGCGGAATCCGCTGCCCACACGGGCCAAGGAGACGACGCCGGTGCCTGTGACGACAGTGACCGCGGCCCTCAACGGCAACATCACCCCCCGCTCCGGTGCTCGAAGGTCGAGAATAGGATCCGAGTCTCCTGGCACCCCTGCCTCAGCGACCCGAGTCCCGCCTCAGCCCCCTCCAAAGCCCAACCCTCCCACCGCAGGGCTCGGTATCTCGAACCTTTCTGTTACTTCTCCGAAGAGCCACACAACTCATATCACGAACAATACCCGATCCACTCCCTCCACAAGAACCGACCCGAGGCGATTGTCGGGGGCGAGGAGCACCGTTCAGAGCGATGAAAGCAACGACGCCAAATTCATCCGAGCGGAGGCTGCCAGGTCATCTACCCGAACGCTGGGTTCAGGAAACAAGACATCGACCCCAGGGAGCGGCGGCAAATTGTTCACTGCTGGCACGCTACAATCGCAAAGAATCACATCACCCAAGCAATCGCTTACCAACCCTACACCCAACAACCGAGACAGCAAATTCTTCCATGCCAGTGATGTTAATGCCGAATCGAACCCAAGGTCTGCCACTGACCCTGCGGCTTATGGTCGCGGGCATGGTATCTCTCCCATTTTGTCCAGATTGCAGTCAGTTGAAAAGCCACAGCCGGGTCTCAGAAGCGCAAGAACGACTGTCTTGCCTAAAAAGCCGGCACATCAGCCCTTGAAGAATATGCCACACTCAGCCCCTGCTATCATGCAACCGCCTCTATCTGCTCCGCTTGTGCCGTCTGCGACCGCTACAAGCTTACATACAGTTCCCCGGATGCCGAGCATCGACAGTAATATATCGATTCACAAACAAGGTCATAGGAAATCCCAGAGCGCGGGTTCAATTACAGCCATCGCACTTCGAGGATCTAGTATACCGCACGTTGATCAGCCTGTGTCGCCTGCAGTTCGGTCTCCCGAGAAGCCTCCTGTTCTCTCTCTCTCTCCAAATACGATCAGCTCGCGTTCCGCAAGCCTGGCCTCTTCGAGCTTTGCTACATCCTTCACTTCTGAAATTGATCGACCAGAGGCACAGAAGTGTTCTGAAGGCGGAATCGTTTCAATCTTAGCACCACCGTTTGAACCTTGGACACCTGCATCAGTAGAGCCGCCTAGTACACAAAATGATGTTGCGGTGACTGCACGGAGAGAAAGAAAGGTCCTCGATCTGGAGATCTCGAACTCGTCACTTCTTGCGATCAATAAGACGCTCGAGCGCGAGCTACGAAAGCAGACAGTTGAGCTTCGGCGCTTTCGTCGACTGACCCGATCTGGCAGGCTGTCCATCGCACCAGCCGGCCGCACAGTGTCAAGCTCTACACTTGACACTGTTCCCGAGCTGTTTGATGAAGAGCCCTCGGACTCGGAACCGGATGATGATGCCAGCGACCTCGACGAGGACGAAGATAACCTGTCCACGAGTTCCGGCGACCCGCTCAGCGCCACCTTCAAAGCAAGCCAACGCGCCCGAGACGAGAAGCGACTGCTGCTTAATCTATCCAGGCACCAGCAAATGCTTGTCGACAGTCAGAAACTGACGCAGTCGATCCGACGCGCCCTCACATGCACCGAAGAGTTAATCCGCGACGCCACCAAGGCTATTGACTACCGAGTCGGCATCGGCGATGTCAAACTCGGCGGCAGGGTCCTTTCGACAGACGAGCTGGAGTCCCACGGTGGAGAGGCCGACCACCCAGAAGAAGAGTTTTCTCACAGCCAGGGTCTTCTAGGCCCCGGCATAAACACGGCCACGGCCACCAGTGTCGAGTCAGCAAAATCACACGTCCAGATGATGGAAAATGCCTCCTCAGCAGCAGCAGCAGCAGCCGCCACCAGCATTACGGATCTGCTAAGAGATGAAGAGGACAAGACACTTGCAGTGGCAGTCGAACGTCTATTCCAGGACCTTGTTCACAACCAGCCATAGCACATAACATGAAAGGTTGACAGTGCTGTGGTGGTCTATTATCACTTTTCCAGGCCTCATTCTCTCACTCCCCCCCCCCTCTCTCTCTCTGATGTGACGATGAAGATTCCCTAATGTCCATTTTGTTTGCCTCACCCCCTCCTCCCTGTTTCCCCTCTCTGACCCCCGTCAGATATAATGATACCCCCCCCAAAAAATCCATCGCAAAGCAATGCAAAGCAATGCAAAACATCCAAAAAAAAAAAACAAGAAGGGACACGGAGTTTTTGGTTTTTTATTTGGCATAGACAGGGGAGTGGGTGGTTGACTGGTCTGGCTCTTGTTTTCCTACATACAGTGGATTGGATATCATGTATATATATCCCATTACACACCCCACATCATCATCATGATAAGAAGGAGGCATGTCCATGTCCATGTCCATTTTTTTTTTTTTTGCACAGTCCCTCTCTCAGGTCTTGTCTTTTTTTTTTTATAAGAAAAAAAACACACATGAAACCCAAAGAGTTAGTTAGGTCCTGACTTGACCGTGGGTTGGTCCTGTTGGAAGCATTAAAAACGTAAAAAAGGCAAAGTTCATAATGGGGACACCTCTCCACCCTCCTCCTCCTCCTCCTCCTCCTCCTCCTTCCTTCCTGTTTCAATTCCGTGTCCTTTTTGGGTGGGTGGGTAGTTGGTTGTCTGGACTGTGTGTGTGTGGGGTGCAAAACCTGTTTTTTTGTTTCCCCATCTCTCTCTTTCGTCGGGATATACACGAGGACATGAAAAGTTATTAATAGTGTTGTTGGTTTTTTTTTAAATTTTTTAGTTTTTTTTTTGTTTTTGTCTTGTCTCTTTCTATGACAGCATGATAACAAGAGAGAGAGAGAGAGAGGGACCATAGGAGATAAGGTGGAAGAGGAGAGAAGGTGGAAGCAGAGTCCGAGGGAGGTGTGTGAGTGGACCTGGCTACCAACCTACCTACCTACCCAAAAATAAAAATAAAAAATAAAAATATACGTGGCGGCACCACCGCCCATATCAATATTGTATATTGTGTAGAATATTTGGTCCTGTGGATTCTATTTTGTTTTTTCCTTTGGGGTTGAAAAGAAAAAAAAAGCATTGATTTTGAACCAGTTACCTACCAAAAACAACAACAAAAAGGAGGCGGCACGATTTTTGGTCAAAAAGAAATCCCCTTTTCATTTACCACAGTCGTAACTCATTCCGATTAGTTATTTTTCTTTTTTAGCTTCGGATATTTGGCCGTAGGAAATGAGCAATAGGGAGAGAAGGAAGAAATAATTCATCAGATTGAAAAGAGGAGAGAGGAACAAACCTTGTTCAGTGGGTGCAGAAGGCGAGAACCCGAGGGGTTGGGAGGAAAAGCAACTGGGCTGTTCATTATTCTCCATATGGACAATGATGAGAATAGGAATGGGCCACAGGTCAAACCCTTCCCGTTCGGCCCTCCCCACAGCCTATTTTTGGACTTGAGATTGTGTTGGAGGTAAATCAATGGGGCTGGGCCGTTGCTTTGATATGGGTGTATGGGCTGTTGGTTGAGGGATTGATTTTGATTTGGCTGAATGATGGAACAGGACCGGAACTTAGTGGTACATGCATAGGGTGTAATAGCGTGTGCAAGTGGTGACGAAAAAAGAGAGAGAGAATGGCGTGGGGCGTATGCGCGTAACGTCGGCCATCATCTACTGTTGAATAAAAAGCCAAAGGGCCCCCGTGGTCTCGTGCACGCATCGGTCATGATCATTCAACCGCTCATTCCTGTGAGCGGTGTGAATGATGATGATTGTTGTGTCCTGGATCTGCCCCGGTCACCTTGTCGTCGTCGCTTGTAAGAGCAGTAACCACCGCCGCCGCCGCCACTGCCGCCACAATGCCGCTGCTGGCCACTCTCTTCCGCCTAAGCTTCGGCGCTGGCGACCAGTACCAGCAGCACCACCACCCATACCAGCACTCGCAGCAGCGGTCCCAGAAGGTGCACCCAGCCACTGACATATTCCGGGTCACCGTGCTGCTGCAGTGTCTAGGCCTGCCAGACAATGTGATCCTATACATCCTCAACCATGCTGACTACATGTACTGGGTCACAGGCTTAGAGTATACCAAGCACTTCCACCTAGGCTACCACTAGTCCAGGTGGATCTACACCACAGCGCGGCTGCAGACCAACATCGTGCCCACCTCACTGTGTGCCATCCACTTCACCACTATCTCCAAAGACCAAGACTTTAGCTGGGACACCAGTAACCACAGTACCTACAACAACTCCTAGACCTGGTTTAAGGCCAGCCTGCTACACAACAACCACCTGAATGGCAAGTTCAACTTCCTGCCTAGTACACACATCAATGGCAAGACTATCTGTATCAATGTGCATGCTGAGCGCCAGTACCACATATATACCACCACCTGGCGCATCACTGACAATGACAACTTCATTCAGAAGGTCTTCCAGGGTGTCAGGGACAGTAAGCCCGTTGCTGTCACCATCTGTGCCTGCTTCCATGCCTGGGTCAATAATGTCAAGTTCGTGAAAATTGAATTCAACCTACAGCTAGTCCACAAGGTGTGAGGGAAACAGGACACACACACACACATACTCTGGGAGCAGTCATATCCTTGCTCCTTTATCCTTTATAGCCACTGGCCAGCCCGCCCTCACCCCGCCAAGGAGATGTCTTCATGCCTCCTTTATAGCCACTGGCCAGCCCACCCTCACCCTACCGAGGAGATGTCTTCATGCCTTCTTTTATATGCATAGCTTAAGAGGAGGTAGACTAATTGCCAGCGTGCTCTCTCTCATTTTGAGAAAAGATGGGAATCCCTTATATCTATCATGAGTATTGGCCCTGGTTCACTGGTCAAGTTTGGCTTTGATGAGGCATTTTTCTTACTACTTCTTCTTGACTGGTGGAAGGAAGGTAGCCGCGGCGCATGAACTCTTTCTACTATCATTCTACTTCGTGTTATGAGACTATATGAGAAGATGACATATATACACCATGATATATCCCCCCTCCAAAGTGTTAAATTCATTATTAGACCAACATTGTAGAAGATACACGTTCGAAAGAAAAGGAGCAAGTTTTTTCCAGTTCACCAAGCTGAGCCTAAAGTTACATCTTACCTTGCAGAGAAAATCCAGTACCAGCAGTTTCCCTGACCATTTCAGTTGATAGAAATACATTTTGGGAGGAGAGATGTTCATTGAGTCTCATGCCCAAGCCTTCCGGGTCTCCTCATACACCGGCAAGGCCCACCTCTTCATCCAAGTAGTGTCTAATACCTGGTCAGCGGTTGGCCGGTCCTTTGGTTTCCAGGCGAGCATCCAGTGTAACATGTCAAGAAGGGCAACACCTTCCTCATCACTGAGAACCTCCATGCGATCGTGCTGTCTCGCCCACTGTATCCATTTCTGGAACCGCCTGTCCCAGCTCCACATGTCACACTCATTGCTAGTGGGCTTTTGCGCTTCATCAAACCATTTGGATTGATCCTCATACTTAGCCCACCATTCAGGCGGCAGGCAGCCTTGCAAATGTATCTGCTGGGCTATGATTCCAGACAGAGGCGTGAGGTTTCCATCAATGAGGGGCCGGTGGGCGAGCAATTCGAAGATAATGCAGCCAATGGACCATATATCTGATGCAAAGGAAAGTGGTGTTGTCAACTCAAAGAGTGCCTCGGGTGGTCGGAGTATAAGGGGCGAGTATGACTTAAAGCGGTCCTTATCTGATGGTCGGAAGGAGACTCCAAAATCTATCAGTATTAACCTCGCCTCGCCAATGGTGACTTTTTCGCTTGCTAGTCCAAGCCAAACCGGTGGGACAACATGTGAGGGAACTCCGGGCACTGAAGTGGCAGGTTTTCCGTCCGTACGGACAACAGGCTCTGGTTCCGGTGCTCCAAATTGGGTATACAGCTGCTCAATTGAGAGATTATTGAGAGGGGAGGGCAGCTGAAGGAGCATGTTGCCAAGATGAAGGTCTGGGAGAGGAGTTACCAAATGATCATATGATGAGCCTGAGACATACGTACCTCCATGAGCATAACCCTGGGAATGAATAAAGGAGACGGCCTTGACCAGCTGGACAGCCAGAGACCGAGCAACATCAAGCTGGAACAGCCCCAGCTCTGATGCCTCCTTCGCATCTCTCAGGCTGCATCTTGCCGGGGCTGTTACAAAACAAGCGTGGGATCCATTAGGGCCAACAATGTTAAACTGATCAAGGACTGAAGGAATCATCGACGCCTTGTCTGCGGCGTCGCTGCCTGTGGCGGCGCTTGTTGTAAGATGAGAAAGAATCTCCACCTCGTGTGTCTCTGCATCTGCGGTGCCGACCTTAATCGCCACATATTTTGATGTCTGTTCATCAAGAGCAAGCCAGGCGGTCGAAAAAGTGCCATGGCCGAGCTTGTGTACTACACGGTATCGCTGGTTGAGACTGTCATTAATTTGGATAGGATGATAACCCCCGGGGCTGTAGCGTTCCAGGTGTTCGATGTCTTCGATATACCTGTATTCAAACATCGAGGTTGACATCTTCTGGCAGCGTATACATGACAGGATTTGAGGCTCCTGTGTTAAGAACTGAGAAGGCAGTAAACACGGTCGTCGCGGAAATACGCGCCACAGAATGGCCCAGGGGAACCGTCTACTCATCTGTAAATAGCACATAGGTTGGAAGATGAAGAACGAAACCCAACCGGATGTGGTCGTAACGCCGAAGAACAACGGCAGTCACATCTCATGACTCACAGCCCCTCAATTGGCTCCTTAATTACACATTAGTGCCCTGCCAAGAATCTTGGCCAGGCCAATGAGAGCCTGCCTTGTAGATCTTGACAGCGGCATTCGGACACACGGCCGGCGCCTGTTTTCTGTGAAGCGTTTGAACTATTTGCTACGATACATTCATGCGAGGCGAAAAATTAAGCGCTGTGATCAGATGCGCGACTGTCAACCAAGGAGTGTGCAAGGCCACCACACCAGCCAGATGTCTTGAAGCGCCAACCACAGCTACCCTGGTAGAGTGACTGTTGGCAAGCATCTTCGGTCATCATGATACATTGAAACCTTCAACCTGAAAGCGCCTCACAACGGCCGCCTTGTCTTGACCCTCGAACCCTAGCCATGAGAGAGGCGCAAGCACAGAGCCCATCCTTCGTAGGTCAGTGCCTGCTTGCACAGCATGACTATATATACTGTAAGATGCACCGTTATCTAGCCGGCTGTTCTACCATTGTTGCTTCAAGTTCAAGTATCAATTCCCCTCCAAATACACCGCCTTTCGAGCAAAATCCAGCACCATGTCCACCATCAACGTCGTCAAATACTACTTCCACATCAAAAACGTACCTGGTACAGAAGAACAGATTCGCAAATACATCGCTCTGGCATACCAAACGGCAAGAGATAGGCAGATCTATCCTTCTGCCGTGCTTATTCGGTTTGTCACCCCCCTGCCTTGGCCTATACAGATAATCTCTTGAATTCCCAAGCATACTGATAGTGAGGCTACAGGAGTCTGGTTCATGGCACAACCAGCATCAACGGCAAACATCAGAAGGACCCATTGGGCGACCATGTAACCTTTAGTTACAAGACCCGAGACCACGCTGGTCACGAAACTTATATTGCTGCCCATGGCTATGTGAAAGACCCGATAACACTCGAGTTCAGAGAGGCAACCCACTCGGAAGAGAAACCAGATTCAATGCTGAAGAAGTCAGGATTTCCGGTCTGGCCAGCCCCAAACCGCCTTTGGGAGGCCCCAGATGTTGGCCACAGTCACCTGCCTGAGGATGCGAAGGAGGATGCAAAGGAGGATGTGAAGGAGGATGCAAAGGAGGATGCAAAGGAGGGTGCAAAAGAGGGTGCAAAAGAGGGTGCAAAAGAGGGTGCAAAGGAGGGTGCAAAGGAGGGTGCAAAGGAGGGTGCGAAGGAGGGTGCGAAGGAGGGTGCGAAGGAGGGTGCAAAGGAGGGTGCAAAGGAGGGTGCAAAGGAGGGTGCAAAGGCTGAGAAGTGATGGAAGCGACTTCCCATGTTGTCAGACCTCCAAGTTGTGGCAACACCGAGGCTCATCTCTGATTCACCTTGGCCGCTTTGACTTCTGGTCTTGATTTTGGAAGCCCTTGATGAAACCAGTGGTGCACAGTCCTGCCACCCAAG
>QQSL01000060.1:0-115866 GCA_003693665.1 Chaetothyriales sp. CBS 134920
CTCATGCTCGTTTCTCTTGCGCTCTGTGTGTTCTAGCAGTTCTTTTTTATAGGTTATCTCTTACTTTATATATATATAATATATATATATATATATATCAAAGGAGGGTGGGAATGTAGTAGAATGGAGAAATGGAGAATGCAGACGTTACATTACGTACCCTCATTGCACGGTAGTGGCCCTCATGGTGAGGATTCGACGGGTCCAGACTGAGAGCCCGCATGAACTCGTCCTTGGGGGCCCGCGGGCCGACGGGAGACATGGTGGGTTGGTGGTGGCGGTGATGATGGTGAAGATCTTGTTGAGAGAAACTGGCCCGTCGGAGGTAAGAATAGAGAGATAGAGGGAAAAGGGTGCGTGAGCACGCCACCAACAGCCAGGACCAGGACGACAGGGAAACGAAAAAGCAGCAGCAGCAGCAGTAGCAGCAGCAACAACAACAACAACAACAACAACTGGCAGTCAGAGAACCCCTTCCCCCCTTGACAGCCGGCGCGCGCGTTGCGTTGGATGGAGTGGTGTGACAGACTTGAGCTGTCAAAATGATCTTCCTTGCTATCTATATATCACAAACTTGCAAGAGGCAAATGTTTCCCTTTCAAACATTGCCCTCTCACCCACCACCACGTGCAAGCAAACATTTGCTTCCAACTTAACGGCCCGCTTACTAGCATTAGTCAGTCACAATCGACTGATCATGATGCCCGCTCCCCCCTTTTTACCTACCCTACCACCCCTCCCCATTCCACTCCCTTTCCTTTCCCCCTCCACCCTTCCCCCGGGTCCTCTGCCCCCCGCCTCCCGCCGCCAAGGGTCGTGGGGCAAGCTTTTTTTGCTTCCCTACTAGTCCTGTTTCAACACCACCAATCGTGCCTTTGATTTCTTTGTGCCAACTCGTAATGGAGGGTGGTAGGGGGGGTGGACTAAAGGGCCCGGGGGTTGAGCGTTGCGCAATAACCTTTGAGAGAGTTTCCCGGAAGTTCCACAACCTGGTTATAGTCCACTTTTCGTCTGTCAGGACCACACCTGTGGAAGGCGGAGTCTTGTCTGGTGTGGGTGTCTGTATGTGTATGCGTGCGTGTATCTGTGCAAGTGTATTATTTGTTTGCACTAGCGGTTTCTTCCCTCGTGGCAGCCCAATTGATAACCAGCCGCAAAACTGTAACTGGCACTGGTAACCTTAAGGCAGAAGATAAAAAAAAAACCAAGAGAGGGGGTGAGGTGATCCAAGTTGATATCTCATTGGATTGGCTGGGAGGGAAAAAGCCAAGGCGGAGTGGAAGTTTTGCTTGCAATCGATGGTGTGCTGTCAAACGGGCACCTCTATCCCCTCAACAGTCTGGGACGACCCTGTTGTGGGTCGCATACTTCGAGGCTTGAGGTGCGCGGGGGGGGGACATAGTGCTATCCTGTGATTTGGAAAAGAACTGGCGATCGGAGAATGTATCCAGAGCATCCCCATAGGATGAGTCGGCTGCCAAGCCCTAATCAGGTTACTGAACGACGTCAGTCAACATAAGCCGGGTTGTGGCAACCATGGTAGATCATGGCAGACCTACAGCAAGCAGGGTGTATCTGTCTCTGTATCTCTGTCTCTGTGTAAGTGTGTAATCTGGAGGCCCACATGGAATACAGTCGTTGGTTATTAGAGGGCTACTGCCCCTTGGTCCTTTGTTTGCTGTTTGCAAACCAAAACTTTACCAGCGGTCAAACATTTTGAATTTGGAAGCAAACGAACAAAACAAACAGAAGGATAAAACCAGGCAACGGATCTTGTCGTCGAACGAGCGGAAGTGACAACCCTTACCATCACCAAGAATCGAATGGACCATGTTTCTCCACGGGGAACAGTGAGTTGGCTGATTTGGCTTCGAGAAGGGTCAGATCCCTATCAGACGCAGGCGCCGATGGCGGCAGCTGCAAGCAGCTCCAATACCTTACCGAAGTTTCCGAGCGCGAAGCAATATCCAACGGTGCCCAGCCACGTCAAATACAGCCTTTTACAACCTCGCATACCTTTTCCGAGTAGTAGGAGAGGCACAGACATTGGTGTGTTGTATATTGCCAAGTCACCTGTATACAATGCGGTATTGAATTTCAACCCTTGTGCGGCTGCGAGACTGCCCAAATCAATCATTTGATCTCAGTGGGCACGACAGGCATCGATGGGCATCTTGTGTAGGCCTGTCCCTGGATTCTCTGATGTGTCAGCGCGACGGCGGCCGCGGGCGGCTTGCTGCTGGCGGCGGTGTGTGGTGAGCAAGGCTGAGCAGACACTCGCTGTTTCTCTCTCTGTCTTTCTCTCTGTGTGTGTGCAACGCGGAGCTGCTGGCTGCCGGCCGAGCCAGCCAACTGGCCCTTAGGGCCACCAGTCAAGGGACCATTGAAATTCTTCTCATAGGACGTTCGGGAATCCAGGGAAAAATCAAATCTGAAATGTGCGAGGATGCCTTTGCAGAAGGGTCAGAGGGCAGAGAGCAGCAGATCGATTGAGAATCATGCTGGCGAGAGAAAAAAGGCATCTGAGACATTTTGTTGACGGACAGCGAGCCGTTCTTGTACTTTTGCCTCAGCTGATGACTAGATGGACGACGGGCAGTAGTGAGGTGTAGGAGGACCAGGATAGTTGGAGTGACATTAAGTTAGCGAGGCCGCTCTTGCCTTTCGTACCTGCACCTGCCTCAATGGGGATGGGAGAATTATTCCTTCTGTTTGAAGACCGTTCGTGCCTTCCTTTCTGACTGAACCGGCGGGATCTACCCGGCTTGGCGTGTCCTTTTTCTTTTGTGCGTCTGAGGCCACAACCACGACCACGACCACCACAGCCAGGGCCAGGTGTTTGCCACAATGCAGCATGGCCTGTACCATGTCCTCTGACGACGGGTACCGGCGCTGAAGTCGAACTCGAGCACTTGATGTCCATCTCTTCAGAGTGCAAAATGATCGCTGAGCCGCGAGAGGTCGATATTCTGTTCCTCGGTTCACCTGGCGCAGGCAAGGCGACGTTCCTACATCGTTTGCCGTCTGTGCAGTACTCTTCTGGTGCTAATGTAGCCGCCTCCGCCAACCTTCCTCCGGTACACCCTCTGGTTGAGCCTCTGGTTTTCAATGTCTCTCTCTTTGCACGCCCCTACAAAATGACCATCTACCCATCTACATCTCAGCTTTTTACAGATCCGTTTCCTGCTGTACCACACCTTGTCATTGTATGCTTCGCGATCAACTCGCGATCAAGCCTGCAAAACGCACAAAACTACTGGATCCCACAGTTTCACCTGCATTATCCGACAAGCTCGGCGCCGGTAATTCTGTTGGGGCTCCAAAGAGATACGAGGACAGCAGAAATGGATGACCAAGGGAGATTTGTCTGTATCATGCCGGAGGAGGGCCTGGAAGTGGCGCGGCAGACAAGGTGTGATCGATATGCGGAATGCAGTGCCAGGACGGGCGAGTTGATGGTGAGCCAAGTCGTGCCCTGGGTCTTCAGACCAAGATTGAGTACTGACAGTCGCAGTGGGAGGCTGTCGAGGATATTACTCGGGCTGCCGCCAAGACGACATTGGACACAGATTATGCATCAAGCATGTGTGTTGTATCGTAGCGGGTGCCGCCTTTGGTTCGATTCACCATGTGCAAGTGAATATTGAACTTTATTCATGCTCAACCAACGGTACCGGCAATAATAATGGTTTGGTCCATCAATAGACACGTGAATATCAAAACTCTATTGAGAATGCTGGCACCAGAAACGGCTATTGTGCCTGGACCATTCATTATAAATATGAATGAGCAAGCCAGCATCGCCATCCCAGCCTTTGTCAACTTCGACTCAGTCTCATATCACGTCCAGAAAATCAATCTACTCAGTCTCATATCACGTCCAGAAATCAATCGAATCAGTCTCATATCGCGTCCAGAAAATCAATCAGACGTCTTCAACATGTCCAACGCGCGTATGGGAACCAATCCAGTTGTTGGTGGACAGCACCGGCACACGCAAAAAAACCCACAGCAACAGAATCAACAGCAAAAGAACCAACCGCCAAATCTTCAGCAGCACAATGCAAAGCGTCGGCGAAGAACAAGTCAGTTCCTGGAGCTGCCACCCGAACTGCGGATGATGATCTACCGCTACGCCTTCAGCGGCCTTCACCTATGGATTCGACATGTACACTGGGAACATCAGGATTTCCGAGCATGCTTCGAGCAAAGCAGCCGCGGGCTTCTGCGAACGAACCGGTTGATACGCAGCGAGTGTCAGCCATTCCTCTACCACGACCTGACCATCTCATCCACCTATCGCGTCAAACGCAAGCCAGTCGTGGGTAACGAGGACCTGAACGGGGACGGAGTGGCCGACTACCCATTCTATAGTCGACAGGCGCTCAACGCGCTCCGCTCTGCCAAGAGGATCCAAATCGAGCGCGAGATATCAAAGTGCTACGACAGCTTCGGACTCATGTTCAGACACTGCTCGCCGAATTTGCAACAAATAGAGCTGTGCATCTCTGCGGCAGCAGGATACAGCGAGTCTGTCGGATACGATAGGGCGGCGACGCTTCAGCGCCGTTTAGAACAATTCTGCGCCAACGACGCGGCCGATCTGCTGGAGAGCTGCAAGGAGAAGATTGCCAAGAATATGCCTCACCTGATCAAAGGCAATCGCGAGGGTCAGCAGGATCGGAAGAGCGATGTCAACGCACACGCTCCTGCAGTGGAGAAAGTCAGCGTGAAGCAAAACGACTGGCTCGCGCGTCATGGCATGATCTGTTTCAAGACAAATACCCGCTTCAGAATCCGTCTGGATGGACTCGGAGCCAAGGCTGACAACGAGGGAGTCAGTCCTGGGGGTGGAAGGGAGGAGGAGGAGTAGATAGGACGGGCAGGACTTGGTGGATTAATATTCTCCTTTCTTTGCTCCTTCCAGCGACAATATTAGCCCAAGTCCGAAATATGGGTATATCATTGTTATGATCCCTTGAGTATATCATTGTTATGATCCCTTGAGTATATCATTGTTATGATCCCTTGAGTATATCATCACAACATGCAGACCAAATGAATGAATGATGTCTGTTTGACCTACTAATAGTATTCATTCATTTCCCCCCAACGCTAGTGAGAGGAAAGGCTTTACGGTAAAAGAACAAGGGAAGAGAGAAATAAAAGAGAAGTATCAAAAAGAGGAGATATTTCTCCCATCCTCCTCCTCCTCCTCCTCCTCCCCACTCTCCTTCTATCTGGCTATCTGTCTGTCTGTCTGTCCCATTGTTCACAAGGAGCACATACATACTCAAGAGGCAAAAAGCCAAAGAAAAAGGCGAAAAAGCGAAACCCCAACCGAACGAAGCCAAACAGGTCGCTTATGCTAATAATGATAATGATAATGATAATCATAATAATAATGACAAGTTCCCACTTGGTCGTATTCATTCCACTTTTTATTTTCGTCTCGCTCTATGATCATCTGTCAAGAGTAAGAGATATGAAAAACAAAAAAGCAAGCTTGCTTCGTTATCCAGCCCAAGGTTACAAAAATGTAGTAAAAAGAATTGACAATAATATGCCAACAAAACGAAAAATAAAAAAGGAAACTTTGTGTCAAAAAAAACTGTCTCTGTCGTCTCCTTGTACAGAGTCAATCAAGTCTGGAGCCCATTGGTGGCGGATATGGGCAGGTCTGTGCCATTCAGAGTCGGCTGCTGCTGTTGCTGTTGCTGCTGCTGTTGCTCCTCGGTCAGCTGTTGGACGGGGGAGGGCGGCTGCTTGCTTGGGGTGGGCACTGGCTCCTGGTTGAGCTGATCGGGACTGGGCATCAGCTTCTCCGTGGGGGGGAAGACGGGGGTGCCAGACACGGATCTCAAGGGCGCATCTGTGGCCGCAGACCGTGGAGATGCAGCTTGGTTCTTGGTGGGGGAGATACCAGACAGTGGTTGGGAGAGCGGTGCACACGAGGCATGTGTCGTCGGTGTGGCACTGATAGTGGGGGAGGGAGAGGTGGTGCGGTTGGAGGAGTGAGGCAAGGGTGGTGGAGGAGCAGCAGCTGTGTGGGGAATGCCAGCAACAGAGCTGACGTCGTAGTTGCCCTGGCTTGGGGACATGACGGGTCGGTTGACGACAGGCGAGGGCAGACGCGCGGCAGCAGTTTGGTGATTTGCAGGGGTCTGGACATGGGCATGTACAGAACTGGGGCGTGGGGTGGTGGCGTGAGACGAGGTGGCGTGAGAGCCAGCATACGGCAGCTTCGGGTATGGTGGGCTCGAAGCTTGCCACACAGAGGTTGCCGGAGGCTGGCCTGCATAGAGTTGGGGAGATACGGGAGGTTGGCGATTGAAGGTGTTCTGATAGGGCTGGTGCTGCTGGTTCCACACCTGGCCAGACGAGGGCGGGCGCTGCTGCGTGTTAACGGCGGGGAGCGGAGTAGGGTGTTGTGGCTGAAGCGGTTGCGGATAGGACGGAGCGGGCGGATAGGACGGATAAGGGACCGAGTGGGAGAAGCCGTTGGCCTGAGGAGGCGGGTGGGGTCGTTGTGGCGAGGATGGTGGAAGATGGATGGGCACGTCAACTGCGACAAGCTTCTTCTGAGGCGATGGCGCCGCTTGGGCTGGGCTGGGTGGTGCGGGCGACGACGAGGGTGCTTTGGAGAACTTGAGCACGATCCTGGGCCGATTGGCCTCGTCCTCCTTGCGCTTGCAGTCGTCGCAGACAAAGTGGAAGTCGTCCTTCTCGGCCGCCGACTTGGCAATGCCCAGGCATTTGCTGTGCTGCCACACACTGCACCGGTCGCAGGCCACGCTGTGGGAGCCGTCGTCGAGGTTCTTGCCGTGCAGGCCACACTTGGCACAGTCAAAGTACCAGTCATCCGCGCCATTGGCAAGACTGTCGAGCTCCTTGCCCTTCTTAGCAATCTTGTCCTTCAGCTGCCGCTCGGAGCCACGTATATGGCCGTTTGCGATCTGTTCCTGTTCGGCCGCAGCGCGCGCAATCTCCTCCTCCATCAGGAGGCGCTTGAACTCGCGGTCGCGGATGCGCTGCTCGCGCGTCATCATGCGTGACTTGCGGTCGTTGTCCATCTGTTGCTGGAAGTCGCGGTCGCGGCGAGCAGCAGCCAGTTCGGCGGCGCGCTTGCGCTCGGCCTCGGCCGCTTCGCGCTCCTGTTTCTCGCGCTCCTGCTTGTCGGCAATGCGGCTGGACCGCTTGGCATGTGCCATCTTCTCCATGGCGAGCAGCTCACGCTCACGGCGCTCTATCTTGCGGCGCTGCTTCTCCTCAGCCGCCTCGATGGTTGGGATGACTTCCTCGAGCAGCCGCTCAACCAGAATGCGCTCATTGGGGTCCTTGGTCTTGCCGAACGAGTCGACCACCTGGCGGTAGTCAGCCAGGGTGATGGCCAGGCACTCCCACTTGAAGCCGCCAAAGGTGTCGACGTCGGCGCCCGCGGGCGTGCCCGACACTGGTTGGGCTGCTGGGTCCAGCTCGGTCCTATCCTCATCTTCCGGCAGCGCCGGCGTCTCCGACTCCTCAATCCGGCGTCTCTTACGGGCCAGGCGCCGTGCGGCCTGGGCCTTCTTGCTCTTGCTCTTGGCCTTGGGCGGCGGCAGCGGCGGGTCGGTGCGGCGATAGAGGCGGTTGTCGTCAAAAACGTAGTACTGGCGCTCGTCGCGGTCGTAGCCGAGCTCTTCCATGCGCTGCAACCAGAATGTCAGTACATGTAGACACGGACAGCAAAAGAGGCACGCACCCAGACTGTCTGCTCATGCTCGCGCTGCTCCTCCATGCGCTCACGTATGCGGTCCGGGTTCCAGAAGGTCCAGACGGTCAGCTGGTGCAACACGCGCAGCTTGAGGAAAATGTCAAAGTGGCTGAACTTCTTGGGTTCCTCCTCGTCGCCGTACGGGTTGAGGTGCGGTGCCTTGGCCAGGTACTGCCGGCGCGTGTACTCGTCCCAGATGTCATAATTGAGGCCACGGTGCGAGGATATCCACTTGAGCAGCGCCAGCCCGATCTCCTCCAGCTTTTCTGAACCACCGGGCCGCAGACACTCGGTCTCGAAGTCCTGACGAGTGTGTATGTTAGCATCGCGTGGTCCGATCAAATCAATCAACTCCGTAAAGCGATTCAACCACAGATCCATCAATTCAGGCCGCAAATCCATCACATCAAGGACGCCTCCATCTCCAGACAGTCCACCGACCAAGGGCGGCGAAAGTACGTACCTCAATGTCAAAGTCCTCATCGATCTTGACCACCTTGCCAAACAGGTAGATGAACTGCATTATTGAGGCAAACTCCCACATGTTGCGGATCTTGGTGATCAGCGGCTGGTCGTTGGGCTCCTGTGGCGCGTCGGACGCCGCCATCTCGCTGTGGCTGCGCTTCCGCGACGGCATCGTCAAATGCCGCCTCCCCAAGGGCGCGGCAGACTCCGACGTGTGTAGAGAGCACTGGCGACAGTGAGGATAGGGAGGAGGAGCCAGCCAGACGCAGGACCGAGCGCAGCCAAAATAGCTCGAAGGGAAGTAGACAGTTGGGATTAGATCCAGTATCCAGCCCGTTGGCGGCGGCGTCGTGATTTATTCAAGGCAAAGCACGCGGTGTCGGGCTAGCGCACAAAAGCGCGCCAAGACCGGAACAGGGAGTCGCCGGAGATAAGCGATGCTAACGGAGTGCCAAGGCAAGCGATGATGTCAGAGTGCCAAGTAATGCTGCCAGTAATTGTTGGTGGGAGGAAGTAGTTGAACAGCAACGAAGAGTTATCCATGTCCTTTGTGCTGGAAGTTAAGAAGTCAAGATAAGTCATAGATCAGACATCAAACCAACAAACAGCAGCAGCAGCAGCAGCAGCAATGACCTCATTGTCTCCTCCCCCCTTCTCCTTCCCTACTCACTACTCCTTCCCACCCTTCTTCACCCCACAGCCAACGCTGCAGACACGCCAGGCCCAGCTCCGGCGCTGGTCAATGCTGATCCAGGCCTACTGCCGGCACAATCGCATCTACTCCCTCAGCCTGGCCTCGGCACTGGACACACCGCTCTTCCACAACACCGCCATACACAAGCGAGTCAGCCTGCAGCATGCCAAGGACATCATCGACTACATGGCTTCGCCCGACGGCCTTGCCCGTGCTGAATGGCGCGGGCCAGACAAGGCCGCTGCGTGGATCTGGTGGCGCACTCCGGACGAGTGGGCCGAGCTGATCAGCACTTGGGTCGACGAAACGGGGCAGAAGAACGTTGTCCTGACCCTGTACGAGCTGGTCGAGGGCGAGGCCACCGTCAGTCAGGACTTCCATGGACTCGAGAAGAACATTCTGCAGCGGAGTCTGGCCTCCCTGGTCAAGAAGGGCCGTGCCCAGGTCTTTGGCAGCGATGGGCAGGAAGGTGTCAAGTTCTTCTAGTCATGACAGCCAGGCCTACCTACCTATCTATCTGTTACGCCCACTGCCAACCGCGTACTCATCCGCCGGCAAGATCTTCTGGCTCAGCGCACTCTCAATCAGCCAGTCTGTGGTCACAATCCGCGGTGTTCGCCGCGAATGCTCCACCATCTGGCGGAACCGGTCCCACAACTTCTCGTTGCCTGCACCGTCAGCACTCAGCAGGTACACGTCGTGCTGGCTCTCGTCCTCGCTCTCTGCATCGCTGTCGGCGCGCCGAGAAGGCACCATGGTGCCCTTGCGGTTCCGCCACGTCATGCACTGACCGCCGTTGGCCTTGATGATCGCCTCATACGCCTCGACCCCGCCAGCCACATTCTCCATGCAGTAAATCACTCGCGTTCGTAGCAGCCGGTTGCCATTCTCTTGTGCCAGCTTCCTAGACTGCTTGAGTGAGAAGCCCAGCTTCTTCTCATTCTCCTTGTCTTGCAGCACGAAGTCGGCCGTGTCGAGAAGGCGGTCCTGCGCAAGGCAGGCGTCGATAAAGGCCGTTGACACCACCACGGGGGCGTATGCCATCGCTGTCACGAATTTGAGGGTTCGCACGATATGAGGAGCAGCAAGATGCGTGGCCTTGCTGGGATCAGCCGTCACCTGGATCCCAAGGCTCCGCAGTTTCGCGCGGTCGGCGTCCTCAAGTCTGGGATGGTCCAGCCATTTGGTGTAGCCCGAGATGAGGAGGTGCATTTCCACGGGTGGGAGCCCCGTCCTCGCCTTCTTCACCTCGTGGCTCACTGCTTCTTCGACAGCTTTGGTCTCGTTGACTTCGTGGATCGACCGCTTTCGCGACGGCTCGACTCGGTCCTCGGCCTTGACTCGGCCGCCGTAAACGACTCCGCCCACCCGCTTCCTCTCTCGTTCATACAGGGCAATGTCTGGCGTCAGCTGATGCAGTTTCGCTGCAGCCACCTCCTTGGATTTGCGTCCGCTCGTCGTCGCTGGTGTCATATTTTCCTTGCCCGTAGCAGCCAAGCGTGGCGCCTTTGGAGTCCTAAGCTCATTGCTCTTGTTGCTCTCCAGCGGCTTGGGTGTACCAGCCCCTGTCGTCTTGCCGACCTCCTTGTTATCAGTGGCTGGGGGGAAGAACATCTGCTCCAACACCTCCCTGTCGATCTGCGTTTGGCCCACCACCTCGCCCAAGTTTGTCCGCCGTGGAAAGTGGACGTATCTCGAGTTCGACACAGTCTGCAACTTCCAACGAGCATAGCTCTCCTCCAGCCACAGGTGGTTGATGATCTCCACACCCCAATCTTTGGCAGCCGCACACTTTTCGCTCATCATGTGGGCAGTGATCAGATGCGTGTTCTCTTGCTTCAGCGTCTTGGTGTACTCGGCGCCGGCGGCAATGATCAGGTTCTCCAGATAGGTCCTGGCCTCGCCTGTGTAGTTTGACAAGCTGATCTTGAAGCCCTCAAAGCCGGGCACGCCTCCACGAGCGATCGGATAGTGCAGCAATCGTCGCAGGGGCGAAGTCCATGTATCGGTCGTAATCAGGTAGTAGAGCCAGGCGAGGTTGCCCACCTGTCGGCCTCCGCGGGACGCCGACCTGTAGTCAGCGCCCTCTCTGTATTTGCAGATGTACAGATCGCAGTCTGCCACCGAGTCTGATATCCTCCCTCCTCCTGCCCTGATCAGATCCTCAAGGCTACCTCGGAGCCGCGGCCCGATGCCCAGGTCATTGCTTAGCATGACTGCCCTGTTCTTGAAAACCTTCTGGCCCTTTCGCGCTGCTGCTGCCGGATCCGACCCTTCAGCGGGATGCGGGTGCAGGGCACCAGCCACATTACCCTGCTGCGGCTGCTGCAGCACGGCGAGCGGAATCTTAGTCTGGGGCTTGAGAATGTCCGGGTCGGGGAGGAGATAGGGCTGCTCATCGATCTTCCTACCCAGCTTGAGACAGTCGTCGAACCAGTGGGGGAGGACGATTTTGATCTTGAGCTGCTCCTTGAGCACGGTCCTGCACTTGGCGGGCTCGGTCGACAGGGCGACAATGTGGGTGACCTGGCTGGTCAGCTTGGTGGTGTACATGCCGCCCATGGCGCAGATGCCGCCGGCGATGGCCTCCGCGTCGCCCTCGGGCAGGTCGGCGCAGCACGCCACCACGTCGGCCATGAACAGCCGCGGGTCCGGGCTGTACTGTCGCGCGTTCGCCAGCCGGTTCCGCGCCAGTGAAGCGTCCACCCACCGCGGCCGCACCACGTCAGTCAGCACGTCCATCGCGCGGTCGTAGTCGGCGAAGTCGAATGTCGTGGAGATGATGTGTGTCACGCCTTCCAAGGACAGCTTTCCGCTGTTGGCGATATGATCATCGTCGTCGTCGTCGTCATCGTCATCTTCGTCTTCATCATCGCCGTTCCCTTCGCCATATCCATACAGTCTGGCCTCTGCATCGTGCAGCCTCAGTTTCTCGACAATCTGCTGCCCGTCCTCCTCGCCCAGGCTCTCGCTCTTAATCACAACAATATTGCACTGTCCAAACAGCCCTGTTCGGGTACGCTCCTCCATGGTGGTGATGTGCAACACGATCCTGTCTTATTCCAAACCTTCCTTCCTCATAAAACGTGTATCAATAACTTTGCACTTTCAGGCGCGATCAGGCGACGCGACGCGTGACAAAACGCCACTTCTCTGCCTCGGCACGTGACGTCACCAATTTCATCCCTATATATACCGTAGGCATACTCGCACAGTACTCATATTCAGTGCTCGTAGTCAGTACTCATAGTCCCATAGTCAGTACTCGTAGTCAGTATATATATATATATATATACTACTCGTAGGTACACACCAGAGGATCACTTGTACTTTGACCCAATTACGCTTCAGCAAATGTTACACAGTTCACACGGTGAGCTAATAAGTTATTGACCCTCTCTCCTGGACCTCTTCCTTTGCCGGATATCTCGTCGAACTCTGACTCGACACCCCTGCTGGGCTAGCGATACACTGATATCCGTGCTCATCTCTAGACCAGGAAACTTCTTCGCACTGAACACTTGGAATGGCGTTGATATGACTTCCATGCGATTAATCATAGCCCCCTGCCCAGGAATATAGTCAGGAGATTGGCTGGATGATCGGTCAGGGTCTGCATCCTGGGGTTGTTTGACAACTTCAAACAAGGAGAACTTGAGCCGGTACCAGCCCTCGTGCCTTACACTAAGATCAGGAAAGATGAAATAGGCAGACGGGCCGTTAGGGCGTTCCAGGTGGTCAGCGCTGGCGACTGTGACACCAGTCAAGTCAGGGTGATGGGCAGGAGAATGCATGCGGCCATTCGCAATCGGTCTCGCAACCTCCAGGCTAGTATAGAGCATAAAGCTAGACTCATAGCTCATCGTCACGTCCTTTTCGTCCTTGGTTATGTCAAACACCTTTAACTGGATCACAGGCGGGGGATCCACAGGTCTGCGATCATTCGATGCTATGCATTGTCAGTACATGCTCCTCACAGAATTCAGCGATCCAACCTCTGGGCCCACTACCACACGCTCGTGCCTTCTGAGGCTGCTGAAGTATATTCAGCACATACTTCAAGCGACGATTGTCCACTGTATCACGAAGGTATTCATTGGTTCCCTCATTGTCTGGTTTCTGCATTGTGTAAGGTTTGCCAACGATAACGTAACTTTGGACAGGGCGGCCATCAATAAATGCAGTGGTGACTCCAGGGATAAAAAATCGAGGAGGAGCAGGACCAGGGAGAGAAGCATGGCGAACTCTCTCGGGCGAGTCGTCTGTGAGCGGGACAAGGTCGGTGAGGGCTGGAAGGGAGTATGATCGCGCCTGCTTAGGGGCAATGGTACTGAGTTTCCGGAACGGGGAGAGGGCCGTCCGTTCAGACCTATCCTTAGTGCAGGCATCCTGTGCGTTCCTAGCTGGGGGTAGATCGGGGACGGCCATATATTGCGAGTATCGGATACAGTGGTAAGAAATTGTGATGAATGAATGATGGGAGGGATTGGCAAGCAGATTAAAAGAAGTGACGGGGGCGGGGACGTGGGAAAGAGCATCCCCAGTGCTGCTTCCCCCAGAGCAAAGGAAAGGGACAGAGTAATCCACAAGTAGCAAACTCGTCCTGGGGCGACAAGAGCAAGGGCGAGTGGTAGAGGTGTACCAAAGAATCAAAGAAAGACTGACCTCCACAACGAGTCGAAGTCCAACCTGTTGTTCCACTCTAAGTTCATATATATCTGTACCAAGCCTGAGGCTCCTGGGTGCTTCGTCGACGGAGCTTTGACAGAAGCTGTCCTGCTCGAATACTAGTGTCAGGGCTTGGAGAACAGTGTCTCAACAGGCAGCCGTCTACAAGAAATGGAGGGGCAGAACGCCGTGCCTGATCGAGCCAAGTGGGGCTGGCCCAGCGAGCTGGGAGGGGTGACCACCGATAACACATTGGCCTAAGACTTGAATAGAGGGCATCGTAATCAAGAGACGTCGAATCAATAATAACAGCACACCTGGCGGAGAGTCTGTTGAGGAGACCTGCTCTACCCTTTTTCAAGACGAATAGGTGTGCGAATGGCGCCTTGCCAAGGTAGGACTAGGTCGCCTTGGCGAGATGTAGGCGGGGATCAATGAGGGCGAGACCGATCTTCCGAAGCTTGTAATTGCTAATGGTGCCTAAATTCCGTTAGGCCCCAGCTTTTAGGCCCTTTCGGGCACTTCTTGCCATTTGATCTTCCCTCTAGGTTAATTAGAATGGAGTCGACCGACGGCCGCCTTGGTTTTGGCATCATGGCCGCCATGACTTCCAGGGGCCGAACTTGCCACTTGCTACAAGAGCTCCTAACACGTTAACATGCTCTAGTCATGTTGGTGGCAGGTCAATCACATACATTCTGCCTGGCATTTGTGGCCTTACTCCTTACCCTTCTCATCTTCTCGGTTTTCTACAGCCAACCTCTCCAGGATATATTGCAACTTCCCTTCGCAGGACAAAATGGGCACCAACCTCTCTGCCTAGGCAACAACAACAACGATCTTCAAGTCGAGCTGAAGGAATATGGAGAAGACGTTACGTCACTGCTGCCGCAGGAACAGCAAGACGCTGCCGCTAAGATTGTTAACGCGCCGAAACTCAACCTGGTGTCCAAGATCACCAGCAATGGAGAATACCTTCGAGTTGACTGGCATGGACATCACCGAGGATTCAATCCAAGCATCCTACCTCATCCATACAAGAACGACACATGGGTCCTCATCGGCAATAAAGAGATGTCCCGGGAGGACCTGGTTTACGTGAATGTGCAGCTGGTATGCCATGCTCAGATTCATGGCGACACGATGAGATGCATCCTGCCTCCCCTGAGCCTTCCGATTGCTTCAACTGTAAGCCATTATTGTGATGGAAAAGGACTGGATGTGGTAAGAGATATGATTGGACCGCATGATGGACGACTCTTTTACGGCCTCGATAGGCCGATGATTTCTTGGAATTCGCAATCACAGTATACGTGTTTTGGCCAGTACTTTCAGGACCTGCGACGTCTTATCACGTGGGACAGCAAGCCATATACCGATGAGCACGCCGAGTTTTTCTGGCCTACAGAAGTGAGAACGCCCGTCAAGCCCATGCCGGTAGAGAAAAACTACTTTCTGTTTTGGGATGCCGATGGACAAGCCTATGCCCACCAAGACACCAAGCGTGAGCATCGGACTTTTGCAAAGCTTAACACGACAGATGGTACCGTGGGCGAGAATCTGGCCCCTTTGGCCGCTGTACATGACGCCCAATGCCTAGGCCGACTGATGCCAGAGGTCAACCTCAAGACAAAGCTGGAGTATATCCACCAATCCACCAACTCTCTTCTTGTTACACTCTGCAAACGTTCTGATCCTAGCTGTCGGCGGACTATCGACAACACCTTTATTTTCTACCTCTTCAATAAGAAGAGCTTCTACATGTAATTCCCCCTGCCCTGTGGCACTTCGATTAGTGCTAACCTGTCTCCAGGCACGGCATGTATGAACCATTCATCATGCTCTTCAAACAAACCAGTCCCTTCGAGGTATATGCAGTCTCACAGAAGAGCTTATGGTATAGTGGCCGCGGTCTACCAGAAGGAGAGTGGCAGAAGGACACATGGCGACCTCATGGCCAGACCGAACTTCTTTTCACTACAGCCATGTCTTGGAAGTCTCAAGGGCTGACCTATCATGGCTTCCTCGACGATACTCTCTTCCTCACCTTTGGAATTGAGGACAAGCGTGCAGGAATCATGGATGTTATGGTTGGAGATCTGATCGCAGATCTGGCTTACTGTGACTGAAAGACTGCTACATTAAATGATAATGACAAAGGAAATAATTAATAGAGCGCTTGATCAAGGTTTAGCAGCACTGACTATATGAATGAGAACCCCTAGAAGCCTTGTGCTCGAGTGCAATTATGCCAAGCATTATCACCCAAACAAACAAACTTGCGTCAACCTGAGCACGTGATCTAGCATCACGTGACTCCTAGTGCAAATTGTTATTGCTATCGAAGCTAACCATATTCAGTTAGGCATACGCTAGTCCGCACCTGGACATAAAATCAATGCGCCCCATCACAACGCAATTTGAGGACGTACGACACGGACTGTCCGAGGCAATGACGACCGACGTACGATGCCTCGCAATTGTCGTCGCCTCCTTGAAAACCGAGCGGCAACCGGAAGATCATATAATCCAGCAATGAACGCAGCAGATAGATGGCTTCAACTCAATCTTCAATTCTCCCTTTTACAAACACGTGACTGCGTCTCCACGTGAAGATTAGCCTGTGACCCAACCAATCTTCCTTCCTGATTCGGACTAGCGTAGTCGGAACCCAACTGGACGAGCGTTCTGAAGTTCAGCTCTAGTATAGATCAGGTTAGCGCTATGTGTTGTCCTGTTTATTCGGCCCGAGCGAGGATCATAAAAGCCTTAAACAGCTAAAGGTGCAATCGATCCAACCAATCCACTTGGACTAGCACTTACGAGTGGAGTACACTAGGTTATGAGACCCGTGACCCACTGCCGAAGAAACAGGGCCACGACCACGTATTATTCCTTGGCGTGACAGCGCAGAAGGAAGGTGCCACTGCGCGTAATTCCTTGACTATGGTCTGCTCACGACCATGACAGTCAACAGTCTCCCCGAAACGGGCAGCAGCAGAGCATCAGTCGGACAGAGACAGAAGCACCGAACATTACTATCTCCATCAAGCGAACAAGAGGTTAGCAAAAGGCAACGTGTGAAGATGAATAATGACTAACAGGTGTTGAGAAGAGTTACGAATTGGTTCAGCCTGACCTGCACGATTTCTCGAAACGACCGCAATCTGCTCCAGAAAGAACACACGCTACATACTCTGCAACAAAAAAGAGAAAGAGAGCTGAGGCCGAACAACTTGAGAGACTATCCTCCCCGCCGAAGAGGAGGCAGACTAGCCAGGCAATAGATACTTCCAAAGTGCTTACTCCAGAAGGTACAAGCCCTGAGGAAGAAGACCTGGAAGATTGTACACCAGTAGCGTTTTGGGCGTGTACTGGCCACTGGCCCGCGAACTTTGCAACTATGAGTCAGGAACCAAGCGCCTCAGCTCAGAAACGGCCCTCAGACACAAGCTATTCGAAGAGTTATAGAGAAGGACTAGTTCCAAAGGCTCACACTCCCGCACACGAGATATATTTAACCGAACATGGTCTTTTCATGGAGGAGCTGAAAGGCTTATCCGAAATCGACAAGGAGAGCAAGCTGCTATGCACAGATTTGCTTAAAAAAACACACTCCGAGCCAAAATACACCGCATTCCCATTACCAAAATTCATGGAGGTTTGGCAGGAAGTGCAAAATCGCAACGAGGCAAGAGTATTCCGAGATATCACACCACTTTTGGTGCCATCGCCAGAGCTACTCCGGATCTGCGGTGAAGACAAGCTTAAACATCTGAGGGAGGAGATTAGTGTTGAATGGAATAAAGGCAAGACTCTAGGTGGCCCCAAGCCAAAACCAGACTTTGCTGTGGGCGTTGCCGCTTCTGCTTTCGGTGAAGACGAGATGCTGAAACTCAGGAATCACACGTCATTTGAGCGACCAACCTTGTTCACAGACAACATCTATTTCCCATTCCTGCTTTGCGAAGCCAAGTGTGGTAATGAGGCCATCAAGCGGGCAGATCGCCAAAACATGCACAGCAGCAGTCTAGCTGTGGATGCAATCCTTCAGTTACATCGAACTGTGGGTGAAAGCAATGTGACAGCGCTAAGCGGACAGGTCCTAGTGTTCTCGATCTCGCATGACAGCCAGCTGGTCAAACTGTATGGCCACTTTGCTATTGTTACTGGACAGAAGCACAGCTTCTACCGCTATCCCATTGCCTCGTTTGTTCTGAACTTCGAGGAGAGCCAGGGCCAAAAGAGAACATATGACTTTGTCCGAGAGATCTATGCTACGTTCTACCCAACGCATCTGGGAAGGATCCGTGATGCTCTAGCAGCCATGCCAGTCCCTCAGAATCAGTCTATGCCATCCCAGTCAGATCTGAGTGTGCAAGATAATGCAGTGTTTAAGGTTCCTGACCTTCCTACGAGCAAGAGGCAGAAGAGTGAAGCAGATCTTTTACGCCAGCAACTGGATGAGCAACGACAGCAATACACTGCACTGCAAGAGCAGTTGGACCGCCAGCGAAAAGAGGCTGCAGAGCAACAAAAAGAGCTCATGAATATACTCAAGGAGCAAGCCGCGCAGATCAAGGTATTGCTGGAGAAGCGATAAGCTTTGCAGGACCACAAGCATCTGGACTGTCAGAATGAATGCATGGCATAAATTACTCTACTGTGTCAGAGGATCATGTGACGGGGAACAGCAACAGTTTACAGAGGGTCAAACATTCATGAGAGGTACAAAACAGCAATATCCACGCGCATGGAATCGATGCTGGCGAAAAAGAAAGCGGAGTGTGATCACGTGACCAGTATCTTCTTGGCATACCGATTATCCATGATATCCGAACCCCTGACCCGACTAGTCTTAGCGTTGATCGTTAGCGTCGTGAATGTGATTTTCTGGGCCCGCAACTATTTAAAACGCAATTACTCAATGAATGCCGTGTATATAAGGATCAAACATCTACAGCAGATGAATAACCACCATTTCTATATGTATAAGTAGTTGGAAAGCAAACAGAGACAAAATGGAATTAGAACAGGCAAAAGAAAAACAACGTCATGTGTAGTCACGTGGTACGTGTGAGATATTTGTACGTGAAGTTTCACGTCACGCTCTGCGAAGCGAGCGAGCGAGCGAGCACAGATGGCATCTCACGAGTCATACTACAGGACTTCGCCCAACCTGCCTTCCTCGCCGACAACCACCACAGCCGCCGCTCCTCCTCCTCCCCCTCCTCCACCACCAAAACCAATCCAGTCACAACAAGATCCAAGCCGCTCCGGCACCCCTCTACACACGGCCGCCACGCCCACGGCCGCTGCAATTCCTATTACCTTTGGGGCATCACCTCCCCCGCCTCCTCCTCCTCCTCCACACCCACACTCCAGCACGTCGGCATCTGGAACCTCAACCCCGCCCACCCCGTCCAAACAAGCCCACTCAGACCTGGTCCTGCAGCCGCCACAACAACAACAACAACAACAACAACAACAACAACAGCAGCAGCAGCAGCAGCAGCAGCAGCAGCAACAGCAGCAATACCACCACCACGAACCAATCCCACCCCCTTCCCTCTCGGACCAATGGCTCCCGCAGGCCTTGGCCGAGCACTCGATCAGCGACCTAGAATCCCTGCTGGCAAACCCGAGCCTGGTGAATGCGTGGGCGCAGACACACGCGTCGTTGGCGTCGTCGACGGTGCCCGTGACGGCGCTGCTCGAGGCCAACACGGCGCTGGCGCAGCAGATTGCCGCGCTGGAGGCTCAGCTGTGCCAGCTGCGTCATGACACGGCACAGGCCCTGCTCAATCATACCAGTCTGCAGACGCAGTGGCGTCGGAAACAGCGTGAGATGGACGATGCCTTGTCGCCCTGGGGCCCGCGGGCCATGTACCAGCGGCTGGTCTCGAGCATTTCCGAGCAGGAGGCCCTGCTGGCTGCCATGACGGACAGTTTCCTCGACACGTCTGCGCCTGACAATGCCTATTATGACAATGGCCCCGCCACCCGTCTCGCGTCTGACAAGGAGGTCGTCGACTGGCTCAGGAGAGTCAGAGAAGGAACCACTACGCTGGCCAAGAGATGTGAGATGAGAGCAAGATGGGATGAAGGCAGAGTGGGTGGCTGGCGCTAATAATGACATTCAACTAAAACTACCCAAGCCTGCCATGCTTCCCATCCTTTTCATCATGCTCTGTCTGCCCCGAGTGGCAATCCTCCGTCTGAGCCGTCAAGATCTTGCTGCCAGCAATCACATCATTGCCATGCATAACATCGCCACTGTGCCTAGCTTCAACACCGTGTTGATTCCCAATGTTGAAGATGCATTGTTCGTGGTTTTGTTAACCTTCCCCTTTTGCTCTTTCCTATCGACCTTCTTATCCTCCTTGACGTCCGGTTTCTTGGCCTCTTTGATGTCGGCTTTCTTGTCCGCTTTCTCGTCGGTTTTCTTGTCGAACATGTTCCGTTGGTATTCTGGCAACTTCATGTACCATTCAGGGAAGTGCTTGGGGTCACTGAAGCTCTTTGCTAGATCAGCAATCCCTTCGTCCGATGCGGTCATGATCCATTGTGCAAAATTGTCATCAATCGTGACGCCGGTAGTCGTATTCGACCTCCTGGACAGCAATGTCTGCTGGCCCGTTGTTGCCCTGGCAGATTTGGCGTTTGCCGTTGTGTCCTACACTTTCGGCCTCTGGGCATTCTGCACATGCATGCCGCTCCAGTCGACCGATGGTTTCTTGCTCGTGGCCATAGTGTCTGCATCGGCGCGGCCTGCTACTTGTCTTTGGTATGTCAGACACCATCTTCTTGGTCAAAATCGATCCACCCACGAGAAACTTACATGCCCTGCACCATGCCAGCCTTGTGGCTTCGCTTGGACCAGTATCCAACGTCAGGAGATGGGGAGTACACCGCTTTTTCGGACCGGTCGTTGAGCCCTTCGGCTTTGGGTCTGAGTGCGAATACGGCAGAATTGCCAAAAGTCCCAAGAATGCCAGGGCTGGCAGCTGACGCCACCGGGACCGTCGGGCTCGAGGGCGTAATACCCATGATGATGGTCTGGGCTATTGAATACGGGAGATAAGTGGATGGATGCTGTCTGAGTAACAAACAGCCCAGCAAGCCTCGAAACGAGATGTTGATTAAAAGAAGCTGTGCAGTTGTATGGATGTGCAGACAGAAGAGACAGTGTTCGAGCCAGGGTCTGGTCGATTTGAAGTGGGAGGCACCTTCTTCAGCATCCATACTCCCAATGGCAACTGCTCTGTTTGAACATGAAAGTCACGTCCGTCGAAAGAAGGAGCAATGCCAAGGGTCGGACCATGGCTTGCCGTTTCCGCCTTGCCTTTTCTCCCCGTCGCACCTTCCTTCCACCCAGCAACCGAGATCCCACAAACAAAAAGGCCACAAAAAAGCAAAAAAAAAGCAAAAAAAACCAACTCCCTCAGAGGGAGCCCCTAAACCACCGTGAATGATGGTTTTAGTTCCTCTTAGTCGCCTGTCCGCAGAATTCAACTCTTCAATCGAGGCTGGTCTTGAAGCGTCAAAGTATAGATCATAGCTTATCTGCCAAATCATTCGCTCCAAGACTCGCTGTGAAAGGTCGAGTTCGAACCCGTAAGACACTTAGTAAGGGCACTTACGCCGATTCTTGCCAAACGCACCTACCCAGGCCTAGTTGAGGCTTATTGTTGCAGGAATATGGTGAAGTAATAATATATAAATAACTAAACAGCATTCTGGTCAGTTTCGTTGCTAGGGAAATGAAATGGCCGGTCGTCGAGGGTATATATTGCTTGCAGCATCACACATTGTCATCTGCTACTTTTTTTATAATCTTTCTTCTTCTCCGAGAATGCAAAAATAAAGAAGAAGGTGCCTTGCTGATGCAGTTCATCTTGTTTGATGTTGTTGTTGAAACGCCAGACAAGGGAGGCGAGGCGGCGGAACAGGAGGATGCTTTTAATACAGTCATCCAGTCTTGGATTGTCTATTCTAAATTTGGGTGGTCTGGAGTTAATTCTCCATATGGCCCTAAACGCCCACTTTCTCTCTCGTTTCGCCACATTTTAGGTCCCAACCAGGGAAAAAGAAAAACCTTACATGTACCGTACAGTACTCCCTGCAGAACTGTGCAGTAGATGAAACGAATGGAAGCCACGTGTGTAGTGGCTCATCTCGCTCAGTTCCTTTGCCGCCGCCGGCCAGCACCGTCATTTCCTTGGGCGGCAGTTCAGGCGGTGTTTTTTCTGGGTGAGAATAAACAAACACTGCAACGCTGCCTGACTTTTTGGCTGCAGACTGTCTGTCTGTCTGTATCGGTAATTAAAAAAGTCCAGGAAAAAAATGTCCTTCGGCCGGCTGCGGCGATCGCGGCGGACGGGACCCCCTTCGCCTAAGCTTTCCCTTGGCGGTTTCGTTGTTGAGTCTAAAGCTAGGGCTATTCTGGTAGGGTTGAAAAAGCTAACGGGTGAACAAACGTATCAGAAGCCATGGAGTCTGCCAAGACAGTGCATCGGCCTGTTACACTAACTCTGTATAGTAAAGATGGAAATCATAGTTCATACTCTAAGCATGCTTAAACTGCGATGGAGTAGGCCTTTTCTCCGAAGAGGGTCAAGCCTCTCGCAATTTCCCGAAAAAAGGGAGTAGCAGCCAAGAGCCGGCTTCCCAAAGCGTCAGTTGGGTAGGTACAAAGGGCGAAGTCTCCTCCCTCCAACACGTGCGTTTTTGTAACTTACACACTTCACTGTCTTGACTTCGGTCGTCCAGTAAGTGCCCCGAATCTCCCCTGCGCTGAATTCCTTTCGACTCTCCTGGCCAGCATGGCCTCTGATGCATTTGGTCACCATTCGGCGCATTCGATATGCATAAAATGGAGAATACAAGGAGAAGCTCACCTCTAACTCACCTGTACAGTTCTTTCAAAGACAATCAATCCCCCGACGCTCGTTCCCCAGTTTATAATTTCAGTCAATCCGACCCCTTTTCTCAACCGATTCCTTTAAAACAAAATGCAGTCTTTCGTTCTTGTGGCCGGCCTCGTTGCCGCTGCCTCTGCTCAAGGCTGGGTGGGTAAAATCCCAAGGCAGTGGCGAAAGGGTTTCTGACATCCGTCCAGGCTGAGTGGTCCTCTTCTGCCGCTGCCGTCTCTTCCAGCCCTGTCGCTGTATCTTCCACTTCCGAGGTGGTTGAACCCACGACCTCGTCTGTTGCCTGGCAAGAGTGGTCCAGCACCGCATCCTCTGCCGAAGTCGTTGAGTCCGAAACCACCACGAGCACCGCTTCTTCTACCGAAGTTGTTGAATCCGAAACCGCCACGAGCACTTCTTCCACCGCCGAGGTGGTTGAACCCACGAGCTCCACTGTTTGGCAAGAATGGACCAGCAGCTCTTCCACAATTGTAGTGGTGGAATCCTCGACCAGTGCGACCCCAGTGGCGCCGAGCAGCACCGCTTCCACTTTGACGACTGAGGTGGAAGCACCCCCCTCGTCCACCACTACCGTAACTGCAACAACCACCAAGAAGATCACTCGCACAAACACTTCGTATATCTGGGTAAGGATGTTGCTGCATTGACGAGGCGACTCTGTGACTAACTCAGATATAGACCTCGTGCTCCAGCAGTACCCTGGTTCCAGTCAGCGCCGCCTCGACCAGCAGTTCGGTGGTCCCAGCTAGCCCCACCTCGGTTGGCAGCTCATCGGTCCCTGTCTCCGCTGCCACTTCGTCAGTCCCTGTCTCTGCTGCCACTTCACCGGTCCCATCTATCATTGTGTCCGCTGGCAGTTTGTCGGCCCCATCTCTTCCTGTCACCGTTGGCAGTTCGCCGGCCCCCGTTGGTTATGTGCCCGTTAACAGCACACTGGTCCCCGATAGTGCTGTACCGGTAACCAGTGCTTCATCGCAGCCCGCTCAGTCTTCTGAGACACCGGTTGCTGGCGTTACAACCGGATGGCCCTCCAGTGCTGCGTCTGAAACGTTGGCCTTGTCGACGCCCTCTGAGACTACTGGCGCCCCAATTACTTCCTTCACCGGTGCTGCAAGTGGCAATGCTGGCAGTTTCGTTGCTGCCGGTCTCGCGGCTGCTGTTGCTATTGTCCTGGTTTAGATTGCCTTGTTGGGCTGCATCTTGTGATGACATGAGATGGCCAGCTCGTTGGATATATGAGTTTTTAGTGTTGAAGATTTCAGAAGCTTGCATCGCCCATTTCCCCAGCGCTCAATTTATACCTAAAACACCGGGACATGTCCCCAGCTGTTGTCCATTAAGCCTTCTCTGACCGTTTTCCTCCACATTCGTTGCTGTGCTGATGCATGGGTTCCCTGGTCAGCCTATGACAGCAGAATTTCCGGTCATACTTGTGCATGTGTAGAAGGCTCAGAAACGCCAAGGGGGGTAATTGGCAGGTAAGTCATGTGAATCGGCCGTGTACTGTTTCTTTATTTACACCAAGGAATAAGCAAGCTAGCGCAAATTAGGCTTAGATTGGAGTAGACTTTTGGGGGAAGGAGCTTGACTGCGAAGCTAAAACTAGGACGACCTGTCATATGATTTGGCCGCTGTCGCCTATTTTAGGGAGGCCCCTCAAGGATTACACGATGATACAACACAGGAGGGCCAGCGGCGAAGCTGACAGTGGCCATGTGAAACGAGGTAAGCTGGGGGTGTATGTGTGTGTTGTGTGTGTGGCGATGCGTATAATTGACAACAAACATGGGGACAGACAGACAGATGACGATGAGATGACGACCGGAGAACGGGACTGAGTGGCCGAAAGCTTGGCGACTCTTTGGTCGTACTGTATTTAGAAGATCGGGTTGGCCCCCAAGAAGGAGGCGCAGGGGGATGGTACTTGTTTGAGGCTGCTTCAAGGCGAACTACAAGTACCTGCGCCGCCGGCACTGATTCGTGGGGGCACCTTGACACGACTAATAAGCACAACAGGCCCTGGAATGTGTTGAAGACACTGTTGGAACAATTTACGGGCGGCCCTCAATCCAGTACACACCAACTGATATACCAAACAATGAGTTGGCGGATATAACTGACGGTACACCCCAAGGA
This sequence comes from Chaetothyriales sp. CBS 134920, assembly GCA_003693665.1. NCBI lineage: Eukaryota > Fungi > Ascomycota > Eurotiomycetes > Chaetothyriales > Domatiomycetaceae > Domatiomyces > Domatiomyces catenatus. The sequence goes on from QQSL01000060.1 coordinate 24,650, forward strand.
GCCTGCGTATTCGCAGGTGAAAACAGAGAAAAAAGAGAAAAAAGAATAAAACAATGCGCACAGACTCGTTTTTTGGAGTATTTCGACACAAGAAAGAGCATCGCAGGCAGAGCAGTTCACCACCAAGAACAGCCAGGGGGTCAATTAATTGGGATGGCTTGCCGGTCGAGTACAGACCCGTGGGCCCAATAGGCATTCGGACACTGCCCGCACAGCAGTCCCAAGCATCAAGAAGGCATCATCATCATCATCATCACCACCAGGACCATGTGTTGCAGGCACAACCAACTGACCAGTCGGTGGAGGAGAAAGAAGTTGCCAAGTTCGACAAGCATTCATCAGTCCTCTTACAGCTGCCACCGCCACGCTCAATGTGGCGTCGATCACTTGGAGACCTGTCTTTGCCCAAAGCTGCCAAATGGCCTGACTCTGAGGACGTGCGTGGGAGGCAAATGTCGGTCGATATAGCCTGTGCGATGCCTCCTACTTTTCTGGATCCCTCCTCGGCCATAACCTCTGGCGGCGATGTCGGCAGTAATGGTGGTGGTGCCAGCGACGTCGGCCTACCTGTGCCGGACGGAGAAGAAGAGAGAGTTGACTTATCACCGCCTGTGGCAGCAAAAGCAGACGACCTTGGGCATTCTTATAACCAGGAGATTCCTGCCATACCCGCATATTCGCATACTCGCAGAAACTACGCCAGCATCACGCCGTCCAGAAGACCAGAATGAGCATGGGTTGGAGTTCACAAGTTGGCAGATGTGATGATTGGCGGTTCTAGGCTTGAGATACTGTCGTACATAAACAAGTCAACAAGCTAGGTTAAGTTATTACTTGCAAGTGAAAGCCAATGATTTGCGTGCCGAAACAGGTTTGTCAGAGTGGAATGGGCGGAATCACCCGGGGCGGTGCGTGGCGTGTGTGCGCCTGGCGGCTGAGGCATCTTCCCGATGAAGCGAGCGCCATCCAAGGTTGAAGTAACACCACCGGGCTCCGTTATTTATGCTCCTGTTCCCTGTGCATTATGTAAACATACGTTACTCGTATTGACCTCTGCTGCTTTGCAGTGGAACAAACCCGAACAACCCCCTTCAGCTGTCATATACAATATGGTAGCGTGGCCGGTCGTAGTGGCAGCGACATGCTCCCTCGTCGTAAGACTGGGAGCCTATACCTTTTTACGATGGGTATGATCATATGGGACACACACCCAGGAAGCAGTTGATTTGCTTTGATTTGATTTTGACTTGGTCAAGTTCTTGCTTACGCGAAGGTGGAATACAGATACCGGGACATCACTTGCCCCCGATCATTGTTGCAGCCATAGCTGTCTATCTCACCGTCGTCTTTGCCCAGTCCGCCGCCTTTGGACCATCGCGAGCCGAAGGCTTTCCTACGCTGGTTTCCAAGGATGAGCAGCACGAGCAGCACCAGCAGCACGAGCAGCACCAGCACAAGCAGCACAAGCAGCACCAGCAGCACCAGCAGCACCAGCACAAGCCGCCGCCAGAGGATGGAAAGGGGGAAGAAGACTTGTCGGAGCCGGCGGTGTATGATGATGAGAAGAAGCTTCTCAAGATCTTTGTCGTTGGTGTACCGGACTGGCAGGCGCCTGGGTACAGCTATGTGACGATCGTGACGAATGTGCTCCTGGCCTTGCTGACCCTCGACTTGGTCTTCCGCGCGCCCTTCTTGCACCCGGCCAAGGATCTGAGGTTCTCGAGAGTGGGCTTCGTGGACCAGACATCGGCAAAGGTGCTGTTCCGCGAGCCCGATCCTGCCCAGCTGCCGGTGTATGTGCATCTCAGGGAGGCCAGTGCGTCTTCGTCGTGGACGACGACGGACCGGATCTACTACCTTGATGCGGATACTGACTATACCTACCCCATCACCTTTACTGGCCTCAGCCCGGACACGGTGTACACCTATTCTCTCTCGAACGATCTGTCGGGCAAATTCACAACTGCCCCTGGCCACTTCTCCCCCAAGGCCAACAGGCTCACGTTTGTCACCTCCTCTTGTATCAAGGCCAATTTCCCCTACCAGCCCTTTGCTCACTCCCTGGCCTTTCATGGCTTTGACTATCTCTCCAAGGCCCTCCGTTCGCTCCCTAATCCGGCAGCATTCATGCTCTTCCTGGGCGACTTCATCTACGTCGATGTTCCCCTACGCTTGTCGTCCAGCTATCTGCACTACCGGGCAGAATACCGTCGTGCTTACGCCTCTCCTTCCTGGAACCTGCCCGGCTTGTCTTCACTCCCCTGGCTGCACACTCTTGACGACCATGAGATCGCTAATGACTGGTCTGGTGGCAACGACACTGCCCCGTTTCCTGCGGCCTCAGACCCCTTCATCCACTATCAGGTCGCTGTCAACCCGCCAATTCCGCCTAGCGCAAGCAATGGCGATGAGCCCAACACGACTTACTTCCAATTCAGCCGCGGTCCAGCCTCATTCTTTCTCCTCGATACTCGGCGGTATCGGACAAGTCCTGAACCTCAGCCGCCCAGCTTGCCAACAACCAGCAACCATTCAATGCTGGGTGCCACGCAGCTCTCCTCTCTGCTCACATACCTACGCACGCCCGAACCTGCCGGTGTCCACTTCAAGATTATCTCCAGCTCTGTCCCTTTGACCAAGAATTGGCGCTTTGGCACCTCGGACACATGGGGTGGATTCCTCTCGGAGCGGTCGCAGATCCTACATGCCATGCACGCAGCGGAGCGCGACCTGGGTGTTCGTGTCATTATATTGAGTGGCGACAGGCACGAGTTTGGGGCAATTCGCTACCCTCCTCCGCTGGTGTCACTGAATGCCAACGGCAGCGATGTAGTGTACGATCGGACGCCTGCGTCTGGGCCGCATGAGTTCAGCGTGGGGCCGCTGAGTATGTTCTATCTGCCGATTCGGACATTCAGGCAGATCGACGACGAGGACGTGGTGCTCAAGTACATCCCAGATGGCAACACCAAGTTTGGTGTTGTAGAGCTGCGGAACTTGGAGGGCAAAGGCGGTGACCAGAAGGCGATACTAAAGTACACGTTGTGGATCAACGGCAATGTGGAGTGGGAGTACGTACTGACAAGCCCTGGTCCCGGCTACAGGCCGAGAGCGCGGGCTGGGCCATTCGGCCTGCTGTGGTCGTGATGGGTTGAGTTACTGGACTGATTTGACTTTGACTACAACTTGGTTGAAGTTGAAATAACGAGCATGGACTGTCAGGAAATGGGAAATGCGTTGCTAGATTGAATTCTAAGCCAGTACGTTTAGGCGCGGCACTGTCAGGAAGGAACGGAGGGAGAAGGAGCCACTCCATGCGTGGCGTGGGCACTGGCGTGGGGTTTATGCAGTAACTTATAGTTCCCAGGATAAGTTGAGGAAAGAGCAAGGGAGGTCGACTTCTAGAAGAGGCCGTCTGGTCTCAGTGGTAGACCAAAGTGGAGTAGCCGCATTTTTTAGTTGGTGGGCCGACATGGAAACGATGGAAACGGCAGGAGCTGTGTTGCGCCCGCCCCGCATGTTCGCTCAACAGGCGAAGCGATGTCGGCGCACTTATCGCTTGGCAAAGCCACCTGATCATCTGATAAGATTTTCACCTCACCACCACCAGAGAGCCCACCCTCTCGACCTCCTCACCCCGACCAAGTTGAGAGCGACAACGCCGCCCGACAGGCTCTCTTTCTGCGTGTGAAGCTGCGGCCCAACTGCAACCGGCTGCATCCCCCTACCGCTGGGCCCCGGCCGCATTTGTGCACTACCGAGTCAAATTCTGACCTGGCTGTCTTGGCGCCAGGCTGGACTCGATTGACAGCTGCATTGAGCCAGCATGCCGACCCCAACGGCAACCTCGCCCGGTGCCACTGCTCTGGCTACTGCTCCGCCAGCTGCACGAGACGTCAAGGTGCCGATTGCGCGCCCGCCCTCGCTCGTCATGAAGCCAGCATCAGCCTCTCCCGTCGGCACCCCGCCGCCAACCTCGGCCACGTCAACGCTCTTATCTCTCACCAGCAAGGAATGGATCGTGCCACCCCGGCCCAAGCCCGGGCGCAAACCAGCCACAGACACCCCGCCGTCCAGGAGGAAGGCCCAGAACAGGGCTGCTCAGCGTGCCTTCCGAGAACGGCGTGCGGCTCGCGTCAGCGAACTGGAGGAGCATCTCAAGGAGGTCGAGGACGAGAACGATAAGGAGCAAGACGAGCTGCGGGCGCACATTGCCCGGCTCGAGAACGACCTGGAGCAGTGCCGGGCCGAAATGCTTGGCTGGGTGGAGAAGTGCCGGAGACTCGAGGCCGAACTCAACAGTGCCCGGCCTCGGCACTCGCCATCAGCAGTCACAGTAGCAGCAGCAGCAACGGCAGCCGTAGCGGCGGCGGCGGCGGCAGCGTCGGCGCAGCATCAAACGCCAGAGGAGGCTGCCGATGATGCCCAGATTGGCTGCGGCAACTGCACGCTTGAATCACGCTGTCAGTGCATCGATGAAGCCTTCAACGCCATGGGTGGCAACAACAGCAACATCGCCCCGTTGGAGAAGCGCTCCCGCTCGCCGGCGTTGGGCCACGAACCAGACAAACGTATCAAGACAGAGCCTCAGGAGTCTCTTGAAGTCGACTTCACCTCCATGTACTCCAAGCCTCCGCCACCAACACGGAGCCTGTCAGATCAAGTCAGCCCCACCTCAGTCATTGCTGACCCTTGTGGCTTCTGTTCCGATAGCACACCCTGTATTTGTGCTGAGATGCAGGCCGAGCGGGAAGCAGACCAGCAGGCGGCTACCAACAGCCTCTCTCGTGCCCACCCTTCCAGCATATCTCAATTCACCCCGCCGCCTTCCGAAGGCGATGTCTCTCTTCCCATCTCCGCCCCTCCCCCCAGTGCAACCGGCTCCGGCTGTGCGGGCGGCCCAGGCACCTGTGCACAGTGCCGCTCTGACCCCAACAGCACTCTGTTCTGCAAGTCGCTAGCCGCATCTCGTCTTCAAGCCGCTGGTATCGGCTCCTCTTCCGGCGGTGGTTGCTGTGGTGGTAGCCGTGCAGGAGGCAGTGGTTGCTGTCAGTCCACCTCTGCTCCCACCGCTCCCGTGCCGCTCCCGCCCCGTACCACCCGCTCCCGCACCACTACTTCTTCCAATTCCTCCAACTCCTCCAACAACACCCTCCCTCCACCACGGTCCAAGGCTGGCGTGACCCTGACCTGCGCCGACGCCTACACCACGCTATCCCGCCACCCAGCCTACGAGCGTGCAAGTGGTGAGATCGCCAGCTGGATGCCAAAGTTACATGCCAGTGACGCTTCCTCGCCACCTTCGCGAAGCGGCAGTACCCAATTTATGGCCAGACCAGCCATGGAAATTGACGCCGCCAATGTCATGGCCGTTCTTAAGGATTTTGACCGTCGATTTGGAAGAAATTGCTGAGACGTTGAAAAGGGTGCCCAAAAAAAATCAAAAAACCAACCGATTATTTGGAGATTAAAAAGGCCCTTTCGCGATCCCTTTCAATTAGGTATTTTTACACCTTCTACTTGACGAATGGAAAGCCTGGGGCCGAATGTGATGATGATGAGACAAAGGAGGGAACGACAAAAAGGGGGTCTATGAACAGAAAAGATGCAATGCCGTATGTATGTGGTGGAGGAGCTACTAAAACCAATCCTTGGCTGAAGGTCCAGAAAGAGCTTGCTTTTTTTGCTCTTTCTTTTCTAGCATGGTGAAAAAGAACAACCGTTTTTTTATTTTCCCCTGTTGTTACTACAACTGGAGCGAGAGAGAGAGAGAGAGAGAGAGAGAGAGAGAGAGAGAGAGAGAACTACTGAAGTATAGATATTTACAACTATCAAGCTGTCAGCAGCAAAGGGTGGAGTTTTGCAGAGTTAAGAATGAGGTTGGGGGGGAGGAACATACTTTTTTTCTGGGTCAGACCAGCAAAGACTTGTGTGTGCACACGCACGCACACGCACGCGCAAAGCAACAAACAAATGCAAGCATGGGCATGGGGGAAAGAAACACAAGGCAAGGCAATGCAAGGGCTGGGCAAGCAGGCGGGTGGGTGTGTGTGTGTGTGTGGGAGGGGTTGGTTTGCTGTTTGATATAAAACAGCGGGCGTTTTTTGTTTTGTTTTGTTTTGTTTTTTTGTGTTTTTGAGAAATTCAAGGAGAATATGAACATACAATGGCATGCATGATGCCATGCACAGCGAGAAGAAGAAGGAAGAAGAAGAAGATGCTAGCAACAGGAATGAAGGAGGGGGGAGGGGGGGGGGATATCCTTTTTTCGGCATCATTCTCAAATGGATGATGATGAATGATTCTTTATTTTCTTGTCTTTTTTTTCAATCTTTTTTTTTTTTACAGAAATCTCTGTTGATGGGATGGATTGATTGGATTGGATTGGATTGGATTGATGCATCCATTGAATTGATGCCTGTGGATATTGATCATCAGGCTTGTGTGTATGTTATACAAAAATACCTCCCTGCCTACATACAGCCTACATACATAACATACCAAACAAAATCATCTTAATTTTTAATTTTTTTTGTATATATATTAATATCAATATCAACAGCAATATAATAATAGCAAGGACAACAAACAGCATATGCATATATCTGTACAGGTTACCTACCAGTTCATCCCATCCCATCCCATCCCCAGCCAAAAAACCAAACAAGCAAATCATGCAATCAATCCATCTGTCCAATCCATGCAACCAATCTATCCTCACAGGGGGCGGGGGGTTGTTTTCCCTGTCCCTGTCTTCCTCCTTATTGCTTGTTATTTAACATCAACACCAACACCAGCAGCACAAGACTTCCTTTGCGCACGACGCGAGGTGATGATGACAGATGACTTTGCAGTAGTAGTCACCCCTTTCCCAACACCGGCATCTGCACGACCCCCACTATTGTCATTGCACCAACAAACCGGCCCAGCACCATCCTCACCCCTGGGTCTTCGTCCTGGTGGAAGCACACTCTTCCACCTCAACACGACTCAGCAGACGTGGAGGTAGTTGCTCGGAACCAGGCCGAGACCACCGATCGCGGTCGCGCCCTTGGGGCTCTCCTTGACCTGGGCCTCCCACCAGCCGTCGTCCTGGAGGCGGAGGATGCCAAGGACATCGCCCTTGGCAAAGCTGAGTTCTTCGGGGATCGCGGCGGCGTACGAGTAGAGTGCTTTTGCTGCATGAATGATTAGAAATGCTGTGTTTGAAAAAGAATGAGGGAAAAAGACTCACCATAACGCAACACATTCGGTTGGTGTTGTAGTTGTTGCAGTTGTTGTTGCGGCTGCTGTGGCTGCTGGCGGACGGGTGGTCCCATGCTCTTGCTCCGTTCTCGTCCAAGGTTGCTGTTGGCTGAGCCGTATTGACTTGGTTGTTGTTGCGGTTGATATGGTTCAGCACTGGGTCCGCCATAACTGCTCTGCGGTCTCACCTGGCTTCTGCTCCTATGGGATCCTGCACCGCCGTCATTGTATCGGCTGACATCCTGGCTGCTCAGCTGCATCTCCATGCCGACTCCGCTGCCATTCACCTGAGAGCCATAACTCTGTCTGGCCATTGGATTCGGGCTTGCTGCTCGTGGATACGCTGACGGGGCAGGCGATCGAGCTCGCATTTGCGGGTTGGTCTGGATGTAACTGCCTGGGCCTGGACTGCGTGCACCGTTTCTCGACACCGGTCTGCCGTCACCGTTCCTTGACACCGGACGAGCGGGCGAGGAGGCACTGCCGCCATAAGCATTGCCTCCTTGCGGTTGCGTGCCCCATGTACGAGTACGGTCTATCATTTCCTTCTTGGTGTGAGCCGGTTGTGGCACACCAAGCACCGACTGCGCCCTGGCATGGCCGGGTGCCCGAGAAGGACCACCAGCTTGGCTCATGGTGTCATAGGCCGGGGGTGGTGTGCGACCATGCTGAGCGGATATCCTAGCTGGATCAGACATGGTTGGAGGCCGCTGTTCCGGTGCCTGATCAGGTGCCGGGGTGTGGATGCCGTGATAGCGGTCGACTGGGTCTCGGTGCGAGGACTGCTTGCTGGGCAGGCTGGTATTGCCCGTCTTGTTGGTGAGATCGGCCAGGGCAGCGGAGATGGGATCATCCAAGCTGGCAGGCGGGTTGGAATTGAGAGGAGCATTGAACATCGCCCGGCGTGCAAGCTGTTGAGGCCCCCGGAAGCTGCTGTTCTGATTGTCCGGAGAGTCCACGTCAAAAACATTATTCCCGACGTTGAGCTGGAAGGATGCACCAGGAGCAACAGGCTCACCATCGTCCACGGCAATTGACGCAGGACGGCGATCCACAGGTTTGGGGGCGGCCTTGACGGGCGAGGAGTGAGATGAGGGCGGATTGTGCTGAGAAAGATTGATCCGAGAAGACGAGGCTGCAACGTTGTAGGCACTCCGCGTCGACACCTCCGAAGACGTAGCGTTGAGCTCTTTCTTGGACTTGCGTCTGAAGGGGCTGTTGAAAATGCCAATTCGACTCCTCTGCTCAGACTTTTCAGGAGACGGCGGTGCTGAAGTCATGCCGGGCAAGCCCACGCCTCCCGGTAGGTGCTTTGTGGGTGATGGGTTCCGAGACGATTGATCGGCGGTGGTGAAGGACGAGGGCGCGGACAGTTCGCTCTCATTGTCGCGGCTGCCTGGGCGACCACTGGATGAGTAGGCGGTGTCGGCCCTGGAGGGCGCATCGTTGCGGCAGAACTGGGTCATTCCGTCCATGGGGAACTGATTGTGCGGCACCTGCTGCAATGGGCCATGCTGGCTGGGCGAGTAGTCGGGTGGCACATGCACATGGTCGGCCTGCTTGTAGTTCAATGGAGGTGGTCGTCCGCTGTTGGCTCTGTTGGGCGTTGGCTCGTTGTCCTCTGGCATCGCGCGCTCCTCGGAGAAGCCGCGTCCAGAGACGGACGACTGTACCGGCGCAGCGTGGGCCATAGCTGGAGAGGCCGATCTGAAGGCTGGATTCGTGGTTCTTGCAAACTGGGCAACCGTATACTCGCCGTCGGACGTCTCGGACGCGGTATCGAGATCGCCTCGGCAGAAGTTGATGAACTTTGGAGGGTCGGGGATCTCTTGTCCCGTGCCGGACATCATGATAAAGGACGAGATGTCTTTCTCGACCTCGCACTTCTCCAGCGCCAGCCGGATCTTCTCGCACGAGGCATCGTCCGACACACACACGGTCGAGGCCGTGTTCGCAAACGCCCAGAGCGAGGACTTGGTGAAGTCGATACGCTCTTCCTCCAGGTCCTGGAACTTGTCACACGCCGCTTTCCACTCCTTGTTCCACCGCATGGTAGTCTCCTCGAGCGCCTTGACGGCGGCCTCGTAGTCGTTCGAGTTGCTGGCCATGTTGATCTGCGTCTTTTCCAGCTTGGCCTTGTTCTTCCTCTCCTCCTGGCCCATGACCATGTGGCCCTGGGCAAGATAGCCCTTGATCCGGAGGCAGTCCTGCTCGTACTTGTCCCGAGCTTTATTCACCTGGGCCGTCTGGTTCTGCTTGGTCTTGAGAAGCCTCTCTACTCCATTCTGGATAATCTTCCGCCTCTCTTTGATGCTTCCGGCAAACGCAGCCAGGGGCTCCTCGCACTCGGTGCGTATCTGCTGGGCAATAAGAGCATGCTGCTTGCCCATCGACTCGGTCTCGCCTCGGGCGACATCCAGGCTGGCCCTCAGCGAGCCCTGTTCGACACTGCCCAGCGGCTTTCGGCTGAGTTGTAGCATCTTTCTTGCATAGTCATCCTCGATTGCAGCACGAGCTGAGTAGAACGACTTGAGCTCGTCGCTGGTCGTTTTGGCATTGTGCATGCGAGTCAGAAGGGGGTCGACGCCAGCGTCATCCCGGCCCCAGAAATTGTTGGAAACTAGACCACAGCGTCAGTCACCGATACGTCCATTGGCTGGACCGCACTGTACTCACAGCTCAGAGGCACGCTCGGGGGTGCATCAGTCATGATGATCTCTGGTTGTCCTCCTTCCGGTCGTTCCTTCCACTTGTTGGCGCACGCGCCTTCACCACGGCGCAGAAAAGAGCAAATGTCACCGTTATGTCAGATGTGGTCAGCAAAGGCTCAAAAAGAGACAACGAGCGTGCTGTCAAAGAGACGGGCTGCGAGAAGATGTCTGAAGCAGAGACAGTCGAACAACGAACAAGCAACTGAGCAGGGTAGCAGGGTATTTACATGCTGGGTTGCCCAGCAACCGGCAATGTTGGGGTTTGTCGATAGGGCTAGCCGGCGCTTCATGTGCCCCACTGTGGAGACCAAACAGTCTGCTGATGTAACTCATTACTAAGCTAAGAGCCTGAGGAAGGCATCGAGTATTATATTATCGGAAAGAGCGACCCATCATTCATCCTTTTCTCTTTCCTTGCACCACCGCCTGCACCGCCGCCTGCACCAACGCCTGCACCCCTCAACGCCGATTGCTTTTACGCTCCTCCCAGTATCCTCACATATGCATCCTCCACCTCGCGTGCCACCTCCAAGAGTGACACGATTGCCACGCTATGCGTTGCCTCTGGCAACCTATCCCGGTGCAAGCCAATCCACTCCAATGGCGGTGTTGCCTCTCCCATGTCTCGTAGTTGAGGCGTGTCGATAATGGGAGGCTCCAGTGCAATATATATATACTTGGATGAGGTTGGCATGTTGACCACCGCAGTGATCTTTTCTTTGCCCTCTCCCGTTGAGGCAGGTTCGGCAGTGATCTTGACCGCAGGCTCCGGCAGTGGTTTACCAAGACGTTGCGCCAAAGCACGAGAGTGCGTTTGCCACATGCCCCGGATGAAAGAGATGCGCGAGTAGTTCCACCCAACATCGATTTTGCCTTCAAAGGTCGAGCGGAAAATATACTCGACCACGTTTGAGTGGTCTGTTTGCCAGGTCTGCATGGATGAGACAAGGCGAGGCACTTTGAGGATCGTACCACCCCGAGCCGTCGTCGCGCGTTCGATCACGCCTTCCACAGACACATCATCCAGCGCTTTGGTCGTTGGCTGACTGACGCTTGCCAGAGCCACTCGCACTTCGCCAAGACGCATACCAAGAGCCGAGTGTGTTCGCTGTTTGGTCGTGGCCACAGCGAACCGTGTTTGAGTGTCGATTGTTGTCACCTTGAGGATCTGGTTGTCGAAAAAGGTCGAGGGGAACACACCCAGGTCGATGGCTTTGAGGCTGACGACAACATCAGTGTGTAGTGAGAAGCCTTCGTCGATCGGTGCAAGCGCCGCCGCCGTTCGTGTTGTCGACGAGTCTGCCGGCGGCGTGGTATTTGCCACTGACGGGAAGGCGGATCTTCGGCGAAGAAACTTGTCTAGCTCTTGTAGCGATTCCTCGTATGCCTCGCGCTTCTCTTCCACCAGCCTCTCAAAAGCCTGAAACAGAGCAAGTCCTTGAGCGCCCGCCAGTGCGGTACAGAAGACTTGGATCTTCCCACCACTCAAGATGGCCACCAGTCGATCATTCTCTCTGCCACCGACCTTGTGTACATTGTACATCAGAGGCTCGAAATATGACACGTCGGCCACGAGGAAGGTCTGGTAGTCAAAAGCACCCTTAACGCGCAAGTGATCGAATCCAATCGAGGCCTGGATAAGCGGTGCTCTGGTAGCCTCCAAGGCATATGCCGGCCAGCGAATGCCACTGCGAACCCGCACATTCTGCAACTCGACGAAGCCACTCATGCGACCGGAGCTCTCAACCCCGACTTTATCAAAGCCGATGCACAGGTTCTGCTCAGCATCCGAGTTCTTGTTCGACGACACCCAAAACTTCTTGATGTTAAATGTTGACTTGCCCAACGTCGGGCCCCAGTCGACTCGCATCTTCAGTTCCTGGATCGAGACGATGGCATTCCAAGGCAGAGTCCCCTGGCCAACCGTCATCTGCTGATACTTCTGGATCGCAAATGCCTGCGTTTCAGAAGGTCGTGGCGGAGGCTCAGCACTCTTCGCTTTGCCCCGTAGTTCGGCAGGATACCAGATCTCGCGGAAGAGGAGGAAGTCTTGCATCTGCTTAGCATTTAGGTCTGTCTTCACAGGGCTGACGTTGAGGATGGCGGAAATGCCAGTCGTGCCGCTGACATGTTTGCTGTTCATCAGAGAGATCACGATCGAGTCCACGTCGAAGCTCGCGGTCGACTCGCGTGAGTAGACATGCTGGACCGATGCTTGCAGATTGTTGAATGTGGTGAGAATAGAGAAAAACCGGCTCTGGTCGGGACCCTGCACCGTGTTGACAATCAGGGAGATGTCATCGAACCTGGCGGTTGCAGAGACCCGTGCAATCGGTTGACAGCTGAGACTGAACTCCTGCTTTTGCACCCAGAGCCCGGCAATCAGCTTGGTCGGTCCCAGGATTGCAGTGGGATCACCGCCTTTGATGGTGGCATCAGAGAGATACTTGGAAGCGGTCTGCGACGTGTCCTCTTCCACTTTCTTGCTTGTAGGCTCGCCGTCACCAAGAACCTCCTTGATACTCGAAGAGATGTCTAGAATGAGAGGAACCACTGATGGATAGAGCGTGTTGGACGAGGCAGCAACTTTGATCTCTGTTCGGAGAGTTGGATCATCCTCACATTTGCCATGGTGATATTCAACCTTGACAGCCACGCCTGGAGCCTGGAGAGTAGCCTCGTTGCTGCCTTCGCCATGTACGGCCTGGTTGTATCTCCCGGCCTTGGACCGTTTGGGCCCCTTGAGCATGCCGAATGCCGAGTTTCTTTCCTCCTGTTGGCGCGGACTGATGTGGAAGATGGCTCCTGCAAAGTCTGCATCAACTAGCAGGGAAGCAAGCCGCTTGCTGCCCATGATTGAGCCTGGGCTCAGTTTGGCCTCGGGCGTGGCAGTACTGGTGCTTAGCCAATCCTTTGCAGAACGCAGCTCGGACCCGGCTGCGCCCAAGGCTCGCTGAATCTGGGTGGCCGGTACAACGAAATCAGCGGCGAGCCGCAAGTCCAGGGCCTTGCCCTTGGCCTGGAAGGCAAACCGGCGATCCTTTCCTGTAGATAGATATGCAGCACTAAAGATGACTTCAGGCAGCAGAGCCGAGTTGGCCGTTCTCTTGATCAGGTCTTGATGGTGAGGCACCAGTTGAAGCTGAAGGTCTTGAATCGACAAACGAGCAGATCCTTCTCGACGCGTGCGGAACTCGATTTTGCGTATGGAGAAAACGAGATCTTCTAGTGGTCGTCCGGGGCTGATGGGCGCCGCGTCCTCATGCAAACCCCAGCGTAATTGAATCCGATCGACGTTGAGAGAGAAGACCGAGTCGAAGAAACAGGAAGACTTCGAGTCCTCAGTCTCGTCGGCGGCATGCTCCAGCTCGTCGTCGGCCTGCACCGTCTTTGGATGTTCGAGTGCAGCCAGGGTGAATCTCCTGATCGGCTTCAGATTTTTGGCTTGCTCAGATATTGTGATTGACTTCAGACGAGCTTGGAGGAAGGCGGCAATATCCACGACCAAAGACGCGCTCTCTTGAAACAGGTCCATGTTGATGCCACTGCTTGACAGGTGATAGACGTGAATCCAGTTGCCCTTGCCGTCCTGTTCCGTTACGCCAGACATTCGTAGGGCCAGCGAAACCTTTCCATGGTTGAGTCTACCGCCATATGGAGCCGTTCGATAGAGTCCCAGGCCAACATCATGCACGGCAATGTTGAATTGCGGCCGCTCATAGACCTGGACCGAACCTGGCATGATGTTGCTTACCCTCACTGCAGTTGGCCCAAGCCAGAAATTCAGATGGGCTTCTGCTTCTTCTCCTTGACGAGAATTTGGTGCAACACAGTGGATCTTGATCCCAGCAAAGGTGCCGTCGACGCCAAAGCGAAATACCGAGGTGGATGGCTTCTTTGTCGGCGCGGTCAACTGCTCCTGCGGGTCGAAGATGCGTGAGGTGCTGGCTTGGAGATTTTTGGCCTTAGCCCTGATCGAATTGATGCTGTTGAGAAAGCCGGGCTGATTGATCACGTCGAAGCAAGCCCTGACTGCCGAAGCCTCGAATTCGACGAGGTCCACGGTTGCGTGGGCTCGAAGGGTGGTAATGTCAGCTATGCTCATCACAGAAATCCTGCCGTTGACCGAAGGCATCTGGAGCACAGCAGGGGCCTCGAAGGACTTGGCCCAGATGCCGCTGAACGAGTGCTCATGTCTCTCCAAATCAAAGTTGATGGCAAACTTCCCGATCCCTCGAGGAGTCACGGATGATCGAGCAACCCTGCCTTTGATACCGTATCGCAAAGCCGGGAGCAGGACAAGATCCATTTTGTAATCGTCCAAGAACATGGCGAGGTGAAAGTCAACATGGGACGGCAACGACGTTGATTCACTCGCACGACGCTCCGACTCGGCCTTTGTGGGCAGTTGGATGTGAGAGAACTGCCTGTAGACTTCCTCAATCTCTTGATCCACCACTCTTTGCACCACGCCCAAGAGCGCTGGGATGTCTTCTCGCAGGGAAAAGCGCAACTTGTCGCAAGCAGCAGCAATCTTGACAGTCCTAGGCTTTGCAGAAGCAGAATCAGGCGGCATAACCGACCCACACAGCTTTGGGCCCGACAGTTTCCATCCAAGCAGTGATCGTTGTCGGCCCTCCAGCTTGGACATCGCAGTTGTAGATGCTACAGAAAAGACTGGTGCCATTTCGGAATTTTTCCCTGGCACAAGGAAGACAGAGGCCCTGAACAACTCCGATCCCAGCTTTAGTCTGAGGTTTTCTGACGTCGCGGTGATTGATGCCAGATCAGCACCCACGACGATCTCAACCAACAAAGGTTCTGTCTTGGTGGGCGGAGCGCGTTCAGTTACCTCCTTGTCCCCGGTCTTGTTGGACTCTGATGCCTGAATGATGTCCAGCAGGTTTGCTGCCAGCTCGACGATAGCCCAATCAATGACCAGATCAATGTCAGACACATGCGTTTGAATGCTCAATTTGGTCGCCGCCACAGCTGACTGTCGACTGGTGGGATCGAGAAAGACATCGGTGGCGATGCTATTAAAGTATACTGCAGTCTGATGAATGCCTGGGTCCAAGACGACAGCAACATGGCCAAACAAAAGCTCTAGTTGCAGTGGCTTTGGGCCAGCATCAGTGCCGTCCGATTGTACGTCCGGGCCAAAGAGGGCAGTGACAATCTGAGCCTTATCGTTGGGAGAACCATCCCATGTCTGCCATTGATCAAAGGTTTTGAGAATCTGTTGTCGCTGCTGCTCATCCAATTCCTCATTACAACAGGCACATTCGGCGGGATATAGTTGGGGTTGCTGGATGTTAGCCGCTGTGAAGCTGTTTCGGAGCCGTGCAAGAATCTTCCAGGACTCACTCGCTCGAGGATGGACCGAGGCCGTGCGCAGAACATATGCTGGTCTGGTGAGAAAGACCGGGTCGGAGGCTGTGGTTGTTGCCGCCTGGGTCAGGTGATAGACCAGGTGCCTGGTATTACAGCTGTCGTCGAGGCCAACGAATTTGGCAACGATGCCCTCGATCAGATCTGTCGTCCGGTGCAGCAGCGCGGCCATGGGCTTGGTTTGTGCAGCTCCTACTTCTCCAACGACACTGTTCACCTGCACAGTTCCCTTGAGAAGTTCGGCTGAGCTGAACCAAATGCCAATATCGGCTAATGTCAGTGAGGAATACGCCGGGGATGAGGATGCAATGGCATTATCGCTGACGGAAACGCCCAGGTGGCGAACAGAGGTATGAATCACCATCGCAGTCGGGTTCAAAGGGAAGTCTGCGTCGTCCGTGTTTTGGCGAGACTGGAGACGGCAATCTGCGTGCCCGTCTTGTATGCTGATATCGTAGTGATCGTTTGACCGGCTCCTCAGCGGCTCTGCAATCACACTGCCATTCTTGAGTCGGATGCACGCCGTTGGCAGTCGGACACCTATATCCAGGTCCTGGCTCGGTTCCTTGGGGGCGTATCGCTTGACCACCAACCCAATGACTTCTCTCTGGAGAGTGTCCAGCCGGTCTAGCGAGTTCTGGGGCTGGAGCTCCTTGATCAGCGTAGCAATTGAGCTCATAAACGCAGGCATGCAGAAGCCAACAAGGCCATTCTCAAGCAGACACAGGACCCCCATGTGCGCCACATCTTTAGCCTGTTGTGATTCAAGAGCGTCAAGGCCTACAGTTTCATCACGGTGCCTGTGTGTTGTCGAGCCCCTTTCTGGCAGCTCTGGTAGGTCTCTCTCGTCAAGCACAACGTCCTGCAATGAGAAGTAAGGGGTCGCCCAAGAGCTGGCATGCACCACTGACGCGAAGCTTGTGCGCTCGTGGCCAGGCTCAGAGGGTTTTAACGTCGTGGGGCGATTCCTGGCTGCAGCATCCCTGGTCTTCTTTTGCTGTCGGACCTTCTGCCGAGCGACTCGAGACTTGCGGACGCTGCCGGAAGAAGAGTGCAAAGAGAGAAAAGAACTCTTTTGCTGAATCCTTGGCCTCGCTGTACTTGCACCGTCATCTTCGTCTGTGATGGGCCACGGGAAGCTAGGCAAAGGCATGTATGGCTCGTCGCGAGCCCACTCTGGAGTCACTGCTGGCCGATGGACATGGCTATGGTGAGAAGGGTGAAGAAGCCTATCAGCTCGGTGAGTACGCTGATCATGGTACTTGATGTAGTGCTGCTGAAGTGCCCTAGTTTCTGTCAAGTCCTTTGACTTGTCTAGAACGGCCAGTCGCAAGGACGTTTTGAAGAGCGCAAAGGTCTCTGGTTGACTAACCCGGTGTTCATGATAATGAAGGGCACTCTCCAAGTCCACAGCACCAACCGAAATCCCAGGAAGATTTACGTCAACATGTTTGGCAAAATGCTGTCCTGCCCAATCGTCAAAGTTCACCACCAGGGGTGCAAGGTCTAGTAGAAAAGCAGAGTGGCCTGAAAGCAACCAGACGCGCAGTCCAGAGGCCCTGGCCCGAACAAAGCTGACATCATGGACAGGTTCAACAAAGACCGGAGGCAAGGCGTTTTCGTAGTCATCCACGGCAAAAATGAGGGCCTGGACAGAAAGGATGAGCGTCTGCAAAAAGAACGAAGAGATCTGTCCAGATACGAAGCCAAGATCGATATCCCAGTGACCCGCATACGCTGGCTCTGCCGGGGGAGCACCATACAGGCGATGGCCAACCACAGTTAGGCTCTCGATGAACAACTGACAGCTGCTCACATCAGGCGGCTCTCCAGGCAAGCCTATGGTCTCCAAAGCGCACTCTATGGGGCTAGTGTTGAGCTGAAGATCCATATAATAATTGGTGAATCGCATGTCGGCCTCAATCAATAGGACGTCGGCACGAAGACCTCTTCTCCTCGTGTAGATATTGGCTGGCACTAGGATAGCCGATCGATGAACATGGACAGTCAGGATGACATCAAGATCATTCACTTTCTTCACTGGTCGCTGAGTGAGGCGCGCAACCATATCTGGGTCATGGATCAAGTCTTGATATTCTTCCAGGGTACGAAAGTGCAGATGGTCCCCGAAGTAGTTATCCTTGATATTCATGAAGGAACGAATCAGGAAGCCATGTAGGTGGAATCGAGGGTCCGATCCGGTGACATTCATGAAGAGCGAATCCGTTTGATTTGGAGCGACAGAGGCCCAGTAATTGAAACTGCCGTCCAGTGCCAGGCCTTTGAGGAGCAAAAGTCTTTTCAGGTCCGGAATCTTAGGATCGTCCAGCAAGGTGTTCAACGTATTCCAGGTCGGCGTTGAGATATCAAGGAACCCATTCGTTCCATCGGCCTTGAACGTGATCTGACTCTGGCGTGGCTCGTAGAACTCGAGCGGAATGCCTACAGTGCCATTGAGCATGCTGAACCCTAGGATGAGAAAGGCATTCGCGTCCATATCATTGGGCTTGTCAATAATGTTAAAATCATTGGCATTCAGATAGAGCTTAAGGTCGTGGAAGAGAAGGCCGATTTGGTAGTGATAGGGGACAAAAGTCATGAAATCAGGCTTTCGTCCCGCGGTGAAGTCGGAAATCAAATCGACAAGCAGGAACATATGGTCGCGTAAGAGGAACATGTCAAGCTGATCGCTCTCAACATTGAAGCTCCACTTGTGTAGGTCGTTCCACTGGAGGGGATAGGAGAGGTCTGCATGAATCTTGTGCGTTGGACAGCGCCAGAGCAAAGCGTGATTCACACTCGATGTTACCCGAGTATCATTCAGGCTGATATGCAGGGAATTGGGGTAGCCAGTGCTATCAGGGAGCATGGCCAAATCGTAGTTGACGACTGACTTCTTGCCGACGGTGAAATTGAACCACCCAAACGGTCTCACGTTGTTGCCATGAACTGGCTTGTGCGCCCTGCGAAACCTGAAATGCTTCTTTTCCCGATGTTTGTGCTGAATCGCAGCTTCGCGAGCCGCCTGGGCTCTTCCACGCCACTGCCAATCCTTCGACTCTTCTCGAGTTGGCACACGAAGCGCGACATCTTCGTCAACCTCAACATCAATGGCCATGCGTGAATACTGTCGAAGATCCCCAGCCTTCAGTCTCTCAGCGGGGACGGTGGGCATGTAGAAAGCCGGGAAAAACGCAGATTGGACTTCCAGACGGAGACGATCTGCCCATGGGCCATAATTGACGTCGCCGCCCCGGATGACGAGGCGCATACCGTATGCCGGTGGCGGTGAGCCATTCACACTGTTGCTTTGGGAGAGATCTTCAGCAGTCACCGTGCCGGGCTGGTCCCAATAGAAGTTAAAATGAAGGGCAGGAGAGTCTAGAATGGTTGAGAAGCGTGCGTAATCGATATGTGCCCAGGCCTCATGGTCATCTCCATCATTCTCATCGAGGTAACGGTCAAGGCCATGCCAAACCGTGTTGGACTCCGGGCTGGATTCATCAACCGCGGCCATCGCGGGTGGGTCTCGCGATAATAGAGAATGTGGAAGAAAGGAGTCTTCAGAGCTGCGAAAGCCGGGGATCAGCTTCTTCAGATGGTGGCGGGCAGTGGCCTTGGTCTTGCGACGATTGGCATAGGACAGTCGGTGCCACCACGAAGTTTGCGTGGCCGGCACGTCCAGGCCTTGTATGATACGCTCGGCAAAGGCGCGCTGGGGCCGTCGATAGTCTGGATTGGGCTTCATCTGGATGACGGGGTGCTCGAATTCAAAGTCAAATACCTGGCGGAAGATGTCTGTGGCATCAGCACAGGTGGCATCGATATGTCCCTTGGCTTTGGCAAACGTCGACACCACAATGGCCCGAGTTCCCTCATTGCCAAGGGATATCGCGCCCTTGGAGCATTCGACGCCCACAGGCAGGAACTTCAACATCAAGGGGTAGAATGATGAGACATCCGCTTCCTGAGGCTGGTCATCGCTGCGCGTCGACGCCGTCGAGACTCGCGTGATACTCTCGGGTGCTTCTTCCAGTGTCTTGCCACGCGGAGAGATATGGTGCCCCTTGGCCAGCGATGATTGCGCCGAGGAAGACGTAGGGTAAGAGGCCTTCTCGTCCACAGTCTGCTGCTTTTGATCCCCAATAGACTCATTGGTTCCCCTTGAAGGCCATGACAAGCCACCCTCGACAGTGGCGTTGGCGGCGGCTGCATTGGCGGCGATTATGGCATCGTACGCCGGTGTACGGTTGTAGACAAACCACTCCAGCCCTGTGATATTGATGGCTATGCGAGCCTCGGCATTGTCGTTTATCCTGCTGCTCTTGATAGAGCCAGTTCGCTCGGAGGAGGCATCGGCCTTCGGATCGGTCTCGTCCACGTCGGCATTGCTCGTCGGTAGGAGGTCCACTTGCCGGCCGTAGGGCATCCAATATCTCCATGTAATGAAGCCTTGCTGGATGAGGATGGTCTCATTCTCGGCGTGATAGCGCAGCTGCTTGATGAAGAGTCGGCCTCCAAGCAGGGAGAGCTGTATTGCACCAATATCTATCCATGCACGGTATCGGTGCCATGTGTATGTGCGAATAAGGAAGGAGACGACGGTTCCGCACAGACGGTTGAAGTAGAAGAGAAACCAGTTGACGAGCAGGATGCACACGACAAATCCGACGACCCAGGGCCAATTGAAGGTGCCGGGAGACACGGGCAAAAGACTCCATGCCATTGAGGGTTTGCGCTATCGCCATCTCCAGAATCAGAACGCCCTCGTTGCCGTTCCCATCGTCAGTGTCAGTGAGAGCAGATCTGCTCTTTCCCTGCGGCGACCGACGCGTGCCTTCCTTATTTGAACGTTATCGATAAGCTTTCGGCGGTCGGGCGATAATTAATACCTGGTGATTACTTAAGGTACTAACTTTAATAATAACCTTATTACATGGAGGATTCATGGGGATGGGGATTCTTAGGCGACTGCCACCTGCCTGCCAATATGTGTATTGTTATTTCGGTATTGACTTTGAGCTAGTAGCGAATGCGCGGAAAGAAAAAGTAACTAGTAAGCAGACTCCACTATTTTCTGGCTTCTAACTTGTTCTATCCCGATTTAAAGTAGCCACTAAGCAGTTGGCGTTTTCGGATTCCGCTGCCCCGGAGCCGACCTCCACAGTTCCTCGGTTTACCCCAACTTCGCCCCAGAAAACCTTTGGTCACCAGTGATACACAACACCGACCGAGGAGGAGAAGAAGAAGAAGGAAGGAAAGCTCTCTCCCATTCTACACACAATGTCCAACGAAAACAAACCTCAGGCGCAATCGCGTCTGGCCTCCATTCTCTCCCATCTGTCGATCTTCTCCCCCACCAAGCCAGAACTTCAAACTAGATCAATCGACAACCTCGAGCTCTATGGGCGCAAGAACGGCACATCCAGCTGGTTCAACTTCCACACACTCTCGCCCACATTTTTCCTTCCCCGTGCTGCTGCTATTGAACCCAATGCCGAAGCCGTCGTCCACACGACCTCGAACGGTAAAGTCCTGCGACGCACATACCGAGAATTCGCCGACCGATCCGCGGGGTTCGCCTTCTACCTGAAGAACAAGGGCTATAAGCGTGTGGGCATTCTCTGCCCAAATACACCGGCTTTTCTCGAAGCAATATTCGGCATTGGCGGGGCAGGCGCCATCAATGTTGCCATTAACTACCGGCTCAAGGCCGATGACATTGCCTACATCTTTAACCATGCGGATGTTGACTCTATCATCGTTGACCGCGAATTTGTGGGCTTGTTGGATGACTACAGGAAGACCCATCCGCACGTTCCGTTGATTGTCGACGACGATACAGACACTGATTCTGGCCACTTTGGCCAGTGTGTGTTGGAGGGCATCGAGTATGATAAGCAGCATGGCGGCCTGGGCTGGACGGGCCTCCAAGCACAGTGGCCAGACGAATTGGCTGTGAATGCTCTCTCATACACCTCGGGCACAACGGCGCGACCGAAGGGTGTCGAGTACACGCCACGAAGTTGTTATTTGGCCGCCATTGGCAATGTGATTGAGTCTGGCCTGGCGTACCATGATGGCCAACGGGCCAGGTACCTGTGGACACTACCCATGTTTCATGCCATGGGCTGGACTTTCCCCTGGGCGGTGACTGCTGCGCGAGGGACGCATTACTGTCTGAGAAAGATCGACTATCCCGAGATTTGGCGGCTGCTGAAGACCGAAGGCATCACCCATTTCAATGCGGCGCCAACGGTGAATACCTTGTTATGCAATGACCCCAACGCAGAGAAGCTGGCCCACCCGGTCAGGGTGACTGTTGCCGCTTCACCACCGACAGCACACTTGTTTGAGGTGATGGAGGGATTCAACTTGCACCCCGTGCATGTATATGGCATGACGGAGACATATGGACCGATTACCAAAGGCTACACACTGCCAGAATGGCATGAGTTTGCCAATGTGAAGGACAAGTATGCCAAGATGGCTCGCCAGGGCCACGGCTTCATTGTCAGCTTGCCTTGCCGTGTGATAAAGACGGAGTTCGCGGAAGAAGACCCTGACAAGATAGTCGATGTGGAGAAGAACGGCCAAGAGATAGGAGAGATTGTGTTTGAGGGCAATATCTGTGCAAGGGGCTATTACAAGGACGAGAAGGCAACGCGGAAATTGTTTGCAGGTGGCGTTCTGCACAGCGGCGACCTGGCCGTGTGGCATCCCGATGGTGCCGTCCAGATATTGGACCGCGCAAAGGACATTATTATTTCTGGTGAGTTGATCCCTCTCCCCTGGCAAGAGTGGGTGCTGACGTGGGCAGGTGGTGAAAATATCTCATCAGTGGCGCTGGAAGGGATGCTTGTAACACATCCAGACGTGCTCGAGTGTGGTGTTTCTGGCATTGCAGACGAGCAATGGGGCGAGAGGCCCAAGGCGTTCATCACAGTCAAGGCCAACGCATCACTGACGCCCGAGGGATTGATCAAATATGCCAGAGAGCACCCCGGCATCAGCAGATTTGCCGTGCCCAAGGAGGTCGAGATCGTGGACGAGCTACCAAAGACCAGCACAGGGAAGATCAGAAAGAACGTTTTGCGCGAGTGGGCCAAGAGAGGGAAGACAGGAGCGAGCGCATGAGCATTATCAGTGAGTCTTTTCAAACCATCAAACCATAGGGATACGTAGTCATGCTAATCGCCTGACGTCTGTCGGGCAGTCTGCAATCATCGATATGAATGGTAGAACCCTCGCTGCCTTGGTTGGGGGTGACATCACGGGCTGAAGCCACCCGTCAACCACACATTTGCCAACTCTTACCTCTCCGCCGGCGTGGTCGATCGGAGTTCGGGCAGTAGACGGCGCCGTGGGTGCATGGGGCTGGGGGCATAAGTTCAGCAGGGCAACGCCGACCACGGAAGTTACGGTGCCCAGGCGTGTCTGCGTGCGTGTGTCTGTGGGCATGTCTGTGTCAGATTATGTGTCATGGCCATCAATTCGCGGTTCGGCCAAGCGATCTATCTGTCATGCACGTCAAAGAGATGAGCGACCTTGACCTTGGCCCTCTCACAGGCCCGGCTTCCCCAGATGTGTGGACGACGAGGGCCATTAATTAGCATTATTAATGCGCTAATTAGATAACAGTGCCCTTAGTAATAAGCCAAGCTAGTTATAATTGAATTAATTATTAGGGGGGCCCAGGCCTGTGACGCCCTCTCCAGACTGAGTTTGGCGCAGCTTGACTCGGGCCATTTTTCTTGGTACACCCACTGAAGGCGCCCCAAGTGAATATTAATTAGCTATCCTTACCCTTTAGACCGTCCCCTCCACTTGGCCACCCGCTTCTTGCGTTTGGGCCTTCGACCCTTCTTGGTGGTGAGACACACGTGAGTTCTCCTGAGCTGTGTACACTCTAGTTTGTCAGCCCTCCTCCCTCCTCTCTGTGTGGTCACTTTCCTATATCCTGTGGGCCTTGCATAGGACTCACTCCATACACCACACACAGTAAAGACAAACGCTTCTGAGATCTTACCTTTTTATTGGCCTATATCTTATAGACTGGGTTGTTCAAGTCACAGTACTTACCTGTCACGCAGTCAGTGCGGCCGTGTCTCCTTCACTGAGCCGGTCTGCCGCTGTGTGAAAGTTAGTCATCAGAAGGCAACTGCCACCTGTGATCACCACCTGACGCCACACGCCTCCCGCGATCCAGCCGCCAGTCATCATCTATATGTCCATCAGCGAGGCCACGGCCCCTCATCACCCCGAGCAAACAGCGCGAGACCCTCGCTAGCTGCCCACTGCTCCCCTGCTCCACCTTCTCCCCCTTGCCACCATGGCCAGTCCACACACGCGCGCCCCTCCCCTCCCGCCGCTCCATACAAGGAGTATGAGCACGACGACCCTCGAGTCCGACAGCTCCGAGACCTCGGCTGCCTCACTGGACGATGAAGACGCAGACCGCTTCATGGGCCTCAACAACGACTCGCAGTCGTCCCTCGGTGCCGTCACCGTGGTCCACGACTGCGATGCCGCTGTCGACCTGGACAAGGTCTACCGCATCACGCCCATTTCCAAGCTGCCGCCCGAGATCCTGATCTCGATCTTTGTCAAGCTGACAACGACGGCCGATGTCCGGAATTGCATGCTCGTGTGCTACCACTGGGCCCTCTACGCCGTGGCAATCCTGTGGCATCGCCCGCTCTGCAACAAGTGGTCGAACCTGCTCAACGTGGTGGTGGCGCTGCAGAAGCGCTCAAGAGGTTATTTCCAATATGCCGACCTGGTTAAGAGACTCAATCTGTCGGCCCTGTCTGACAAGATCAACGACGGATCGGTGCAGCCGTTTATGGACTGCAAGGCTATCGAGCGTCTAACCCTGACCAATTGCTCCAGGCTGACCGACTTTGGCGTGGCCAACCTGGTGGATGGCTGCAAGAAGCTCCAGGCTCTCGATGTGACAGACCTGAGCTCTCTCACCGACAAAACACTGACTACGGTGGCTCAAAACTGCTCGAAACTGCAAGGCCTCAACATCACCAACTGCTCCAACATCACGGATGAATCGCTGTCGCTCATTGCAGAAAACTGCCGGCTGCTGAAGCGGCTCAAGCTGAACCGCGTGACCAAGATCACGGACGAATCGGTGACGGCGGTGGCCCGCAACTGCCGGTCCATCCTCGAGATGGACCTGGCCGAGTGCGAATCGATCACCTCGGTGTCAGTCACCGCCTTGCTCTCGAACCTACCTCATCTGCGAGAACTGCGATTGACCCAGTGCACCAAGGTCACCGACTCGGCCTTTGTCAATCTGCCCCCGCACCTCTCGTTCGAGGCCTTGCGCATTCTAGATCTGACTGCGTGTGAGGACGTGCGTGATGAAGCAATCGCGCGCATCATCCCTGCAGCGCCGCGACTGCGCAACCTGGTGTTGGCAAAATGCAGGCACATAACTGATCGTGCAGTCATGTCAATCTGCAAACTGACCAAGAACCTGCACTATATTCATCTAGGCCACTGTGTCAACCTGACCGACAATGCCGTCATCCAGCTGGTCAAGGCGTGTAATCGAATCAGATACATTGACTTGGCCTGTTGCTTGCGGCTAACCGATGCCAGCGTACAGCACCTGGCCCTGCTGCCGAAGCTGAGGAGGATCGGCCTGGTCAAATGCCAGAATTTGACCGATGCCAGCATCATAGCACTGGCTCGCGGTCCGCTTCTGCTTTCGAGTGACCGAACGGGCCTGCCGACAGAGTTCGTGTCACTGGAAAGAGTGCATCTGAGCTACTGTATCAACCTCACTCTCAAGGTAAGATTGCGCGCGCGTTGCCGTGTGACAGGGAGCCATAATGACAATTGTACAGGGAATTACGGCGTTGTTGCACAACTGCCCCAGACTGACGCACCTATCCTTGACTGGCGTCCAGGCGTTTTTGCGAGAAGACCTCACCCGTTTTTGCCGAGATGCACCTCCAGAATTCACTCACCCGCAGAGAGACGTCTTCTGCGTCTTTTCAGGTGAAGGTGTGCAACGCCTCCGAGATTATCTGCTGCGTCTGGCAGCCGATGAAGCCGAACGAGAAAGCAGAGATGCGATTGACGAGAGCCTGCTCGATGGCGTCGACAGTCCAGGCGCCGATACCATGTCGGAAGACGGCACAATAGATGGGATTGACCACCCCATGGACGCCATCCAATTCCAGCAACGAGGAGGCTATCAACACTTTGCCGCGCCTTCTGTTCGGCCTCGTCCCAGAAGCATGCATGAACTGCCCACCGCCTTTCACGTTGATCTGCCCCTGTTTCCCAGCGAGCAAATGACCCGGATTGGACTATGGACGCCCAGCGAACCAATCACGACCGATGTGAGAACTGAAATCGGGCTGGGCAATCCCAACTTGCTGGGGTCTGGTTCAAGTCATATCATGACTCATGATGTGGTGTCTTTTGACTACACGCCTCGCAGTCGTGCTCTGTCACGGGTTCTTGATCCAGCTGGCCCCTCGTATGACCACCGCACTAGGAGCACCTCACGCACGCCTTCTCGACGACATACCGTTGACGAGCAAAGCTCTGGCTATTTTAGCTTAGCTGTGCCTCCGCCTTCCCATTTGGACGAGGTCAACATCAGCATTCAGCAGTATCAAGGATTCGATGATTCCCATAGCCCCTTTGCTCAGCCAGAACTCATTCGGCCACCACGCAGCATTCGGCCTGGCAGTGGTCACTTGTGGAATCTGGGAATGAGGAGTGCTGCAGATATCCGACAGAGCTTCCTACGTCCCGAACAAGACTACAGCGCATTCGAGGCAAACCATGAGGCTATCATGGCGACGATTCCCACTAGCCGATCAGCCACCCGCCACGCCTCCAGATCCAACAGCCCCCATCCGTCCAGAGTGAATAGCAGGTCCCGACTCAGCAACCTACTGTCCGGAATCCGACCATCGATGCCCTTTAGCTATGCGGAAGCAGTCCGAGGCATGCGACGCAGCCGGAGTCGGGATCAGTCTAGAATGGACGAAGAAGAGGACCGAGCGGCAATGTGGCGGGCTCTGGCAGAGGCCGATGCAGCCCAGCAGCTTGGACCGAGTTCCCACAGACCTAATATCGGCCGAGCTGGGTCTGAGCAATCATCCGAGGTGACCATGTTGCACCCCGACCTGGTGGAGCAAATCACACGCGGCCCTCGTGTGCCAGTCTCCCTAGGACAGTCGACAGGGTCAGTGGCGGGGCCTGGTGAGTCTTCGTTCGCGATCCGACAAAGCCCGTCAAGAGACGATACGGGAGATGTTAATATGATCTCCTGAAGACGAGGCTTCCCAATTCCTAATTTGTATGACTCGGCGCGCACGCTTGGTTCACGACAGTCTCTGTGGAAGCTGTCTTGTGGCGGGCTTTCGCAGTTGGGAGCATCAGCGATATTTCACGAGCGAATTTACATTAACACAGAAGCCAGAGATGGCTCGTATGACACCCAAGCATGGAGTTAGTGGCGGATCCTGGCGCGATGGAGAAGGGGAAGAGCCGATGTACGCAGACGGGGCGTTGCTGTATTCTTTTTTGCTGACACTGTATGTGTATTTCTTAGTGTTGTTTGGGCCGCCTAGACTACGCCCTATGTGCTCTGTCCAGAGAAAAGGACGCGGGTGATCAGGAAGGTTCTAATTAAAACTTAGTTGAACCCAAACCGCCTATTACCCATATCCAGTACCCTATTACCCATATCCAGTACCCTATTACCCATATCCAGTACCCTATTACCCATATCCAGTACCCTATTCCCCAACCTAGTACCGCCTATACCCAATATCCAGTGCCCTATTACCTACCCTAATACCGCCTACTACCCAGTACCAGAACCCTATTACCCAATACCCAGTACCCTATTAAGTTGGTCTTGATAAAATTCTGAAGGACTGAACACCACAACTTTGACTGGACACTTGGCTATACCATGACAGACCCTCTACCCATCCCCATCCTCCTCCTCAAAACTCGCTCTACCCCTACCGATGCCTACCAGAAATACTTTACCCCTTCTTCTGCCTCTGGCTTCACCCCCACCTTCCTGCCCGTCCTGACCCACTACCACAACCCCAGCTCCCTCTCGCGGATTTCATCTCTCCTGCGCCAATCATCATCATTATCATCATCGTCGTCGTCGTCACCGCCGCCGTCATCGCTCACCAATGAATACGACGGTCTAATCTTCACTTCTCAGCGCGCCGTCGAGGCGTTTTCGTCCTGTGTGCATGATACTCACGCCTTGCTCTTCCCAGCATTGTCAACAGCTGCAGCAACAGCAGCTGCAGCAGAAGAAGAAGAAGAAGAAGAAGAAGCAACGTCTTCCAAGCCTTCAGCCGAGGACCATCACGATGACGATGATAATGACGACGAAGAGCAACAAGTGATCGAATTCCCCCTCTATGTGGTGGGGCCTGCTACGGGCGCCCAGCTCAAGCCGATCGTCACACCACTCGGGGATATCCTCAACTGCAGCAGCAGCAGCAGGCAAAAATTCAAGCCTGTTATTCTAGGCCAGGAATGCGGAAATGGCGAGACACTAGCCAAGTTTCTTCTCAGAGAGTATAATGGTGATGATGGTGGTGATGGTGATGATGATGATAACACTGTGACGAATGGGAAGAAGGGCGAGGGCGAGGGCGAGAGCAAACGCAAGCGGGAATGGCAGCCTAGGAGGAAACTGCTCTTCTTCGTGGGCGAGCAGAGGCGAGATGTGATTCCGCGCACGTTGATGGACGATGGCCTGGGCGAGGGGCGACGGGTCGAGGTCGAGGAGATGGAGGTGTATAGGACGGATGTGCGGGCCGAGTTTGAGCGCGAGTTTGCTGCCGCGGTTGATCGGCTTGAAGAGGAAGGGGGGGCTGGAGAACTACTAGATCGGCGAAGAAGAGTGGCGGTTATTGTGGTGTTCAGCCCTCAGGGCTGTGACACTATGTTGAAGGTATTGGGCTGGTCGGGCAGTCGTGAAAGGGGTGACAGAAAGGCAGGGAGCTTTTGGGACGACGACAACAACAACAACAACAACAAGAACAAGAACAACAATGGCGGTGCTCTCCGCTATGTTGTTGTCACTATCGGGCCTACAACTCGCGACTTTCTCAGGACCAGCTTTGGCTTTGAGCCAGATGCGTGTGCGAAGAAGCCGAGTCCCGAAGGCATTGCTCTGGCTGTGGCTGATTTCTTGAGAGAGAAAGGGGTGAGATGATTGATGGCCCCATTTTTGGCTGTTTCCTGGTATAGAAAGATCAAATTCTTTACAGGGTTGCCCGAGCGCTGACAAACTGCCACTTGCTAGTCTGGTTGTTGTATACCACTCTGCCCTCCTTGAGCAGCTTGCCAAGTACCTGCTTTACACCACCCTCTGCTGGAATATGCAAGCTCTCCGGATAGTTCTGGTATATCACCTTGACAAGGTCCATACTTCCCCACTCCTTGGGGCTACCTTCAGTTCCATCCTGCACCGTGCCTCCTGCTGCCTCACTAGTCTGCGGGGGTGGCGGCGCTTTGGTGGTACCATACCTCAGCAGGTTAAGCACCTCCTCCTCGCGCTGTCGGCGGTGCTCGATGTATTCTTGAATCTTCGCGGCCGCATCATCAATTACCTGGCCATGGCCTGGGTAAGCTTTGACAGTTCGGGCACTATCACCAGTGGCCGCTGCGTTGGCGACGAGGGTCCTGTGCATTAACGACAATGACGAGACGTATGCGGGCAGGTCCTCGAACACGGCGGTTCCATGTCCCAGGACATTGTCGGCGGTGAAGATCGAACCGATCTCAGACGGGTCGGAAGAGGCAGTGATGAGGAAACACATGTGGTCGGCCGCATGGCCCGGGGCATGCAGGGCCGTGAGTTCGAACCCCTCCGCGGTGGAGAATTTCTGCCCATCGCTGATGTCAAGGGTGGTTGAAGGGTCAATAAGGTTGTCTGGGTTGAGAGACGGTTGGTTTTTGTGGATTGTGGGGGTCGACGACGTGGACGAGGACGAGAGGGAGATCAGATCAGCCACACCGCCCAAGTGGTCGTGATGCCAGTGTGAGAGCAGACAGAGCGAGATGGTGGTGTTGTACTGTTGCAGCGCCGTTGATAGGTTCGCTTTCCAGGCCGGCACGCCCTGGCCGGTGTCGAGGAGGATGCGCTGTGGCCCCGCGCCGAGGATGTATGTGTTGGAGCCTTGGAGGGTGTACTACTCGACAACACACACGGGTCAGTTTTGAGATGGCTGGCCTGGTCAAGGTTCAAACACGGCGACTCTCGTCTTCGTCATTTGTACGACAATGGGCCAAAAGAATATGCTTCTACCCAGGGAATGCAACCCGCTTCCTGACCTACCTTGCCGGGGTTCCCACCCAACACTCGGACAATGTTTGTGCTCAGCCTCTCCACGTCAGGCAAACTGGGGAGGGAGGCCGCCATGCCGGACGGGGTGCGTGTTCCTAGATTCCTTCGTAGTCGTTGCCGGCCGAGTAGATGTTTCAAAGGATGTTTCAGGGACGACGGAGCTATTCTCATCTATTCAACCTCGGAGTGATTACCTTGGCGGGCCGAGCCCCGAACGGTGTGGCTCTTGGGGTCAAGTCCCGCAGCGATCACGGCTGGCACCAACGGGGAGCGAGTAAATTAGCTGAGGAGATTCGAGTGTATCTGGTTGTCAACGACACAGTTGAGTTCGGGGGATTAACGTCTAGCACGTCATAATACCGTTTCGTACGTAGTAATTTTCGACCAACCAAAGGCGGGGCATTTCTCACTTCACAGGGTTGTTCTTGGCACCTTCCTTGTATGTTGTTGTCTTGCTGGTATGGTCATTGGTACTTGTAATTACTCGACGGATCGTTCTTGCTAATTAGGTTATTGCCCTTTCAGTCTCCCCGGATCTGGCCTGTGGTGGCACCGATCTCGACGCGTAATCATTCCCCATGGCTGGTCCTTGGCATTCACACACTCTGGGCTCTGACTACCGTGCCCGTAGAGCAGAAATGCGCCGCGTAAGCGATGCTGAATGACGAGGCACCTGTCAACCATCAGC
Organism: Chaetothyriales sp. CBS 134920; assembly: GCA_003693665.1. Taxonomy (NCBI): domain Eukaryota; kingdom Fungi; phylum Ascomycota; class Eurotiomycetes; order Chaetothyriales; family Domatiomycetaceae; genus Domatiomyces; species Domatiomyces catenatus. Next base: position 55,050 of record QQSL01000060.1, read on the forward strand.
CTGGGCGGACGAGATGCCTTGTACAGGCCAATGCCTCTATTCTCTGCCCCATTCATTGGATCTACGACAAGGTTGGTTGATCAGCGGTGCTATTTGCGATTTGCTTGAATTTCATTCCATTCTCCAGTGCCCGACCCCAGAGGGGATCCTCCCCCCGGCCAGTGTGCTCGCATGGGTTGTTGCTTACGACAGTTAAGCACTGCCCTATGCTTAGCTATCCAGTCAAGCCTGCGTCCAAGGGTGACAAGCTCAAAGCTTGGTACTCTTAAGGAGATCAGCAGACATGGCCTGTCGCTCGCTTGGGGGCCTTTGATATCTGTCTGAGTTATTCACCCATGCAGACCTAGCTGATTGCGCAGCGGTTGCGTAGCCATTCTGGTCTCATCAAGCGAGGGAGAGGATATCTCTGCAGCAACAAAGCCAAATGTGAGCCCTTGAAGAGTCCTAACCTCTTGGTGGCAATTCTTTCCTCTGACCTATAAAACAGATCCTCCGAGGTGCTCCCTCCTGTTCTTTGATTCCTCAGGGCCGGCCACAATGTCACAGAAGCAGCAGCCAGAAGAGCAGCCTCCCTCGAGCTCAAACCGAGAACCGTTGGATCTTGCAAAGATCACCTCAGTGCTCGATCCCGCAAGTCTACCAACCTCGCTCGCGCTCATGATTTACTCAAGAATCTTCGAGCTCAACTCGTTAAGCCAACCCTTGCCGAATACAACCGCCACAGTGCCGAGAAGGGTGGCAACATCAACATTCATACATACCCCTCAACTATATGCGCAGACGACTCATCCTGCCAGCCTCCCTCCTTCATCAGCAGCGAGTTTGCCAGGACCGACGAGATACGAAAATGGCATGATCTGGTGCCAATGTCTCTCGACCTCAAAATTACCGACGCCTCGACCTGCGACCCAGTGCCGAACCTGTATGTCGAGATATGGCATGCCAACTTGACCCGAGTCCAGGCTGGATTGTAGCCAGCGATGGTGGCGATGACGATGAATCAAATCTCTCATAAAGTCTACACCACCTTTCAAGTTCATCAAACAAACTTGGATGTCCAGCTCGCCTCTGTTGTTACTGGCTATCTAGAACAGTAACGATCTCCCTCACCTTCTCTCAGGCTCCCGTCTCTAATCTAAATGCAGGCACCGCGCTCCCGATTGCTTGTTTTCCCGCATAATAACCGCAATGCTGCGCTCGATCTTACAGCTTTAATGCCAGGGCAAGTCGCGTTGGCCAGACCTTCCTCCGCCGGTCTCTTCTTGATCAACTACACGAGATCAATTCCAATGCTTGCGACTTTGACGACTCTCGGCGACTAATTCAGTCGATTGCTTGATAGTACCATCGCTTACAGCTTTGGGACCTATATCAATTGTGCTGAGCCCTTGAATATCCCTGTTGCCTCCACAATTTGCCCAGATGGTGGCCTCCAACTCTGCTACTTCTGATACTGCGCCATGTCTGTGACTAGGGCTCGCTCGCCCGTTGCATGACCCTTCACTGCTTTCGGCCTCCAGGCGGCCCTGGTCGTGCTGAACAGGCACAGGCAAGGGTTCAACAAGCCGAGTTGCTATCAGATATAACTGATTTCAGACATGTTTCTGATATAACAGAATTAATGAGGCACTTCCCAAAGAACATCTGTTTGATAATGCCCCTGTTGTCTTATAGTAGTACTACTACAATCTGTACACTTGTAAGAGAGGCGTGCGTCCCTTCTAATCCCAAAATAACTTTGATTAAAGCTGGACTTAAGCTCTTTAAGCTTCGATCTTAACTTAAATTTATGGAACTCCTTGGCTTGGCGCCCCTTTTCCACGTAATCCTTCGGTCTTTGTCCAAGGTCAATCAATTCTGGACTGGGAGTTCCGAAACTCCAACAACGCCCGTCGCCGGCAACCACTTGATCTCATCAAATGAAACCGCAAGCCTTAGCCCTGGCACTCGCTGAAAAAGAAGTCCTATGCACGTCAACCTAATTCATGTGCACAGAAATCCGCACCAGTTGACAAACGTACTGAACACAGTCTCGAGTTGTTCTCGGACCAGCCATTCCACTGGACATCGGCGCGGGCCGAAGCCAAAGGCCAAAGACTCGTGGTGATCTGTCTTCCGATGCATGTGGAATCTGTTTGGCTCTGGAAAAGCGCTTTCGTCTCGATTTGCAGACTGGATGGACAATAAAATAGCCTCGCCCGCGTGGATCATCTGGCACATGTTAGTATGGCCTCAGCAGTGATGCTCAATTCTGATGGACTGTGCGACCTGGCCATTGAGGCACGAGTCCTCAGTTGCCACACGGGGGTTGGCAATTGCCGAACTTGTATGATAGCGGCAAAGTTCCTCCACGAATGCGCCTGCAAGAGACGGCTTCTTTACTAGATCTTCCTTCTGGTCTGGATGTTGCTCCAGGATAATGAGCCCCTAGTGCTTTTAGTACTTTCATTGACAAATCGCGGCCAGATACGACTCGTTCTGACGTACATAGCAGATCAGATTCGTAATGGTGGCGGTGACTAACATTGGAAACAGAATCCCAAGGGCCGCCGACTTGTTCAGGCGCCCTGTCATGATCTATCGAAATAAAGTTTGTCTGGCGCTCGCTCTTCGGAGTAGTGAGTAGGCTACTCTTACCTCTGAGGTGACAATCTGACTGACCAGATCATCCCCTGGCGATTCAATTCTTTGCTCAAGCAGTTCACTAACATATCCCAGGAGTTTTCTATTCCACCCAGTGTTAGCATTCCCACACCAATGCGTTCAAATATTGCGAGCTACGCACTGATTAGCACTCGAAACTTCAGTTGGTGTGGAAGATCCGTTCAGCTGCGTCAAGTTCCACTCAGTGAGATGATCCAAATCCTCCAAAGGAGCTCCAAGAAGACTGAAGATCACCTGTGTACCAATTAGCAACTATATGTGCTGGTGCAGGGCATACAGTCCATACAAACGTGGGAACCCGCATGGCGAAAACACGGTAGAAATCGACCAGCTTTTCACTGATTTGCTCTTGCAGCACACACAGAAGCGATTCCACTATATCTTGCACCAGTCCTGGCATTGTCCTGTCGACGTTTTCTCTCGCAAATACACGATCGATTATCTGTCTAATCAGGAAGCCGTATTAGCTTGGCACGGCCCAACCTGGTACTGGTGTCAAAGGCACACCTGTCCCTTGTGCGCTCAGGCTCATCTAGGTAGACGAAAGTGGGCTTAGTCGTTGCAGACGCCTTACCCGACGCCACAAGCTCTGGAAACCCAGGCAGCCTGCGATCCTGGACACCGGAGGATGTAAGCAAACCGCCTGCCTGTCTGCCGGTATTAGGCTGTCTTTGTGGTCATACCTTTGACCATCTCCCGCTTCCATCTCCAACAGCGAGCACCTTCCGGACCGTCTCGTGCCGCGTTATGAGCCATGGATGGCTGCCATCCCAGAGTGTGACTCGTGAGACTGGCGCCTCGTGGCGCAAGCGTGCATACTCGCATGGCGGTGTGTCCCCAACCGGCCGAGCAAACGGGAAAGAAGGTAAGGTCCTGGTGTCGCTGGACATAGTGTCGAGAGAGCAAAAGATTGCAAACTAACCCACCATTTTTAACTATTTTTTTTCTCCTGAAGCGCCTGGAGGCCTTAAACACTGACAAGGCAGCGGGAAAAGGGGCTTAGGGGGCGTCGGGACCAGACTAGGACTGACCACACGGTAATACACCTAGATGCGGATATGTCCACTGGCGGCCTCCAATGTGTGAAAACTGATTGCGAAGCTGCACCCAAGGCGGCCTGGCTAGGTACTTGTCCCCCCTAGGGCTTAAGCGTCGGCGTCGACTAGTGTGCAGCCAGACTGAGACCAGACTAAGAGCATAGCAAAGCCAGCCAGTCTATTGATATTTCGGCGCCGCACCAACTCCTGCTTGGGGAGAAGACTCTCCTGAATTGGCCTTGATGTTGATATGGAATTCACCGCAGATGTTGACTATACAATGTCATCCAGCCCCTCTGGAGAGGGATATGTCTCTTTGACACCGACCTAAGGCCACGCTCTTTTGCCATTATGCGAGGCTATGCTGGCATTGCCGTGTCTCTCATTCTTGCCCTCAGCACACCCAGCCAGGCCAATCCTCTCGGATACTCGAAACAAGATGGACGCACGAGACTTGATGGGTCATCTTTCGGTGTCTTGGGCATAAACAAAACATTCGACTACATTGTCGTCGGCGGAGGCACCGCGGGCTTGACAATCGCATCGCGCCTTGCAGCGAACCCAGCTTTATCAGTTGCAGTCATCGAAGCCGGCGGTTTCTACGAGCAGAACAATGGGAACATCTCGCAGGTGCCCGCATTCGCCGTCCAGTACTCTTCAGCTAGCCCTTCGTCCATCCAGCCGTTTGTAGACTGGGGCATCGTCTCCCTGCCTCAGCCAGTGAGCAAAGATCCTTTTTGCATCAAGCCAGGCCTTGTTCTTACGATTCCAGCAACTCAATGGACGCGAAATCCACTACACACAAGGGAAGTGTCTTGGCGGGGGGTATGATTCCGAACCAAGCCTATTATGGTAATCGTGCCAAGGCCCGATGATTATTTTATGGTTAGCGCGCTCTGGCCCCTGCTGACATAATCAGATCTGCCCGAAACTATCTCATCTATCAACGGTTTGTAATTAACTTAACTCGTCGATCTTAACTCTACCGCCTGGACACCGGAGGCTAACTGCTAGAGTAGAGGCACGGCTGGCACCTACCAGGCATGGGCTGACTTGGTTGGAGACCCGAGCTACACCTTCAATAACACGCTTCCATACTTCAAGAAGAGCACCAATTTCACACCACCCAACTATGACAAGCGTGGACCAGACTCAGCCGTGAGCTACGATCCTTCTGCATTTGACAATGGTGACGACGGCGGCGGCGGCGGCGGCGGCGGCGCAGGGCCTCTCCAGGTCTCGTACTTCAACTATTATATGCCCTTTTCCCCATATGTCAAGAAGGCATTGCAGGCAGAGGGAATACCTGAGATTGCAGGCGCAAACAACGGTCAGCTCCTCGGTTTTGCAGAAACAACAGCCACACTCGACCCGGCGGCAGAAGTGCGCAGTTCTTCAGAAAGCTCCTTCTTGCAGCAGGCTATCAGGGAGACCACGCTCCAAGTCTATCACTACACGTTGGCGAACGAAATCATATTCGATAGCCAGGAAGACAAGAAAAGGGCCACTGGTGTCAGGGTAACAACGGCTGGATCGACATACACTCTCTCTGCAAGGAGGGAAATCATCCTGAGCGCCGGAGTTGTAAGGCCAAATGACGACGTTTCCAACTGAGGGCGCCGGCGCTGACGACAGATCAGTTCAGGTCGCCGCAGTTGCTGATGGTGTCCGGCATCGGGCCGGCAGAGACGCTCCAGGCACTCGATATCCCCGTCGTTGCCGATCTCCCCGGCGTGGGACAGAACATCATAGCATGTCTCCTGCCGCCCCCTTTCCCCCCCCCCTGATATGCCTTCTGACCGGGGGTTGGTTTTTAGGACCACCCGTTCTTCGACACCACCTTCCGCGTCTCCATCCCGACTCAGACACAGCTCACGTCCAACGCGACCTTCCTCGCCCTCGCCACGGAGGAATACCTCGCCCAGCAAAAGGGGCCCCTGACCGCCTCGGCCGGGAACTACATTGGTGGCTCAATCCAGGCCAGGCCCCTCTCCTCTTTGAACTACTACTAACCCATCACCGAGGCGCACAGGCTGGGAAAAACTCCCCGCCCCTCACCGACGCAGTCTCTCCAACAGCACCCTGCACGACCTCGCCTCCATCCCCGCCGACTGGCCCGAGCTGCAATACGTCCCCGTCCCAGCGGCAGTATCAGCGGTCAACAACAATAGCTCCGGCAACAACAACTACATGTCCATGTCCGTCGTTCTCATGGCGGCGACATCGCGCGGCAACGTCACGATCAACAGCACCTCCACGGCCGACAACCCGCTCGTCCACCTCGGCTGGCTGTCGACGCAGACAGATCAGGAGATGGCCGTGGCCGGGCTCAAGCGCGCGCGCCAGCTCGCCAATGCCACCGGTCTGGTTGTTCACGACGACGACGCTGACGGGGAGCTCCTCCCCGGACCTGCTGTCCAGACCGACGCCGACATCCTGGCCTACATCCAGTCTGAAGTACGCCCCATCCACCATGCTGTTTCAAGTTGTAAGTCAATCAACAAAGCCTGTTTTTTTTTTTTTTCCCCTCCCAACCTTCTAACTGCATGCATATATATATATATACAGGCGCAATGGGCAAACCCACCGACTCCAACGCCGTCGTCGACAGCCACGCGCGCGTGCTCGGCGGCGTCCGCGGCCTGCGCGTCGTCGATGCCAGCGTCTTTCCCCTGCTGCCGCCGGGCCAGATCCAGGCAACCGTGTATATGCTGGCTGAGAAGATTGCGGCTGAGATTCTTGCGGGTGTGTAGTTAGGAACTAACTAGCATTGATATATTTATTTATATGTTTATTGTGTAGGAATGAGAAAATGACAGCTTTGTTTGAAATGTGATTGTTTATTGCTCACGGTCGTTCTATATACACAAAACAAGAAGACGACAAAAAAAAACCAGAATCATTGTTGTTCGATGTCCGATCCATTCCATCTCATTCGGTCGTTTCATTCCACTCCGTCGAACCAATTCCCCTCAAGTGCTGCGTGTTGCTGTTGTTGTTGCTGTTGTTGCTGTTGCTGTTGTTGCAATTGCAATAACGACGACGACGACGACGACGGCGGCGACGGCGAAAATACCTGGCCCATTCCAAGGTCAAGGCCAAGGCCAAGGTCAAGCTCGTCGTCCAAGTCATAGCAACACTCTGGCATTAGTCCAGGCACGGGCCCAGGCACCGGCACACAACCGCCGGCGCCAGCGAGGATACCCTGCTGCTGCTGCTGCTGCTGCTGCTGCTGCGAAACATTCACTAGTGATGAATACGGCGGCAGTAGCTGGCATGCCTGGTGAAAGTCTGATGGCGGCGGTGGCGCCGGCGCCGGCGGCAGTAGTGCATCCCAGTGCACGGTGGAGCCAGTGGTAGTTGGGGTCGTGGTGGGGGAGGGGAAATCTTGCATAGCGGGGGTGGGGAAAACAACTGCCTGGTCTTCTGCAGCAGCAGCAGCAGCAGCAGTAGTAGCAGTAGCAGTAGCAGTAGCAGTAGCAGCAAATTGCGGCGGGGGCTGGTCGAAAACGGAGATGGTGTTGGAAACGGTACCAGCACCACTGGTGGTGGCGGCGGCGGCGGCGGCGGCGGCGGCAAGGGCACGGCCGGTCTGGGAGTGGTCAAGCATGCTCCATAAAACAGTTGGCTGCGTCTGAATATGAGCAGATGATAGGCAGACGCCGCCGCCGCTGCTGCTGCTGCTGCTGTTGTTGTTGTTGTTATTATTGATCTCGCCGCCGCCGTCATTAACAGGATTAATAGTATTAGTATCAGTCACAATAGTGCCATTGCCATTCTGCGCCGGCACTGGCATGCTGATGGCGACGGCAACGGCAGTGCGGGCCTTGTTCTTGCCATCGAAGCGCTGTGCATATCTTGGGGCCAGACAGACTGTCAGTTTTGCTTGGCGGCGGTGGAAAGGAAAAGGGTTGGGCTGAGGAAAAGGGTTGGGCTGGGGGGGGGGGGGCGGATCTTTACCGATTCTTCGCGGCGATTGGAGTGCGGTCGGGGAAATACCTCTCGACAATCTCGGTCCACCTGCGTCCGTAGAGTTGCACGGCTTCCTTCAGAATCTGGTCTTCTAGAAGCGACCATCGGCCGTGGTTGATGTTGGGATTGAGCGACTCACGCCATCGCCGGGAACATTCTATCCCGAGGCAGGAGAGTATCCCCCTTTGGCGTTAGTCTTCTTGTTCTCTCTGCTGTTGTGTACGTGTTCGGTGTACGCATGCACACACACACAAGAAAAAGGAGGAGACATGCTCACGATCTGGTTGCCGTGTCTGGACGACCTGAGAAACCATGGCCCATCTATAATAAATATAGGTCAACTCTTTCAATTCTTTCATTTCAATTCTTTCAGCTCTTGTTCGTCTTTCTTCCTCCTGATTCAAATTTCCAAAAAAGGGGGAGTTGGCACCTACTTGAATTTATGCTGGCGGACGCCTTCGACTAGCAGGTTGTCCTCTTCCTTACTCCAGGGTCCTTTCTTCATGCTTGGTACCAATGCATATCGCCATCTCTTCCGACAGTCTTTATTGTTCCGGCCCGGGATGTGTGCAGCAACGAGGTGCCAGTCAATCTTCTTCCTCTCGTCCGCATCCGCTGCTGCTGCCACTGGTCAGGCTCAACATCAGCTTGGACTTGATGATTGGTGATAATCCGTATGGAGAAAAATACAGACTTACTCGATTGCTGTTCAATAACGGCCTGCAGGATCCGGTCTTCCTCCTCGGTCCAGTGCTTTGCAGCCTTGGGGGCGGATGTGGTGGCCATTCTGCTGTCGTCGGTGGGAGTGTTACACTTCGTATCTGTCTAGTATTTCTCGCTCCTTCGCTGTCTCTATATGTGTGTGATAAACAGGTCGTGATGCCGGGTTTTAAGTCCCTCCCCCCCTTAACCCTCTCCTCAAGGGTATACCCATGCTCATGCCCTGCCAGCCTTCTTTCTGCACAACATGCCAGAATTAGAATTGGATCCTGGTCTGACTTAGGGCGTAGAGAATCCGCTTTTTGGAGGACGGGCGGCGGCTGTGCGTGCTCCAGCGCACGCCCTATCCGTTGTTCTGGAAGGTTCAAATACTTTGAGGAAAAGCCTGTGATGAAAGTGGGAGTATCCTGTTGATAAGATGTTACGTCAGCCGAGTCAACGTTCATTACCTCAGTCATTGCTGCTGATGCTGCGCCTGCTGCTGCTGCTGCTGCTGCTCCCCCCCTCGGCCTCGTTTGGGAGCCACGACCCCCCTGCTCAGCCGCGCAGCAGATCAGCAGCTCATCCACTCAATTTGGGCCTTTTCTGGCACTTTTTCTCTTTTTCATGAATCACGACATGAACGACTAAGTTGCATATGTCCAAGAACTTGCATACAGCCAAGAGGAGGAAACTGAGACAACATGTGCCAACTAAGTGGGGCGGCGGTGCGCGTGGTGCAGATCGTTAGCGCAAAGCACTAACGTCCAACACGGCAAAATTAGGCAGTAACCCACGATCCGATCCGGAGGGAAGGAGCGAAGGCAACAAACAAACCCGAGATGTGTTGGTTTTTTCGTATTAGAACGGTTAGTCTTGTTATAATGAGGGCTGCTGTGGTTGTTGTTGTTGTTGCTGTTGTGTTAGGCTTGGCTGGGTTGGAGCCCCATCAGCACCAGCATCATCATCATCATGAATAATCATCATCATCATCGACATCATCGATCTTTGGTTACATTCATGGAACTCCTTTTTCTTTCTGGAAAAAAGGCAACGAAACTTACTTGGCATTTCTCCACTGTCGCATCCCTTCTCACCCTCCCTCCCTCCTTCGTGTCATCATCCCACTCTGAGAACAGCCGAGGCTTGTCTTGGGTGGCCGTGTCGTCGCGTGGCGGGCCCATTGATCAACACAACAACAGAAGTCAGCCTGGTTTCAAGTTGGGTAGCAATGGCTCCAGCAGGACAGTTTGAGAGTGGAATGTTGTATAAATACTATGGAGTAAACGTATTCAAACAAACATGGAGCCTTGAACAGCCCCATCCCGATTGGGTAAAAGGTCGTTGCCCAGGTTCACAGCCAAGACTCTACTAACCCGATAAGGGCGCTGCTCAAACTGCCAAGACCACGTCTTACGTAATCACTCCCTTGACGCCGGAGATTTAACTCCGATCAGGCACGTTGCAAAAGTTTCCATGGTGACATTGAATTATCTCATCAGACCACGTTCAATGGATGTCAGCTTCGTGCAGGTCAATCCTTGGTTTTGTCTCCTTGATTCAGGCTGTCTTCAGCATCCGGTACTTCCGTCTGACATGCGGGTCTGCTGATGAACCCATTCAAAGGGGTCGTCATTGAATGATATCAGGTTCGTCCCCAGGTGAGCTGAACACTCTCCCTCCTACCATTTCTGAATGCCATACTTGCCAACAACCTTGCCGACGTCAGCATCGCGCTCGCCCTTGATGCAGCGGGCAATCTCATTGCCGCCAACCGACGCATGCGGGGCGCCGAGCTTCTCCATCAATGCTTTATCAGCCAGATCGGTGGCCAGCCAGCCCGGGTCACCACCCCACATCTTGATATGCTGGCCCTCACGCTTGTTGAACTCGACCAAGATCATGTTGAGCGCGACCTTGCTGGCGCGGTAGTAGTCGTACGGGTACGTTGCCTTGGTGCTGTAGTAGAGCGACGACGGGTCGGTGGCATGCTGCAGCGACGCGAGCGACGTGGTCACAAAGACGAGGCGCGGGTCTGAGGATTTCTTGAGCAAGGCGAGGAAGGCATCCGTCACAAGGACTGGGCCGACCGTGTTGACGGCTAGGTTCTCGCGCAGCTGAGTCACGTTGTTGGACGACTTGCTCGACACGCCGGCGTTGTTGACCAGCCCGTCGAGACGGCCGAACTTTTGCTCCACCTGCTTGGCTGCATTGTACACCGACTCGTCGTCGGTTACGTCGATCTGGATCGGCTCCGCGCTGCCTTGTATCCCCTTCTCTGCCCGGAGCTGGGCCACTGCCTTCTCGCCGTTGGCCGCATCACGGCTGCCGACGAGCACGTGGTAGATCGGGGATGAGAGGACAAGGTTCTTGGCCGTCTCGTATCCAACGCCCTTGTTGGCACCTGTGGTAAATTGCAAGTTTCAGCTGAACTGATCTATTCGAAACGGGGCTGGTGGTTTACTTACCCGTGATGAGGATGATCTTCTGCGAGGCACTCATGACGCAGGCTGTATGGGTTATTTGCAAGAGAAGACTCCTTCTACCAGCCAGGCAACAGCGTAGATAAATACGGCACAACGCAACAAAGAGAATAATACTAATACTTCCTTCCCTCAACGCAAGGAGTTAAGCTTTCTTAGTGGAGCCCTCTCCACTCATTCTCTGGCCAGGACAGACGGAAAGGTCGGGAGACTAACCTAGTTAGCGCGCGCTACCAAGCTTGTTTCTAGTCCGGTCCAGGTCCGGCCCACGTCAAAACGCACGATTGGCAGGAGCACATCTCTCAATACACCACATTGTTGCCCTTTGATCTTTTAGCAAAGTGCTGTACGGAAGCAGGAGGTCTCGACAAGATCTATTCGTATACTCGTAGCTGGCTGTAGACCCAAGGGAAGTGACATTATCGCCGCCACCATTGGTGTCAAGCACGCAGATGCATTACCAGTTCCCACAGTAGGTTGCCCCTCCTTTGCTCCTCCCTTGCTCCTACTCGCCTCGGAGAAAGGAGATAGTGATGATTAAAACCGCAAACTCCAAAGTGCGAGAAGGTTCCATCTTGTTCGTTCTACCCCTCTGCCGTTGCCAACGCTGCCAACGTTCCCACCGACATCGCCGGGCTCAGCAGCTTCAGCAAGCTGACATCCTTGCCGAATGCTCCAAACACCCAATTGCGCAGCTCTGCGGCAACCATGCTATCAATGCCGTACTTTTTGATCGGCTGGCTGATGTCAATGTCCTCTCGTGGCACATACAGCAGCCGAGCCAGCTTCTTGTGGATTCGCACTATCGGCTCCTCGGACAGATTGTCGTTATCCATGCTGGCAGCGGTCTTGCCAGCCTCGGCGGCCGGTGTAGTAGTCGAAGAGGAGGCAAGGTGTGCGACCGACTGAACCAGGAGTCCAAACCGAGGGTCAGTGTACCACGACATGTCGGCCAGAGGATAGTGTTCTGCGTTCCCGAGGAGCATGGCGGGGTCGACGCCGGAGAGGATGTGTGCAGGATTGATGCTGACGGCCTGTCCCCCTGGTAGAGCCGTACTGCGCATCTGGTGTGTCAGAGCGACTTCGCATGAGCGCAGGAATGCATCCTCGTCTACACCGTGCAAGCCCATGCGATGGAGGTGTTCTTGGTACGCTGGCACCTCGCTCACGATGCCGACGTCCAGGATTTGGCCAAGCCCCAAGCTTGCCGCGGGCAGGGATCGCCCCCGGCGCCACGCAGCGAACGAGTCCATGTAGGCATTGGCCGCCATATAGTTGGCTTGGCTCGCTGAGCCAAGGATTGTTGTCCAGGAGCTCAAGACCAGGAAGAAATCGACTGGTAGATTTGCGGTTGCATTGTGCAAGTTCAGTGTGCCTTGAACGCGGGGTCTGACTGTGGATTGAAAGCTGTCGTGTGACATTTCACCGAAGAAGGCGTCATGCAGAGTGAGGGCTGCTTGGACCACGCCCCTTAGCGGTGCTCTGCAGGCTTGCACGGCGCGCGAAACATCTGCTGCGCTGGAGACATCGCCATGAACAATTTGCACCTCGACGGAAAGACGCTTCAGATCCTGGATGGCAAGTTCGGCAGACTTGTTGCTCGCACCGCTGCGTGAGAGGAATGTCATCTTCCGTGCTCCCCGGGATGCCATCCAGGTCGCAAGACGGCGGCCGAGACCACCGATGCAACCGACGAGAAGGTAGGATGCTTCTGGGTCGAATGACATTCCGTACGGTGCCGGCACAACATACATGCTGTCATTGTGCATATCAAAGGTGAGAATTGCACTCCTTGCTGTGTTTGTGTTTTCTGAAGAGATTGTGCCGATATCAGAGACAGCGATGGACTGTTGTTGGAGTGGTCCAAGTTTGCCACCTGTGTAGAGGTCCTTGATTCTTTTCAGCAGATTAGATATCACTATTGGTTGATACCTGCAAAGTGAAGCCAGATCAAAGGACGAGAGCGTCGCGTTTTGACTGGCTTTGCTCATGTGCACTTCATTGTGGCCCAGATCGACAAAACGTCCATAAGGAGCGAGGCATTGCAAATACTTGTCGATTTCCTCACCGTGAGTGCCCGAAAGTATTACATTGAAGCCGGATCCGCTTGTGCTCGCGAGCATCTTGTCCACGCTTGGACCCTTTTCTGAATCGAACAGATGGTCCTCAGAGAGCTCGAATCGATTGGCCACAAGGCTCTTGTTTGCCGGCTCGACAACAACGTATATCTCTGCATTGCACATTTTGGCGATCTGGCAAGCAGCGAGGCCAACACTGCTGGCTGCCGAATCAATGAGTATCCTTTCGCCGTGGCTCAGGCGGCCGATCTCATGCACAGCGTACAGGGCGGAGCAGAACGCAGATCCGATCGATGCCGTGTCTTCGCAAGTGTCTTCAAGCCGCATCTTCACACACCAAGTCTCGTCTGTGCGGATGAACGTGCCCAATCTTGACGTCGTCAGCCCAAACACTCTGTCTCCTGGCTTAACCTGAGTGACAGCAGGGCCAATTGCCGCAACGATGCCAGCGAATCCGCCACTGAAAAGTGTGGAAGCATCAACAGGAGAGTCTTGGGAAACCTGGGTTGGTCAGTAACAAGGTGGGTTAGCAGGAGACATCCAATAACTTACGTCTGCCGCCAATACCTTGACATCAACAGCATCTGCCGCCGGTTCTGTTGTCAGATCGGCGTTCTCTTCGAAGCAGACAGGATCGGATGTAGTGCCACTCTCACGCACAAGAGCCATTCTTTTATTGCGAATGTCTGCCAACGGGGTTAGTACTGGACTTGTGCGGCCCAGTGCTGTAGCTGATGGCTCGGCATTCAACTGTTCATCGGCCTCCAAACGGCTGACATAGACAATGCCCCGTCTGCAACGGTATTCGAAATCGTCACCAGGCGAGTACTTGGCTGCCCGCTCTTCCAAACATCGCAACAGGTCAAATTCATGGAGCCTGTTGCACCCAGTTCTGTTAAGATCAACCGTGACAAGCTTGGAAGACCGGTGCTCGGTGTGGATAGCACAGACAATGCCACTCATCATGCCAAAATCCGCTTGGCCGCCCTCCAGGAGCCCTCCCCTAGTCACATACAGGGCAGATTCACATGTGGTCAGTGAATCCCTTAGGTGCTGCCAGTCGCTGGAGTTGATATTGGACAAGACCGGCTCGTCGACCTCGATAAGAAAGATGGCCCGGCTTCCTTCTAGTCGTGTGGAATCCGAAAGCGATACCAATTCTGCGGCGGTACCGGTTGACTGCAAGTACACCACAAACTCTCGTACGAAACTCAAGGGAGTTCCCCAATAGATGACAGAAATGGGCTTTGACAGTGGCGCAGCGAGCGGTAGCTTGATCTCCTCGACTGCTGTGGCCATAATGACAGCAGCAGCTTCGCCTTGTTGCACGAAATGGTCGAGCATCAGATCGATACCGCCGAACCCGGACTTGGGCAGCACATCCTCCCAGATCGATCTTGTCAGGAATGGTCCTTCCGTTCTCGGGTATTTGGGGTCGGCATCGCCGTTCCAGAAGTCGGAAAACGTGCCCAGGATCATGTTCCAAGAAAGGCGTGGCTGGATGAATTCGAAGAGAACGAGCTTTCCGCCGGGCTTCAACAGACTGCGGATATTCTGCAACGTGGTTTGAATGTTGGTAGTTGCATGGATGACATTGGAAGCGATGATCAGGTCGTAGTCTGAGCCAAACCCTTGGCTTTCGGCCGTGGTCTGCATGTCGAATGGCACATAGCTCACCCCCTTGAACTGCTTGAACACATCTTGAGCAGCAGCCAGGAAGGCAGTGCCAATGTCGCTAAATGTATAGCTATTATACCCTCGCATCGCTTTGTCCCCATTCAAGGCAGGTAGAACCTCGCGGGTTGCACTGCCTGTGCCTCCGCCAACTTCGAAAATGTCGAGTTTTGGGTTCTTGTGTGAGAGAAGGACGACCAGGTCCTTCAGGGCGACACTTCCATCGTGGTACAACTTCATGTACGCGTACATATCGTCCAGCAAATGATCTTGAACCGCCGCGTGGATGCCTGTGATCTCGCCCCGGAAAATTGATGGCAAGCTTCGACACATATGGCACATCAATCTCGATTCCGGTCCATGCTCTTTCATCGACGCAGCTTCCAATCTCTCAATCTCGGCCTGGCGTTCTGCTACAGTGTAATTGACGACCTGAACTCCGTTGGGGAGTCTGCCATTGCTTGCGAGCTCGGCTTTCTCAGCCATCCACGACATGAAACGTTGCAGGTGCGGGATGGATGAGCCCTTCATGAAGAACTCTGGATATTCTGCCTTGAACTGGATGATTTGGTGGAGAGCAAGCTGATCCAGGATAGCAAGCTCATTCGTTCCGTCGCCCTTTTTGCTTGTGCTGGGATAGAGAGTCTCTTTAGAAGCGCCCGTGAGAAGTGAAATGTCTGGTCTCCAAGCCAGTCTCGTATAAGGAACCAGGTTCTGGATGGGTGGGGACAAGCCGGTATCTGAAGCCTTCAAAACAACGCCTGACGCTCTCAAGAGGTGTTCTCCATCAGCCGAATCAAGTGTCAGGCTGGCCACCAATTCGCGAGAGTTGGACTGATTAGCCTGAGCAGTTGCAATGAGCTTCTCGGGGCAGTGGCGAGGAGTGAACAGAACGAGCCTGTCGATGGCAACGGGTAGATATGCCGATGTCAATTTAGTCGCCCGGCCATCATGTCCCGCCAAGATGGCCAATTGCAGGGTAGAGTCGAGCACTGTTGGATGAATGACATATCTGGACTCCTGTGTCATCAGGCCCCGCGTGGGATCCATGCGGAGAGAGCTCTGTGCCAGGTATGACTTGCTCTGGATTTGAATGTCTGAAAGCCCGCGGAAGGATGGTCCGTAGTTGAGGCCTGCCCGTGCAAAGGCATGATACCACCGAGATGACGAGGCTGGTTTGCTATTTTCCGACAATGTGGGAGCCAAGCTCGCATCATGGCCTGAGAAAGAATGTTAGATCTTAGACTGTCAAGTGCTGATGAACTTCACCTTTGTCCAATGTCAAGGCAATTTCCCCACGCGCATGTTCAACGAAAATGCTTCGTCCATCGGCCTGAGCAACAGATGTCACAGTGAAATCATAGGTAGAAGCATAGTACTTCTTCGTGTTTAACCTCGTGGGACGAAGGCTGAACAGCACCTCAGTTCCAACGGCCTCACCAATGATCAATGCTGTTTCCAGACGAACGTGACGCAGTTCATAGTTTTGGATGGTCGAAGGGTCATTGTCATTGATCTCAGTCAGTTGGGTGGCCGCTTCCACAGCCATAGCAAGATATGCTGTTGTAGGGAATACGACATCTGGTCCGATCTATATTTCTCGTTAGCAACATCCGTCGGCAGCAAGGGAAAATACATATCACCTTGTGGTCCTGTAGCCAGGGCAAATCTTTCAGTTTCAGGACATTTCTCCATGTCGGTTCTCTCCAGTTGCCACCAGGGGAGCGAGAGCCGAGGATGTCGTGTCGTGAATGGGTTCTGAGCCGCCATTCACGCGTCCAGCGATTTTCCAAGTAGAATTTCTCATCGTAAGTCCATTGGTACTTGGGCAGGTCGACAATCACTCTCCCAGAGTCACATGGTAGTAGAGAGTTTGTTATTGAGTCGAGGGCCTCGATAGCGTTCACACGGGCGAGGTTGACCTTATAGCCCTTGCAGAACAAAGTTCCGGCCAGTGTGAGGAGATTCTCAGCACCATCCGATTTCCTAACGAGCGTGGCGCTGTACTCTGGGAACTTCGTATGCGAAACGGCCTTTGAAATCTGCCGAATTGGCCCTTGCAAGGCCGAGTGAGGCCCGATCTCGATGATTTGATCAACCGAGTGGCTGTTGACAAGATTCTGAATTGCCTGGCTGAACAAAACAGGTGATTGCAGATTAGCTCTCCAATAGTCTGCCCCAATTGTCTGCTTGCCATATGTCTTGCCGGTCACAGAGGAGACGAAGGATGCTGAACGATGCATGTCGTTACCCAGTATTGAATTGAGGCGAATCAATAATTCGTTCAGAACATCTTCGTAATCTGGTCCAATTTTTCTCATGTGGCTCGAATGGTATGCGTTTCCATCAGTCGCGAGGATCCGTGCAAATATTGCTTCTGAATCCAACAGGACTTTCAGCTGAGTCACTTCTTCCAGGTTCCCGCTCAATGTGATGCTTTCAGGAGAGTTGTAGCAAGCAACCGTCACATTTTCGAAGCGCTCAAGATGCGCTGTAATGGCATCGATGCCTGCGCCAACTGCCAGCATCGCTCCTTTTGACTTGTTGCGAGACACAGCTTGACCTCGGGCATAGGCTGTGATGATAGCTTCCGCAGCGGAGATCCTACCAGATGCATAGGCTGCAGCAATTTCGCCTATATTTATGGTCAATTAGAACTTGCAAGTTGTTACTCAAACATACCGGAAGAATGCCCGGCTGTGACAGCGGGTTTGATGTCCCAGGACGCCAGAAGGTTCACAAGTGCGATTTGAATCGCCGTGACAAGAGTCTGGGATAGCTCTGCTTGATACACCTGGCTGGAATCAGGGGGCTCACGGAGCGAATCTCGTTCTGGTTTAGTCATTTGGTTTTCGACAAGGTCTTGCTGATCTTACCTTCAATACTCCAGCTTGGGCACCCCTGAAAGCTATGGAGGATGTCATCCATATCACGAATTGACTTTAGATATGTCGGAAAGCTCTCCATCAACTCGAGGCCCATCTGCGGCCACTGAGATCCTTGTCCTACTGCGCGTTAGAAGACTGCTTTGTCGTCTGATAGTATGCCTGACTGACCTGTAAAGACAAACGCGAGACTCAAGTCTTTTGACAGGAGAGCTTTTTGGGGCGACATGTCCTTCAGCAGGAGGGATTCATTTACCTGGCCTTGCTGCACGACAGCAAATGATCGTATAGAAAACTTAGTCCGTCGACAGCCCAGCGTATATGCAAGGTCAACCAGATCCCACTCGTTACCAGTTGACTGAATTGCATCGATATTGCTCTTGAGCGTTCGGGAATTGTGCGAAGAGAATGGCAGCAGGAAGAATTTCCTGCGCGAGACTTCTGCCCTCTTGGAGAAATGGGAACCATTTTGCTCATGTTTCGTGGGGCCATTCTTGAACGTTCGAGCAGCTCTGCCGGGGGCGAGATAGTCAGCGGCTTCAAGGATAGTATGAGCATTGGCACCTCCATAGCCAAAGGAATTGACACTTGCTCGACGCAGGTCGGACGACGGCCACGGGGTATTCTGCTCAACAATCTCGAGCTTTCCCGCGCACAAATTGACTGCACAATGTTAGCTATGAAATCAGGATAGCCAACTGTACTCGTACCATTGGGGTTGAGGTTGTTGAGAGCTCGAATGGGAGGTATCAGACCACGCTCTAGAGCGAGAACCGACTTCATAATGCCCGCCATGCCACTGGCGGATTCACTATGTCCCAGGTTGGATTTGACCTGAACCACAATTAGTATGCATTAATCCGTGGATATCAAAGAGAAAGCCTAACCGATCCGATCAACAGAGGTCTCTTGACTGTCACCTTGGTGGCGAAAACGCGTCCTACAGCCTCGACTTCCAGGGGATCTCCGACTGGAGTACCTTGTTCTGTTCAGCTGGCTGTTCAGGCGTAGCTACATGTACGGCCAGACTCACCAGTTCCATGGCACTCAAAGTAAGCGGTCGATGCTGGGTCCAGGCCTGCTCTCTCATAAGCCCTCCGGATCACCTTCTCTTGTCCATCGGGATCTGGGTGGGTTATTCCACCAGTCTTGCCGTTTCTATTCTCTTTATTAGTCATAGATCACTATCACATTCGGTTGTAACTGACGCATTGATTGCAGTACCCCGAATAACTGCGCGTATAGGGTCACCATCCACGATTGCCCGCTGGAGACTTTTGACAAACAATGCACCAATGCCATCAGCTCTTGCATAACCATCTGCTGCGGCGTCAAATGTATGACACTTTGAGGTCTTCGACACTGCGCCCAGGGCTGATGAGAAGACTTGACATTCAGGGGTCAGAATCAGATTCGAACCTCCCACAATAGCAGCATCACATTCACCAGAGTGAATGGCGTTGCATGCTAAGTGCAAGGCGTACATCGAAGAGCTGCATGCAGTGTCCAGAGTCAAGGACGGACCCTGTAAGTTGAATACATAGCTGACACGATTGCTCAAGAGGGCAATTCCTCCTCCAGTTATCCCGTAAGGCTCAGGATACTCTGTATCACGATACTGCATGAGTTGGTGGTCATAGTTGAAATTGCCCACAAAGCAGCCAGTCTTTGATCCCGACACCGCATCCAGGGGCGTGCCCGAAGACTCCAGGGCTTCATATACCACTTCCAGGAACTTTCGTTGCGCTGGATCCATACTCATAGCCTCTTGGGGGTTGATGCCAAAAAATGTCGGGTCGAAGTCGCGAACATCCGCCTTGAGGAAAGCACCGCCTCGAGTGTAGAAAGATCCAGGCCGATTGGTGCTTGGGTGATACCAGGCATCGACATTCAAGCGAGAGGCGGGGAAGTCGCTGTATGCATCTTTCTTCTGCTCCAAAAACTGCCAGAGCTCGCTTGGTGTCTCAATGTCTTTGCCGCTTGCCGAATCTCCTGGCCATCGACAGGCTCGAGTTCACCGTCAGAAGTGGTGACAGAGGAAGGAGGTAGCCACTTACCCATCCCAATGATCGCAATTGGCTCAAATGCATTTTGATCAATCGATGAGCCCGGAGTGGCATTGACTGGCGCTGTCGTTGAACTATCGCTGTCTGCAGAAAGCGGCTCTATGAGTAGAGGCGCCATGGTGTCGGTGCAAGACGTTGTTTGATGACTTTCAATTCAATTCCTGAGAGACTCTTTCCACTTGATAAGGTGCCGGAGTGATCCACAATTTTGCAGTCCATGATAAAAGACTATTTGGCCCCCTCCTTAAGACCCAGGCTGACATCTCATGCTGCTATCATGCATGAGCTCCTTAGCGAGAAGGGTGGTAAGCGATGAGAGATGGTCTCATTTCTTGGCAGCGAGCGGACTGTGTCTGGATCATGTCCGGGTCTAGTCCGCGTTCAACATGGACTTGGGCTCTTCTCAAGACTCGAAATGGTCCTGGTCCTGCAGTTGTCAGCAAATCATGTTGGCTCTTAGTCACGCTGGCCTGAATTTCTTCTTGCCTGTTGCCCGTCAGACCACAGTAGTTGCGGTAACATAAATAATGCACCATATATCCACACTTCTGAGTTTTTAGCCTTGGATTTGAAGAACAAGACAACAGAGCACGATGGCCGTGGAATATGGAGAACAGTTCTATCCTGTGCCCTTTCCAGAGGGACTCCCCACCATCGAGCTGCAGTCGATCTCATTGTCCAAGTTGCTGAACGACGATGCGAACGAGGCGCGCAGGCTTTTTGACATTTGTACCCACGAGGGCTTTTGCTATGTCGACTTGACAGACCATCCAAAGGGATTGAAGCTGCTGGATGACGCCCACCAAGTGCACAAAGCCGGCGTGGAAGCCTTCAAGACCCCCATGGCGGAGAAGTATAAGTTCAAGCCACGGGCTTATGAAACTGGACTCCTCGACACTGGGTGAGCCTATACCGCCATGATCTGTGGTGATATTCGCTGACTGTGGTTGACCAAAGATACAAGGAGTTGGGGCTGGATGAGAATGGCAATTGCAACAAGCTGGAACTCTTGAATGCAAGTACCACCACTCCAAGACAGAATATCCTGAAGCCTAACAGTCCCTCCATAGATCTCACAAGCGGGCTTCTTCTCCGGGAAGGAAAAGTATGAGCTGCCCCCGTGGCTGGCGAAGCATGAGACGACTTTCCGGGCCATGTTGAAGGACGCCAATGTCATCCACAACATCATCCTGGCCATACTTGAGCGCGAGCTTGAGCTGCCAATTGGCAGCTTCACATCACTGCACCGGCTGACAGATCCGTCGGGCGACTTTCTGCGCATCCTTCATTACCCAGCACCAAAGGACGGCAAACCTTTGAGCCATCCGCCGACGCCGGCACATCGTGACGCGGTCAGCGTTGCACTGCTCTTCTGCTGGCAGGGCGGTCTTCAGATCACAAACTCGACCGCATCCGTCGACCACACAGTGGAGGAGCCCGAAGAAAGCTGGTTCTTCGTCGTCCCGAAGCCTGGCCATGTCATCCTTAATCTCGGCCTCGCGATGCAGGTGCTGACCAACGGGGTGCTGAACGCGGGGAAGCATCGTGTAGTCACGCCACCGGGAAATCAGGCCCTATACGACCGCATCAGTGTGCTGGTTTCTGCTCGGCCGCATGAAGAGACGCCGATGAGGGCCTTCAAGAGCCCGAAGATTCCACCGGGGGAGTTCGAGGAGGGCGAGACGCTTTCAGCGAAGGAGTGGGGAATCAACCAGGTTCTGAAGACGGTGCATAACATTCGTCGGCAGAACAATGAGCCTCTGGATCAGTAGAGGTATCACAGCATGGAACAAGCGTCAACCGGCTTGAATGCCTGTAAACCCAGTTTTCAATTCGCCTTTTTCACATCCCAAGACAAATACACATCCATACAGACATCATGATGCTGGATGGACGCACCTGGTGTCGAGTAGTTGGTGCTCGTCGTCGCCGACGCCATAAAGTTGAGGTCGTCACAAACACGGATCTTGCCAAAGCCAATCACATTCGTCCAGTCACGTGTCGTCGGCCCCACAATTCAACCCCCTTTTTCGCCAAATTTCTTGGCATGTACACCTGTGGCGCCTCGTTTCTCTTCCCCCTCGTTCAGCCACTCGACTTACTCCAACATTCTGGCTGACGGTCGTATACGTCCCCTTGAGACAGATGTCCTCTTCTCGAACACTAGTGACGACCCGAATGTCAACTCGGACTTGAGTTTCATGCACAACGACACCAAGTCTCACTGCATCTTCGACAATGACCAGATCGTATATAGGATGGATGGATTGATTGGGAAATGACAGAGGTTTTTGGGTGGAAGATAGCGGGTGAAGCTCATTGGACAGAATTTTGTAATTTTGTTCAGGTTAAACTGACTGAAGAAACACTTCGGGACATTAGGTTTTGGAATGATCTTTGCGACGGCGAGGATCCTGCAGTTTTGAGAATACAAAGTGGGGGACACTCCTCATGACCTGTTCCACTGTGGTGGTGGTGGTGGCGCCTCTCGTCCTATGATGCAAAAAAAGAGGCATGAGCTTGACCCTGATAAGTTCATCCAGGCTCTATCTAGTAAAACAATTAAAACAATACCATAGGTGGTCACTCTGAAGCAAAAGCCTTGCGTCCATTGCTCACTCATTCATGGCCTTAAGACTTGCCTTGAAGTCAAGATAGCCAGCGTCGCCTTCTTGCCATGGATGCTCGATCTCAACTGCGCGTATCAGTTCCACATGCTTGGCGCTCCTTGGTTTGATGCTGTAAGGATAGTCGATGGGCCGGCTGATCAGGCCAGGCACGGTGGCAATCTCGGGTTCAATCTCGTTACCGTAGCAATCAAGTGCTTTTGTGATGTCAAAGGCGGCGAGAAGCCGTGAGATGTTGATGAAGAGGCTATCGTCTGCCAGGTGCCGGCCAGGACAGACCCTGCGACCGTATCCAAAAGCGACAGTAGCCGGATCAGCCTCATTGCGAGGCGCCAGGAATCTCTCAGGGTCGAAGGCATCGGGATTTATGTAGGTCTGTGGATCGCGCAAGAACCAATGTACGGCGGGCACCAGGTATGTACCTTTCGGGATAAGGTATCCGCCGCATTCCATATCAACATCGTTGAGATGCGTCGTGCTCAGAGGCACGAGGGGAAACCATCGGAGTGTTTCCTTGACTACAGCGTTCAGATATGGCAGTTTTTCCCGATCTCCAAAGTCGGGGAGTCTGTCAGTCCCCACGACAGCATCGATTTCCTCTTGAGCCGTCTTTTGGACCGCGGGGAAAAGCATCAGTGCCAAGATGAGACTGGTCACCGATGACGATGTGGTGTCCGCACCTCCGGCATACATGATTGCGGATGTGCTCTTGATTGCCTTCAGATGCTCATCGCTCAGCTTGGTGTTGCCCTTGCCATCGGGGTCAAGTGTCGAGGCTAAAACTGACGGCCGATTGATGCCTTTGGCCATTTGCTTCCGAACAAAGTTATACGGCGTTTCAATTACCATGTAAGTGTTGGCTTTGCACTTTTGAGCGAGACGTTTGAACGAAGCTCCCGGACACCACTCGGGCAAATACCTGAGAAAAGGTAGAATATCCACAGCCCAGGACAACGGAACAAGTGCAAGGCTGAATTCGTGCATCATCTGTTCAATCAAGAGGACCAACGGATCAGCAGTCCAGGGTTTGATGGTATAGCCGTATACTACTTGTAGAATAAGAGCGCTCGCCTCACTATAATAGCAGAATTAGCAAATATTTATCCTTGAAACACGGGCCAACAGCCTATCTGTCTGCAGTGTCATAATACCAGCCTTGGTGTGGGCAAGCTTACGTCTTGAGGTGTGTAAACAACCCGGCAGGGTCGTCCAAGGTTCGCAGAAGAAAGCGGTGTGACTCGACATATTGAATGTCCCTGAAACGGGCTACCAGTGCCCTTGTACCGAGCTGGTGGTGTATCAACTTCCGATGAAGTCGGAAAGTCTTGTCGTTTGGCATGAATGAAAGGAACTCATCATAGCCACACATCTTAGCCGCAAAGGTCAGAACGGGACGCGACGCCGTTTTCAACGAGTTCTTTTCGAGTATCTCGTGTGCCATTTGTCTGTCGTGTATTACCGCCATTCTAATCCCCAACACGGTAATTGAGAAGATGGGCCCATAGATGTCTTTTAGCTTAAGCCAGTGCAGGTGGTCGGGTACGCCTTTTGGCGGGAGGTCCAGAAGATTGCCAATAATTGGGAGAGGTTTAGGTCCAGGTGGAAGGTTGTACTTGCTCTTCGTTCGATATCGAAGCAGGGCACCTCCTAGGAGGCCAAATGCCAGGAGAGCCCCGAGAGCAATGAGGACTTGTGGCATCGTGAGACGAAAAAAATGATAATCAGAATGTGATGTGGTGAATGATGTTTGCAATGATTACCAGGATTCCAGTCTATATATCGAGTCAGCCATAGCGACAAGGGTCCGGCTATCAGCACCCCAAAGCCTGTTGGGGGTAGGGAATACCTTGATAGAGAAATGTACCAAGAAAGCATACGTATATGATGATAAAAAGTGTATACGCCAATTGACGTCAACAGTGCAGTGAGTACCACGTCGTCGTTGTCGAGAGGCCTGTCACCATGGAGTTAATTCAGAGTTTTTTTCTTGGAGCCTGCTCAAACTCATGAGTGAACTCTGAGTCACTCTGTCGATTATGCCGCTTTCACTAGCCATATCGGCCAGTCATGGTTGCGTAAAGCATTAATAGAGGTCTTCAAGGTTCAATGATCGATTAGGAGTTCGATTTCGGGGCTGACCGAGCCGCTGCCGTGACGAAGCAGGCATATCCAATCCTGTCGGGTCTAAATCCCATTTATTCCTGCTCCCATCATACCGTGTGTCCAAATCATTGCTTATAGAGCCTTTCGGTATGCATTTGTGATTACCTGGCCAAGAGTTTCCAGGCGTCTGAGCGAAGATGATGTCGTTTGTAGCCAGTCACATTTATTCGCCGCAGTCAGCATTTCTCCGACAATGGATATCTATTAAATAGCCAGTCGGATCGAAGTCAGAAAGCGATCCAAGGCTTATGATAACGCTATTATCTCAGGGCAGGTTCTCTGGTCAGCAATCTGGGTAGCTATAGCAGTAAGATGCAGAAAGTGAGGCATCTCCGGTTGTGGGTGAGCAGGTGGAAGTGCAGCAGCAGGGTGGGCAGGTAGGCCGGGTGGAAGCGGAGGAGGAGGTGCTGCAAGAAGGGGAGATCAAGTTAAGTTAAACTCGCGTGCACATTTGGCCGGCTAAACGTCGCCAATATGGAAACTCTAATTTAACTCACCTTGAGACCTCACCTCAGCTTCGACAATACTGCTCAGTTTAAGCGCAGTGCGCATGCCGTCTCAACTGCCGGCGTGTCTTCAAAGGGGGTGGGTTTGAAAAGGATGGTTTGGCCGTTGAGTTATGGTGGAGCGGCAAACGTGTCCTCTTTCCAACCCATCTGCCCGACACGTTGTTCAAACGACAGCTCACATGGCCAATGGAGCTCCTCCAGGCCCTGCTTTTGGCCAGTCCTCGATGCAATTCACTCACCCATGTGCATGGGTAACTTACAGGAGCGCACACCCCAGTTCACAAACGATACACCCTGCCGATACTGTTACAGCCAGAGTTGTTGCTTCAAACTTATTCGTACTTACGTTGTTGGTGTTGACTTGATCCTGCTTGGCTGACTTCTTTCGAGCTATCACCAGCGATATCTCTTTCCTCCCCCAAAAGCTCATTGCCGAGCAATTGTCATCTTGCAGATGATCGTAGCGCGGCATTTCAAAAGCCTCGCTTTTTCTCCTCGTGTCAGCTGCTTCGCTTGCATTGTCTCATATCACAGTTGGGGCTTATTTCTTACAGGTTAATCTGGAGCTCTGGTCAATCGATTGCCTACTAAAACTAATTGGATCGATGTCCATTGGTCTTCACACGAGTCACAGCAGGTAGATAGATGCCGACGATCAAGAAAACAAAGACATCAATGATCTGACCGATGACCACAATAAACTCCTTCAACAGAAAACCCCGGCAAGGAATTTCCCCGTTATATTTCTGCTCTTGAAAATCATGAAAATTCATTGGCAACAGGTGGCAGTTCTGCCAGGCAAAAGCTCCAATTGAATCCATCCATCAGGTAGGAGTTTATAATGGATGGACTGGGGGTTCATCCATCAATTCAGCCCCGTTTTCCGTACCATGCATAATGCAAGTCGTCGACACCACGCATACACCTTTTTTTGGCGCAGGCTTGCCACATCAGACAAGACCGCATCATTGACGTGTCAGGTCTATCTCACCCTATTTCCTCTGTGATGCAGCATATACTCATCCAGTCCATACAACATGATTAGCTCAGATGCCAACTTAAGGTTAACATTTGAGTGCAACCCATGTGCACCTAGAGTTTAATGTCGCCACCAGCCTTTTCCTCGAAATAACTTTTATAACAGCGGTTTTGCTTTATTGCCTACTTTTGATTTGTAGCTCGTAGAACTCAGAGAGGCCGGTGTGGCCAATTGTTATTCCGGGAATGCCAGGAGGTCAAGGGTTTGATCTGAAAAGATGGGCAATCTTGATATATTTGTGTGTCATTCATGACAACAATTTTGCGAGAGGATAGGTATGCCAATCGATTCAGTAATTTGGGGATTCTTTTTAGCATGTGTCAATAAAATTCCACAGGAATTGAGAATCGATAATGCATTCGGTGCGAGGTTGAGGTCCAAATATGTGAACTCAAGGGATTATCATCACAGATAACATGATGTAAAGGTATAATCACAATAATAAGAGGCGATTTTTGATTGAGCTGAGAAGGAGACAAATTTCACTACGCTCAAGCACACCCACACACAAGATAGCAAAAAGGCTGCTCATGCATCCAGCGCTTGGCCCTGGCACATCTGCCAGTAGATACCTCTCATGGCCAGTAAGTCGACATGGGTGCCCTTTTCCAACAGTCTTGCGCCACTCTCAACGTTTGCGCCCTCGCCCAGTACAAAGATGCAGTCTGCCTGCTGGACGGTGGCGAGACGATGAGCAACCGCGACGACTGTCATGCCCCTGCCAGCGGCGAGCCGTTCGATTGCCGTCTGCACCAGCTTCTCCGACTGCGAATCAAGCGAGGAAGTAGCCTCGTCAAGCAGCAGGAGCTTGGGTTTTCGCAAAAGTGCGCGCGCCAGGCAAAGCCGCTGCTTCTGCCCGCCGCTGAGCGCGGTGGCACTGTTGAGACCAAGTGGGGTATCGTAACCTTCCGGGAGAGAGAGGATGAAATCATGGATCTCGGCATCTTTGCAAGCCTTGTGAACGTCATCGTCGTTGTTATTGGTTGTCGTGTTGCCGCTCTGGGTAGGCAGGCCTAGGAGGAGGTTCTCCTTGATTGTGCCATCGAATAGTTTGGGTTCCTGCGCTACGAGTGAAATGGCGCTGCGATAAGAAGACAACTCGAGGCAGGAGATGTCGGTGCCGTCGTAAGTGATGGTGCCGCTGCTCGGCTCATAGAAACGCTCGAGAAGGGAGATGACGGTGGACTTTCCGACACCAGAAGGGCCAACAAAGGCGACGTAGCTGCCACCTGGAATGGAGAGGGAGAGGTTAATAAAAATGGGAGTTGAGCGGGTAGGGTACTTGAATGAGACTCTGTCAAATTCGATCGCTGCCCCGAGATTGGTGGTGTCAGATATTGGGAGACGAGGAGGCTCGGTGGAAGCATCGACTGTATTCAACGCCCGTAGTGCGAGAATGCGGGTTGCCCCTGCAGTGCTTTGAGCAATATTCGGTAGGAAGGCGAAAAACTGCCCTGTTACCTGACTGGCTTGCACGAGCGCGGTATATATCACAAAAAATTGGACCGGATCGTATTCACGCCGCCCAAGGAGTTGGCCGCCGTACCAAAATGCCAGCGCCATTCCAGCAAGCTCGACAGAGTCTGTCAACGCATAGATAATCATGCTGTACGACGCTTTTCGTGTTGATTGCCGGATCTGGTCGGACAGAAGTGCAGAATATCTGCGAACAATGCTATCCTCCATGGTCAGTGACGTGACAGTGCGGACTGCGCTGATGGCTTCTGTTGCGAATTGGGACGAGGAGGCGAAGACTTTGCTGTTGATCTCTTCAAGGTTTGCCTCGTGTCGTATGCGAACAAATGACGCGGCCATCAATACAGGCATAATGGCGAAGATGGCGACAAGGGAAAGTTTCCAGCCAAAGCACAAGGATATTATCACACATCCGAGTAGGCTGAAGATTGACATGAGGACGAAGCCGCCATTTAGACCAAGAATTTCGTACAGGAGCTTTGGATCGCCAGACAAGCGCGCCATCAAACTGCCGGAATCGTTGCCTTCGGCATCGAAGAAGGAAATTGGCTGCCTCAGAATATTATTGAAGTAATCAACCCTGTAGGCGGCTGCAACGTGATGAGTAATTGCAGTTGAGGCGTAACCGAGAAAGAAGTAGGAAATGGCCTGTTCAATCGCCAGGATAAAGAACATGAGGGACCAGTGGTTACCAGCCCTGATTAGCTCACGTCCAGTGAATGTGAAGACCTCGATCAGCTTGCTAAATATCCAGGCCTGTAGGGGAAATGCCGCCCCGGCTCCCATAGCCGAAAGGATAGTGAGAAGATAGAGCCACCAATGCTGTCGTTGCTCATACATTAACAATCCAACGCTGGAGAAGAAGCTGCCTTTCTTATCCGGTGATCTTGTATTGTGCTCTTCGGGTAGAGTCACATCCAGACTGCTTTTAGTGTCAGATCTTGGTAAGGAGGGCTTTGCATCGCCTGCCTCAGCTTCATCAGCCACGGCGTGACTCTCAATCTGCTGGGCATTAACCAAAGCGTTGTATAGGCCGTCTTGGATGGACATGAGATACTCATGTGAGCCTTCCTCGATCTTGACCCCATCTCTCACAACGATTATGCTATCTGCTTGGCGTATCGTGGATAGGCGATGGGCAATAACAATAGTAGTCCGAGACTTGGAGATCCGATCCAAAGCAGCTTGCACAATTTTCTCGCTTCGAACATCGACGGAGCTTGTTGCTTCGTCGAGAATCAAAATCTGCGGTTTTCGCACAATGCTGCGAGCGATGGCAATGCGCTGACGTTGACCGCCGCTGAGCTTGATGCCACTCTCCCCGACCACAGTCGAGTACGCTTGGGGCAGTCGGATGATAAACTCGTCCGCAAATGCCTCTTTGCAGGCCTCGGCCACCAACTGCAGCTTCTCTGATTCGCTCACATGTTCCCACTGAGTGCCTTTGAGGCCATATGCCACGTTGTTGCATATAGTATCATTGAAGAGGAAGGGTTCTTGCGAAACGAGGCCGATCTGAGTTCTCCACCACTTGACATCAAAGGCCGTTATGTCTTGACCGCAGACGGTGATGGTCCCTCCATTACTGTACACCTGGGCATCACCCGTTCCTTCTTTGTTTGCTGCATTGTTGTCGCCTGATTCGACCACCTGGCTACTGAGTTCATACCATCTTTCCAAAAGGGCAACGATAGTGGACTTTCCAGAACCACTGGGACCTACCAAAGCGGTGGTCTTCCCTTTCTCAAAGACGGCGCTGAAATCCACCAGGGCTCTGACCTTGGTGCGGGTAGGATATGAGAAGGTGACGGAATTAAAGACGATGTCACCTTCAACAGAAGCCTCCGGGGGTTTGAGCCCACTGCCCGGGAGACTCGGGGAGTCTATCATGTCGAAGAATGATGCCGAAGCACTGATTGCTTGGGAAATAGCCAGAAGTGGAACAACGGCGCCCGACAGACTGGAAATGACCATGATAATAGAGAAGATAACAATGACAACGGCATTGATATCAATGTCCCCGCTTCTGAACAGTTTCAAGCCAAACCAGAAGGTAAGGGAAAAGGAGCAATACAGGATAAAAAAGCTGGGGCTCATCTGCACAGCGACAAGGGGAGCAAACTTCAAGCCTCGTTTCCGAGATTCAGCCACCCATTCATAGTACTTTTCCGAGAGAGGCTTTCCGGCACCAAGAGACAGGACAGTTCGGATAGAGCTGAAGATTTCTCCAGCAATTGTCGCATGTTTCTCGTCGGCTTTTACAAGTCCTTGACCAGCCTTAACCACTCTTGGAATGGTGATACTGTAGAATACAAGGCAAAAGAGTAGACAAGAGCTTGCGACAAGCGTCAGCTTCCATGAGAACTTGAATGCAATGATGCATGCCGTGATCTCTATTGCGAGAGACTGGAAAAGCAACGAAAGCTTCTCAGTGATGCCGAGGAGGATACTGTTGGCACTTGAAGTGATGGTGTTGGAAACAGAGCCAAGGGAGGTCTCGTCCAGCTTGCTAATAGGCTTGCTAAACAAGGCACGCATATAATTCAATCGCAATACAGACGAGATGCGAAGGCCAGCAATCCGAAAGCAGAACTGAAGCAATCAGCGAGTGTACTCAAGCTTCTGTGGCTCATACCGCTCCAATATAAGACAAGACAAACTTGCCGATGAATAGGTAGACAATGTACAGGCTGCTTTGGCTGACCGAATGTAGAAACTCGGCCTTGGTAGTGGATGTATTTGGAATGAAGTACGAGTTGAAGTCGCTGACCAAGGTTCCAAACACAATGTTCATCAGCGGCATCGCCACTCCCGCGCCTACTGAGCAGAGCAAGCCGACGGAAAGGAGGAGATGGTCGATGCCTTTGCCAAGGGCAAGAATCCTCCAGAAGTTGCTGATGGGCACACTCTTCACTGGTTCTGCTCCAGGAGATTGGCTGCCTTGGGCCACTGTCGCCTCCGCGTCTCTGGGCGTGGGCCCTGACGATGACTGGTTGTTGGTTTTCATGGCAACAGTCGCCCTAGCCCAGTGGTAGAATCAGGTTGATGATACCAAGAATAGGTAAGAGGCATGGACCCTTGAATGATTCTCTCCGCTGGGGATGTGTTATTAACCAGCCAAGAGACAATCCTGGCGCCTAGCGGTAATGAATCCATTTTGGGAAGGCGGTCAGCCTGAATACGAGGCCGAGTTTTGTGGGAGCACAGAGGCGAGGGCAGCAGCTCAGGCCTGGATATTTTGGCTGTCTTCTCTGGGATAGCGACCTTGTCACAGTCCTCTGGACCGTGCCATGATGTACTAAGTTGGACGAAGTCAGCAAACTCCCCCAACACCGTAGTTTCCATAATGGCCGTATATGGTTAGCTGGTCTTGGCGGGCCAGAAGAATGAATAATTGCATCACGTGATCAAGTCTCGTTTTAGCTAGCCGATCTTGGCAAACCTCGATTCGCCTGCCAACAGAGGGTCTATCATTCAATTCGATTCAAATCATCCCCAATCATTATTAGAAACCATGTAGGCCGGTAAGATGATTGCGACAAGTCCACAGAGACATTTCATTATTACCCAACACCTCGCTCAAAAACATTGTCCCGCTGAAATCACTACCGTCACATTCAGACACCGTTTGGCTCACCAAGAGGACTCAGTAGCTCAGTGTCAGCCTCCTGCTATGCACCCAGCAAATCTCTGGTGGAAACAGACCAACTCGGTGTCGTGGACACCGATCTCAAATCGAAGAGCACAACAGCCGTGCCATCCTTCCTTCTGATCAATACTTTCTTCGAGTTACAACACCTTGGACCGTCAACAGAATGCCGGATCCGGTCCGTTGTGTTGGGCATTGCAATATCGTTCCTTTGAGGGCTTCACACACACCCCTGGTTCATGGTCAAAGTGCCTCACCGCTTCTTCGTGAATATGGGATAGCCATCCTCAGTCAGGTCTCCTTGCCAATCAGGATCATAGCACTCGCTATTTTTGTCCTGAGTGGCAACATACCGGTTCCGTTGATTGGGTGATTTCTTCCCGTGAGTATTCCGCAGATGACTCTTGAGATTGTCAGTCCTAGTAAAGGCAGTTGTGGTGCAGCCAGGCACCCAGCACCTGTATGAACCTTCCTTCTCATGCACCGTCTTTTCATGACGCTTCTTATGCTCTTGTCGTTTGAAGCGCTTTTGTTTGCCCGTTGCCTTGTCGATGCAGTTCGGCCAGCTGCAGGCGAATTCATTATGGGCAATCACAGCATCACAATCTATGCCTGACTTGCCAGGTTCGGGGCGAGACTTGCGAGATGGGCCGGACCTCCGCCTGTGCTCATGGCCTCGTCGACGCAGTGAGGGGGTACCATTCCCCGCGTCAGATGCCGTTGCGGCGGACCAACGTCGATCCATAATCGGAGAGGAATTGCTGGCAGAATCAGAGGACATGACTGCGTGATCGGCAGTCTCATATTGCAATTCGTTGTCAATGTTGTGCTGAGATGGTAGCATTGGTGGCGATACCCATGTCGCCAGGTTTGCCTTCAGCAGGCCTGTGGACAACGCGCTTGTCCGGCCTCTCCTTGGTGGCTCTTCTGGGCGGCGCAGCGAGGGAGATGCTAGAGCTGAGTCGAATGCTGACGATGGTTGGGCTGTATGCCGTGGTGCTGTGGTGCAGGCAGGCCAAGTGATGAATCGTTCATCGGTTCTTGCAGAATTGTGCATCACCTGGTCGAGTCCAAAGATCTGCTTTGAGAGTGGTGCATTTGCCGCAAAGCCTGGGGGGAATGCCGCGTATTCCTGAGAGAGATCGGCTTGATTCTGGATGCCCAAGCCTATGGAAATATGTTGAGGTGTGTTCCCCAGGCCAGGCCCGATCCTTGAGGACGGCTGGTGGGACCACGTTTCGGACTCGACGAGACCAAAGTGCATCATGTTAAGCATTGTGGCCTCATCAAAATCCAATTTTGTCCCTGGTTGATAGTCTTCCTCGAAGGGCGGCTCATGGAGCTGGCCGGAAAGTGGTACTGGGCTTGGTGTTTTCATGGAGCACCATCCAGGAGATGTCGGTGATGAGTTGAGGGATGTTCGGCGTGACAACTCTCTCGTCATGACAAAATTGTGGCAGCCTGTGAAGCTCTCACCAAGAGAAGGGCACTCGGAGGGCGAGGAGAGAGCTGGGTCCAGAATGTCATCAGCTCCTAGATGGGACAAGAAGATATCATTTTCATCGATACCAAGATCCAGCAATTCGAGAGTGACTGCCATGACGGGATCTGTTGAATACAAAGCGGTCGCGCGTCTGATCACACAGGCATCAGACGCCTGTGGACAATGACCGTCTCCCTTATCTGAACAATGGACGAGGAGTGCTGGACAGGGACTTTACTCTTCCCAACGAATGCGGACGCATGTGTTCAAGTACAGAAGGCAAGGTATGTGGAATGTACCCACAATATGGGAGGCGTGGCAGGATGTGGGTGTCTTTCGTATACACCACTACATGGGCTAACTAATCAAGCAAGCCGCTCAGACCAGGTCGTTTCAAGCGTTCAAGGCAAGGCCAGACCCAGACCGTAAGAATGGAATCCAAGCCGGGTATTGAGCACCCAGCCCCTTTGGGCTAGTCAAGTACCTGGGGCTCGGTACAGCAAGGGAGAGGACGTTGCGCCGCTCAATCTTACCATCTCTATTGGAAGACAGGGCCGGTCGCTTTGACGGCTGCGTTAGGATTGTCTTTCGGTTCCTACAGGGCTTCAGCTAAGCCATGGTTGGCATATGTCAACGAGATATCTGGCTTCTGGATGACATACAGCACACGACTCTATCAGCCATATAGGGACATGTTATTTCTCTATTCAGCGCGAGGATGGCTCAATTAAGAAGTCAGGGCCAGAACTGGACAAGAGCGAGAGCGGCTCTCAAACGGCATGCAAAACTGCACGCTGTGGTCGCGATCTCAATGCACAGATTGCAAATCCGGACGGACATGCGGCTCAACGGCCCCCGGAAGATCGTTCTGGATGTGCCTTCCCCAGACGGCGGCAAGTAAGAAATTCCTTCATAACCACGTCACGGACCCCTGTCAACGCGCGGAAGGCAAACGGTGGGATGGCAGCTGCGGTGTCTCATTGAGAGGCGGCTACTATTCCCTGGCTGTTCTAGCGACTGCCTGTGGCGAGAGAACCGGCCCCTACATTACCGCCGGCGACAAGAGTAGTTCATATGATGAAATGGAGGAGCGCGCAGGCAGACAAGGCGGCACCCCACACAACACTCTCTTGCCGCCCGAACGCTCGTTCCTGTTGAGTCGGTGACAGGTTACACCGGCCTGCGGCACCCAAATCGCGAGCAGGGCTTACTTATCTTGGGGACGATTTTCGGTGTGAATGTTACTCGTCGCCAAAGCCCGTGCCAAGCCCGTGCCAATCCCGAGCCAAGCTCGTATTATGGTGCGGCACCTTCCACCTTCAAGGCGATCGCCGCGACCTGATTGGCTCCGGCACCGCGCGCAACTGCCCATTGCCACTAGTGCGGAAGGAATGCACTTTCTCCCGCATGAAACACAGACCCGAGAAGAGGCAGGAAGGAAGTCTTCCGAGTGAGAGAAGCCATAGTCAGCAGTTCCTGGCCTGGGGATGGGAAAGTATATGCGATAAGCGATGACTCGCTCAACATCGCCTATCTCCCGTGAATCCGAAAGAAGGGTCGCAGCCCTGAAACAATTACCTTGGCTATCAAGGAGAGATGGCACGGCAGGCGACGAGCATGTCCCTGATACACCCGGCCGTCGACCCAGACATACGGGAAATTAGAAAGAGAAGAGGCATGCCAACTTTGGCGGGGTCATGCAACATGCCCTGCTCTCTGAGATGGCGCGCGAGATTCCTTCGGCCTGGTATCTCGACGGGGGTGGTGGGGGGGAAAGCCTCGCTAGGCCAACGACAGCACGGACCAAACATTAATTGTGCTGTAGGTCTTATTGCGTTCATGCATCCTGGATGAGACCCCATGTCCAGTAATTGTTCCAGAAGAATTGTCATCCTTGGCCACCTCGAGAGTGGGAGAAAACCATATAAACGAGCGCATTCTTGTGCCAGCGACCGCAATGCAGCCACTATGCGACCCGCCTCCCGTTGCTGTTCCTGCAGCCTTGCCTGCACCAGAAAAAGGTCCTTTGCCAACAGAGCGCACCGCCCAAGGACATGTATGTTGTCTGTCTCGCGTCTAATAGCCCTGCCTTTTCAGACATGCAGGGTCTACCTTCTTAGCCTTTGAGCAGAGAACGGGCGGCGGCAGCAGGTCGACATGACGCATGGACTCGCTTGCGCACGGTCGCTCGCTCGCGCGCTTCTTGCTCTCTCTTTCTGTATTAGGGTCTTCCTGTATGCGGTTACAACGTCGTCAATCTCTCGAAAAAGGGGGTTTTCGGTGCGCATCCCCGGGGTTGTGGGCTCCGTTCGGACGAAGAAAAGGCTGGAGAACTTCTGACGCTGAGCACTTAGAACCGCACGGAGGTAAGCAGCGCAGTATATGGGCCGAGAAAACCCAACGCAAAGAACCCGGCTTATGTCATAGGGTCGCATTTGCAAATCGGTCGATCACACTGCACGGGCCTAGTCACACCCACTAGTCCTCATACGGTATGCAAGCAACAGTGCCAAGACATCGTCATACCAAGTTTTGATTTTTCCCTTTTTGGAAAAGGTGCCGTCTGTTCTTTTCGGTATCAAAACATACAATCCAGAAGCAAGCCACTCTCCAAAAGGTGGTGATGGTGTGTGATGATTATGATTATACGAGTCGTCGTACAAGACGGATGAATGAGAGGTTAGATGTTGGTTGACCCAATGCCCCAGTGATGATATCACTTGCTTCTTATTTTCCCTCTTCATTCAACCCAGCATGCTACATCCCGTCAGCGGTCAACAAGTACCTCCCCACCGCGGTGGCCTGTCCACCACCGCCGACAGTCGTCTCGAAGATATACCATGCCGTCATCTCGCCAATTAGCGCAACATATGGCACTGTGCGTGCAATCCTCGAAACCCTGGTCGGGCTGCCCTTCCTCTCCTTTGTCGTCCTCCTCACCAACGGCGGGTGGTCGACAACGGCCAACGTCTTCTTCTTCTACATCACATGGAGCACCCTCGTCCTGTCCCACCCGCCCCTGCGCGTCGAGCTGATTGCCAGCCTCGCCGTCCGGCTCGTCTTCTACGTGATTCCCTCGCTGGTCTTTCTCGCCTTGGACTTGCTCCTGCCGCCCTCCTCGGCCGCGGCTGAGCCCGTCAAAGCATACGCCACCCGCTCTGCCCCCTTGGCCGCTCAGCAGCGGCGGCAAGCAGGAAACGCCGCCACTACTCCCTCATCCCGCCAGAGGCTCTGGATCCTGGGCTGGTCCCTCGCCAACACCATCCTCGTGGCCCCGCTCGCCCAGCTCGCCATCGAGCTCGTGCTCACCAACTTCTTCCAGGGGCCCAGCGCCGCCGTGCGCGTCACCACCGCGCTCCCCGCCCCGATCACCATCCTCAAGAACATCGTCCAGGGCTACGCCATCCGCGAGCTCTCGACGTATGCCATCCACCGCCTGGTCCTGCATGAGCGTGGCCACCACAACAGCAGTAACAGCGGCAGTAATATCGCCGCCCGGTACCACGACGAATGGTACCACACGCACATCACGACCCCGTCCCCGCTCAGCGCCAGCTACGACCACCCGCTGCCCTACCTCCTCCTCCGCTTCCTCCCGGCCTACCTGCCCACCCTGCTGCTGCACTTCCACCTGCTCACCTACCTCATCTTCCTGCTCCTTGTCTGCGTTGAGGAAACCCTGGCCCATTCGGGGTATTGCTCTTCTGCATCATCTTCGTCGTCGTCGTCGTCGTCGTCCATGCTGCTGGTCCCGCTGGTGAATCTGTTTTTCTTGCTGGGCGGGGTTGCGCGTCATGCCGATCTGCATGCTGTAGATGGGGGGGGGAATTATGGGTGTGTGGGGGTTGTGGATTGGGTTATGGGGACGGTGGTTGATGGGAGGGTGGTGGTGGCGGATGATGATGATGATGATGATGATGATTATGAGCAGGAGGATGAGGTTGATGGGGCAAACTATCAGTATCATGGTAGACCTAGAGTCAGGGTAAGGGATGAGGGTCAGATGCCGATGCCATTGCCGCCACCGCGGAGGAGTAGGCGAAGGGTTGTTGCGCAGGGGTAAGAGGGAATTTGATAGATTTATATGCTGTATGTGTCCTGGTTATGCCTCAGTACATCAAAACTCAGTGAAGGTTCAATTGGGTTTCTCTTCATTGGGAGGAGGGGCCTGTCTTGATAGAAAGATTCGCCACAAATATCATCCCGGGCGTAAGATATTTTCGACAGCAGACCCCCAGCTCCAGATATCTGCTGCCGCTGCAATGAACATGGACATAGCTTCTTGACTGCCCATCATCTTTTATGGCTGGAGCACTGCTATGCTTCTTTTCTTCCTTTCAGCGTTTGACACAGCCTCCCAGCGTTGGATGGTACACACACACACGCTCTCCAGTCAGAAGAGGCTCGCTCCGTCACACATACGCGCGCCCTCTTCTCATCACACTTCGTCCACCTTGCTCTCTCGCTCGCGTCATCGTCAATCTAGAACTTCATCTCGTGCGGCTTCTGGCCAGATCGCAGCGAGAAGCTCGAGGACAGGTACGAGGCGAGGAACTCTTCTTTCTTGATGGCGGACAGTAATGGCTTGTCGATGCTCTTCTGGTCGGCTGCGCGAGACGAAGAAGGCTGCTTCTTCTGCAACGTATTTGTTAGTCTCTCCAGTTCGGCCTTCAGAGATTCCAAGCTTACCTCAGGCTTCTCTCCCTGCTTCAAGAAAGCCTCCTCGCCCTTCTCTTTCCGCGACTTCTTCTCCCGGGCAAAGTACTTTTCGTCTGAGATCTTCTCCACGGTCGACTTGTCCAGTCCAGACAGGTCCACCTTCGTAGATGTTGCAATCACGTAGCGGGCATTCACTCGGCGGAGCGGCACACCGTTGAGCTTGAATGGGCCGGTTATGAGGAGAGCACCCTGGGAGAGGTGCTTGAGAAGGACAACTCGCTTGCCGCGGAAACGGCCAGCCAGCAGGATGAGCACCGTGCCGGGCTCAAGAGATGGCCGGTACGAAGTTGGGCGGACGGCCTTGCGGGTCTGGCGGCAGTTGTGTTAGCAAGCGCGCACTTGATCTGCTAACAGGCGGCTGTAGCGACTTACCTTCCGTGGAAGAGGCTCAGTGTGGGTAGGATACCACTTGGAAGCCTTTTGCGAGTGGTGAGGGACGTGCCGCTCGCCCTTTCCGAACTGTTTCTTGACGGCCACGTTCGCCTTGAGAGCAGACATGGTGTCTGAGGGATCGGACGACAGCTGGGCGATCAAAGAGCAGTGATAGATCCCTGGGGTGGTGATCGACGAGAATGGTTGGGATTGTTGTGTGTGTCGACGAGGATCTGTGGCAGGCGGAGTTACAGTCTCCCTCAATTGATAATGTGCGCCAAGACCAATTTGTTCACAGTGCGGGTCCCACTGTACTCCGTACCTTTTTATCTCCTAACACCTAAGAGATGCCCGTGGCACGTGCTTTTGTTTTCGCTTCCAGCAAACATGCCAT
This sequence comes from Chaetothyriales sp. CBS 134920, assembly GCA_003693665.1. Taxonomy (NCBI): domain Eukaryota; kingdom Fungi; phylum Ascomycota; class Eurotiomycetes; order Chaetothyriales; family Domatiomycetaceae; genus Domatiomyces; species Domatiomyces catenatus. The sequence goes on from QQSL01000060.1 coordinate 93,039, forward strand.
TGAACAATCCTATCCTGAACAAACCACTTCCGCGATTGTTACATCTGTTCCAACTCCTTGCCTCTAGCCCAAGATTGTCCCTCTGTACGCCCTCGATCGAGTCCGAATTAAGCATGGGCATAATGAGCAGTAAACAGTGTGTGGCCTTTGAATTCAAACAGGTTGCTTGATACAGACATGCATGTTAGGGTCTGTACGATGATGGAGAGCCGGCCATGGAATGAGATTGTAATAATATCGTTAGGAGGACTGCAGAATCTTTGCAGAATCTTTGCAGAGTCTTCGCAGCTGAGAAGACGCTTCGCAACCGTTTTGGGTCATCACACGTGACTAGATGTATGTGATTGGCTCCTATTTGATACTCCGACCTTTGGGCAGTGCAGTCGAAGCTCCAATTTTCAGCGACGACGACATGCCTCTCCAGCAGCTAAGCATGAGGGCTCCTCTCATCAGCCATCAAATTGCCACTTACCTGTGCCTTATAGATATTTAATAAATATATCACTCAAGGGTATACGTTTGATTCTATGAATTGGGACTTTCTGTTCTCGATATATTAACGGCCACTGACACGCTGAAACGCTAGACAACCAGAGGTCTTGCTGAGCAGTGTTGTGAAAGTGCATTCCATGATTTCTTCTGGCTTTAGGGCTGCTTTCTTCTTTAGCAAATGCCGTTCAAGCCCACTTGCCGAGTAGACTCATGAGAATCATGCCAGCCAAGAGGCAAACTACACCGACTATCGTTCCGACAGGGGGCGCTGCCAGCATCTCACCTCCATCCAAGACCCAGTCTCGTGCTAACATGTCAACAACCCCAACCCAGAGTAGGATACCTGCGCTAATGGCATCCAGCGTACCAATGGCCAGGATGGTGCTCTTGTCATTGCCGTTAAAGTCATGGATCACTCCAATCCCAATAGCCATGCCAATAGGTGTAATAAGAGCATAAGCAATTGCCATCCAGATCTTGGTTCGCCAGAACGGGGCGAATTTCGACGGCAGGAGTGCAATGCGTGCGCCAAGGGCAAGGCCTTCGAAAAATTGATGGAATACAATCACCACCAGCAAGGTCTTGTAGAAAGAATCACCAGCCACAACCAGTGTCAACCCAATGAGAATACTGTGAAAGAGGATACCGGCTTCCATGACCATGACCGACAGCTTAGAGTTGGGATTTGCCGGATCGTGGGGGTTGCCATGGCTGTGGCCCAGGTTGGTCAAGTTGTTGGAAACATAGGCTGATCCTTTAGCGTCAGTGTTTGAGTCTTTGCCTTCGGCATTTGCTGCATCGGGGCCATCCTCTGAAGTCGCCAGATTTCTTGCACTGTGTCTTTGTTCTCTCACATGAATGATCCGATGGCCCACGAACTCGAAGAGGAAGGCCAAGATAATGCCAGCCATGACAATTGCAGCTGTGGTTCCTTCATACTCGAGGACTCCTAGACATTCGTTGTTGAACATCAACGAAGCATGTGTGAAGAGCTAATGATTGTCATCAGCTGATAGTCAAAGTAAGGATGCAGTCACTGGACATCTCACATGAATAAGAGCAGTCGAGAGGATGACTCCCGTCCCAAACTGCTTGACGGCTGTAAATATCAGTGCATTCAGACTCTGCGATGGCAGCTTTTTGAGCAGCATAGGCAGAAAGACTCCAAGCGCACTCGTAACCAGAATCAGGAAGAGAGTTCCGATTCGGAGCGGGATATCGTATTCGCGTTGGGTGACGCTACAGTTGAGTTCGGTCTCACTGCTGCTGCTCTCGCTACCACCAGCTGCAACACAGTGCCTTTAAAAGATAAGCAGAGGGTCTCGATGTTGCAAAATATAATGCTCACTCAACTCCGGCGTGGAAATGGCAGTCCATCTCCTCTTCGCCGTCAGTGTCGCTTTCTTCGTCAGATGTGGCTGCGCCTTCAGCAAGCACTTGGACTTCTGAACCATCGGGGGCCATGCAGTACCTTGGATGAATCAATCAGCTTGTTTCTCCCCCGTTTTAGGTTATGCTTACTGTTCATCGCCATGGCTATGACAGTCCGTATACTGAGCCGGGAGCTCACCAGTTGCCGTCGCCTCTCCAATGACCTGGACTTCTTCGCCATTGCCATTGATGCAATACCTCGATGGCTGTGAGCAAGACTCTTGTAGGTATAGAAGAAGATACTTACGTTGCTGTTTCATGAGCATGGCAGCCCGTCACAGCTGTCGTTTGGCCTGTAATTGTGGCTGAGATAGAAACCAAGTTGGAAACGGTCGACGCAGCATCCGTGAGAGTCGTAGTGTCGGCGTCTTCAGCAAGAACCTGGACTTCTGAGCCGTCCGGTGCCATGCAGTAACTTGACTGTGTCAGCTGGATAGCCGCCTCATTTCAAGCCATTCTTACTGTTCATCGCCATGACTATGACAATCTGTATATTGGGCTGGTAGCTCGCCAGTTGCTGTCGCCTCCCCAATGATCTGGACTTCTTCACCATTACCATTGATGCAATACCTCGATGGCTGTCAGAAGTAATTCAGGTATAGAAGAATAGGCATACGTTAGTGTCTCATGGGCATGGCAATCTGTCACAGCAGTTGTCTGGCCTGTAATCGTGGCTGATGCAGACACAGAGGCAGGAGCGGTGGTCGTGGCGAGTGTGGACGACACAAGATCCGTGATGGATACAACGTTCGTGGCAGATGTGATATCCGAATATGTGAATAGTGCCGTCTCTTCGCCATCGGATCCCAAGCAGTATCTTGGCGATGATGAGCAGGTGCCCAGAACAGGGAGTAATTGAACTTACTCAATTGACGAGTGATTGTGACATCCAGTGTAAGTTGTCTGAGCGGTACTGATGCTTACCAATGCATGAAGCGATAAAATGATAGACAACAACATCATGAAAGAGTTCCAGGATGTTGTCTTGAGAGCAGGCAGATGGCGTTGAAAAGTCGATGGCGCCCCGTCGGTTATTGTCCTGTTGTGGCGCTCGGTTATTGTGGCTCAAGATACTCGGTGTGTCGTTCTCTCAAGAGCAGACTCGATATATGAAATTCTCAATCACTTTCCTAACCTGTACCCAGTGACTTCTCCACGGGAAAACTTTCGTTCTCATTCGCATAATGACAAATGAAAACTGCGTGGCGATGGTGTCCCACCTCGTACAAAATGAAAAGGCTGGTGTCTGGGCTCACCGCACAGTATGGTAATGCCGAAGCTCAACAGAATCAGGTTTAGGGTGCACATATTGTGGAAGTCAACAGTTCAAAAAGTGCAATGGTGACATTGGCCAAGCAACAGGCGCACTTGGGGTAGATATTTGCGAGCTGTCAGGGCGATATTTGCACGCTCCTAAATGGTTGAAGGACCATGTTGAGAAGACATTAGAGGTCATGGAAGGTGCTCGCTCGCGCTCGGCGAACACCGAGCCAGCGGAGAGAAGCTCCCTGCTGACCTAGTTCGGCAGAATAGAACGAATAACAAGTTGACCATGCGACCAGGATATCCACTGAGGACCATTTAGCAATGAAAAGGATCAGAAGGTGTGTTTAAGGTACTCACTTGGTCTTGGCACGGATGCCAAGTCAGCGGAGCGGACTCGTCTTGGCCTGCCAATAACCTCATGATCCTGTGACCAGGTATATCCACTGGACACCATTAGTGATGCGCCTGGATGCGGAGCATGGAATGTGTGGGCAGGAGGCTTGAAGAGCAAGGCCACCAAGCCGAATGTCGATTGGCCCAAAAGCCTTGTGTCTCGATCCAGACACTATCACTTTCGACGCTTAGGTCACTCCGGTCCAGATGGAACCTAAGAGAAAGAAAAAAATTCTTTCACGGAGCTATGCGATGGTGGGTAATAGTTGCCTTGGATGGGATTCCCAGAAGATCCGAAGGCTGGATATATTCCGAGATGGCCTTGGCAAAAGAGGAGAGAGCCACGGGTATTCCAAGGTATATAGCTGAGAGCTCTGAAGCTGTGTTGAAGAAGAATCAAGACCTCATCCAAACACACAGACCTTGACTTGTTCTTCAGAGAACTGCAACTGAACTGAGCTCAATCGACATGTCTTTCCTTCTCAAGACTCTCCTGCTCACTGCAGTCAGCGGTGTGTTGGCGGCACCAACAGCCATAGCCCCAAGGACCGAGTACGCGCAATATGATGGGGATGTCGGCAGCCCGTTTCCACTGCATAGAAGCTGCAACGCCACGCAGTCCCATATCCTTGCCAAAGGCTTGAATGAGACGATTGAGCTGGTCACCGTTGCCAGAGACCACGTCTTGAAGTATGCCAACCAATCCGAATTGTACCGGAAGTTCTTTGGCAACAGACCCCCGTACGAGGTCATTGGAGCATATGAGCTCGTCATCAGTGGAGAAAAGTCTGATGTTCTCTTTCGATGTGACAACCCTGATGGCAACTGTGTCTTCCCAGGTGCGAAAGCCAGACAGGCAAATGATTTAATTCAGTCACTGACTTCTGATAGACTGGGGTGGCCACTGGCGAGGAGAGAATGGCAGCAGTGAGACGGTGATCTGCGATCTCAGCTACCAGACACGCAAGTCGCTGGACTACATGTGCATGCTCGGATACACCGTTTCCGGGCAACCGGCCAACACATTCTGGGCTTCTGATCTTCTGCATCGTCTCTTTCACGTACCTGCCATGGGTTGGGAGTATGTCGAGCACTATACCGATGACTATGCCGAAGTTATCGATCTGGCTGCCAATGAGACTTCAAGTGAATCCACCCACGACAGCGACACGCTCCAGTTCTTTGCTCTCGAGGTTTACGCTCACGAGATCGCTATCCCTGGAATAGGCTGCGCTGGCACTGTCGTAACAGAAGCGTCCACCACTGCGCCACAGACAGCTTCAGAGACAGCTTCACAAGCAGTTTCAGAATCAGCAAGCTCAGAAGCTGCGTCGACGACCTCCGCTGCCATCTCGGTGAGCTCCGCTGCCACGGAGACAACCACAGCTGGAGCTGTAAGTATAAATATCCTGGAAGCAAAGAAAGGTCATTAACTCATGAATAGGAATGCCATACTCATGGCGACGGTGAAGTTCATTGCTCATAGGCGGTCTAAGATGGGAGACCTTGGTCTTTAAGCTGTCAGTCTAAAGAATGTGTGATGACATGAGCAGGAGCCTCCAAGAGCGCAAGCAGCATGGAAGCCATGGAAATCAAGGCGGAATCATTTTATACACGGTCCTTGGAGAATAGTAATACAAATGATAGTGACTCAAGTTGACACCGGTCCAATCTGGAGAAGAAACGAAGTAGAAATAGGAAAGAACTGCCAAGGCCTGAACCATTACCCGTAATAGATTAGCGTGGCTTGGCAAAGCCCGAGTAATCATCTCCCTCGATGTTGCTGCGACATCAACATTCTCCTAGGCAATCATCACTCATCATCATCGTTGTCCGCCATGTCGATTGCTCCGCTGATCACCTTCAAGGCCGGTATTTGTGATGTCGAGGTAATGGCGTGCCCTATATCCACGGTAGAACGGCATCTAACACGACTCGCTCGAATAGGGCACCAAGGTGAAGCCTCGAGCCACGCCCGGCTATATCTATCTCTTCCACGACGATGACTTTCTCCATTTCTGCTGGAGGCCGCGGACCAAGCCGCTGGACGAACCCGAACTGGACCTGATCATGGTGCCGTCCGACGGCCAATTCGCACCCTACCAGGCTGCCTCAGACCACGACCCGCACCCTGCCAAGAGGGCGACGAACGGCCGAATATTCCTGTTGAAGTTTGCGTCGAGTCCAGCCCGGCACCTGTTTTGGCTTCAGTCCCGCAGCCAGCACCCGCAGCAGGATCAGTCGTGGTTCAGCCCGCGTGATCTGAAGCTTGGAGCGATAGTCAACGCATTAATGCAGGGAGAAGATGTCGATGTGCGAGAGGAGCTGGCGGGCACGTCCAACGGCCACCGGGGGCAGGAGCCCGATGAGGACGAGACAATGGAAGACGTTGAGGGCACCAACCATGACCATGCTTATCATGCAGGCGGCGGTAGTGGCGGAGCAGGCCCAGGTGCTACAGGCGGAGACATTCGCGAGGAGGGCGAGCAATCGCGAGAAGGGGGTGCTGATGGAGGCAGAGCGTAGGTAAAGCTCCCGTCCGACAATCTGTTCCGTTTGCAGCTCTGTTTCCACACCTCGTGCTGACTCGAGCGTAGAGCTGCAGCCGGTGCGTTTGATGCAAACAGCATTATCCAGAATTTTATCAATTCGGTGCCTGGTGGCAGCCAGCCGCAGCAACAGCAAGCCCAAGGCAAGCTATTTACAACATTGCAGGACTTGCTCGCCACACCCTCTACCATCGCCTGGGTGGACTCCCAGTCGGTTGGTGAGGAGGAAGTCGACAGTCTGCTTCAGTTTCTTCCTCCCCAGCTCGCGGGCCTGGCCGCTCGTGCAGCAAATCCGGATATGGAGGACGAGATCGACGAGGAGACAGAGGCAGCTCTGGTCAGCACCCTGTCGCTTGACCAGAAAAAGGACATTCTCCGAAGAGTATTGAGATCCCCTCAATTCAGTCAGTCTTTGGCCTCTCTGACTATCGCGCTGAGAGACGGAGGTCTACCAACAGTGAGCGGAGCTCTGGGCATCCCGGTCAAGAATGATGGCTATATGAGAAGAGGCGGAGTGCCACTCGGTGGCGGCGAAGCTGTGGAGGCCTTTGTCGAGGGAGTCAAAGAGGTAGTAAAGCAGCAGCATCAGCAGCAGCAGAAGCAAGAGCAACAACACGGTGCTGATGATGACCAGATGGATACTCAATGACAGATCCCTTGATGCAGCCATGAAGAAACTTGCTTCCCGTCAGAGCGAGTTCGTGTTGTTTTAGAAGAGAATGCAGCCTCAATCATCGTCGCTCACCACCTCGGCTCGTCCATCCGGAGCCAGGTACCTTTTCTTGGAGCGATACTCGACCGACTCGAGCCGGCGGTCGAAATCACTGCCATAAACGTCCTCCTCCTCGTCCTCCTCGTCTTCGTTTTCGCTCTCACCCTCGTCTTCCTCTTCATCGTCCTGTGCTCCTGGATCATCTTCCGTCTCCTCCTCATCCTCATCCTCATCCTCATCATCAACGTTGCCGCGCAGCTGCTTGCTGAGCAGTTCCTCTTCTTCATCCAACGCCATGCTTTCTCCCTCTTCTTCTTCTTCTTCCTCCTCCTCCTCCTCCTCTTCTTCTTCTGCAGCCGCCGCCGCCGCCCTGCTCGTCGTCCGCCGCGCGCGCTTGCTCAGTGGTTCACCATCCACCTCTCTCTCTGCCGCCGCCGCCGCTGCTGCTGCGGGAGTATCCGCCGCCGATGCAGTCGCTGCTACCACCGCACCAGCACCGCCCGCACTCTCCCGCGCCTTGACTTTGTCCCTATACCCTTTCCGCTTGCCCCGGATCCCTTCCTCGTACACTTCAATCTCCCTTTCCAGCCTGCCCTTTCTCACCCCAGTCGTTGTCGTCGTCGTCGTCGTCGTCGTCGCACCCGTGTCCGCCGTCGTAGAACCCCCTTGCGCAGCAGCAGCAGCAGCAGGTGCAACTTTTTCCTCCTCTCCCCCTCGGCCCCCATCGCCCTCCATATCATCGTCATCATGATGCTGCAGCTCCGACGCAGCACCCACAGCCAGGATGCTGTCAAACTCGCACTCCCTCAGCGCCTTGATCACATCCGCCGGCTGCACCGTCTTGCGCGTCGCCAGCTCGTTCGCCTGGCTGGCCAGGTAGCTCACAAACACGGTCGCGGACCGCGTCAGCGCCAGCAGCGCGTCCTTTTGCAGCGATGTGTTGGGCGGCAGCACCCCGCGCGCGATCCGGCTGATGAGCGAGCGCGGGAGGACGAGGTCGTCGATTCCGAGTTCGTCGCTGTTGTTGGTTGTAATTGTAATTGTATTTGTATTATTGTTGTTGTTGTTGCTGTTGCTGTTGCTGCTGTTGTTGATGTTGCTGGTGGTATTATTGGTATTACTATTGCTGCCATTGCTGTTGTTGCCGTTGCTGTTCGTATTGGCGGCGTTCGACTGGGATTTTCGCTTCGATGTAGTAGTGCCTGGTGTCGTTGTGGCGGGATCTGCGGCGGCGGTGACGGTGGTGGTGCCATTGGAGGTGGAGGTGGTTGACAGCATGGATACGTCGGCGGCGGAAGAGGTGTCGAGGGAGGTGTTGCGTTTCGGAGGAGGCATTGTGGGAAGAGGGGCGTGTGGCTCGTTTAAGCGGGTTGCTTTGGTGAGAGGAGAGGTGTGCAGAGCGTGGAGTTGGAATAATTAAAAAACCGAGTTTCTATTATCGATACCCTGGCGAAATATGGTCGAGGTCAAGATTCCTTCAAACACGATATAAACCAATCCTTAATGACTTTTACTCTCTCCGTCACACGGTACTCATGTTTGCATTTCGTCGTTGGCAGTCCCAGCCTCAACACCACTGTCCCCCCACAACCCATCAAGCTTGAATTCAGCTGCCCACTCCTTTACAATCTGTTTCTGGTCTGCGCCGGTGGATACAGCCGACCCACTGTCGCCGGTCATAATGACTTCGTCGGACACTGGCAGCTTCGGGGGCTCGGTCCAGCCCTGGATCCGGCCATCGCGCCAGTCGGTGATGACAGCCATGGCGGCCGATGAGAGGTTGGGAACGCCGCCCTTTCCCAGACGCCCGCGCTTGCGAGCGACCTGGACCAAGAAGTCGGTGACAGTGTCTCCATGAGCGAAAGGTGCGAGAGCGCTGACGCCGTACTGCTCCAACAGCTTCTCATACAGGCTTGGTGAAGAGGACAGTCGCTCCAGGAGGAGCTTGATCGCCGGCAGAGGATCAACAATCTGACTCGGTGGTAGGGCATTGAGGAGGATAAGCCTTGCCTCGTGCTCCGTCCTTCTGCGCTGTTTGCTCTGGCCATCAGAGTCTGGGCTTGCGGGGAAAACAATGCCAGGCGAGTCGAGGACTTTCAACTTGCTGTCCACCTTGACTTCCCGCAAGCTGGTTGTGACGCCCGCTTCAGCACCGGTCGGACAAGCTGAGCTCTGATTGCCCTTGTTGAGCCGAGAGGTCAGAGCATTGATGACTGATGATTTGCCCACGTTGGGGTACCCGATCACACCGACAGCAATGGACCGCTTCAGTTGCTTTGAGGCCGCGTACGACTTGAGCGATCTCAGCAGTGTCTCCGAGGTGTTTCGGATCGTGAATTGCTTATGATCGAACGTGTGAGCGTTTGAGGCTGGTGTTGATGCTCTGAGCGGGACAGTGGGGAAATATCGGCGGAGGTAGGTCAGCCAGCCCTGGAGCACCGGCGGTGGGACAAGGTCGATCTTGTTGAGCACGAGAATAAGGCGTTTCGATCCCGAGTCTGCCGACATAATCTGTCGTTCGACCTCCTTCGATCTTGTACCTATTGGGTCTCTCGCATCAAGCACATAGAGGATAACATCAGCCGCGTCCAGCACCTGTTTGAATATCTTGTCGAACGCTTTCCGCGATGATTCAGGAGATCGGTAGTCAGTATCCATGCTCGGAGAGATCTGCACGGCGTCTGCCTCGTCGTCGGCGATATCGCCACGCACGTCTGCTCCGTCGTATTCGGCTGCTCGTGCCTGTGCCGAGGCCAGCAATGCTGCCATGGGGTTTGCGCTGTCTTCATCGTGGGCATCTTGTTCCATTTCATCATCCTCTTCCTCGTCCTCGTCGTCTTCCTCCATCAAGTCATCTTCTGGATCGTCCTGAGGTGCATTGGTCGCCGTTTTCCTGCTGGATTTGGCCGCGTCTCGCAAGCGTTGTGCCTCTTCTGCCTTTTTCCGCTTCTTCTCCTCCACCTCCTCTAGTATCTTGTCCTTGAACGGGAACAGGTTGGGAATGCCAGGGTCCTTCTTTAACCTCGACTTCCACTGCGGGTTTTTCTTCGCCTCTTTGCGTAGTTTGCGCTGCTTGGCCGCACTGGCCTTCTCAATCTTATGTCGCAGCCGCACTGGCTGGCGTTTCGACCTTGAGAAAGGCTTCACCATTTTGCATAAGGCCTGTAGGTCTTGCAGTGAGCAAGCGCTGGGTGGATTCATGTAATAGAAAAAAGTTGTCGCAAAGCATACAGTCTTCGGGCTGATCCTTTCTAAGACTACAAACGAGACAAATATGCCAAGCACATCGCCCATCAGTAGGGCTTGGCGCCCTCCTTACGACTCTCTCTTCGGATGACGAACTTGTCAGAGTACACTCTCACAACTGTTAATGTCTGCTATGTCTTCCATGTCAATACCGCTCCAAACTATCCACGAGGCCGCTTTCGATATATCCCTTGCATTCTGATCGTCGTAGATCCAGCCATTCCTGACTCTCGTTCGCCGAGTTACCTTGACGGCCGGCACATACTGTTTTACTTGCGAACATCTCTCATTCTTTGGTCAACCCTTTGCATGACAATCTTCCGACATTGATACCTTGCAGTTTGCATGTCCGAAACAGATATTTCGAGGATCGCTGCAGTTTTTGCGAAGACCCTTAGCAGAGAGTGGACGAGGAAAAAAACACCGCATGGGTTTGACATAGCTCTACAAAAAGCACAACATCTATCAGAAACCGACACTGAACGGATTTTACTCAACGCTGGGTTTAAGGCTTGGATATCCTACTTTGTCACGAGGCAAGGCAATTCCAATCACTACATCGGTCGGGCAGAGAACCTCTGGGCGATTGATGCTCTTCAAGCACTTTCCATTGAGTCTCAAAAAGCGGTTGCAAAAAGGCTTGTTGATACTCCGACTCATGTGAGTGTTTTAGATGCAATAGAGCAATTGCAGAAACGGCCAAGGCGGACACGTAAGTTATGCAGAGATTGTACGTAGAAATGGCTCGCGATACGAAGCCACTCAGATCTGCCAAAGTCAAAGCTCTGGAGCAGATATTGCAATGTAGAACTTGCTGACTGTCACATCCACTATGAAATTCAGCAGCTTGTTATTCTCTGAGTTGGACTTCTGGTGTTGGTGGTGAATGAAAATAACTCACCAAGCAGGGCTGGTCAGCCAATCACTGTCTTTACGGCAATGGGGCTTATTTCAAATGGGTACATGCACATTGACCACAATTGGCGGTACAAATGTTACAAGATAGACCAAGTTACAACAATTCAGCACAAAACATGACCCAGGTATACACAATGCTGTTGTTGAATCACCATCTTTTCTCCCCCAGCTGTGTCAGGCTGGGGGATGGTCTTGTCGGACCGAGGCACTGTCAATTGATAACCTAGTGCTTGACTTTCAAGCTGTCAGAGTTCTCTCGCCCTCAAAGCGACAGGACGATCAGCAGGACGGCGTAGCATCAATCAAATTGACTCTGCACCTCTAGACAGGAAAGATGCTATGGCTGTCATTCGCTGGGCACGGGGACGAGCTAGGCGGACCCATTGCCCTGGATCTGACGGATCATACTGGCATTCTGTGTGCGACGGTGGACTTGGTGCTTGTACTACCCTTCCAAAGCTGACTGCCAATCCTCAACAGGGGTTGCGGCGGGTGTCTCTATTTGCCGGAAGCCAGTCAAGATAGAATTTGATCACAAAGACAAAAAAACACAGGATATAGTACAGTGCGTCCAGATTGCAGTTGACGAGGGTCCTGTCTTGCCGCGTGCGGCGTGCCACTTGTTAGATGGACTGTCTCATAGACTCATGGCACCCGGGCCGTGGAGGCATCGGGTACCATTCCTTGGAACAAAAGGAACTCTCGTCCTAGCCGGGAATATTGTGGCTTGTCCAAGGAGGCGCTCCAAGTGACAGAAAACAATGACAGCAAGCCAGAGAGTCTTTGCCCTACAGTCTGCGTAGGCAACGCCTCGGAATGGGTAACGTCGCGAGAATAATCGTGTTTGAAAGCACCCATGTCAGATGTCAAGGTGCAGATTGGATCCTGCAAGATCTGCAAAGCTTCATAGTCAAGTGATCCCGACGGAGTGGTGTGTAGATTCGACCTTCCATTTTGCCGAGCTCATGTGTCTGTTCTAGCATCTCTAGGACAAGGGGGCAGGCATAAGACGAGGAAGCACCTTTGAAATTGGGCTCACGCCTTCAAACCTAATTAGTTAGACATTTGTTGCCTCCAATCGCAACTCCTGGCTCGAGCACCAGGGCAGAGTGAGAGTTGATGTATTTTCAAATCTCTGGAATGTAGAGAGCTTGGAGCTTGGAGATTGTGGGAAGTGTACGGTACATAGAGGGACTGAGTGGCAGGCATGTCGTTTGTACTGTTCGTATGTCTCGGGCGTTGTCCCTCCCCCCTGACAGTAGTGGGGATGAAGGATTTGCTGCATCTCGCTGACGACCAGAGCGAACTCGAGGTCTCACGCCAGTTGTAGGCTTAACTTATAGCAGTTATGGTGCAGCAATGGATTAGTGTACGATATAATTCTTCGGCTCTCGGATGTTTCCAGCATTGTCCCACTCTCAGTGGACGCAAAGTAGACGGGCCAATGCATGCGCGACATGGCTTCGGCTCCAGAAGGGTGGATCGGAAAAGGCCAGGCTGGTCCTAAGTTTGGGTGACTCCCAAAAATTTGCACGAGGGGGCATTTTTATTACAGTACGGTCCGTACATGTGGGAACCTTTGGGCCCGAGGGTCTGTTGCAGTCAACGTGGGCATATGTGTATAGTACGGTACCCGGTAAGTTACTCTGGTAGCGAGAGGAGCCGACTCAGGTTAAGGAATCGGGTGGGGGGAAGTGGAGCCGGCTGGCCCACACACCGTTGATGATAAGGTCTGAGAAGCTGCGGCGCGCGCCGGAATGTGGAGTGATTGGCCAGGACGGAAAATTGAGAATGCAGAATGCAGTGTGGTGTGGCGCCAGGCAAAGGCTCCACGCCACCCGACAGGGACCAGGTCACAGTGTGCTCCTGTCGTCCCGAAGTCGCAGGCACAGGAAATTGGGGAGAAAAACAAGTGGAAGTGCCCCCTGCATCAAAGCCCTTGACCTCACTTTGTTCGAAGCCAGACGGGCTGAGGCAAGACACCCAGATGCATGTGCCCGCACGGAGAGTTGTGGTCGAGGGCGAGTCTAGTCATGACACGTCGTAAGCGTGAGGGAGGGCGGGCGGCAAACACCGCTCTCTGCCCGTCCGTGTGTCGTGTCTTTGGCAACCACCCCACCTTGTCGCGCGCTTGCAGGAGCAACCCCGCGAGGTGACTGGAAGGAAGCACTCACGCTCAGCACTCAGCACACTGCGCACTCGCAGGCTTGGTTTCTACTACTGACTTAACGTCCAGACTATAGACGTGATTTCGTATTCTCGTGGTGGCAAATCGCAATCGCGAAGCGTAAAGTATGGAAGTCCGGCCGCTGTGATGATGGCTGTGTCCTTTCGTTCTTTTACCTGTACAACCAAAGAAATTGACGCCACAGCTGCAGGTACCGGATTGTTGCAGCCCCAGGCATTCCTGCCGCTCCTGCCGCTCCTGCCATTCCTACAGTAGGCCTTCTTGGGTAAAAAGCGTCGTTTACACAGTATTAGACGCAGCGGCCCTGACTGACTGACTGATGATTGACACCATTAGACCATTAGACTTTACGTGTATGTGACTGTGGCCGTGCGGGCACAAGGTAAGAATAATCATCGGCCTGCTCCCATCTGGCAGGTTGGCAACTCGCTTCTCGCTTCGTTCTGGCTGCTCGACACGGGCCTTGGCTGCTGGTTGCTGGCTGTTGAGATTCTGACACAAAAGGCCTCTTTGGTAGCCATGACACCTTCAGCCCCCCTCGGAATCACATTGCACGGCCCGGGGGCCAATCTCGCGGCGGCCCCAGCTAGAGGTATAAAAAGTGGTCCAAGCGGGCTCTCAGTCATTTCGCGAGAAAGCTTGCGCCCAGACAGGCATAGTCACAGCCTCTGTCAGGGATCAAGCGCCATCGTGGGTTTGCCCGTCGCCGCGCGCCCTGTTTGATGCTTTTTCCCTTTGCTTTGTTCTTCACTAGCAGCCCAGGCAGCCTCTCTCCCTCGCCGAGAGCCGCGTGGACCTGCTGCTGGGCGAGCGATAATGCCATAGCAGGTGCCCAGTGCTTGCCCTGTACCGTAATTCAGAACATGAGCTGGCACATCTCATCTTGTGGGGGCAGAAATGCGCCCCGATAAGCGGCAGGAATGGCTGCCGCCCGTCGTGGCTGGAGCTGCCTTGCTTGCCTTCCATGGTGCAGGTCAACAGCCCTGAGCCCTGAGAGTTGGGATAGCCTAATTGTAGCCAATGACAGACCTCCCTATCTGAGGAGGAATTCTCAGACTTCAGATCTTAGATCCCCCCCCTCCGGCTCTCCCTGACCGTACCTCGCAAAATCCTTCCAGTTAATTCCCGGTCTTTCTGTTTCTCTATTCCCGCCATAGTAGGCAGACTCGTCCCTCAAACACGTCGTCGTTTTATTCTCCGCCCAGCGCCGACTTCTTTCCATCCCTCCTTGAATCCGGGCTCCACGCTTTCAGTCGCTCTTTCGCTGCACCCAACCGCTCGTTTCGCTGCCGGCTTGCTGGTCGACTGTCGGCTCCTAGCCCTTGGTCTGCCGTCGCTCTTTATCCTCCTGTCTGAGCCAACTCCTTGCCCGAGTCCGAGCCGAGTCCGTTTGCTGGGCCACTTGGACGCAGTACACGCCTGATCTGCCCACCTGCCGCCCAGGACCGCCGCCAGCGACACGGGTATGCTGTCAACCGCCTGACGGCTCTTCCACCGTTCTCGGGTCCGGCCTCTGCCTTGCATTGACGCCCCTCGACGGCAAGATGGATTATGTGCAGGAACAGTTCTCCTATGTTGCACAGCCGCACCCGGAGCAGATCTTCTACCAGCGGATGCCGTATGCTGGTTTCCCTATGCACCATCAGCCTGGACCACATCAGTTGGAGGAGCTATACCATCGCTACCCACATCCGCACCCAGACTTCCCCGATTTTGTCCCCTATCAGGAGGAATATGAAGAGCCTGGAGAGGTTTCGACCAGGCCACGCCTGACCAGGGAGCAGGCCGAGGTGCTCGAGGCCCACTTTCAGGCAAATCACAAACCGAATAGCATGGTCAAGCGTCAGCTTGCGATGCAGACTAAGCTCACGCTCCCGCGAGTTGCAGTAGGCCATGTCCCCAATTGCATAAGTGGAGAAGAGAAGCTGACAGGTAGCAGAACTGGTTCCAGAATCGAAGAGCCAAGGCCAAGCAGCAGAAGAAGCAAGAGGAGTTTGAGAACACACAGGCACAGAGCCAGTCGACGGTGGCAGATGACGAGCAGGACGACCAAAGGGACGACCAGACCACGCCAGATGCAGCCTCGTCCCAACCACGAGAAGAGACCGAAATGCCTGAAATGCACAGTGGCCGGTTTGAGGAGCGGGATTCTCGGTCATCTGTCGATCAGGCATCTGCCCAGCAAGCCAGTTGGGCCTCTCTTCAACGAGCTCTGCGACAAGCGGAATTGGTCAAGAACCAGCATCAGGTCCTGACGTCGAGCCAGATGCCGAGTCAGGTGTCCCCGGCCGATCAGCTACAGCGTCAGCAGACAATGCGACCTCCCGCGGCCCCGTCGTCGACCCAACTGCTTGGAAGCGTCGCTCCATGGCAAGCAAGGGGCTCGTTGATGGATCCTTGGACACCCGGTCATCAATTTCAGGATACCGGCTTCGACTTTGGTTTTGATCAGCCGCCACAGCAGGCTGAGGTTGCCAAGGATAGCGTGCACCAAGCGGCCACGCAGACATATGTCTCAGCTCACGATGGTACTCCCCACAATACTTGGCAAGCTTGTGTGCCTAATGGTCCCGCAATGGTTACAAATGAGATGGAGGCCCAGTACCTTGGCGCGCAAGAGCTGCCGCTCCCACAGTACCCGGAGTCCCGACGCGGGTCCGCGGCCGAAAGCCTGACGGCAAACATGGACACGTTTGCTCTGGCCGCCGATTCACCTCAGAACGGGCTCGGCTCGGCGGCCCGGATGACGGGCGAGCCGGTTGAGGCTCCAGAAGTCCATCTCGATCTTGCTGCGCGACGAAACAGGCCTCGGCCTGCTGCTCTTACATCGGCCTCACTTCGAAGCCGGTCTTACGGGGCAGCTACGTCAATGTCACCAACCTTCAGGGCGGGAATGCCGATGGCTCCAAACATGGTGCGCCATGTCAAATCCCAGGGTCACAGCCTGAATGCACGTTTCACCGGAATCCGGAAACCTCATTCTGCACAACGGTCACCGATCAACGTGTCGACGTTTGCAGAGGCAGAAACATGGGATCGCCTGATGGCACAACAGGCTGCCAGGTCTGCAACTTCACAACTACAGACTTTTCACGTGGATAAAGTGGATGCTGAGCCCCTTCTTTCTGCTCCCTGTCCCACTGTCAACACTCAGCTGCCGTCAGAGGATGGCCAGGTGCTCGCGCACAAACTCGACCTGGCAAGTCGATACCAACTGCCGACCACACAGCATCTCACACTGTCAGCAGTGTCTCCGCCTGTAACACCTTATGCTCCTGAGTTTGCGCACATGCCACAACAGTTGTCGATACCACCTGTGTCAGCTCCTCCGCAATATGCTAATTTCCCCGACTATACTCCACCATACTCTGCCGGACCGTTGACAGAAAGCAGCTGGTCTGACGCGCCGCTCAATTCGCCAGAGGTCAACAACATGTCTGGTATGACATATATGCAGTCGATACACGCGGTGCCTAAAATGGACAGCCCTCACTCTCTTTTCCAGCACTTTGTGCTCCCGTCCGACAGCCAGCCGGATCGGAGCTACTCGATCTCTACACCTGAATCCAAGAAGACGGAATTCTTCATTCAAGAATTTCCTAATCAAAAAGAAGAACACGCCCACATCGCGCAGCAGCTCTCTCAGAGCCGGCCGAAGAACTATGTGTTTGCGAATACAGCTGCGGTGGATTATGATCACTCGTGATGCTTGTGCGATATCCTACTATATGCAACAGTCAGTGGTGGGATCATCTGTGTGTACCAACTATTTCCTCGTCACGGTAATGAGTAATGGGCTTGCCTGGGTTGGCTTAAGCGCAGGGGACCAAGCCTCGGGATTTTATGAATGGGTCTAGCAGCTGGCGGAGTTGTCGTTCTGGACGTCAGTACAGCCGAAGTCGAAATTTCTTTGCCTAGCGAATGTATCACCAGTGGATTATGGGACGATGAGCAGAGGTAGACTGCCAAAGGGGCAATAATCCAAGTTTTTTTTGAATCACAACCGATTTTCCACCTCGCCTTCCGTGCTGGGATGTCCCGGCCGTAAAGTCGAGCGCGCCAAGTAGAGCGAGCCGAATCTGATACATTGAACTTTGGTCCAGAACCCTGAACGAGAGTAAGTTGAAAGCGGCAGAATCAGCGTGGCTGTGGGGAATCGATAGAGAGGTATATTATGGATAAAGACGTGAGTTATTATGGAGTATGAGACGGAGGGCATCTTATATACTTGTACATGGATAGAGCACACACACGGGGACTTCCCAACTCTAACTTGTGGGATATAAAAGTGAAATAGAGAAGGACCAGAAGGTGGAGAAGGTGCGAGGTCTCATACAAGGCGGGCCCGCAAGTGGTCTTTTTTGCTTTTTCCATATAAAAATTCCCTGCCACTAGAACCTCTCCACCGTCTCAAAGTCAAAAAGCTCATAAATTAAACATTTTAGAGTAAAAACCTCTGAGTCCACAAGTTGTCTATTATTGTTGTTGTGATTGTTATTTCCACATATAACCCGACAAAAAAGAGGTGCGCCATCTTGAATGAGGTAATTACTTTCAAGGGTCTATCACTGACCGAGGTCCACCAGGCGGTCGTCTTCTCAACCCCTGGTACCCTTGGATCCGACGGGATTTTCAAATGGCCTTTGTTCCATCTCACATCAGCCCGATTGTTTGTATGTGGGCTGGTATGAATTGAGGAGAGAGAGAGGGGGGATTTGATGATTGATTGATGGGATGTCGCGACAGGAAATTCTTAAGCGTCCACGTGACGTCCTGGCCAATGGGGGCGGTGCCAAGCACACCAACTCATTTGCCGAACTACCGTGGGCGTGGTGTGCGAGTGTGTGTGTAGGTTGCTTCTGGGTTGGTTGGCTGTGGTGTGGGGTGGTGTCACAGAATTCAAAGGTGGTGTCACATACGAACATTTGCTCTTGTCTGTCCCCGCCCGAGACATTCCCGTCAAAGGGGGCTGCCTGATGGATGGCTACAGTTGAAAAAAAAAAAAGAGCATTGGACTTTCCCTTGGCGCCCTTTTTCTGGGATTCGTGCAGACAGCCTTGCCCTTGCCCTGGTCTAGGATCGCTAGGTACAGCAGGCATTCATCGGCACTTCACTGATGCTCAGAAAGGTGAGATCCAACTACCGTTGCGTCGGGGCGTTGCCAAGAGATATCACGTGCAATCTTCACGAGTGTTGTGCGCTAGTTCCGCGCTAATGCCGGACTAATAGTCTCTTCTGGATCTGCGAAGTGGGCCTGGTTTTGGGCCTCTATCCCAGTCACACTCTTGTTAAGCCAATAGGTGACTGGGCGCCGTCCCCGCTAAACCTCCCTCTCTTGGCTCCTGCATGGCGCTAGGGCGAATAAGGCATGAGATGTTAATTTAGTCTCAGCCACTAGCGTGGAGAATTAATTCCTATCGGAGAAAATGGCGCGATTCTTCAACAAAACACCTCTCCTCGTTCCAAACTGACAGATGTCTCCGGCCAGAGCGAGGTAGAGAGCTAGAGACCCCGTCTTTTAAAATTCAAATGATGCGTTCAATGTCACCAAATTTAGCTATACTTTGCTGCTTTTTCCTCTTCCTGACTGTCTTTATAACCCCCCACATACGTGGTTATCTGCAGTTCCCCTCCTCTTCCCCCCCTCCCGCTCCCTTTCTGCACTACTGTGCCGGTTGTACAAAGTCTTATGCTTTGGCTATTTGCCTATTTTCCCATTTTTTTGGCCGGTCAGTGTGACTGCCACCACCTCGGTCCTTTGGATAGCTGTTTAAGCCCTGCTAGAGGTCACTAGACACACCACAGAGGCATTTGAATGCATCCACGTGGATGTGGACCGGGCCAGGTCTTGCCGGTTGTGCTCCTTGTGCATGTTGGTGGAGCGGCGGCCGCGTCGCTTAAATGCCTGGTTAGCTATGTTGATACTGACTATCAGTCGCTCTGCCAGTTGGTCATGCAGCTAAAGTCGTGGGGAGATGGCCAACGGCCTATCGCCGGCTCGATCCGTTGGTCTGTGATTGTCAAGCAATCGAAGCCCTCTTATAAGAACGCTCGATGGGGCCCCTGGCTGTTTGGTACGTCCAAACGGTCGGATACTTTCTTCTCCCGAATCTACGGTACAGTAAGCATTCCTGCCCATGGCCATCCTCTCCATACTGCTGGGCCTTGCTGCCATTGGCCTTGTAAGCCTTGTTGGCCTTGCCATCCAGAGGCTTTACTTCCACCCCTTGAAGAACATACCCGGCCCCAAGATTGCTGCCGTAACACGAGCATATGAATTCTACTACGACTGCATATTGATAGGCAAGTTCTACTTTAAACTGAATGAACTGCATGATAAATATGGTAAATACCGAGCTATTCACACGCCCGCACAGTGGGTTAACAGCATTCTAGGACCCATCGTTCGCATCTCTCCTGGAGAGGTCCATATCAGAGACCCAGAGTTCTTCGACGTGGTGTACAATGTCACCAACAGGTTCAGCAAGGACACTTGGTTCTACCGCTTCCTTGCCACGCCCCAGGGAGCATTTGCCACAGAGTCAGCCGAGCTCCACCGGTTGCGTCGCAAGCCGATGAACCGCTACTTCTCGCCAGACGCCGTTCGACGACTATCAAAACCAATCATGAACAATGTTGAGAAGCTGTGTAAACGGCTGGACGGATTGAAGGAGAGCGGCGATCCGGTCAATCTGTCCAACGCCTTCCGCTGTTTTGTCACGGACAACACCACTGACTATGTCCTGCCGCATGGCTACAACATGCTCGGGACCGAGGACTTTGCAAGCGCCTTCAACAAGCAGACCAAGGTCTTTGTCATTGCCTCGCTCTGGCATCGATTTTTTCCTTTCATCTTCGATCTGCTGCTGCTTACACCACGTTCATGGTTGAAGCTGGCGCCTCCTGGCTCTCTGGAGGCATATGATTTTCAGATGGTGAGCATCTCAGCTAGCAGATTCAATTTAACACACTGCTCACACTTCTCTCCAGGGCATCATCAACCAGACTGTCGAGGTGAGCAAGAATGCAAAGGAGAACGACAATAGCGTTGCTGCCGGTATCTACAACTCTGATCTCCCGGAGAGTGAGAAGGCTCCGCTGCGCGTGGTGCAGGATGCACGTAACCTTGTGGGAGCAGGTGCCGAAACCACGGCTACCACTCTGGAAATGATCTTTTGGAAGGTGTCAAATGACCCCGTCATTCTCAAGAGGCTCAGGGATGAGCTGAATACTGTGGCAGAATCCGGCGGCCTAAGCTCGTTTGAGACCCTGCAAAAGCTACCATACCTGTCGGCCGTGGTCAAGGAAGGGCTGCGAAGGAGCATCTCCGTCTCTGGTCGCATGCCGCGTTTTGATCCCAGGAACCCACTGGTGTACAAGGACTACGTTCTCCCTCCGGGAACGATTGTGAGCATGGATATCCCGGGCGTCTCCCTCCACCCAGACGCCTTCCCGGACCCGTTGAAGTTCGACCCTGAACGTTGGCTTCGACCGGGGGAGAAGGAGAGGAGCGAGAGGTTCTTTGTCCCGTATGGCCGCGGGCAGAGAATCTGCATCGGCAAGGAGTTTGCCAATGTCTCGGTCTATCTCGCCGTCGCCAACTTGTTCCACCGCTACGACTTTGAGTGGTTTAATACAACCGAGGCCGATCTCGAGATGGTGCATGAGATGTTTGCCCCGTTCCCTGGAGATACCGACGGCTTGCAAGCCTATATCCGTTGACAACGGTGGTGAGAAGGAGGTCAGGATTTATAGCTACGTCTGCTACTGCAATTGAGCGTCCAGGTATCTGCACAATATGACACCCTTTGCTCCTTTACTCCTTGCCCCTTGCTCCTTGCCCCTTGCTCCTTTGCCCGCCTTCCACTCTTCGCTCCCCTTATAACAACACACCCCCATCTGCAGAAACCGTCAGCATCATCCATCTATGAGCGATATCAATCTTCGGCCACAACTCACCAATCTCAATCAGCTTGCCCGTCGTATACTCGGACCGAATGGCATACAGATACGCCTCGGCAACATCCCGGGGGGTGGCCACAAACCCCACCGGCAGCTTCGCCGCCGCGCCCCGGAACAGCTCGTCCTGCTCGGCCGCCGTCTTGCCCAGCTTATCCCACAGCGCCGTCTTGACCAGTCCCGGCACCACCGTATTAACCCGAATGCCCCTGCTCTTGCTCTCCCCTGCTGCCGCCGTCGCCGTCGCCGTCGCCGTCGCCGTCGCAGTCGCAGTCGCAGTCGCAGCCGCAGCAAGATCCGCCGCCAACCCCTTGGTCAGCGCCAACACCGCACCGTTCAACGCCCCGCCAATCGCCGCGTCGCGCCCGGGCTTCAGCCCCGCCGTGCCCGACGTCAGCGTCAGCGACCCGCCGCTGCGGATGATTCTGACATTGGCATTATTATTATTATTATTATTGTTGTTGTTGTTGTTGTTGTTGTTGTTGCTGCCATTGTCATTGTCATTAGTAGTAGTAGGACCACCATTATACTTGGCAACAACTTTCCCCGTCAGCACGGCGCCCCAGAATTTCACGCCAAACAGGTGCTTGGCCGCATCCAGGTCCTGGTCGGCCAGCTTGCCGCGGATGATGGTGTCGACGGCGGAGAAGACGATGTGGTCGACGGGCGCCAGCGAGAGCAGTGTTTGTGTGTAGTGTGCTTCGTCGCGCACGTCGCTGACGATGCCGGTGATGATGGTTGTTGTTGTTGTTGTTGTTTTTGCGTTGCTGGGGTCGTGGTCGTGGTTGTGGTCGTCGTCGTGGTCGGCGGTGAGTTGCTTCACGGCGGCGTCGAGTTTGGCTTGGTTGGATGAGATGATGGTGACGTGCGCGCCGGCGGCGAGGAGGGCATCGGCGACGCCATAGCCGATGCTAGAATTTTAGTTTAGAATGATGGGGATGTATTCTTTTCTTTACACATACCCTGAGCTTCCACCGACGACGACGACTTTTTGGCCTTGGAGCTTGTCTTTGGAGGTCATGATGGGAGTTGAGGTTCACTAGATTCAATATTTCAATATTCAGTGGTTGTATTTCTACGTCTGCCTCTCCCTCTCTTTATACACCAAACATTAAATTAGATGATGACATTGGTTCGTAAATGGCGAAAAACAATGTTGTGATATTATACGAGTCTTGGATTAGTAACAGAGTACTCTCCATCTTCGTATTTAGTCATCCTTGCCAGACTGCAGACGGGCAGTTTCTCTCACAGAACTCGGCGTGCCTCTGTCGCAGGCCCTGACATATCAGGCAGCAAGAGATGATGCGTCTGCTGTCAGGGATGTCCTGTAGAAGCAAGATGTCGTCGTCTTCGCCCAGCGCCGACTTGTACGGCCGGTCTTCTTCAATCTCAACAATGCGCTGCGCAATTGCTGCTTCAGTGCTTCCATTGAAGGGACCCTCGATGCCAGCCCCACGCAGCAGCGCAATGGCTCTTCGGCGGAAGAGAGGATGGCGGCATTTTTGAGCAAGGAAAAAGAGCGGTTGGATCACGCCGGGACTTGGCGTGAAGGGGACCAGCATCGATCCTGCTGCTGCTGCTGCTGCTCCTACTGCTGCTCCTGCTCCTGCTCCTGCTCCTGCTCCTGCTCCTGCTCCTGCTCCTGCTCCTGCTCCTGCTCCTGCTCCTGCT